>JAAKBH010000292.1:724773-1449547 GCA_019776075.1 Amaranthus palmeri
TTGTTTCCCAGTTTTCCCATTCCCTTTTCTAGTCTCTGACGTTATTTGAGATGGGATACTGGACTATCTTCACATATACTCACAATCCCAAGATTAATCAGCAGTCCAACTCTGCTCGACAATCTCACGCACTCTCCTATTATATTCACGCTTGTTCTCACTAAACATCCTTGCAGCTTCTGAATTAGCAGGAGAGTTTGGGTTCGGATCACACAGCAAAGACTGTAGGAAGTTTCACCAAAACGAGTTAAAAAGGCATTGAACCCATAATTGTTTAAGCAGTTAAAAGACATATTAGCACAATTTTCTCGTACATGCTTCACCTATTACTAGAGGTAATCAAAAGTGCAGCAGTTTAGTATTAATAACAAAAACCGCAAAGATGTGAAACCAACTATATCAAACTGTAACAGCAGAACTAGTAAGTCGTAACTTGTTCACCAAGAGCCGACCCATTCCCCTAATCATAAGTGCACAAGGTTCCAAGCTATCTTCATGGTGAAAAAGGTGAATTTTTTCCTTCAACTTTCCCCTTCATTTTCTTCTTAATTTCTCTTTTTCTCTATGTTTGCTTTAATTTCACTTTTCTACCAGTTCTCTTTTCGTAGTTAAAAAAAAATTTGGGTCGAAGTATCAGATGATTTGGTACACGACCCATGATGATCCGGGGCACTCCTGTCCACGTTCCGGGTAGACCGTCCCCAATCAGCAAATCAGGATATTATAGTGTCATCTCATTGTTTAAAACTTGGCTAAAAATTAAATGATTACGAAAAAGGTGCTTAGGAGAAATAAACACACAATATAATACTGGCCTTCAAAACAAACAACTTTCAAATGAGCAGCTCTTGTAATAAACCTATGTCAAGCAGTACCATGAGAAACTCTAATTGAATGACCCCATTTCACAAAACTTTATCTCCAGGTTACACACACATCTAGACTAATCCAGGATGAAGGTGCATGATAATTAATATGGACATCATCAGAGTGCAGACCAGCCCAAAGAAAATTTCTAGTTGGCATCATTCATAAACACTTTTGTGGACGCTCATAGGATTCTAACAGTATCTAGAGATAATGGGAGGTTTTGCCTAATATTTGTCAGAATTCAAGCTAATTGGACAGAGATCAAATAATATGTCAGCCAACAGAAGGCAAACATATCATATATGAAACTCACTCAAGAGCATAATTGCATTTTTTTTCTGTACAGAAGTACGAGTATATGATGTATAATGTATGCCAATGGATATGCTATTAATCTAAAAAAATGCAAACATAGGGAAAAATGAACGGTTCCCCAATTTGCCACAGGAACCAAGCTATAGATATTATGCTATAAAATTTTTACTCAACGTTGATGAGAAAATACACTCAACCCAAACACCAGAAACTCATTACCTGAATTGAGGTCAGGATAGCAGCAACATCATAAATAGGGCTCCATTGATTCTGTAAGATATCAAGACAAATGCTTCCATCTGCATAAACTGAAAACCAACAAAAAAAAAGCACACAAAAGATTACAGTATTAGAGTAACAAATTGGCAGCTTTAATTCACTCAACACAACTGCACAGGACCAAATAAAATTAGTAGTAAAATACAATTAAAATCTCAGTGTAGATTACTCCAACTGGACCTAAAATCAGATTTGATAACATAGCAATTTTACCAAAAAAAAATTGAAAAAAATATATGCAAGCAATTTATTTCAAGTACTCCTATAAAGATACTGCAGCAGAAAACCTCAAGTAACTAAGCCTATAGAATACAGTGCCCTTGCCAACAACTTGAAATAAAATATTTGAACACCTTCCTAGCATTCTCTATTAAAATTAAACACCTTTGCTGGCCGATGGCCACGACTAAAGAGTTAAAATGAAATGGTCAAATATCACTCGCCTCATCCAAAATCATTCTCATAACAGGTATTACGTAACAAGCTCATCAAAGTACAAAGACATAAACATCAAAGTACAAAGATCATGTTCTTAACCTAAAAGGATAAACATTATATTCAACTGCACTTTATAGATACATGTCTTCACCACTTAAAAAAGCATGGTGTTGTACATTCATTACAACTATTCAACCTTCTTTGCACAGGTGTTTACATTGTTGTATTTTTGTACTCTCTCCTATTCATAGAGAATGGGACATTTGGGTTTTGCACCAAAACCAAGGAGGGGTGGGAGACCACTTAAAAGTGAGTGGAAAACTCTCTTTTTCCATAAAGGGTGTTGATATTTATGTGTTGTTGTGCTGTTGTAGTAAGAGTAAAAGGGTAAAAAAGAATGACAAAAATAGAAATGAGACATTTTCAGTGAATTAACCTAATAAGAAAATGTCTCATTCTCTATGAATAGGAGGGAGTATATAAATAGATAAATTTAAAACAGTTCAAAACACGAAAGACTATGATACAAAAATGCAACAGAATGTTCCTAATAGATAAAACAAACACAATACAACTGGAACTTAAGGTAGTCAACCATAAGTCTATAGTCAATTATCAACAATACATGATGCAACTAGTATCTGAAGACTGAAGGGTATAATAAACAGAAAAAAATTGTTTTGATAACTTACTGTTTGGATGGAACATCCGAGATACAAAGCGTACCGTCGGAGGTTTATTTGGGTAGTCTTCAGAGAATTGAAGTGTCAACTTGAACGTGCCTGACATACTCAATATAAATAATAAAAATAAGTCCAAATATAGTAGCATACAATTACACTAAAACGAAATTTTGAATGTGGGAAAAAAGGCCCATTAACAACAATCAGTTATGAAAAGTTTTGTTAATACAAACAAAAATATTCATTCATAACAAAAGTCAAACATTTCACAACACCACAAACTAAAATAATAAATTCATGTACATGCATTGATGCACATCTAACAACATCATAGCTCATCTCCTCAAAATAATTATACAATGCTCTAATCATGTCAAAATTCATATTATTCAAAATAAATATCACCCAAAAAAGTATCAAACAGCAAAGAATACAAGAACACCATGTAGAATCAAATGGGCAAATTTGTAAGACTATGTTTCGCAAGCAAGTCAAGCATTTAGCAAGTGAGTGGAGCTGTTAAGGATCTATTTAAGAGCTCAATGAACATGAACTACATGCATGTTTTGAAGATCATATTTCTAAACTAAGTTGGGCAAGATTTACATGCAGATTTGCTAAACATCATCAGATTGTTGATAGACCTTTCAAACTCTGCCTTATTCTGAAGAAAAACTGGGGCAAAAGTGTGTACATTGAGGTGAAGGTGTCATTTATCAAGAATAATATGGAGAAAGCACCATAAGGTTTATGCATGATAAAAGAGGACCAATAGTCGTATTTTGGGTAAATCCAATAGACACATCAAAGACATATATCAAGAGAGTAGTAAGCTGTAACAACCAAGGAGAGGAGAGAAGGATCATGTAAGCAAGGCAAGGGGAGGGCACCTTGATTTGTGTGGATCACCTGTTTTTTTTTTTTTTTTTTTTTTATTAATGTCCTAATATTTTTGCCGAGGAGAATAGATTTTTTACTCATCATAATCCCTCCTATTCACATCAAATCTCTCTTTTTCTTTTGCACGCTTGCCAAACACTAATTCAATCCTTAACATTTACACATCATTAAACATTATAAAAAGTTAATATTAGTTAAACTAATGTTGAGACGAATCAAAAAATATTTCACTTGACTACATTTAACTTATAAATTAAGAATAATACAAACGAAGAATGTAGGTGAATAGTGCTAATAAAGAAAGGGGACATTTGATGAGAATATGAGGGATTAAAAAGTATTGCTATCCAGGCTCACATCGCTACATTACACATATTATTGTGAGAGATTTTGAGGTCAAATTTAGCTATCTCATTGAGACAAGGAGTATCGAAGAAAAGAATACATGCAAATGATAGAATAGCTAGTGAACAATCACTAATGATAGTATGCATCACAAGTCAAGGGTAAAAGCTCACATGAAACCAAAAATTACAAGAAAATCACAACGTAAATAATGCACATAAATTCTAATTGATCGAGAATTTCTTATTACCTCCATCCCAAGGGGTATCGTCCGGACTGTAACAAACCAGAAAAAAATACATAATTAGACAAATATGGCATAAGAAACCTTTTATCAAGCAAATCAAAAAGTTAACCCATATTAAGTCTCAAGAGTCAGCTACTGACCCAAAGATAACAGCATTCCAGAGCATAATGTTATTATCTTGAGGAGCACCACTAATCCCAGCGGGAGGGTCTTGTGAGAGGCGCTTGAAATCCCTCATTAACCTCTTTCTTGCTGGAGTTGACATCCTCACCGCCTAGAAACATTAAACATAAGAATAACTTTACCACAACAAAATGAGCATATACTCAGAAAATGAAATTAAGGTTGATCGAAATCAATACTAATCAACAACAAATTACATAATGCTACTTTGATCAATATCAAAGAAAATCACACTACTTGACAGCTACAAACATCAGAAGATACAATAATCAAGCTAAACCCTTTTTTTTTTAATGATATGAAGTCGAGTTTCTATGTACTACTTTATAAAACAGCTTAAATTGGAATAGATATATGATGAAATATAAAAATTAGAATTGATTGAGATCAAAACTTATCAACAAAGAATTACATGCTACTTAGATCAATATAAACCAAAACCACAGTTTGACAATTACAAGCTACAGAAGATAAAAAATTACGCAAAAATTCTTTTTATTCAACAAAATTTAGTCGAATTTCAATTCAATCTTTTATACAAGACTTCAACTTGGAATGGATTGATTAAACGAGTTTCGAAAATCAGGGTCAACTTGAAAGTTACTACAAAATGAAATTAGGGTTTAACAAAATCAAAACTAATCAACAAACACCAATAAAAATATTGACAAATACAAGCTACAGAAGTTACATAACCACACAGAAAACCTTTTTCTTCAATGAAATATAGTCGACTTGCAATTCACTTTTTTAAACAACAGTTCAAACCTGATTGGATAGATCGATGAGATTTGGCAATTAGGGTTGAATTTAAAGAAACCACGAAATGAAATAAGGTTTGAACACTTGAACTTGAACGAGATCAACACCAATCTTTAATTAACATACACCAAATGTAAATTCATAACTAAGTTCATTATTACCAGAAAAAAGACAAAAACAAACGTTAAAAATCGACGAAGTTCGACATACCTAAGTAGAAAACGCGGCGAGAAAAGAAAGAGGGGAAATTCAACACGAAACCTCAGAATTAGTAAATGTTTGAGAAAATTCGGAATCAGGTGAAAGATAAATGGAAAGCAGAAGAAGAAGAAGAAGAAGAAGAAGAAGAAGAAGAAGGGGAAGGTAGAGCTTGTTAGAAGAGAATATTCATGGAGGATTAATGGATGGCTGAGATTGGGAGAGAGGAAATGCAGAGAATGAAAGAAGGTTCAAGCCAGCCGTCAGCTGCTTTTCTTTTAAGTTTCAACTCTCTCCTTTCTTTTTTCTACTCTGACATTAATCCAATATTATTTCGATTAATTAATCGAAATTAAATACGTTTGGACTCAAATTTATACATGTATTAGAAAATAAATTTTATATTTTTCATTATGAATATGATATAATATAATATATATTATTTGATTTTGGAGTAGCAATAACAAAATAAACTTATTTTGAATTTAGTTTTAGCCATATACAAAATTGATAAACTAAAATCTAAATTAGTTTTAATATTTTGAATCATGATGAGTTCCTTAATTCATTTAATTTAGCCTTTTTTTTTGTTATAAGTTTAGAAAAAAAATTTACTTTCAAATCACACTATAACGATCTGATGGGTTGCCTATATGATAGCTAGATGGGACATAAGTGTTGCTCCTAAAAAAGTATGTATGACGGATTTGATTGATCTTGTTCTAATATAAGCAACAAATTTAATTCAAAGAAGACTACACTATGGCGGAGATATAAATTGTTAGTGGACTTTATAAGCCTCCTTATCATGAGAATTTAAAGTCATTTTGTAATAAAAGTTAGTTTATTGTTGAAGATGTAATCAGTGTAATGGAAAATATGCATTAGAGTCAAAACAACGATTTTAGATATTATACGAAAAAGTTTTAATGATCCATAATACTATAATGATTGTGGTTTTATTAATCTGATCATTAATTACCGACTTTGTTTCATTATATTCGCTTTTAATAGTGTTATTTTTTTCAAACATGTCACAATCAAAGGCGAGTATTTCAGAATAGACGAATATTAAGCTTTTACTTCATTAGTTATAATGAACTAACTATACTTTAAAGAAAAAATTATTGGCGCCATTAATTTGTGCTAAATGCTTATTATCGGTTACCGTTTAATCTTAAGACGAACCTCCAACTTTTATGGATCAAAATCCAATAAAAGCTTTGGATCTTAGATAATTTAGCACATGAATCATCATCTACCTAAGCTAGTCAAAAATGGTTGTTATAATCAAGCTTTGTTTTTGTATTCCAAACTTCGTTCTTCCTCTTTACCCATCAAT
The DNA here is from genome assembly GCA_019776075.1 of Amaranthus palmeri. Taxonomy (NCBI): domain Eukaryota; kingdom Viridiplantae; phylum Streptophyta; class Magnoliopsida; order Caryophyllales; family Amaranthaceae; genus Amaranthus; species Amaranthus palmeri. Next base: position 731,336 of record JAAKBH010000292.1, read on the forward strand.
GATTTCTCTTTTCCATGTCTTCTTAAAGCCTGCACCAAGCTCAACTATGTACTCCAAGGTCAAATCATCCATACCCATGTCATCAAATCTGGGTTGCTGTCTGATACTTATGTTGCTACTGCTCTTACCCATATGTACATGAAATTTGGACATATCAAAAATGCCCTCAAACTGTTCGATGAAATGCCTCAACCAAATGTGGCATCTGTTAATGCTATGATTTCTGGATTTTCACAAAATGGGTGTTTTGGAGAAGCTCTTGTGGTGTTTAGAGAGGTTGGTTTGAAGAGGTTTAGACCCAACTCGGTTATGATTGCGAGTGTGCTATCGGCTTGTGATGTTGTGAGGCATGGTAGTCAAGTTCATAGTTGGGTGATTAAGATTGGTGTTGAAAGGGATGTTTTTGTTGCTACTGGGGTTGTTACAATGTATATGAATTGTTCGGAAGTGGTTTCTGCTACGAAGGCGTTTGGAATGATGGAGTATAAGAATGTAGTAAGCTATAATACCTTTTTATCTGGATTAGTACATAATGGTGGTGTTAATGACCTTGTATTGAAGGTGTTTAAGGGTATGAATATCAACCAATCTTGTGATGAAAGGCCTAATGCAGTCACATTGGTTATTGTTTTGGGCGCTTGCTCTAACGCGACAAATCTTCAATTTGGAAAACTCGTTCATACGACTGTTCTGAAGGTTGGATTACAATCCGACATCATGGTGGGAACTGCACTTGTAGATATGTACTGGAAATGTGGTTCATACGCGGGTTATCATGTATTCAAAGAAATGAAGGGAAACAGGACTCTGATTACATGGAATTCTGTTATTTCAGGTGTGTTCTTGACCGATGGTTTTGATACTGCTTTGGAACTGTTCTCTGAACTGGAATCTGAAGGACTGATTCCGGATTCTGCTACATGGAATACAATGATCAATGGATTTGCGAAACAAGGAAAACCCGACAGAGCATTTCAGTTTTTCACCACAATGGTATCAAGAGGAATTGCTCCGAGCTTGAAGTCTCTTACTAGCCTTCTCGATGCCTGCTCCATGATCTCGTCTTTGCAGTTTGGAACGCAGATTCATGCACACGCCATCCGATCCAATATCATTGGTGATGAGTTCTTCGGTACTGCTCTAATCGACACATACATGAAGTGTGAGCGATCTTCATTGGCACGCAGGGTTTTCGACCACTACAAAATCAAACCACGCGATCCAACATTTTGGAACGCGATGATTTCAGGTTATGGGAGAAACGGTGAGAAAGAGTCTGCATTCGAGATTTTCAGGCTGATGCAGAACGAGAACATAAAGCCAAACAGCAGCACATTTGCGAACTTGCTATCTGTCTGTCGTCGTGCAGGGGAATTTGACAAAGGTTTTCGAGTATTCGAGATGATGATCACAGATTATGGTTTGACTCCAACTTCCCAACATTTTGCTTGTGTTATTGACATGTTGGATCAATCAGGACACCCTGAGAAAGCTCATGAATTTATGAATGTTATTGTTGAGATTGAACATGGAAGTACAAGTACATTCAGAGAATTCTCTCAATGCAAGTACATTGAGAGAATTCGAGATATAATCGCTGCGAAAGGACTGCAGAGAAAACCTGGTTATAGTAGTGTTCTTACACAGAAAAACCTCAGGAAAATGCAAAAAAATTGAAGTCTTAGCCATTTTTTTGAACTCTACATGGGTGCTTTATTGCCATTCTTGATTTCACATTATGACCTGGCCCGAAAACTTGATCGAACCCAGCCCGATCAAGATCTGACCGACTCGATTCGTTTTTTAAAAATCATGAACTTTTGAGTTCTAAATTAATATTTTCAATTTAAACCCTATAATTTTGTTCTTATTTTTTTTTATTATTTGAGCTTTTGTTCCACTAATAAGCAAAATTTTGGGCAATTTGCTGTGACTTTTAATATTTCATTTTAAATGAAAGGTGAATAAACTTTATAATGTGATTTATTGTTACGTTTGACTTTTATATCACATTTAGGAAATCAGTTCAACTACTTATTTTTAGATGAAAATATTGAAATGAAAAATTGCATATAAGAATAAAACAAAAAAGAAATGAGTAATAGAAATGAATAATTAAGATGAAAAAAAGAATAAGTTTATTATAAATGGGATTAAAAGAATGAGAGTTAAACCATTAAAAGAATGTAAAATTAATAAGATATTTTAAAAATAAAAAAAATAGTGCTAATTAAACAAAAAAAAGCATCATTATCAAATATCAAGTATGCATTTAAATGCCCAAAATATCATGGCATTGACTACAATGACCTAGGGGTGAAAATTTTCTTAGTATTAGTAGTTGGCTTTCACCAACGACGGCTATATTTTTATGGTCCATTTTAATTTGATCTTATATTATATTAATAATATTTTTAATATTTTTGCAAATTACAAGAAAACAAAAGATGTTTAAAAGACAAGAATAAAAGTAAAGTCAAAGTCAAGTAGTCAACATGTATTATGTCTTCTTGAAAATAAGACTAATAATTGTATTGAGATAGTTGTATTATTTCTCTCGTTTGAAATAAGTAAGATTTTTTTAAATTAGATAAGGTCATAAATTCGATTCTCTAATAATTCAGTTTAGTTTTAGTAAAATCAGTTAGCTCTAATAAATTAAATTAGTTCAATTTTATTGAGTATAATTCCAATATGTTATTTTAAGTATAATTGGACTATGCGACATGAACGAATCTTGTTTAGGGTATTATTATACGTCATATTCATTTAATAACTTAATTGTCTACCAATTAACAAACAATAAAAAATTAATTGACAATTCATGGTATTTTCATTTGTAAATAATACATGCAAGAGCCTTGTTTAATTAAGACTAAAATTGGTAGAAAATTATCCACATTGAAGCATCATAATTGTTAAAAATAAATATGTATATGTACTTGATTCATCCCTTTTCTATTACAAAAAAAAAATTGCCCTAAAAAAATCAATAAACTCGATCCAAAATAATACACAAACCAGTATAAGTTAGGCAGAACACTTGATCTGCATGTGTACAAAACCAACTTAACTACCATTCTTTTGTGTTATATATATTACATAACGCAATATCAATAAATGAAGTTGCATTGTGTGATGAATTAGGCAGATTCGGACCTAGATTCTCCCCTGCTTGCATCAGCACCGATGGATGCATTGTTCTTTGATGTAGGAGGAAACAATGTCAAGCTTTTATCACCTTGATCCATTGGTTTTGGGCCATTTTTTTGCTCCAAATTATTGTTCTTATTCCCAACATAAGAAGATATAGCTGCTGCTAAAACTGATTGAAAATTAGGGTTTGATGCAATTACCTTTGTAGCTGCAGCAGCTAATGTATCATTTAGAGAATTATTAGGGTTTTGATAAATATTACTATTATTCCTTATATTATTATTATTAGTAATAGTATTATTATTTATAATATTATTGTAAGGTAATAAATACCCATTAGCCCAAGAAGAAGTATTTATAGGAAATGAACAAGAATTATTATTATTATTTTTTGAGAAATCTAATGAAGGTAATGATGAAGATGAAGGAGTAGAAGAAAAGTTTAGGAAGCTAGAATTTCTTGAGGAATTTGATGAAGATAACCAATCAAAGGAGGAAAATCCTGAATTGGGTAAGGTAAGGTCTAGGGTAATTGTTGGGTGTGAATTATGGGAAGAAGTTGATATTAAAGAAGGATTGTTGTTAAAGGTTGTGATGAAGTTTGAGGAGTGTAGTCCAAGAGATGAAGTATTTAGAGGTCTTGTAAGAGTTGGGGTTTGGGAGGTTAAAGAGGGTGATTTTATCATGGCGGCGGCCGCGGAGGTGGCGGAGGCCATCGCGGTGGCGGAGAGTGGGAGTGGGTGGTTGTGTGTTCCTTCATAGGTTGTGATCAAGATGGACATGTCTTGAGGACATCTTTGTACCTACAATAATGAGTTACAAGAAAAAGTCAACAACTACTATCTAAAACTTTGATTCATATAGGGTACAATCTAGGTTTGAGAATGTCTAGGTATTATTGAAAATGAATTTCGTAACACATAAAATATGAAAATAATAATCAGATTGGTTTAGCACATAGGTGAGTGTTCGGCTCATCCTATATATATTCGTATAACTAATTAATTCGTCTCTAATCTCAAAAGATTAGAATTAGTTACATAAACGATTGTTAGATCAGTTCTAGTGGTCATTCAAACGAAGGTTAGAGCTACCTCCAACTAGAATTGATCTTTGGTTCATCGCATAGAAGGTGACTAAAAGAACTCTCGTCCTTCATTTAATTATCCTGATATCATGACAAGAAACATATTCAATTGTTTTTTTTATTATATACTCTGTTATAAAGCTTTTTGCAGAAATTTTATAATTATGGGAATATGTTTTCCAACAATAATATATATCAGGGCCGTTCCTGACCATAAGCAAGATATACATTTGCCTAGGGCCCAAAGTTAAAAGCGCCCTAAAATTAGAAAATGTCAGTTAATGGAAGTACACACATAAACATTTTCTATTTATGAGTAGTTCTTTTCTCATTTAAGAATTATATGATACATCTACATTTTCAATACTAATCATAATATATAGGGTTCATCTTTGTTATATTTTGTCAAACACCCGTTTAAGTTCAGAATTGACCCTCCATAGAGAGGACCTATTTTCTCAGTTTTCCTAAGGCCCATACAATGCCAGTAACGACATTAATAATAAAAATTAGAGTTATTTGATTGTTTATTATACACCTTATGAAAAAGTCCACTATTTTGGTTAATTTAAGACGACTTAAAACAACGACAAATAAGTTGTTTATGAGCTTGAAAAATTGAAAAAGAAGGTGTCAAGATTAGCTATTTAGTTAGTTTAAAACGGATCTTTTTGGGAGGCGGTGGGAGGTCAAAGGCGAGCCTCATTAGCGCCATACAAAGTGGATCTTTATAGTCTTATTCTATTATTTTCACATAATAAACGATATAATATCAAAAGCTAACGTGACGGTAGATTATAAATTTAAAATTTATCAATGACCCAAGAGAAATAATTAGCATCATGTGTATGATTATCGAGTTAAAAATGTATTATATATCTACGCTTCTTTTTCAAATAATCGACTCTCGTAGAGTCATGATGATATCATATGCAACATATACCGAGAATTCAACTACTTGCTACATCACGATAAATAACACTATTTATCGTTTAAGCTTATTTTATATGTTATGGGTAATGTGGAAATAAAAGTATAGTCAATATATAATTGATCAAAATAACGTACCTGTTTTCTGACAGGGCAATTCTGCGAAACTGTGCATCGATAGTATGCTCGAGGACATGGATTTCCTTTTGCTATTTTTTGCCCATACTTTCTCCAGTGACATCCATCATGAATCTACAATTTTCCCATCAACCACACATTAAACTCATATAACTATATATTTTACAGCTAATTTAATAAGATAAAAGTAGTAAGCTAATTCATTAAGCTAAAATTAACGACTATAAAGTATTATCAAATAACAAATCTTATGTGACATCGTCTTATCATAGTAAGACAAATTTATATATACATCAAAGCACAAATTCTAAAAAAACGACTGGTATAAAATGTCAATTCTAACATCTTAAATGACGTATTAAACATTAAACAATTGAAAATAAATATTATAAGAACGAAATTAAATATTTTTATATTTATAGTTTGACTATTTAGCCCATTCAGAATTGTCTCACAATGAAATCGTCTTAATGAAAATTTGTGAATATCGAATAAGTCCAAAATTGAAAAATGTGAGCTAATTAATGTACACGTCAACAATATTATAAAATTAAATTAATGTTCGAATAAAAAGTGATTGGCTTTAAAAGTCAACTAACCGTAGGCGAGTCACATCTTGATCTAATACAAACCCTAGTTTTCTTCACTTGTGGTTGGTGCAAGCTTTCTTGATCATCACCCTCCTTTGAATTCAAATTCTCTTTAGCCTTTAGATCATGACTAGAACTCCATGCCTCCATATTTACACCTTCCTTCGAATCTCGATTCGAATTCTCGAACCTCGAATCCTTCATAGGATCATTATCACTAGCCTTACAATAATCTAGCCCTAATTCTAATTTCCCTTCTATTTTCCTATCATTATTTTCTTGCTTCTTATAATTAAGATCATAATTATGTTTTTTATTGGTAGTACTCCAATTACCAAGAGTTAAGGAGACTTGATCATCATCATAATTATCTTCCTTAATTGAATTATTATTGTTGCTAATTGATGAATTTGTTTCCGTTGATTGATCATTTTTAGATTGCACCATTGAAGATATTTGATTCTCTAGAGATTGATATTCTTTCATAATTTGTGATAATAATTTCTTTAATCTCTCATTTTCTTCTTTTACTTCTCCCATCTTTGCTTTTGCTGATTTTAGAAGATCCTCCTACATAATAATTTGGTGCCAAAACAATAAATTAATTACATCAAAATTAGGAAAAAAAAATATATACAAGTTTATACAATCAAGCAAATATGAACATGATCATCTAACATGTTTAATTAATTTGAAAATCATGAATTGACCTACAGATTGATGACAATTTATTTCATATTTGTGCGGGACAAGAGTTTGATTTTTACAACCTATATTTTAACAGGCTTTTTCAACCTTACATCGGTAAAATAAACATGTCAAAAGATTTTTTTATGAATTGGATTATATATATAGAACTTTTGAAACATTTTTTCGTTATCGTAAATATTATTAAATGAGTTTCACCAGATAGCTAATCTAAGCGAGATTTAATAGATTTAATAGATTTAATCAGTAAATTTACATAAATAAAAGTAAATATAATAAAATAATTTTAAGAGAAATTAAAGCTTACTTGATTAGTATTGAAAATTGTAGAACCACTAAGTTGGGCCTCCATTTTTGATATCTAGGTTATGAGTTGCTATGAGCCAACTGCAAATTACAATAGTGAGTTAGGAGAACCTAATGTCTAAATATATATAGTAGTGTAAGTATATATATATATATAGTAATTAATAAGCCAATTAATGCAAGTTTAGATCAAATAATATTTAATTATTATTATACAACTAAACAGTTATTAGTTAATTAACTTTAGTCTTCTTTCAAGAAGAGAATTAAATAAGATGAATAGGTGTACTTCCTAACAAATAAATGATGGTTGATTTAGAAATGTTATAAAGTATGTTATTTCAGATTAGGTCGAATTGATGTTTGGCATAAATATTTGGTGAATTAGCTGGTTGAAATAATTTATAATTATTATGAATAAGTTGTATTTATTGAACAAACTAATAAGTATTGAGTTTAAAAAATTAGCTTGTCAAATCAGTCAATAAAAATTAGTTAGTCAAATCAACAAACGTAATCAGCTACCAGAACTAGCTATCACATTTTTTCCTAACACCCTTATAGCATAGACGGGTAAATATAGGTCAGCCCATTTTGCAAAATAAGTAACTGATTAGTCACCAGCCTTATTTTTAAAATTTAAAAACATTGGGCTGGGTTGTTGGGAGAGCCGTCTTTGCCATAAACGATCTCTCAGGATACCTTCTATACGTAAATATCTTAGTAATTATACTTTTAAATCGAGTCGAGTCATGCTCAATTTCAGTTTATAGGGTGATTTGGACAAAGTAGACTACTAGTATACCTCAGCTAGTAGCTAGAACATGTGGACTACATTAAAATATATAAATATTCAACTCTATGAATTAAGTCTACATCATGGAAAAAGAGTGGTTATACCAAAGAGATATAATTTGGTATTAAAAATTAGGTTTAATCAGTCTTCTTAATTAACATTTAATGACATAAAAATAAAGGAAAAAAATGGATTATGAACATGATCAGAAGAAACATTTTATTAATTAAATATAGCTGTTCTGAAAGGGAATCCATGAGACCATGACCATATTGTGTTGACTTTGTTTGGGCCCTTCTGTACAAAAGATTCATGCTTTATTTTTAAAATATAAAATGTTAGAATTAGTGGGATTTTTTGACAGACTCATTAATTAAGGAAATTTATAACGACTTCTCAAAAATTTATAAATAATAACAATATGGATTATATTAATGAAATTATTAATTATTTTAATTGCTAGTTGTAGGTTTAGCTCGTATAGTCGTTTGCTTGTAATATAAAACTTAATATTTTCTGATCTAGATGCGTGTAATAATTAAATTAAGAAAAAATTGTTGTTATTAATTTGGCACATTGTTTATTGGTTGAAAATAATATTTTATACTATCAGATATAAAATTATAGAAGTACATAAAATTGTAAGAAAATAATCAATAGATAAATTTATTTTCAGCAAATTGATAACAAATATGAGTAATGTCAATTTTCATGATAAAATTTTAAAAAATATTTTATAGAGTACTAAACACAAATTTGTTGCTAACTACCAAATCAATTCTTGGAACATAATTAAATTTAAGGGTTATATATGAAGATATATATGATGTATATTATTATTATTATTATTATTATTATTATTATTATTATTATTATTATTATTATTATTATTATTATTATTATTATTATTATTATTATTATTATTATTATTATTATATAAATTAGCCACTCTCATAATCAATTTTAATATTTATGAATCAATATTCCTTAATTTAATTATATAGATTATATTTTACACCTACTTTAATCTTGAACGGTCAACTTAATTTCACAGATGAGATCTGGTTTTATAATTACTAGGAGTATTAATTAATTTATATGTATATTGATTGATTATAAAGATCGAATTATACGCTTGTTGATAATATTAAAGCATATTAATTATATAATTAATTTAAAAGTTAAAACATTTTTTAAATTAATTATCATTTTCACAAAGAACATCTTAGGGTTCATTAGCAAAATTCTACATACGTAATAATCTTAGAAAATTTGATCATAAAAATTAAATTATAAAAAATTAAGCTTGACATATACCAACCAAATTAAAGAAAATAATCAAAGAAATAGGTGATATATTCTGGAAAATTAAATTAAAATTAGAAATAAACCAATATATTCTAATAATTGAATGATTAAAAATACTTTTTAAAAAAATAGAGGCTATATTCTTACCTTATTATTTTGAGCGGTTTGAGTACGTTATCTTTGATAGTCAGCTGCTAATTTGCCAATAATTTTTCTGAGGCTATCACATTTATATATATAGAAACAAATGTACGAACTTTTATCCAAGGTCTAATATAATAGTCAATATTTATTTTAAATATATTCTAGAGGGGATTTTTAACTTATTTTTGACTTTTATAAAAAACCAATATAAAAACAATTAATAGTATATAAAATCCTTTAATTTTATTATCAAGATAAGACGAAAAAAATTCAATTCACTTGCTATGTAATACAAAGAATTGTCAACCATCCACCATATTTCACTCTCACAAGCAATATGGGTCATAAGAAGTACAATGGAGTAAGAGTAATGATCTTGTTTTAAATTAATAAAAAAATGATAAATTTTCATTTTATTAATGTTGTCGATTTCATATAGGTTGATATCGTAGCAGACCCGTATACATTGTTAGGATCACGACTTTGGTTTTATATCGAATATTCACAATATTGTAGTAATTTTTCATTTAATTAAATACGAATTAAATAAAAGTAATAAATTTTTGTTTAATTAATGTTGTCAATTTCATATAGGTTCATATCGTAGCAGACCCCGTCTTGTTAGGATCACGACTTTTGTTTTTATATTGATTTACATAATTGTAGTAATTTATTGTTAATTGGAATATCTGAATAGGTTATCATATTTTGTAAATAGATATTATCATTTATAGACGGATATTAATATAAACTTTGTTGTCTAAGTTGATTTAATATACACTACTACTATCTTCATTTTTTTTTTCCTATTTTAACCAATTTCAAAAGAGCCTTTTAATTAAAATAAGATTAAAGTATATATCTAATTTAAACAATGTTAAACAGATAAAGTTTCAAAATAATTTTATAATTTTTATATGAAGCTAGTACTTATAATCGGAACAATATAATATAGATTATATTAAAAAATTTATTTAAGATTACTTATGTTTTAAAAAAATAAAAATCCCTAAGTTTCAACATCACAACCTGTTTTGCATGAGTAACTTGGATGTTTATCCTTCCAATTAAAAAGTCAAATATTTTTTCTAATATATTTCTATGACTACATACTACTCCCATCCATAGCTTTCATATATAAGGTATTTAAAAATAAATAATACTATATAAAAATAAAATTGTTGAGACTATATCCAAATATTTTTTTTTGAAGAAGAAGAAGAAAAAAAAAATATTTCTTCTTCTTCTTCAAAAAAAAAATATTTGGATATAGTCTCAACAATTTTATTTTTATATAGAGCAAATTCATTAAAACATACTATAAAATAAAAAAAATAGAACAAAATAACTGATAAGAAGAGAGTTAGATTTAATGTCATAGTTATAGTCATTAACTTAGTATCTCGCACAAAATATGGTCTTGGAGAGGAATATGGTGAACATACAATACTCATACCCCATTGAAATGAACGCAAACAGAAAAACAAGCACACAATCAATATATTCTCAAATAATCATCAATCATGTCTAGTATTGACAGTGTATAGAGAAAAAGATGAATAACACACAACTCACTTATTAAATCACCAATTTCTATTTATAATACACATTAAAACTGAAACTAAGACAAAATAATAAACATTTATATTGTTACATATTTATTAGGAAAGAAACAAATAAAAAAGACCAAGTACTATTGTACCAACATGGTCAAACTTTGAGCTCTGTTTTTAAACGTTATTATAGATCTATGTTTGACTTTGTAGAAGACCTATTCCAAAATTCATCCAATGAAATGATGCCACATCATCATAGTAGTTTCTATTTTTGATTGGGTGCATGGTGGACGGCAAAAGAAATTGACAATAGAATTAGACAAAAGTTTGAATGCATAAAACTGTATCCAATCAAAATTCTTCCTCCCTCTTTTGACTAGTCAGCTGACTCTTACTTCATGTCATTTCTAGTGTTTATGATCTTTAATTCAGAAAGTCTGGAGTATTAAATAACGATTATTTGTACTGTTAATAAATCACCTTTATATGGTAGAATGTGATAGCGTGAGAGTTTTATTGTTTTGATTTATTTTTTAAATTTTATTATTTTAATATTAATCTTTTTTGTCTTTTTATAGTAATTTAAAAAATTTTTGCTTTTCAAATCATTAGTATTGCTTCATACTACTACGTACAAATCTACAATTATGACTACCCTAATGATTTGGCAATAGGCACTCTCAAAAAAAGACTCATACCGATTTGATATGTGACATGTGTCTATAGTACTTCCTCCGTTCTAAAATACTTGCAACACTTACCTTATTTAGCTGTTTCACAATACTTGCACCATTACTATATTTGGCAAAGAATAATCTTATTTTATTATCACTTTATTCCTACCCCACATATCACCATCAATCATATATCATCTCATTAATCATTTAATATACCCACAACCAATACCTACCTTCCATTAATTAATTTTTTATTTTAATTATTTTATTATCACTCTATTCCTATCACACATATCACCATCAATCATATATCATCAGACCTGATGTGACAGTCCTTAATTCTTGTGCCAAGAGGGTGTGGTGCAACTAAATTGGAACGGAGGAAGTACAATCAAAATTTTCACGTTGTTTTATTTTTCTAATATATTGATTATTAGCCTATAATAAAACATCTCTCAAAACATTTATTAGACTATAATAAAAGATATTTCTATTAAAAAAAATTAGTTTTGATTTATAATTAAAACTATCCGCTATATAATTAATTTTTTTATATAAACTATTAAGATATACATTAACTTTTAATTGTTAGATAACATAATAATCAATTCGGTAAAGAAGTTATTTTTATTGATTTATTATTCATAAATTATTAGAAAAAATATTATCTATAAAGATTAAAAAATATTGAAATAAAAGATGCATATATATATATATATATAAATATATATATATATATATGTATATATATATATATATATATATATATATATATATATATATATATATATATATATATATATATATATATATATATATATATATATATATATATATATATATATATATATATATATATATATATATATATTAGTAATATATTTATATAATCTATCGTAATTTGAATCTTATTAAATATTTTAAGTACTTTCAAATTAATTTAATTTATTAATTATTATGATTTAAAATTACATAATAATTAGTCGATCATATATACAATTAATAAGTTTTATTGGCATTTTAATCAGATCTAGAATATTTTATAAAAGAAGGATACACACTCAACGACCCATTTGGTAATCTGTACTAAATGGTAGGATAATAAAAAGTTAGTGCAATTTTAGTAGGAATATTTTTTGACAAATTTAATGATCATGATTATACTCCTTCAACAATCTCATTTTCATCACATAATTCATTTTAATGCATTTTCATTCGAACATGTGATATTAGGTGGTGATGGAAAATTTTTATGAAGAACAAGACTTTTTTATGATCAGACTTACATTTCATTACCATGGGAATGATAACATATATATCATGAGAATTTACACTATAAATCATTTTCATTCTCACCAGTTAGTGTTGATTACCAAACGGACTATTAGTTTACGATTACTTTTGTTTTAGATTAAAAACTTATTTTCAACCTAATAATTTAAAAAATATGTAATATATATAAAATGTATTTAATTTGCTCTATTGCTAGAGATTTTCATTTTACATGAATCAAGTTGCTTGAAATTTAGGTTTTATATAATAAATATAGTTGAGCATCATCAATGTCCAGTTGATACAAGTCTTAAATTAATTATTGTAAAGGTCAATGAAATTATGTCCATCTAAAGCACATGAGGTCTTACTTTCAAACTATGATTTCAGCAATTTTTTTATTTTTGTCAACTATACATTTGTTTTTTTTTCCCTTTCTGTACTATTCAATATAATAATTAATACAAAATATCATTTCATAAAAAGAGACTTTACAAGAAGTTGATGGAAAGCCGAGCAACAAGCTGGGCACCCACACCCTTTTGAATACAAAAAGTTAGTCTCTGAAAAATGTATGCCCTAGACTTAGTGCTACCCGAGTTACTCACAGAAAAAGAACCAATCCTTGCTAACAAGTCGAGAGCATCATCACCCAATTCTCCAACGGTATAGTCTTTATTATTATTATTATTATTATTATTATTATTATTATTAGTTATAGTCTTTATTTTGAACCTGAGTCGTCCTAACAAACTGTCAAAAACTATTACTCCTTAGGGTGTAGGCTGGTACTTGGTATGTCTCTTGGTTATAAATTAGCATCTTGTATAAATAGTAATTTATATTTAATAATTATATTAATTGTAATTTATAATTAGTTGTATTAATTTTTGGAAAAGAAATATTTAATAATTAAATTAATTGTAATTTATAATTAGTCAATCTAATTCATCATTCGATTATCATATGCTGATAATTTGATATTTATTTTAACCCAAGTTGTTGCTAATTAATTTGGAAATTAGATTAATTGGCCTAGTCAATATTATATATATGCATATGTAATAGCTGTACAATCGTGAATTTGATTGATTACAATTAGTCTCTCAAATTTGGAGGCTAATTAATAAAATTAAATTTTAAAATAAAATAATTACATAGAGTGACGGACTTTTATTCAGGCTCAAAGGCGTTGAACCCTCGAAAACTTTCTGGTCATTATACAAACATAAAATGTTGCATGACTATTATTACGATGACTACTCTTGTGAGAGATTGTTTCTCAAATAGACGATCCCGAAACAAGAAGTCCACATTTTTATTTTCATTTTAATTAGACTATTTAGCCTAATATCTAATGCGTCTCGAAAAGATCACTCCCCTGACAATATAATAATTATTACAAATCTAATTTGTGAACTAGAAGTTGAGGGTTTAAATCTTTTCGCCAAACTATTATACAACAAAAATATGAATGTTTGAGTTTTACTTTCAAACGATTGGAGTGATCAGCTACATGAACCAAAATATCAATATGTATAAATAATCGTTCATATGGATTGTTTTTCTCTTTTCATTCCAATTTCTATCATTTCATTCTTTTATCAATTTAATAATCGTTGGTATGAATTTTTCTCTCTATTCATTCCAATTTCTATCATTTTATTTTGTAAATTTAGATCCAAACATTTATTTTAATCATAATAATTTTTATTTTGTTTAATCATAATAATGTTCTTTAAAAAAAAATTTAAAGATAATGTTGAAGGTCTATGTTAGCTATAGTCATCAAGGTGATCAAGTAAACACTATGATGTGGATTGGATAATCAACTTAATTATTTTTTGTAAGCAAATTAACTTAATTAATTACCTAATGGTGACAAAAGCCATATCTAATTTTCAAATAAAGGACATTTTAATATATATAATACGTTAACTTCTAGCTACCATTTAGTTAGCCAAGGAAAAAAGTTTACAAAATAAAAATTTAATTTTGATTTTATTAAATAAAACAAAAAATTTGCGAGTATGTAGCTTTTAATTAATATACAGGGCCGGCCCTAAGGGTGGGTAAGAGGGGCTGTCGCCCAGGGCCCCATGTCAAAAAAGCAAAATTAATAGTTGTAAAAGGTCAATATAAATTATTAATTACAAAGGAAAAGGACCCCAATACATCATTTCGCTTAGGACCCTAATATCTCTGGGGCCGACCCTGTTAATATAACGTCAAAGAAGTTTGAAATACATTTTCAATTTAAGTAATATCTAATTTATTGCTTCCTATTATTCTTTTCTTGACAGCATTACTAGATGAAGCTAAGGTTAGTTGACTCTTCTATATATTCTTTTGATATTTATTACTTCCATATTCCAATCAAAGATGATAATGAAAGTATGGAATTTTTTTATTTTAATTACAGGTCTTCAACGTTAAGTTAAATTAGATGAGAATCGAATTCATGACCTTAACTGAAGAAAGTGATATTTTTATAATTGAAAATAGTACTCGATTTTTGAAATATAAAATTATTATTTATTCAACTTAAACTATCTCAAAGATGACAATAATAAATCTCTTAAAATAATTAAAAAGGAAAGGAATTTAAGATAAGAGCATTCCTTCACAAAAGTATTAACGGCCCATTTGGTAGGTGGTAATAAACTGCGTTAATGAGAATGAAAAACTAGTGTAATTTAGGTTGAAAAATCTCTTGGCTACCTTGACTCTATGCTTGACAATCTTCAATCATCTCATTTTCATCATAAAATTAATTTCAAAGCATTACCAGTGGAAGATGTGGTATAAGGTGGTAATGGAAATTTATAAACAAAAAACTTTTTTTGATCAAAGTTTCATTACCATGGGAATGACATAAAACTTTTGATGCAATTTTACACTTTAAATCATTCCCATTACTACCATTTATTACCACCTATCAAACGGACCGTAAAATCACTATTATGAGGTCCAATTTAATTTAGAATAAAGTTAAGATGAAGAAACTTCCAACAAAAACAAGCGTATGTTTTAAGTGTCTTTGAAGCTAATATTTTTCCTACAAAGAAAAAAAATTTCTACAACAAATATCTTAGACAACTGTCGGCCAAATTAATTTTTAATGATTTACAAAACAATTTCAATATAATTTTAAATTTGGTTTCACAGTTTGAATTTAGACTAGGTTAATAAAATTTGAACCGAATTCGATATGAGAACAATAATTAATAATAATAATAATAATAATAATAATAATAATAATAATAATAATAATAATAATAATAATAATAATAATATAAAAATAATATATTTTAAAGCTTTAATCTTCTTTGAGGGTGTGTCCCACTTTCATACTAATGCAACGATTAGGGTTGGAGTTTGATTCCTCGTCTTGGTGTTCGTATTTAGGCTTTGTTTTGGTGCAATGAAATTTATTCATTTTCCAAAAAAAAAAATAATCATCATTATAACGGAAGATAGTAACCCACATCTATAAAAAAAAAAAAGTAGAATTAAAGAATCCCTCAAACTCGAGAAAGATCCACTTAATATTTGATTAGTTTGATGGTATACCATATGTAAATACATATTCTAGAAATAAAGGTTTGGCATTAGGGAAATAAGATGGTTAAACGGAAAATGTTGAGCATTATGACGAGGATTTCTTGTAATGACATAATACAAATTTGTTGATATCTCTAAAGTCTTAAGTAATGGTTGAGCTATACTTGTCCGTCCCGTTTAGATCATAAGTTCGTAACAAAACAATTTTACATAAATATTAAAAATTTATTTTAAATGTGTTAATAATTAAAAAGTTAAAAATTAAAATGTTTAAATGAAAATAAAAGTAAGTGACGAGGATAAATCTATTAAAGAAATTTGTTGCAAAATAATAAAAAACAAATTTAAAAGAAAAGTGTAACAAAATTATAGGAATAAAGGGAGTAATTTGCAATCCCATATCATTGGAGTATTAATTACTTTGAGCAATATGACACGCTAGATTAAGGTATAAATACCGAACCTACAAAAATTAGCAATTTCTGTAAAATTGGTTGAAGCCAAAAGATATGTTATATACTCTAACACACCCTCTCCTCATACCTGGTGCTAAATATTCCACTTAAATGAAGGGTGGTTGAGATTCGAACCCGTGACTTTTGATACCATGTTAAGGAACCAACTCAACCAAAAGTTTAATCTGATAATTAAAGCCCCAAAATATATTATATACTCTAACAATTAGCAATTTCCATAAATTATTTTTATTCTATTTTGCCCAAAAGATTATTGGTGTGCTTCACAAATACATTTAAATTGAATTTAGATTTTTCAATTTGTCAAATAACTAAGAGTTTTTTATGAATGAACTTAAACTAACTAAAAACCAATTTAAAAGGCAATATAATAGATTTTTTTAATAGCTTTTGATCATTAATTTACTTTTTCTCTAATCAAAACAAACAGTCAACAATTTAATTTTCATTAAACATTTTGATAACATCTAACTTAACCACCACCTAGAAAACGATATTTTGTAAAATAAATCCCAACATGGTTATTCCAACTTAAGTATTAATTACTACCAAACCTAAAGAATTTCAATGTGAAATGAATATATCAAAAAGATTTCTTTTTAAATTTATAAGTAGATGAAAACAAAGATTTTTAAGAATAAAATTATCAAATTTTAAATTAATTTCGTTAATTAAACAGGTAAGGTTATAATCTATACTCTAACCTACTTATTTCGGATTAGGTTTATTGAATGGAATCAACTTAAACCGACTCAAAGTCCATGCCATCGTGAGTCATGAGCTCAGTCGTTTCTAAAGCTCCTTTTCCGTTCAACCCCGCTAAGATAGAATCAACGAGGAGAACTTGCACTTGTTATGGAGATCGGACGTTAATGGGGATTGAAATACTAATGGGAAAACGCGGATGGAGCTACCCAATCGTTCCATCGACAACCTTACAATCATACGGGTCAGCTGACAAGCCAAAATTCAGCGTTACTGCTAGTGTCGAAACTTCTCTAAAAAACTTTCTAGTACCTAGCCAGATTACTAACACCACACATCAATGTGACATAGACCTCAAACACTACTTTCTACCTAGCTAGATTACTAAACACCATAACCGTTACGATCTTTCTAACCATGGCACTGGAGAAAACTTTGCTTTCACACATATAGAGCGCGGACTATCTAGTATCTGCTCCATTCAGAGTCGAGATTTCTCGAGTTTGAGCTGATGGTCGTATTGCTCTCGTCTGGTTTAATGGAATCGACAAAGGCATGCCAACCTATAAGGTATGGCAAGATAAACTGCAACATGCAGAAAGAATCCGGTTCAACAGAACACCTTGACGGTTGATCGATAAAATTCAACACATCTTAATCGGTATATAAAATTGGAAAGTATTTGTCGTATTTGTTGAATTAAAGAATGGGAGAAAGATTCTATCTTACGTTGAATGCTGATAGAAGAACGGCAAACTCTGCTTTTGAAATTGGTATGTAGATGTTTTCGTCCAAGTTCAGAAGTTTGTTTTGAACACCTAAACGATGGCACAACGGAACCTTATAGGATACCTCAAAGGCAAACATGGACTTAATTTTACAATAAATAACACAAAATTGATGACACAAGTACAGTACACACAAACTTCCTCCGGAAATAATATCATATTATCCATTATGAATATCATGTTGTAAGGAATAAACTTCGGAACCATAAAAGTCATGTATGGTATCGTCGTTTGCAGATAAAAGTTAAAAGTTAGAGCGCGCTAGCATTTATAACAAAATTGAAATATTAATGTCATGAAAAAACACTAAGAATTGATGATGCACAAAGACTGACCACATAAGAAGATCAAAGAAAATGGTATCATAATCAATAGTTAAAGTGGGTATAAGCGAAGGATCATACTTAGATTGAAGAAGTAGCCAGACCCATCCGGAAGAGGCTCCACTTTTAGTACCTTCCTTACTTTGCCTTCATCGCTGCATAGAAGAATTTATAAAAGATAAACATAGACCCCCTTAACACGAAAAATTGGAATTTGCAAGAACACATTACTAAAAATATAATCAAGGAGGTACATGTAGATAATCATTAGAATTGATTTTCTTAGTTGTAGATTTGTATTAGATAGGTCTAGATAAAGTATAATACGTGGATAAAGTATAAATTGTGTTACCAACGATTTCCCATGTTGATTGGTTTTGTATTGTGTAGTCAATCCCATATTGTCGGGAATTACAAAAGGTTCAAAAGCAAACACAATGACACCTCCCTCGCCCTCTCTAACAATATTTCAACCACCTTCTCACTTCAGAACATTTCAAATTCGAACATTTTGTATAAGCAAAAATTATTCAGAAAAAAGAAGAACAAGCATCATTAACCCGATTGTTTACCTTTTTCCTTTGTTTGGATCATGAAAAAATTCACACGACTCCTTTGCCCCAAGGCTTACCAAGCTTCCAATTTCAGATACCGAAAGAGAAAACACCTGAAGTTCACAATACTTCATTATTACATACTACATAGTAATACTCCATTTGCGGTTGAGTTGCCTGATAATATGAACCTTGGGATATGATTATCGAACGTCAATGAACTAATCATCTAGATAACTCACCTGTTTTCGGCTCCAATCATATTGGCGAACACCGGCAGCAGGTGCAAATTGAAGCATTATACACCCTTCCCTTGAAAGCTTAAATGCACCTGACTATAACAAATACTGTAAGGTGCGGAGAAATATTCTGCTTGAAAAGCCGATAAAGAACAAAGTACAAGAATGAGGAAAATCAAAACTCAATGCATAACATACCTCCAATGGCAAAAAATCCGGAGCTCTAGGCTCCACGGTAAGAGCAGCTTTCCCTTTATAAATTGAATGACCCACAAAAACCCTAGGTGATACACCTACAATTCAGAATCAGATTTCCCATAAAATTAAAATTAATACCAACAATAACCTTTCTATGTGTTCAATAAAGATCAAAATTTACAATACTATGTATAAAAAAATTAGCATAAATTTGCAGCACAATAATGCAATGAGTGACGAGTCTTTACAAAAAAATCAAATTGGATAGCCATTTCAACCATAAGAAACACTAATGGGGTGTTTGGCAAATGGTTGTTGGTTGTTCACAGTAGGCTATTTAGTTGGCTTGTTTGAGCAGTTGAAAACGTTGGCTGTTTTGTTGGCTTTTAAGCTAGCTGAAAACGTTAGTTGTTTATAGAAATGTTTGGTAAATTTAAGTATTGATTGTTAGTTATTTCTTAAAGAAAAAGTGGACCAATACGCAAAAAGCCAACAAGCCAAAGCTAATGTAAAAGCCAAGTACCAAACAATCGCTAAGATAAGACTTAAGTGAATTACTCCCGAAATTTATTCTTGAAAACAACAAGGTTTCAAACTACTTGACTCAAACATGCAAATTATACAGCATAAGCCCAAAAAATTGATATCCTTACATAATCCATTCGATTTTACAATAAAGCAAATAAGACATACAACTAATCTAGTGTAACACGCACTAAATAATTCGTCTTTTGAATTCACAATTCACTCAAATTAACTCTAAAACAACCATAATTCACCTTTATAATTTGCGTTTCGCGATAAGATTAATAAATCATGTGGCACTGAGTTCATCAATCACTCTTAGTTTAGGGTTTTTAAACTGTCCAATCCTAAGCTTCTTCAACTATTCCCAAAATCCAAAAGTTTAATGGAGGCAAACCTTAACGAGCCTTTCCACAAAAACAGAACATTTGACCTTTCAATTACAAGCGACATGTAAACCCTAAACCCTAAACATATGCGCTAAGGCTCCCCTTTTCAACAGGGAAGTACCAAATCAAATTAGCAACAAGAAAAATACTCCCAAAGTTTAATTATTAAAACCAGGAGGCATTCAAGCAACTTGACTTAAAACAATTCATATTGTTCACTATTTCTTCACGAATAGCGGGTAAAAAAAGCGGATTGGGGGTGGGTTTTAGGTTATTTTTAGGTTATTTTGAGAGAATTCAAATTCAAAAAACTAATTAACCTGCAAATTATATTACAGCATGCAAATTATAGAACATAACCCCATTAAACTGATGATCTAAAATTAGGGTTTCTTCCCAAAATAAAATTTATTCAACATCAATAGGGAAGAAATACCCAAATAAAATTTACTCGAAATCTGACCATATAAGCCAAAAATAACTGAAGAACAAAGTAAAACAGAAATGAGACAAAATTATACAATTACTCAAGTTAGCGAAATTTACCAGGCGAAGAATTTGGTGAGTAAGATGAAGATAACTTAGAAGGAGATTGTTCAAAGTAATCTGAAGACTGGCGACATTTAACACCAGAAAGTAAGGGCTTTGACAAGGAAACATTGGAAACCCAGTTGTAAGTTTGCTTCAAATGGCTAATACTTGTGATAATGGAGTTGTGGGAAGAAAAAGAAGGGAAATGGTTGGAATTTAATCCATGAGTTTGGAGTTGGGTTCTAATGGAGAAATTGGGAGGAGACAGTAGAAGTTGATGTGCCATTGTTTTTGGGTATGTTTCCCTCCAATGATGTTTTCTCACTCCTCTCATATATGACTTGAATGGGTTGATGGGTGTAATCTGTACTCCCTCTGTCCTATTTAATTTGTAATATTTTTCATTTTAGCCCGTCTCATTTAATTTACATTATTTTTATTTTTTGGTGATGTCTAACTATTTTCTTTTAATCTCATCCATACATTTATATTTTTTAATTTTTAATTTCATTCACATAATTCAGTCTCCCTCTTCATTTGTTACAACATTCTTACAAACTATCTCCTTTCTCTTTAATGTAAATCAAAAGGGACGGAGGGAGTAGATGTGTAATGAAAGATTACAAAAGGATTATTGTCTTATCGTGAGCTAAGTTCATATTAAAAAATTTATTAGTAAAATAATAAAAAAAGAATGAAAAATAAATTTTTTGTTTAGGTTGATCCAATAAAATCGTTTTACATTAAGTATTAATTACCGTCAAAATAAAAAAAAAAGGTAAATTTAATAAAAAAAGTTGGACAAGTTTTGTAGAAGAAAGGGAATAGTATTAGTTGGTTTAAAAGGTCTATTTTAGATTCGTTTGATAGAAATACAATTGGAAATTATTTGTCATACGTAATTATTTATCTCATAAAATTTCTAGTGACACGGCTCAAACACATTTGAATTGGTCTGTATCGTCAATCTCACATTTTTCTCGGTATCTCAGGCAAAAAAAGGCAGCATAAAGATTCTAGAATGATCTTGAACCTTGTAGACTATTTTAGGGTGTTCTGGAAGCATCTAAAACACACATAAAAGGTTTTAGAATGTGCTAGAGACATCTAGTACATTCATGAAGGTAAAAGGTGCTAGAAGATTCTAACACTATCTTGTAATTACTAGAGTATATTAGAATGTTATAGAATATTATGGTGTGTTCTAGAATGTTCTAGACATGCCCAGAACCTTATAAGTCTTGCTACTTATGTACATAATTTAATAGTAATGAACACCATTCTAGAGAACTCTAGGATAAAAGCACTCTATAATTGCCCAAGGCAGAAGGGTTGCCTATAAATAGGCACTTCGCACTTGGGTTCATTTTTGTATCCAAGTTACATCTGAGTTCCAATAAATCTAGTAAAACATCTAACTCCCTTGTTAGAGTATTCTATTATTAATACAAGACCTTTTTTTCCACACAAATACTTTCTTACCAACAACTTATACATAAAATCAAGTTTAATTTGGAAAAATTAATTTAAAATTTAGCCCGGATTTAATTTATTTTATACATTTGCTCTATTTATTATATGATGGTGCTCTATTATTATACTATAATGGTTGCGTACATTTATGACGTCTATTATATTTCAAAGCAACCTACGGTCTCATAAACTATCAAAAAATAAAGTATACAAAAATGTTTATTAAAGGATAATCTCATAATTCTGAGTTAAGTCGGATTTATTTTATATATAAAACAAAGTTCCATTTGGAAATTTTAACTTAAAAATAAATAAACTCCGTTGCCGGGGATTGAACCTGAGTCATCCGCGTAACAGGCTAGAATACTAACCACTATACTACAACGACACTATTGTTATATCATTAAGTAGGGATAATTCATTAATGTGTATTATTACCCCACTGCAAAAAAATATAATAATAGTCTACTTATTAATTTATACATAAAATTAATTTATACATAAAATCAAGTTCAATTTGAAAAAATTGATTTAAGAGTTAGGTCGTATTTAATATATTTTATACATGTGCTCTATATATTATATGGTGGTGCTCTATTATTATATAATATCAAAAAAATAAAGTATACCAAAAAGTTTATTAAAGGGGATAATCTCATAATTCTGAGTTAAGTCAGATTTATTTTATATATAAAACCAAGTTCCATTTAGAAATTTTAACTTAAAAAAAATAAACGCCGTTGCCGGGGATCGAACCCGGGTCACCCGCGTGACAGGCGGGAATACTTACCACTATACTACAACGACAATATTGTTGTATCATTAAGAACAATTTGTTATTTAACTGTAGCAAACGATTTTTAAATATATTTGTTTTATTCACATTTTAAAAAAATGTTCTAGATTAGATTGTTTTAATTTGTTCGGTGTAATTTGCAATACTTACCCCCAAGAAAGTGAGTGTTCTATAGGTTGATATAGCAATTTAGGTCTAAAATTTAAAATTTGATATGTTTAATTGTATGAAAAATTGATATATTTGATATATTTAATTTAAAAAATCAATATTTTTTACTTTAAAATTTATGTATTCTATAAATTTAATCACGATAATATATATACTTTTATTTTTCTTTGAAGATATAATATTTTATATAGTCTATACTTATCATGAATTGCACGAGTTTCTATAAATGCTCTGTTAAATCGAGCCCTTTTCAAGTACTAAATTTTTATTCAATCTTTTTACATTAATATTTTTTAAATTATTCCACCTTTGTAATTTATCACCTCGTTAAATTTACTCAAAATCCGTCATAAATCTTAATACATTATTTATATCATTAAATATCAATTATGATTCTAGGCTTCTAGCAATATAAGCGCCTAGCCAGAAAAATTCATGGAATACATATTAATTATAAATGATCTTTTATTTATTGTGTTCCATTGAGTTCATATAAGAGTCATTCATTAATTTGTGCAAATTTGTATTTCTATGATCAATGGTAACCAACTAGTGATAGTATATATATATATATATATATATATATATATATATATATATATATATATATATATATATATATATATATATATATATATATATATATATATATATATATATATATATATATATATATATATATATATATATATAGACTACGATCATTAGTTAAGCTTGTAGATTGTATGTAGTCTTATAATAAGTTATATATTCTATCAGTATTGACCCAAAAAATGACTTCCAAGTTAAACCATCCACAAATGTTAGCATTCATTATTAGGAGTGCATTTCAATGGTCCGGCGAATTTGACAGCCCGACCGGCGAATGTCCCGGGCATTGGATATATGATTCTAGTTTCATCTAGGCCAATATAAGTAGGGGAAGATTGTTGGAAAGTAGCACCATTTACAAGCATGTCCTTGTTTGAAACCCATATTCCGGTGTCCCATTTAGATTGGGGCTTTTGTCTATGTGTAACTTCCTTGGCCCTTGGATTAGGAGGGGCAATGAACCGATTCCCCTCGCTTATAATTGTGGGGTTCATGCCACCACCAATTGCATACATTAACCAATGGGTGTAGTCATTGTTAACTATGTGGAAAAATCCCCATCTACATCTTGGCATCCTTTGTTCTAATCCTTTCCCAAAATGATTATATGCAAGTGTAACTTGCATTTGTCTATCTTCTTGGTGCTCATCATTGGCACCAAATAGGAATACCCTTTCGTGATGAGTTATATGGCAGTTCGAAATTGTAATGGCAGTAGATCCTTTAATGATGTCGATGATTCCATCTGAAGCTTTCGAGAATGAGCAATGATCTATCCAAATATGATGAGATCCGAATATAGAGATAGCATCTCCGTCACTTGGAGTTCTAAAACCGTAATGATCTACTGAATCTCTAATCATTCCTCCTGTTCCGGGGACTATGTTTCGAAACCTAATCCCATGGATAATGATATTTTCTACGAATTGGATAGTGATTCCTGCTCCACCTTCGATACTCACAAATGTACCTCGACCATCAAGGGTTTTATTGCTCGTCATTATAAGTTCTTGGTTGAGTCTAATTGTCATAGGTTTGGCAAACACGATCCATAGAGGTACTTTTTGTATGACTGCATGACGTAGAGTTCCAGGTTTAGGATTAACCATATCATCATCTGAGGAGTCGGTTACCAAATACCTGCGCCCTAGCTTACCTCCGATGGTTCCTTTACCGAACCCTAATGCACATTTGGCTAGAACCCTCCTTTTCTTTTCCCAATTAGGTTGGCATCTCCAACATTGATCGATTGGATTTGTATACATGCAGCTTCCCCTGTATACCTTTGCTAATCCCCTTCTTGTGTTGTTTGTTCCTACTTTAGTTGCTTCATTCTTTTCCCACTTTCTTTGTAACCTATGTCATTTAAAATTAATACCTTTAGCTAATAGCTATATACATGCTATCTTTCCATTTCATTATCCAACATCATTAAATGGCTCTTATTTAGAGCGGGATTCAGAAGGGTCAGATGTATACAACGACCCTACCGTTGTTAATGATAAAACTATCGAAAAGGTTCTTTATGAGTATGACTCTTGATAACAAACCTTATGCACAATTTCACATGATAATGAGTGCAAATAATTTAATACTCCCTCCGAATCATTTTAGATGTCCCATTTGGGATTTCACGGATTTTGAAGGTTGAGTGGGGTCATTAAAAAGGTGGTAGTAGGGTATTTTAATTGATTAAATTAATTGTAAAGGTGGTGGTGGAGTATTGGGAATTGAAAAGTGGGGGTATTTAGGTAAAAAAAAAGATAGACAAAAAAGGAAATGGGACAACATATGATTTTGCCAAATAAGAAATGGGACATCTAAAATGATTCGGAGGGAGTAAATCCCTTTACTCCTAAATCAAAAAACTATAGATCTTTAAAATATTCTTATTGAAGTATAGGTAGGACGAGAAAAAAAAATTAGAAAAAAAAAGGCAACAAAAATTAAACCCATATTTTTTTTTGAAAAAAGTGACATATGCTTTAAATTAAGGGTAATGATATTTACAGGGCTGTACATAAGAATCAACAATTTCTCTTTATCATCAATAAATATGACTTTTTAAAAGAATCTAATCTAGAAATTGAAAAACAATTAATATTTAATATAATAATTTTACCTTTTTAAGAAAAAAAATGCTAATTTAATAAAGTGCAATTAATTTCTTATGTTTTCAAAGAAAAAATAGTAATAAATTACATAGATAAAATACAAGATTTCATCTTATATACAGCCCTTAAGGCTGTATATATCATTTTCCTTAAATTAAAGCAAAATCCGATTCTCAAAATGAATCAAAGATTAAAAAGACTTACGATCGAGCTTGGAGATTAAGGTGATTGGTGACATTATAAGGATAAGGGTGGTAAGCTTCCCCAATTCCCTTCTTGGCTTCTTGTTCACGTAAATCCCAATATCTATCGAGTTCTTCTTGATTTTTGAAATCTTGTGCCCAAGTTAAGACGAAGAAAAATCCTAAAGAACATAATAAGAGAAACAAATTTAGTTGTTTCTCCATATTTCTTTAGGTTGGGGTTTTACTTACAAAAATAATAAGCTTAATTTTTAATAATAGATAACTTAATTATTGTATAATGAGAAGAAATTTTAATTTTTATAAAATTAAATTAAATTTCACCTCTTGTTAATTCCTATCTGTCGCCTACCATTAGAAGGAGATTTAACAACTTTTTTTGCAAAGTTAATGAAAGGTGTGAAAAAAAAATAACAGTTTTTTTGAGGTGGCAAAAAAAATAAACCATAAGTTAATTAGGCTTTTTTTTTTATTTAATGATATAAGCTAAAGAATTCTACAAACTAAAGAGAAAATAAATTGATAAGACTTTCCGTAGATAGTGAGAATCCAACCTTATCACAAGGATAAAATAAAAAAAGCTCACAAACTAGACTATTTCATTATTCTCAAAAGAGTAATTTGTTATTTCAAAGTATTCAAGTCATTTTAGGAGGAAAGTCTTGTTTATTTAGGGTTATAAAAGTAGGATGACAAAAGTTGATCTGACTTGTTAATTTAAATTGAACCTAATTCGAAAAGTCGGTTTAGGTTGAGACTTTTAACCCAATTAATTAAATGATTAAATTTGTCATGGTATTTTTTATAAATAAGTTAGGTTACAGTCAAAATTCTAAACCTGAAAAAAATATATAACCCATTTAATTAAGTTAAGTGAGTTGAAATCAATTACCCTGGTCTGTTGAAAATCAAGTTAGGTGGTGATTTTTAACCCAAATATCTAAATAGATTTAGTTTGAGTTAAGAGATTTCTGACTTATTTATTCATATATAACTCGAAATCGAACCCAACTTAACTTTAATAAGCCCAGTGAAAGACGGTCATATGATCATGAACAGCTAATTTTTAACAATTTGATGCAAATATGGTAGAGTTTATTGCCTTATTAATGGGCATTCCATAATCTGCAACAAATTTTTTTATCTTATTTTATCATTACCAACTAAGACTGATCTGTTAATTTATCCGATCTTTACTTATCAAATTTAAATTTTATTTATTAAAATTAGTTTTTACAGATTAGTTATTGTTTAAAATGAACTAGATTTGACCCAACTAAAATTTCAAAAGTAGCAAACTAGTAATCTAAAAAAAAAAAAAAAAAAAAAAACTAGTAATCTAAAAATAAAGGAAAAATTATCTAAAATGAACTTATTTTTTCATGATTTTCCTATAATAATCCCACCAATTAATTAACCATGATTTAATAATCCTGACTTTAGGGAGCGTTTGACTAGCATAAGCTTGGGTAACCTAATGACCTGCTATAGTAGGTAATTCACCAAAAAAGTTAACTGAAAATTAATGTAAGAGTAGAGAAAATTTTTGAAATTGCATAAAAATTCAAAAAAAATTAAAATACTAGAAATTATTTGTAACAATTTTTTAATTTTTATTCGACATTTTATTTTAATTTATTCTTTTTTAAGAAAAATTACTTGTTATAACAAGTTATTCGGTTACCTGCTGGTTTACTCTAAGAAAATACCTTCTAAAGTTGTGAATATTCATAGTTTATCAATAGATGGAATTATAATCGAAAAATCATAAAAAAAGTTGGATTATAGGTAATTTTTCCAAAAATAAAAAGTATATGCATTTTAATTTCATGTGCTCAGAGTTGAAAAAACTCTATAATAAAATAAATAAAAATAGATAAAAAAATAAAAATGAAACTAAAAAAAATTCATGTGTAACATAAACATCATGGAAGAGTCATTGTATAACACAAGAAAATTTCTAGAATTAATTATAATAAAATTTAAAACAAGTTATATAATCTTCTTTGAATATAAATTCAAGTAGGAGGAAAAATATCTAAAAATTTGTACATGGAGACATTTTGCTCCTAATTAAATCATCTACGTACTATACTAATACGTCTATTTGAATATACACCATATAATTTAAAAATGTAAAGATTTTTTAATTTCTTTATATAGTGCAAACCCAGAAAAACGTAGCAATTAATAAATAATAAAAAAATGCTAGCAAGGGTTTCCAGGCCGGCATTTGCGTGGACCGGAATATCGTGTTAGTTCACCAACCATAGTTCCATCCATAGCAGTAAACATTCCAGCTTTATTATTATTGGTAATTTGATTGGTTCCTGATTCTCTAAAAAATGCACCATTTAAGAACAAATCTTTTTCTGTTCTCCATGTCCATGACTTCCACTCTGATTCTGGTGCTTCCCTTTTTGTCACCTTCATTTTTTCAATAATATTACATTTAATTAATTACTACATTTAAGTATTAATTCAAATTTAGGATCGGATTTGTCTAGATACGTCATGCTAGTCCCGGTCAACAATTAATATTGGTGTAACGCATAAAATAGGAAAATGGTGTTAAGTTGGTTCATTAGTCATTACACTTGTAAAATTGTTCAGTCCACCTAATTATACTAATACTAGTGTAGAAACTCGTTCAATTCACTTTTAAGGTCTATTTCTAAGTTTCTAATATCACTTTTAATGTTTGAATCATCCTACTTTAAAGTTGAAGTGCAAATTTTAAGTCTAGCAATTGGTCTTTTAAGTTTTAAAATTGACATTTTAACTATAAAAAATATACCTTTTAAGTCTTAAAATAGTCAAATTCCATAACTTAAAAATCTCAATTTTAAATCCTTGATATTGGTCTTTTAAGTCTTGAAATTGACATTTTAATTTATAAAATTGATAAAAAATTATATACTATTGGACCGGCCCAAAAAAATGAGATTCACAAGTGAGACGGTTTCACGCAAGTTTTTGTGATTATATAATCAACATACAGGGCCCGGATATGGGCCCCTAAACTATTGTATGCATAGAAAAGTTTGAACCTTTACACTAATTGAAAGCTAAAATTTTGGGAGGGCACCCTGGGCGTAGGCACGCCTTGCCCTTGCTTAGGCCCGGCCCTGCATACGTACCTCCTTAGTGAAATCGTTAGCGTGGGCGATGAATCGGTTTCCTTGGCTAATGATAATAGGATGTTGACTACCCCCAATGGCATACATTAGCCAGTGGGTGTAGTCATTATTGACCACATGGATGAACCCAAATCGAGCCCTAGGCATCCTTTGAACAAGTCCTTTCCCAAAGTGATTGAATGCTACCGTCACTTGCATTTTTTCGTCTTGAACATAATCATTTAATGCTCCAAAAAGAAAAACCTACAAATTTTTTAATAGAAGAATTAACTACTCAATTTCATATAAAAATATTGCCAAATTGGAAAAAAAATTATTTTATTCGAGTAAGGTTAACTACTGAATTTACTAAATAAGTTTTTTAACTGTTTGATCAATCAACAAGGCAATATAGCAGTTTTTTCATTTCGACTTAAACGCTGACGTCAGTTAATTTAGTTAACACTTTTCAATTAATTTACTTACTTGAAATTTGCCTACCAATAAAGTCTTTTTGTTTTTTTGATCAACCGGCATAGCTATATAGTGGCCTTTTCATCTCAACTTAAAAGCTAACTTTTTAGTTAACACAAATTCTTACTTGAGATCGTCTTTTGTAAAGACAACTCTCAAAAGCTTAGTCCAATTCTAAATATATATTGTTACAACTCTAAATATAGATTTGGGTTGGACTTTTAAGCGTCATCTTTACAAAAAACGGTCTCTCAAGAGAGCACCTGAGAATTAACTTGGAATTGTCTATCAATAAAGTCTTTTAGACTCTTTAATCAACCAACATGGCTATGTAGCAGAATTTTCATTTTGACTTAAAAGCTAACTTTTCAGTCAATTAACCAATTGAAATCTGTCCACCATAAAATCTTTTTGACCGCACAAACAATCGGGCGAAAACCAAAAAACCAACCAAAAAGCTGTCAAAATTCACAAATTCTTGCTATAGACCGTCTATAACATAGACGGGTAAATATGGGTCAGCCTATTTGTTAATTAAATGAGTAATTGAATAGTCATATCAGCCATTAAGCTGAGCTATTGAGAGAGTCGTCTATGCCATATATACCTCATTATGATCAGCCATATGACAATTGGAGATAGTAACAGCCGTAGATCCTTGAATAATATCAATAAGTCCATCAGCAGATCTTGCCATAGAAAGATGATCAATCCAAATATTAGATGATCCAAATATAGAAATAGCATCCCCATCACTTTTTGTTCTAAACCCAAAATGGGTTGTAGAATCCCTAATATACCCTCCATTACCAGCATGTATATTATGAATATGTAGACCATGTATTATTATATTCTTAACAAATTGTATAGTAATTCCTGCCCCATTAGCAATATGTACGCTCGCTCCTCTTGCATCAATTGTTTTGTCGCCCGTCATGATTAATTCTTGACTTAATCTTATGTTCATTGACCTATCAAATATGATCCAAAGTGGCTCTAATTGGATTACTGCATGTCGTAAAGTTCCAGGTTTTGGGTTGACCATGTCGTTGTCTGATGGGTCTGTTACCACGTAAAATCTTCCGGCTTTTCCTCCGGTCGTCCCCTTGCCAAATCCGATGGCGCAATCGGCTAATCTCTTTCGATTCTCCGCCCAATTTGGTTGGCATCTCCAACAAGCGTCGATAGGGTTTGTTGCTCTGCATGGACCTGTATGCTTATGGATCCTTCCTAAGAGGTTTCTTGTCTTCTTTGAGTTTTTCATACTTTTGTTGTGTCTTTCATAAGAAAATAAATTTGTTCAGTCAAAATTTATATATTATTTTAATAGCTATTAAAATAATATAAAATTTTTGTATTTAAAATTTTTGAATGTTTTTCTACTATATACTTTAGTGGGAAATTTTCGACTGAAATATAGTAGGAAAATTTTGAAATTCTGACTAAATTCCTATCATCTCAGGCAGTCATAATTTTGACTAAACACCTACCAACCATGTGTTAGTCTGAGAATTTCATTAAATCTACAATTGTTAATATTTACCAACTATATTTATTCTGACTAACAAAAATATTCGGAATTCAATCAGTATAGTCGTATATTGACTGAATTCCTATTGCTCTTGTTAGTTGAAATTGAGCCTTTATTGTAATTGGCCCATTTGGTTGTTGGTACCAAAGGATAGCATTGGAATGATTTGTAGTGTAAATTTTCATAAAATTCATGTATTAACTTATTTTTTATGATAATGCAATTTTGATTTTAAAAATAAAATAATATTAATTATATTAGCTAGCTATTAATAGTAGCTTCTTTTTTTTATGCTATTTAATATATACTACTTTGATTCTCGACAATATTATTGACTACGACAAATTTAAATAATACAAAAAACTAATATATACTTCTATCATGTAATCATGCATTAAGACGATCATACTAAATAATAACCATATTTTTTCTTATGCATAACGAACAACCGTTGTAACTATTAAAAAAAATAAAAATAAAAATTTATTATTATTAAAAAACTCACAAGTGAACTTGTTGATTAAAGTGATGAGTAACATTATAAGGGTCAGGGTGGTAAGCATCCTCAAAATATTTGACAGCTTCAAGTTTTCTTTTTTGCCAATACTCATCAAATTCCCCAATGTTGGCATTTATACTTATTGCCAAACCTAAAAAATAACACAACATATATATTCCTTCAATTTTATTCATTTTACCCTATTTTATTTTTTATTTTATAAATTTATTTAAATTTTCAATTTCTTTCCCTCTTTTTCTTTTTTTTTCTAAATTTGAGAAAAAAGAAAAAAGAAAAAAAGTTGGTTATGGCAAAGGTTCCTTGGCTATGGCTTATTTCTATGTACAAGTTTATAGGCCAAGCCTAGACCTTGCCAATTCCCAACTAAATTTTATTAGAGAATCAACTAAAATGATCCTTAAAAATTTTATTTGCTAGATTGAGGGAAGATAAATAATGATAGATATAATTTCTTAAATATTATTCTAAATTCTAAACTATGAGAGGTATGAGTTTATTGTTGCCTAATATTCAAGATTTCTTACGAGAAACGAGGGGAATCAGAAAATCACATAAAAATAGAATAATGACAAATTTAGATGAATTTGGAAAATGGAATATTTTGAGGTTATAAGGTAGGCTCTGGAAGAGAAGAAATTCAGATACATGAGAATTAAACTCAAAATCTTATCTAATAGCAAGCAGTATTTGCTTTAAATGAGACAAGATCCAATTCTAAAAAATTTATTTTTGAGATTTTTTTTGATGAATAATTTTGATTAGCTTTTACCACTTATTGAATATAAAATTGAAATATGTGGAACGAATGTTGAAAAAAATTAAAATATAATATGCTGATGAGAATTAGTAATGGAGTGTAAAGTCATTTTAAAAATTTAAAATAAATAAAATTTAATAGAACTACCTAAATTGAATGGCAAACTTAGAGGGCGGAGCAAATATTTTAATGCTTAGTAATTTTTTGAAATCGGATCTCACTTCTAAAACATGTTCATCTCGTCCCTAACTATTGCTTCAGTAGTGGTCTAGAGAATATATATTGTTTTTTCAAAGATAAAATTGCGTATATCCAAATTTCATCTTCAATGATATCGGACAATAAATTTGAATATATATAATATAAATTACGAGTTTTAATTCAAAATCAAGTACATATACGAGAATCATGATCTAATGAATGAAATTCCAATGATATACAATTTCAGCTTATTGTTCCCTGTTATTGAAGAATGTATCTACAGATCATATGAATGTCCATTGTCCAGCAATCAAACGTCTATCGCGACATATAAATTTCTTCCTCTCCGAAAGCCGCTTGAATACACAAACAACACTCCAGGAAAGTTTCCGCGGTTGCGAAATCCTCCTTTCTGGGTGTCCATATATATTACGATCATATACACCATTCAAGAAAATCGAGTAATCGGGTTTTTACAGTGCTTCCCAAACTTTGTATTCTTTTCCCTCAACGGCCAACGACCAATTTTGAGGCCCACTGGGCGGCTCATAGTAACCAGGTCCGATCTTCATTGCTACTTTCTCATCAATAACTGCTGCATAAACATCTCTCTCTGCTTTTGTTATCTTCACCTGAAAGAAATCGAGTTCCAACGAAATATATGAGACGCCATATATTTATTGTAATTGAGTTCAAATATTTTTCGATAAGAGCGAATAACATTTATATATAGACCAAAAATCGGTAAGATATGTGCCGGAGGGAGATCGAGCTTATTTCATAAACATCACTTCCAAATTTGAAACGGTCTCTAACATACTTCAAGTAATTTTTCAGTAACAACGTAAACTGCTAAAAATTTATCATTTCAAGACTCAACCGAAGAATGAAAACACGAGGTAAACGATAAGTTAACATATAATAAATGTATATGAAAAATGAATGTACAGCATTCTATTTGGGCACTTACATCGCTCCTGCAATGGATCTTGTTTCTATTTCTGATAGAAATGAGCGTAGAAACTTCATGTCTGTAGTTCGAAAAGATGTGGTCATAAAACACTGCTGGTGTTCCGGGATGAGTCAGGATGTAAGCATAACCTTGCATTTCCTTACCACCGGGAAATCTCCAATGACCCTAGAAGAAATCATACAAAGGTAACGAGGAAGTAAAGGTCAGAAGAAAAAAGACGACTTTTCTCCACAGAACGCAGAACAAAAGGGGTGGGAGAGACACACTTATGCTCACAACTCTTGGGACACCCCTCCACGCTCTATAAAAGAAAAAGGCGGAGATTTCCCTCTATCCAAGCCGACTATCAAAGTATTCCATTCTTGGGCTTCTTATATGAAACCAAATTTTTTTAGTTTCGAATGTCCAACAAAAGAAGCCCATGCACTTTACACAACAATGCAAACACAAAAACAATGAAAAGCCTTAATCCCAACAATACGGAGTGTTTCATTTTCGAGAGCCAACAAATCAACGATCAGCTTGATAGATCATCAATTTGACAACCTTTGTTCGCAGAAGAAAAGTAGAGGTGTTCAAAACAGACCCGATGACTCGATATTTATCTGACCTTATAAACAAACCCGATATGACTCGACTTATAATGGAGTTACAATTATGTAAAATTCAATGTGTAGGAGAGGTGAAAATTTAAAGTATACATAGAAATAATTTATTGGTAATTTTGAGTCTCAAATCTCAAACTGAGGAACGCACCTGGGTGGAACCTGTGTCGTGATTTTCAATGAAGGTAACAGCACGAGAAGGCCACCAGCCGACAACCCCAGGTGGTTTTCCTTTGGCATCTGATAAACGCCAATATTCACATCTCTCAAGTACCTGGAACAAATGACGGACGTAAATAAAAACATATCCTCTTCCACTAGTTAAAACAAGACATGTACACCGTATACCAAATTAGGTTATCTGATTACACGAGAATAGATACATACTGAATGAAGAACTCCTTTAGTGGTGACATCAAATGCACCAGCACTTCCACCGGCAGCATTGATCCAGTCGATGATTCTCTGTCGATGAGCATCTTGATTGTAATCCATTTCTCCATACGTATAACTTAGAGAATCCCAGTACTCCCCCACGGCAAAGTATGGTTCGGTAGCATCAATGTAGTCCTTGACATAACCACCCCAAAATCCACGCACAAAATCAAGCCTCCAGCCATCATAGCCAATATCTTTCCTGCACATCACGTTAAGGGAAATTTTGAACATATTCGTGAGTCATGACATAGACTATGCAAAATCTAATGGAATATTAGGCGAGACTATTTTAGGATATCCAACAAAAATGAAATGGGAAATTCCAACAATTTTTCTTTTTTTTTTTAAAAAAAAGAATAATTTGTGATTTACAGCCTTAAAGTTTGACGCTTTTGCGAATTACAAACTTAATGTTTATTTTTTGCAAATTACAATCACTAAAGTATCAAAGTCTACAACGTGCAGGTTAATTCACGAAATTCCGACCAGCTTAGTGGTTGGGATTGTAGATTAAGTGGTCGGAATTCTGAGATTTGGCATGAACGCTGTAGACTTTGATACCTTCGTGGCTGTAAATCTCAAAATAAACATTAAGGCAGTAATATGCAAATTATTTTCAGAAAAAAAGAAGACTCTGGAGTCTGGATCAGTTTAAATCCCTGCCGGATATAATCTGGAACAACCAACTAACCAACATCACCAAGAAACTTACCTCAGCCAACGTAACCATTCTTTAAGATCCTTTCTAACAAAATCCTGTGAGTGATCAATGTTTGGTGCGGCATGAAAGTTATCTCCACTACTCTTATTGCCCCTGCCCTGGATAGCACAACCAAAACCTTAGTCTTATCGAAATATAGATTATTCAAGGTCTTCCATTAGTAATTTAAAGCAAAGTGAGAAATACAATTTTATACGCCTACGGAGTGATAATGGGGGTGATTTGGTTGTGTGATGCCAAATATTGACCAAAAACATGAGATGTTTCTTAAAAAATGAACTATAGAGTGGTTTTATAGACCTTTACAATACGGGTAGAAATGGTTGGGTAGTTTTTCACTATAATTTAAAATCATACGCATCCGTTACGCATAACAAATTTCGAATGGATGTACTGCACTTATCTAAAACAAAACAGAAAAAGTGGAAACCTGGAAATGAGGATCATCAGCAACTACTGCCCGATCATCCCAATTAAGACGGCCTCCGAATATATTCCAAACACCATTTTGGTTCTTGAAATGTGCACAACGATGATTCAAAACAACATCTCCAAGAACTTTGATACCAACTTGATGAAATCTCTTCACAACAGTCTTTAGTTCGTCAATCGTACCATATCTAGTCCAAAATCAGAACAGCAAAAAACAAAATCATGAAATAGTAATAAAAAGAAGTAGCTAAATTTACGGTGTTTGACAGTAGAGCTAACCTGGAGTTTAAATTGTATAGATCTTTTGGCATGTAACCCTCGGGTGACACAGATTCAGTCGGGGGTGGCAACCAAATTACGGTAAAACCAAGTGACGACAACTCATCAGCTTTTTCATGGAGCTCCATGTACCATCTTCCCGATTTATGCGACTCCCAATTAAATCCCTGACATAGAATTTCGAATCCAGATCCTGTTCCCGAACTAATTTCAGCAGGAAGTTTTAATTCTTCGGTTTCTAAAACAGCTTCCTCGGGTAAAGTTGTCGTAGAGCTTCTGAATATACTATATGCTTCCGCAGCCAGCTTTTCGATCTCTTGGAGGATAGTTTCTTGTGCTTCTTTACTCTCGGTCTTCCACTTTTTATCCGAGGAGATGTCGGTAACTAAATTGCGTATCTCTTTAATAATTCCATCCGTAAAAGTAGCTGGCAAAACATCTTGATTTTCTTTTGGCACATCTTCTCGTGTTATAGAATCCGAACTTGATTCCAAAGAAATCATCTTGTCAATTTCTTCGGATGGAATATCACCCCCTTGAGTTCCGGGAAAAGGAATAAAAAAGTCATCTCCTCTATTGTTGAACCACGTATCGTTATTTAACTTCAGCACAAAAGCAAAACCAGTAATTCCTTTATCTAAAGTAAACGAGCCTTTAGCTCCAATTCCATCCCCTTTAGTCTGCCAAAGACAAGGATAAAAAAAACAGTGATTACATCATTAAAAATATATACCAGAAGAAAATAAGTCAAGCAGAATGAGTATATAGTAGCAGAAAACACCGAGACAGATTATTCTAGATAATATTACCGGCGCTAGCTAGATTGTTTCAAGATTTAGAAATAAGTCAATAGTTTCAGGTAATTGAGCAACTAGAACCATAGTCCAAAAACAAGGCTGCATCGCCGTATCACGACCGCATCGTTAAAGTTTTTGAGTTTACCGGGACCGATATAGGCCACGTTGATTGCAAAATCATCCGAATTGAGCACCTAATCTGTTTTGCGTCCATGACCAAATATGAAAATAGAAACTAAATTTTTACACTATGACTAGAATAATTGTAGTAGATACTATATAGCTAGCAAGATTTATGGTCAAACATCATGACCCCCAAAAAGTAAGCTAGATTCCGATGAAGGTGTAGATAAACAATAAAGTAAAACATGGTTCAGAGTAACATAATTCGCTAGCTAAATCACTTTTTGAATTTGCGATTCGCTCAAATTTGCCTGAGAATAGCCCAAAACCGACCATAATTCGCTTTTTCGATTTGCGATTCGCAAGAAGATTGGCGAATCATGTGACATTGTTGTAGACGTATCAAGAAGTAAAAGTATCAAATTACCTTTTAGTTTTGGTGCATTAAAGAAATGTTTACAAACTCATCTAATGGGGAGATGGTAAACAAAACATGACAAATACGGAATAATCGCCATATAAAGTAAGAAGACAGATCAACAAGCATGTGTAACACAAGGTTCATACCTGTAATCTTGTCCGCAGTGCCTTATTCTTAAATACTTCAGTATTTGGTGGATGTGGTGCCGTTGGTACTTCCCATTTCTTAAGGTTATTTCTACATATTCCCCAGTGAACTACAACATCCCCGAGCAAATCGGTTTCAAGAGAGACAAGATTCTTATCTGTTTCGGGGCATTTACTCACAGAGACCAAAAGGGAATTGCAAACGGGAACTTCTTTTACAATAGGCTGCTCTTCGTAAAACCCTCCGAGTGACTTCTTTGCCAAAGTGGGTTCCAGAGATTCTTCACTACTGCCTTCAGCTCTACGTTGAGATCCGTCACCTTTAAAAAGCATGTGTGACAGCTGTCCAAACGTTCCTACACGAGTCAATATCCCACAAAAACTGTTCATGAGTCATTAAAAGCCTTTTCTAATGAAAAACGTATTAAGCGTCAAAAATGCAAGCAGCATGAAATGTTTGCAGATACCAAGACAATCCCGTGATAAATCTCTTTGCTAGAGTATAATAGAGATGAAGTTCATGCTCATTACACTATAATGCATATCATATCTACCTATATTGAACGATACTCTCAAATTTCGGGAATAGCAAATTACAAACCAAGTTAATCAAACCAGTAAAATGCACAAAATGAACAGCATTTTCATTCCGACAGCTATCATATAAACTAACAC
Source organism: Amaranthus palmeri (assembly GCA_019776075.1). Classification (NCBI taxonomy): domain Eukaryota; kingdom Viridiplantae; phylum Streptophyta; class Magnoliopsida; order Caryophyllales; family Amaranthaceae; genus Amaranthus; species Amaranthus palmeri. The sequence goes on from JAAKBH010000292.1 coordinate 769,856, forward strand.
CAAAAATTTCAAAGAGCTTCAAAATCTGAATTCAAGCATCGGAACTTTCAAACCGTAACTATAGTATACTTCTATCACACAAACCAACAAGTATATAACATTCATATATGTAAATGAGAGGCAGTAACCTGCCGCAGTGCCACGTTGTTGAGAGGTGTACCAAATAGGGTTAACCTTAAGGTAATAAACTGCCCTCATTCATCAAAGAGCTTCGGAATAAAAAGAAAACAAATTGTTAAAAGCCTCGGTGAAAAGATTAACATCATAATATATTCCACCTGGCCATATATTAAGGCCCTTCTTTCCGATGACACTGTCCTCGTCATGGAGATTGTCAACAAGAGGCACGACAAAATCCCGACCTTTATGCTGATACCATGATCCACCTTCTTCATCCTAATGCAATCGCAAACACGAGGGCGGTATAAGACATAGCTATGAGATGTCAGTACTCAGTATATTTACACAAGCTGCAACAGTTGAAAGAATAACCTTTAATACAAAGTTAATTGCCGCAATTTCACTATTGCACTTCACATTGATGCTCACTTCATGAACACTCTCCTTGCCCTCAGAGGAAGACGTTTGTGTCAATGGCGTCTCTATAGCATAGTCCTGAAAATTTACAAATAAAGTAGGGTTTAAAGTAAATGTTCTACACTAATTTTTTTTATGAAGGTCATCTCACCATAAGACGACTTTAATTGGGTTAGATTTCATTGCTTTTTTATGTTTTTACTCATGAGCTACTTATATGAGCCCATCTCACGTTGAGACGGTCTCATACAAGACTCGTTGAATGTTCTATACATGGAAACACAAGCTACAAGATAGTGTTAGCTCTTAATGAAAAGAATGCATACCTTAATGACAAGGGAACCCGGAGGCCTCATTTCTTCTGGAGGTTGATCCCACTCACTGAACAAATTAATAACAACGTCAAAGCCTTAATCCCAAAACATTATACTTCAACATACCTAACTTAAAAAAAAGACTTATCATAATTGCAAAGCATGTTACTTCACACGACGAAGATGAGTATGGAATGGATCAAGACCCAAGGGTTAAACTTAACATTTTCCCCAAAATCTCATCATATCCATTATCCAAGACTAAACTATTGTATTCAAACACCTTATCATCAAACTAAGTCAGAGTTTAATCCAAAAGCTTAAGGTTCAAATTTCCAAACAGGAAATCATGCAATGCTCAATGACATAAACCAAAAGAACTAACTTCCGAAGGGGAGCTATTAGTGGGCGATGGCCGGACAAAGCCCATCGATGAAACCAGTGAAAATGTTGTATACATTGGGTAATTGGCCTACAAATCATTCTAACTCTATGTTTAAGTCGTTGGTCTCACTGTCAATATAACAAAATTGCTCAAATAACCTATACTCTGGCAATTTTCAACCACTCACCTTAAAATCTGTTAGTAATACCCCCTAATATAAAAACCTAGTTTTGCCTGTGATACTAATTTTTGATCAAAGATCACATAGATGATAGAATCAAAACCCAAAATAAGCAAATTCATGCACAATAATTTAAACCAGTCAATAATCAAGTCGGGTAAGAAACGAAACCTTCCGGTATCACCCACATAATGGACACCCCAATGCAGAACCCATTTCCCTGGAAGGGTGCAACCAACTGTCAACTGCCAATCACCTGGATCTTTCTCTTTATCCAGTCTTATGAATATCTTTCCCTCCACCTATAATATGACAAATAAATCAAAATATTAAAACCAAATACAGGAAATCAACAAATTCGTCAAACACAAATCAAGAAAAAATGGAAATTTTCATCAAATAGAAAGAACCCAATTCAGATAACAAACAGGATCAGAAACCTAAACAAAAATACAACAATTTTGATCATACCCAAAAACCCAAATCAAGAAAAATCAATGAAATTTCCACAAAGAAAAATGAACCCACTTCAGAAAACAAGAAATATCAAATGGGTAATCAAAGTTCATACCTTTTTGATCCATGACAACTCATAATTCTCACTATAAGCGACTTCAGTAGATTGTGGGTCATGGGTGAGAGTAGAAGTTGCGGAAGAAGAAATAACAGAGAAATGTTTAATGGGTCTATGGCTAGAAAAATTCCCACCAATTTTGATAGCCCTAGAAGAGAAATTAAGTGAAAATGGTGAAAATTTAGATGATTTAATTGGGTGAAATTTGGGGATGGGCTGTCTAAGAGGTTGATGAAGGAGTGGTTCTAGAGTAAAGGAAGACATAATTTTCAGTGATCAAGGAAGGAGAATGGCACAGAAAAGAGGAAGAAAGAAGATACAATATGATGTGATGTGGGCATAAATCATAATAATACTACTAATATTAATAAGATTGAGTTGGTAGTTATCTGAATATCTGCTGCTAAATAATTTGGTTTCACTTGATTTGCCTTTTTATTTCTCCACCTTTTTGTTGTTTGTTGTACTTTATCACACGGTTAATTATTCTTTTATTTTTAATTTAAATTCACTTGTTATGATATGAAATGGTCGCTCTAAAAGACGTGTCTTATACATAGGGTTAAATAGCCAATCTAAAAGTATATATATATTATGATAATAATTAGAATAATTTGTGAATTACAATCTGAAAGTTTAACGCTTTTGCGAATTACAGCCTTAATGTTTATATTTTGCGAATTACAGCCACCAAAGTATAAGAGTTTACAAGTTCTGGCCAAAAACATATATTTCCGACCACTTAGCCGAAAATTCCGACCACTAAAATGGTCGGAATTCTGTATTTTGGCTTGAACTTACAAAGTTTGATATTCGCAAAAAATAAACATTGAGGTTGTAATATAATTCACAAAAGTGCTAAACTTTAAGGCTGTTATTCACAAATAGATAAGTTTATTTTCTGAGGTTGTTTCACTAAGAAATGATCTCTTATAAAATGACTCGGTTGATTTTGTGTAAAGACAATCTCCTACGAACTACAAGTAACCAAAGTAGAAAAAAAAAAGATTTAGAGATGGGTTGGAGACTTCTTACAAACGGAAAATAATTTGGTTTTTTGTGTAGGTGATGAGAATCGTATTCTTATCATAAGGATGAAAAAGAAAACCCTTAACTACTAGGTTAATCCATAATGCTGGAGGATATGGTGAAATTAATCTTCTTGCAAATATTGAGAATTGAATATATATAACACAAAATTTGAAGAGAAAGGATTCAATCACTAGATAAATTCATAATTTTCGATTATTATTTATTTGATATGAAAATCTTACTAAATTGGATCAGAATGTGATGTTAATTTATATTTTAAAATTTTGGTTATGTTGAAGTCCATGTGTTGCCCATACGTGAGTTGTCCCACATTGGAGAAAGAGGAGAGTATGCATCACTTTATAAACTCAAGAAGTAACTCTTATTATCACCAATTGGTTTTGGTAATGAACCTTCTTTGAGTTTATGAGTAAACACATAACTTTAGCCTACCACCAAGATATTTGTGTTTACTATCACCAAATGGTAGTGAACCTTCTTCTCCTATTTGGGTTACTCAGGTCCATTTTCTAAATTCTATCAAGTTAATATATTTAATATTTGTGTCAATGAATTAAATTATTTCTTGTTTATTTCACAAATTATTGTATGAGACGGTTTTACTATATGTTTTATGCATGAGTTAATAGTTTAATTAGGAGTCTCTGTATTATGTGAATTTAAACTGAACTTGATTTGAATTAAAAGCCTTTTTTTTTTTAATTTAAACTCAGCTAGACAAATTATTGTATGAAGCGAAACACACAACATATATACATAAATTTAATAGCACATTATGGGAATGTTAAGTCTTTATTTATTAGAGGAGCCTTAAAAAAGATGATATTTTTATATATAGAAATGCTTTTATTTTATATAGGTAGAGAAAGTTTTGTGGCTTTTAGTGTTTCCGAATCTAGAAGATATTTAATTTATGGATCCAAAATGATGGGCTTTGCGTAAACACAACGATGTGTTTGACCACCAATACCGCAACGTATTACACATAACTTTATTCACAAAATCTCACAAGAGACGGTCTATAGGATAGACCACAAAATTGGGCCAGCCCATTTCCCTTAATTGATTTTTTTATTATAATATCAATTATATTATGTTATAATCCTAAATGTAAGGTATTATAACCTCGAATATACTATTCTATAACCCTAAATATAAGTTATTATAACACCAAATAATTTATTATAACCCCAAATATACTATGTTATATTTTGGGCTGGACTTTATGTATTCCGTCTATAGAATAGACCGTCTCCCATGAGACTTACTGAACTTTATTTAGCCTACAATTTGTGATTTGTGGTATGAATTTTACTTAGAAAACAATGTCAATTTTATGTAAAATTCTTAAAATATATCAATATAAAATTATTATATTTTTAGTAAGGATTTTGCTTATAAAAAATCACAAATTCTTGTATGAACAGTCTCCCCGTGAGACATGTGTCATACTTGGGTTAAATAACCCAATAACAAAAAATTTTAGCTTCTAGATTTTTTGTTTTGAAGTCGTCTCACTATGAAACGGTCTCATACAAGACTGGCGGAATGATATTATTATATATATGAAAGTCAAATAATAATTTATATTTCAGTAAGATTGTGTTTGGAAACAAGTAATTCATTTCAATTGTAGATTTGCTGATAAAATCATAAAGGAAAAATTTGAAAATGACTTCAAGTTGTTAAATTTATCTAATTTTAAAACATTGGTGAGATTGACTCAAATTCAAAATTAAATTTCATTGATTTGTCAAACATTAATTTGAATCAATTCTAAATTTCCAGATGAAATTGTGATTTGAAAACATAGCATTCAAACCTTCGAGCTAACATTGTCAAACAACACTTAAGAGTTTCACTAAACACTTCCTGATGGCATTTTGTTTCAAATCTCTATTGAAGTGTCTGAGGTCATCTAACATCGTCATCATCCTACCTAATGCATTCCGCTCATAGAAAAATTATGGATAGGATTTGGGAGGGAAGAATGGCGGCAACTCATACTCATAAAGGATAGCGCGGCCAAAAGAGTCTCCCGACTCGAAAAAGATAAAGTAGAGGTCACCTGACAACTTATTTTAATAGCGTATATTGATTTTGGTATTCATCGATCATCTTATGAATGCATGCTAGCTACCTCTACATTGTCAAGCAACGCCTAAAGTTCCCCCAAACACTTCAGCAGTATCGTAATAAAGCTACCAACTTTTTGTTTCAAGTCCCTATTGAAGTGTTCGAGGGAGCTCCAGAGGACACTTGACGATTATTATATAAAATATGCAACATATTTTGAATTTTCAACTACAAACTTAAAATTTTAAGTAAGGGGACAATCATTTTACATCTATTTATAAGGCAATAGTTTGAAGTGTGTATTCCATTATATTCTTATTCCTTAAAGTTCATCCATGGTCTTTTTGAACTAAAAAAGGCAATGAACTAAAAATAATCCAAATTCAGGGCAGGTGCAATTTTAGAGACTGAATCTAGTCTCTTATGCGGCTTAATTAATCGGTAAAAATTGGTGATTATAATTATAATGCTGAATAATTTCTTCCTGTTATTCTTATGGACATTATATTCCATCAATGCAAGAATCAAATGCAATTTCCACAATTTTATTTGAATTTTTCAGGACGAGGATAATTTCTTATTGTAGGAAAATAGAATGCAAAATAAAATAAATATATTATTTTAGAATATTAAGTTTTAGGAAGTTAAGATCTTTTTTAATATTTAGGATATTAAAATTATATTTTGTTCCTTATTTTAGTCCTAGTCTCTTGTATAAATAGAGGTGTTACATCTCATTATTAATCAATACAAACCACGTTTTCACCAAACTCCGCATTATGATTTTCTACACTTATAGGTAAGATAAAGTCGGTCTATAAATGTGAAAACATAAATCAAATCTCCATCACAAAAATAAAAAAGTCTTTAAAAATTAGACCAGCTAATATATCTTCCTTTCAAGATTTTTTTTATGTTCAACTAATTTATATATAATCATATTATATGGAGCACACGATTAATAAATCAAAGTAACATGTATTATCTGAGTTCCTATACTTTTGTCAATATTTTATTTTTTTCAGTCTTTCACACATTGGAATTAATATTTTATTTTGAATAATAACAACACTACTTTTTATAATTTAAAATTAAACATTTTTTTTATTGTTTACTATTTTAATCTTTTCTAAACAATTTTATTGTCTTTATTATTTTTAAATTTTTGTATCATTTACTATAATATTTATCTCATAGCTTAGAGACCTAGAGAGTACTGTTTTCGAGGTGTAGTAATTGTGATTATTGATTGCACCCTCATCATGTTAGGATGGAACACTGATACTACAATTATGGTCTCCATCAAACACATATATTTAAAATAGTAGAGTATGTGCCATAATGCATGTGTCATGTGTGTGTTTTTTCACGCTTCCTCCGTTTCATATTAGTTGTACTATTTGTTTTTTCACCCTTTAAATGTACGAATTGAATAATTAATATCTCTAATTATACATATCGAAAAATGATAAAAACTCAAAATTAATAAACTTTGAATCGAGACGATTCAAACAAGATCTCATATGACTATGTTTTAACTTTTAGATTACCGACAATATAAAAGTCAATTTGCTTAATGTATAGTACCGAAGTCAACAATGTTGCAAGTAAAAAAGAACGGAGAAATTATATATTAAAAAAATTTTGCCTTCCTCCGTTCCTTTTTACTAGTAACAATTATATATGTCACTAAATGTCAAATAAATTATATATCACTGAAGGTCAAACAAAGTGTCATAAATCACTATATAGTGGATTTTAAAATAAAAATAATTATTACTCTAGAAATATAAGTCAGTGACATTTTTTAATGTTGCTAAATCCTATGACGCGAAAAATTAATTTTGTTATAATGACATTTTCTTAAATTTTGTGTGTGATAGTAATGGTCAGAACAAATTAGACTTCCCAAAATATACATAACTTTGTAATAGAATCCGACTTAAAAATGAATATATTTATAATCATGTAAAAACAAATATAAACACAAAATTTAATTTTAACCGATATAAAACTCCTGATTTAAAATCAATCTAAGGATAATCTCTAACATATGACATACCATAGACATAAACAATAATAAACCAATTTACGTAGCATAAACAATAATAATAAACCAAAATTTCGTAACAAATTAATTAGGGGAAGAAGATAACCACTGTTTTACTCATAAGAGATTGTTATTCTGATCTTATCGGTAAAAAAATGAGTTAATTAGAAATAATTGTTATTTTTAATTTTAAAGTTAATACTCCCTCCTTTTTTGGCTATCCTTTTTTTTACCTAAATACCCCCACTTTTCCAATTCCCAATACTCCATTACCACCTTTACAATTAATTTAATCAATTAAAATACCCAACTACCACCTTTTCCAATGGACCCCACTACTACCTTAATATCCGTGTTTGGTCAAATGGGACAAGTAAAATGGACCGGAGGGAGTATAATAATATGATCGTACTTTTTTAGGAACAATATACTGATCGATCACTTCCTAAAATTTATCTACTTGAGGGACGTAGATCCATATCTCACAATATTGAGATGGTAAAATGTCGAAATAATTAATAAGAAAAATAATTTAAAAAATAATTTATGTCAACTGATTTATTTTTTAAGAACACAATATATATACTGTCACAGTTCTTTTGGAGTAGAGAGACGGAGTATTAACCATCACTTAAATTATTTTAGTCAACATTAATGACGTATTGAATATATTATTAATTTATTATGGCATAAAATTGTTTACGTACATAGAGCAGTTACACGTATTGAATATATTATTAATTTATTAAGTAGCATTATTATATACTTCCTCCGTTCCAAAATACTCGCTACATTTCTATTTTGTGCACTATTCATCGGTCAAGCTAATTTTACATATTGCGACTAATGTGTAATTAAAAATATAGTCAAGTGGGATCTTGTTTGAATCGTCTAATCGCATACTTTCATAATATTAAATTTTTATAATTTTTAGATTAGTGTAGTTTAAGATATTAATGATCAAAATTGTGTATTGGATTGCGTAAAAAAGTGAAATGTAGCAAGTATTAAGGAACGGAGGAAGTAGTATCCTTAATGATAATTAATTCGACCACATCAGCTTCTCAAAAAGGTCAGATTACTGACTACTTACAGTTTGTGAAATTGTACATGGCTTGAATCTCGGCTAAGTACATCGTATTATTATTACTCGTATATTAATTAAGATCTATAAATAATACATTAATACGTATAATCTAATTAAAACAATAGATGGTTGGCATTATTTTTTTAAAAATATTTACACGTCACTTTATCGTGAATTTTTTCCCTCATTATTATTATTATTATTATTATTATTATTATTATTATTATTATTATTATTATTATTATTATTATTATTACGCCGGTGACTATTTATGAAGACTGTAAACTGGCCCACGGACTAGTACAAGTCTTTCCAGCACATTCCTTACTCGTGTGCACCTAAGTAAATTAACTTCTTATGAGGTCACTCATCTTAAGATTATTCCCCACCAAACACGCTCAGCTGTGTAGTTCTTACTTCTTAGCAAATACACTTACATAAAAAGAAGATGCACCTCGTTGATATGAGTAGTCTATCAATCTTTTTTCAAGTTAAATTTGGGATATCGCAGTTAAAGACAATAATACATTGACTGATTGCTGGTTTTTAATTTACGAAGTTTTAATAATATTATATTTTTCCACAAGTAATTAAAAAGAAGTTATTGTTAATTATTATATTGTGTACCTAGTTAAAAATTAAAAAAAAAACCTTAATGATATATTGTTAGAAGTTATAAATAAGGGGTTGAGAATGAGAATCATAAAATTGGTATAGACAAAGAATAAGGTGAAGTACCCTCTTGAGTTCCCCCACATACTTCAATAGGGATTCAACTTCCCATCTAAATCCCCCTATAATGGAAAGCTTTTCCCTGCTGAAGTGTTTGGAGGGAACTCTTGCTTGTGCTACACAAATATTATTTTTTATTTCTGTTTAATAATTATATTTCTCTTTTTTATACGAGAGTTTTTAAGAAAATTGTGTCTATTCTATCAAGGAGCACTCTCTTTGTTCAAATACATCACAACGATATAATATAATATACTCCCTCCGTTTCCAAATGTTCTTCCCATATTTTTTGCACAGTTTTCAAAGCAAATTTTGAGCTTAAATATCTCCAAATACGCATCATAAAAAATTATAAAAAATATATAATAAAAAAGTATACATTAAGACGAATCTAACGAGATCTCACATGGATATATTTTGTCTTCTATATATGTCTTAAAAATCTTAATCAAATTTCTCTTTCCAAAACAGAATATTCTAAATGGGAAGAACATTAGGAAACAGAGGGAGTATGTAGCATTCAAAACGATTGCAACAGAATACTATTGTTCCAATTCTTGGTGGCACAAACAATCAACTACTATATGTCAAGCTAAGTAATTATATCAATCGGTTTTATGATGTAATTTTTCTAATAATTCAATCTAGTTGATAATTATTTTTCCTTTTATTCTTTTGAATTTATTGAATTATTTAATTTACGCTTTAATATAAATTTTTGTTTTTTAGGAATAGAATGGTTACTAATCAATCACTCTACCGAATTTAATTACATGGCTATTGAAACAGTTAAATTAAAAGAGTAGTAATCATATGATATTATTATTATAGATCAATAATAGACGTACATTTGCTCTCAAGTGAGGCCAAATATATTTTTTCCTCTCTCCAAATATATTTTGCAATTTTTCTCTTCAACTAAATTGAATATCAAGAAAACTCAAGGAAATGTGTTTATAGTAATTACTAATTAGTATACCTTTTCCTCCTTTATGGGATAATTTACTGTATTTTATTTCTTTTTAAATTATAATTATAGTTTTATAAGTGGAATACATCAGATATATGATGATGAATAAATGGAAAAAGGGACTTGAGATAAAAAGAAAAATAAATAATTTGCAAGATGTATTCATCTTTACTTGTAGTCCTTAGTCCTTACCACATCCACATGTATATTTTCATTCTTCCTGAACAAAGGCCAAATTCCTGACCAGGTTCACTTATGAGATGAGATTGTTTAATTTGGGCAAAGTTAATCTTTGTTGTTGATTGGTAATGACATACAAAATATGGGTATATATCTTACATTGATAGCGTTATTAGTAGGGGTGTTCAATGGGCAAGGCTTTCATTTTGAATCCTTATCAGATTTGTTTTTTGTAGGATTTATAAAGGCCGAGTAAAAAATAGGTCGAGCTAAACATGGGCTCTACTATGTAATTAAAATAAAACATGCTATAAAAGACTAAATAAGGGTTGGAAATGAGCCTTTAAAATATATTAATGAATGATTTATATATTATAACTCACAATGTCAATGGGAATTATTAATATTTTTCAATTTATATAAATTGATACATGAATAATTTTTGGTGATAAAATTGGGTCGGACAGGAATAGGCTTTCAAAGCCCGGCCTATCTAACGGTCATATTAAATTAAAAGGGCCCTTATAGATTTAGGCTCATAATTACTTAAGCCCAGCCCAGCCTGACCCATATCTGACTTATTGAACACCCTAGTTATTACTAATAAATTAAAACATATACAATTGGGCCGGCCCAATAAGACGCTCTCATAAGTGAGACGGTCTCACCTAAGTTTTTGTGAACTAATAATTAATTATAGTAAAACATAGCTAAAAACATAACTAGCTAGGAGTAATATAAGGGTTCAAAAATAATTAATTATAGTAAAAAGATCTCATTAAGGAATTCTTACAACCATTTGTTGATAAGAATATAAATTTATTTTAAATAGTAAATTGAAATTTTTTGAAGTTTGTATTAATTTTAAATAGCTTTTAAATTAGAAAATATTTAAAATTTATATGATATAAGCATCAGCAATTAGGACTTAAGAGTACCTAAAAGATTAATAGCTTTAAGATTTATTAATAAATCACATTTTAAAATATAAGTATTATATTTCAATTAAAAAATATATTGTTATTATTTTTTATTTAATTTCATAATATATATTTTTTATTAAAGAAAGTCATAAAGAAGTTTTTTCAGCTTTTGCCTAACCAAAATCATAATGACTTCATTTATAAATAGCTCTAAGTAGAAGTCGGTAATGAATCCTTGTGAATCAACTAAAAAGGACTGAGGACAATTAAAAAATCAACTAAATAGGACAATTAAAAATATTTACTGTTATAAGACGGGCCTATATATATAATTAGTCAATAATTTTAATTGATAAATTTAAAATTGTAAATAATAATTGTAATTGATTAGATGTATGTGTCAATCCGATAAAGATAGTCTAACCATAAAACCGTCTTATTCACGAATTTGTGAAATATTTATAATCACCCTTTGTAACACCCCGGCCCAACAAACCACCGGTGAGTACTCATGGAGACTGTAGACTAGCCCCACAGTTCAACACAAGTCTTTCCAGCGCACTTTGGCCTCACTCGTGCGCACCCAGGAAACTTCACAGGAGGTCACCCATCCTAAGATTACTCCACACCAAGCACGCTTAACAGTGGAGTTTTTTTAGCAAATGGGCTCCCATGAAAAGAAGATGCACCTTGTTGATATGAGTAGTCTATCAATCCCTTTTTAAGCTAAATCTTGGGTATCACACCCTTATTAAATTAAAGAATTTAATTCCCATATTTATTTCTTAGAAATCAAAGAGTATTGTCTTATTATTGAGTTTGTGAATTTTACATTAACACAAGAATTTGTAATTACCAAGGGGTATATAGTAATTAAATTCCTAAAAGTTGTAGGAATTAACGTCACTTGAAATTTGAATTTTAATGTTAATTGCTAACCAAACACAATTTATTTTGACTGTTTTTAAAAACTTCAAATTGGTTTGCTAATTAGTGTCAACTAGAAAAAATCTAAAAAATTACTATATCATGTAATAAAGTAAATAAAACATTTTTGAATCTAAAGGAGATTTGAATTATATTTAAAAAATATCAAAAAATATTGCAAAATAAAAAACTTTACTTTCTCTTTGCTTAGTCCTACCACAAAAAATAACACTCATATTAGGGCTTGATTAAATTTAACTAAGCTTTATCTTCTCTTTGTTTAGTCCTACCACAAAGAATGTTATTAGAAAAACAAAGATCAAGCAATATCATAATTTAAAGGATCAAAAAATTATACAATTAAACCATGCTTACTTTGAAAAATAAATGAGATAGGAAGGTATAATAATCAAAGAAAAACACCTATTAAGTACCTGCGAATTTAGAGACGCATTTAGAATACTAGTACATAGAGTGGGCTTTATATACATACATCTTTGATGTGTGCTAAAGCAATTCGATTGTCATTCTTCTTATTTATGTTGCACAATTGACTCAAGCTATAGCCTTGGCCGACAGACGACCTGAGCCTGAATTCCCTTGCTTGCTATGAATAGCATACGATCATGTTCTCGGATCATGGTCATCATCAGCCTAGCATCCCGCACAAAGACAAGATCTGGGAGGAAGAGGTAACAGACATACCATAATCGTAGCCTTCGAGGGAAAGGATAAGATCGGAGGAAAGCACGCAAACAATTAAACCCCAAGCAGAACAACAAACAACAAATTAATGGCATCAAAATAAACATATTATTACATTAAGTTTTCTAGGGAAGTAAATATATTGAGAATCTAGAATTAATCAAATGAATCCAAGAGTTCCCCCAAACACTTCAATAATTAGGGCAAATTATTTTTATGTACTAAGAGCTCTTAATAATTATACCCTTAAGAAGTGTTTGGAGGGAACTCTAGGAAACAGGTGATACCATAATTAATTTTATGTACTAAACCCTAATTTTACATTTGATGCATAAGCAACCCACCAATTTATAAACCAACTTGGGACATGAACCTGGTCACCATTATAGGATATGTTAAATGGGAATCAGGGTTTACTTGAAAAGATGTGTGGCTCATATGGTTTCCACATATTAATCATCTGTCCCTGAGAGATTACAACACCAATATATATAACAGTTAGCGTAAGTATTAAGAAATCAGAAGGGACCACTAAATTGTGTTGGTACAATTAAAAGTGAGAGAAAATAAAAAAGATGTGTAGATAATTATAAATTAAAAAAAGTGGTGAAAATGATACGTTAAAATAGAAATGTTGCAAATTAAGGTGACGGATTTCAAATCATTTAAGAATATAGCTAGGGGTAGTATTACTATTTTACCTTTTAGTAAGCTCTCTTTTTCTTGTTTTTCTAAACTTTACTTTTCTCACTCAAGCATGAAACGACTTTGCTTTGCTTTAACCCTAATTAATGAAACTAAGCTTAGGTCTAGTTATTTAGTAAAGTACTCATTTGGTACCTTGAAAATTCTACCAAGGAATTTGATAAAAATAATAAGAAATAATTAGGTTATTGTTAATAAGATAATAAATTTAGAATTTATGGTTGGATATTCAAAGAGATACAAAAATGTGTAATGAGAATTAATGTATGTGATGAGGCAATTTCATTGAAGAGAAATATAGAGAAACTAGCTCGTCATTATCCTAATATTCAATAACTCACTTATAGAATTTATGATCAGAGTTTAATTGAGGGATATTGGATAACATATTATAACATTGAATAGGAAATCTCAACCAATTAATGAGACTCTCAGCTTAAAAAGACTTGTAAATACAAAACAAAGAAAATATTACAAATTAAATTATGAAAACAAAAAATAAAGGAAAATTTGCCAAGAATAATCCCAACTATCACCCGTTGGCCAGAAATAATCCCAACTATTGATTATTTTTTAATAATCCCAACTATTGATGAAGTTTGCTAAAAACAGTCCCACTCTATTTTAAACCGGCTGTAGCAGGTTTTTTGAGTACTTTTTTACCCTTTTTTTTAACTTTCCTTCATCAAATTAGGTAAACCTATATTAAAGTTAAAAAAAAAGGTAAAAAAAATACTCAAAAAACCTGCTACAACCGGTTGAAAATAGAGTGGGATTGTTTTCAACAAACTTCATCAATAGTTGGGATTATTAAAAAATAATCAATAGTTGGGATTATTTCTGGCCAACGGGTGATAGTTGGGATTATTCTTGGCAAATTTTCCAAAATTAAATTCGTAGCTAATTTAAAATATACTTAGATTTAGTGCATTTATAATTAGTGAAAATAAGATGAATAATAAGCAAAATACTCCACATAATATATATGAGATAATTATCTACTCAAGTTTTCAAAAATGTTTATGTACGTCAATTGTTTTCGAGCTACCTAGCTCATGTTGGGACAAGTTTTCATGATAAAGCCCTAGGGGTGTTTAGTTGAGAAAAACACTTTTTATCAAAATTTTGCTAATTTGTTAAAGAAATTCTTATTTTAGCCCAAAAAAAATTTTAGAAATTGTGTTTCTGTATTTTACAATTTTCTTTTATAATTTTATTGCCATTTGTCATTAGTTCGTTGCTACTTCATATATCGCTAAACATTCTCAATATCAAAATATTTATACAAGAAAATGCATCAATATTACATGAAATTGTCTTCTAAAATACTCAAAAGCTAAGAAATCGGAGTAGAAAAAGAGAGAAGGATGAGTGATGTAATGGAAAATCTATTTCCATTTCAGCTTTATTTTTAGCAACATATTTTCAATGAACGAAAATTGAGAAACTCTTTTGTGGATTTGATACACATTAAAATAGTTTGATCGAATGTAATAAAGTGTAAGAGTAAAAGTGTGGAGTGGAGGCTTGAGGGGAATGAAATGTTGGTCTACACAATTATTAGTGTGGACTAAGTCTAGTAATTTTTTCGCAAAAATCACGACATAGCGACAAAGTGGTGGCCGGTAACTGTTAAAAGACTTAGTCCACACGAAAAACAATGTGCACATCTCCATTCAAAGAGTTGTATGTGTACAAATAAAGATTTAAGTAGAAATGGAGAAATGTACGTTAATTATGTGAGAATTAACTAAATTAAATAAGGGTTAATAAAATTTATACAATTAAGTTTAAATTGGTTTAGATAACTCATAAACCAAGTATAAGTTAAATCTATAATTGTTGCATTGTATTCCAAAATCTAGGGATTGTTTGAGAAAAAGATAAGGAATCGTGTTTCACCTTTTAATAAGTTGAAGTACAATAATATATGCTAAACTTCATATATACTTCTCAAAAATTTTTGCAAAATTCTAAAATTGCCTAAAATTTTATGTTCCATGTCAGGTGCATTCGTTCAATGATCTTCCCCAAGGAATTGGCCAGGTTCATTCTTTTACATGTGTTTTGATTTTCTTTAATGAGAAAATTAACAAGAATTACATGTCATTTCATTTCACACAAAATAGTCCCTAAAATAGTAATAGTAAAAGGCATTACCAACCGGACACTAAATAGATTTTACGGCTCGTTTGGTTAGTGGTACTAAATGGTGGTGATGGGAATGATTTATAGTGTAAAATTTCATCAAAATTTCATGTCATTCCCATGGTAATAAAACTTTGATCACAAAAAAGATTTTTTGTTCACAAATTTCCATTACCTCCTAATACCACCTCTCTCATTTGTAATGCATTGGAATGAACTTTTTATTTTTTAGTACACTAATTTTTCATTCCCATTGCCACAATTTATTACCACCTACCAAATAGGCCGTTAGTGTCTGTCTGGCGATGACTTTTTAACTAATGTTATCTTTTTTGACGCTAATAAAAGTTGTCGCTCATGTCATTGTTGAAAATGGTAACAACCTAGGGCGACCACAGTTCTCGTCACCGGGCACAATCGAAATTGGCAACCACGTACACCTCCCTAGCCATTTCATTATTTTCATGGCCAAGCAAAATAAATTATAATTAAATGAATTAAGATAAATGAATTAGATTTTATTTTTTAGTACTTCATAATATATTAAGAAGAATAAAATACTATTATTGCAATAATTTTATTAATTTAAAATGGTAAAATTATTTTATATAAAATAAAAATATTGAGATTCTATGCATGTTGTCATAATTAAATGATTAATAATTAACTGCATTTGACAAATGACTATTAGACTGTTATTTGTCATTTAACAGCTCAATTATAGTATTGTATGATATGATATGATACTGAAAATACAATCATTTGATTCTATTTAGTTGTCACATTTTCTTATTTGGCAAATTCATATCAATTGTCACATTTCTTTTTTTGTTAATTTTTTTTTACCTAAATACCCATACTTATACTATTTACAATACCTCCACTACTATATTTACAATTAATAATATAATAATTTAAAATACCCCAATTACTCACTTTTTTATGGACCCCACACCACTTTTAATAACCGTGCCTAAGCAAATGGAACATCTAAATAGAATTGGAGAGACTAGTTGACTACTCTATCTATATATAACTAAATCATCATCATCATATTCAATCTATCTCGCTCTACAACTAAATTAATGATTTAATTATAAGATGAAAATCCATTAATATCAAAGTTTATAATATATTGATATACCACCTCAGGTATTATTACAATATTAACAATTCTTTCATATTGAATTTTGAAAGTCCTGACTTCGTCAACGGTGATGAATATGATCCACCATGTGCAAAATGCTAAGCTTGTTGGAATACTGTTATACAACTTGATGGCTTTTCTGACATATGCTTGTTACAAGACAGAGTAATGTTGATGGAAAGTGACAATAGTTTCGAATACCATCTGCTTTAGTTTTTAGTTGAGTTGGTTCCTTGACATGATATCAGAAGTCAGTGTGACAAGATAGTCACAGGTTCAACTCTCAACCACCCCTCATTTAAAGTAAAATATTGCATTCACAGTTCTAACTTAAAGGGCTCTCGTGTGAAAGGAAGTGCTCGACTATATGACATCTCTAGGAGCCTCAACCATCAACTTATAAGCTTTTAATTGAGTTGGTTCCTTAAATTACTCATGATTGACTTTCGCCCCATATTGCTATACGCTAATACGCATTTTAACTTTTATTTAATATCATCTAATTTTAATCTTTATTCGATATACGACTATGGCAATTTCATAAAGATGGAAGGTGTATCATTCAAGCTACAACACTTTTGTGAAAAAATAAAGCAAAAGAAGAGAATATTATAGAGATCTGTTGTTCTACGTGAATAAAATTAAAGAAAGTCTAATCTAACCCATAAACAGGTCTAGGTTCTAACCCATAAGTTACTATAAATAGAAGCACCAAGCCACCAACACATATAAATCTGGATCATTAATTCATCAAATAATAAATAGCAACAAAATTCATCAGGTGTTCCCCAGAATTCCTCCGAACACTTCAATAGGAAGGACTTTAATTTTGTCTATCTTACTGAAGCGTTTGGGGGAACTCTCAGGCTCATTTGATTGTACGTGTTTCAGTTTGAATGGTTTATCTCACATCAACAAGTTAAAAGATGGTGTGCACGCTTTTTAAGTTATTGGAGCCCTTCTTCCTGTTGTCATATTATTTTGGAATGATATACAACCTTGGCTTATGAAGTGTGTGCCTCGTGTTTTTCTGATCATATGTACCAGCTCGATTTAACATCCAGGCAAGCTTATTAAAAAACCCAACAAGTGAAGATGATGCTATGTTTTTTGTTAATTTAATTTCTAATGGTGTCAAAAGCAACATGACGGCAGATCACAAATTCTTTAGATTTTATCATCTTTCATCTCAAGTGGAATTGTATAGGCTCGGGATATAAGAACGAAGGGTTTGTATTATATCTATGTTTTCACCTAAGACTCTCATATAAGAGGTATAATAGAGTGTATAACATATATGTAGGCTTATACAAATTGATTAATTCGGCTTATTATCAGCTTAATTCATAATTTATTAGGCATTTATTTATTGGTTAACTTTTAGAATGAAACCTCAAAGCTTAGCAATTTGTTATACTATTTCTTTAATTGGTAAGTGTCAAAAAGTTTCCTAATTAGGAACTTATTAAGGTTTAATTATATTTTTTCGGCATTATAAAAAATAATTGTTCTAATTAGGTAATGTATGTGGTCCAAGACTCAAACCTATGTCTTCGAAGATTTTGTTAGGAAAAAAGCACAAATATCTATTTTGTGATTGGATATGTCAACTTTCAATATTACAATGTGTTTTTATAAATTAAATCTACTCTTCTAAGATTTAATCTCACAAATAAAATAATATAAAAACAATAAGTTTATATTCTAATAATTTTTCTGTGGTCCAAGTTATTTAACTTATATATAAGGTGGTATCATCACATCATCATTATTATATTCAGTGTATCTCGCTTATAGACAACTATGATCAGAATCTGATGAGGGGGGAAGATAAACAACAACTCATACCCATATACACGGTAACCATATATGTCGTAGGCGAAAAATTTGTAATCTAAACTAACTGAATTTTATCTATCAAACTTTAAAATCTAACATACTATGTAGTATGTTCTATGTAATTCTATTTAATTTTTCAGCGTTTGAATTATATAATTTATTTTTATTATATCATTATTTTTTTAGCACATATGGAAAAATGGTATAAATGTTTCCACTAACCAACTTGTGTATATTAATGAAATAGATAGATAAATAATGTTATCTGATCATATCTATAATCGTCAGATGCTTCGCTACTTGCAATTGTATAATGTTGTACCAAAAAGTCAATTTGCAACAATTGAGAAAAGCAAATGTACGTGTAAACAAATAAACATATTCTTATTTGATTAATCAAATATATATATATATATATATATATATATATATATATATATATATATATATATATATATATATATATATATATATATATATATATATGTCAACCATGACATAAAATGCATAAAGCATGGCAATTTGGCAATAGGTCAAATTATAATCTATAATGTCATGCTTCAAAAAAAAAAAATCTATAATGTTAAATTTCAAAAAGCTATATAGTAAATTTAAATGGACGAAATAAAATGTGTTACTTATTCAACAAATAAAGCACACCAGGTTTGCAAAATACAATTTGTAGTTAGAGCATGAATCAAGTTAACATTCACGATTCTTTAGGTTGCAATGTGGCATTGTTATAGTAAGTTATCAGCATAAAAACTCGTGCAATGTAAGAAATTGTACTTTAAGTTTCTAAACATTTCAAAATTGTACTTTATATATATGTCAACTTTTAATGGAATACGAACCAAAATAAACATAGAACTAATTCACCTAATTCATATAGAGAGGCAAACAAATCAATTTTGAGACACACTTTTATGTTATCAAAAGTACTCATAAAGATTACAGGTGTTTGATAAAAATGAACTCTAATCATAAAACCAGTGTCGTCTAATGGTCGTAAAAAAAATATCACATAGATAGCCTGATTATCAGAGTTAGTCGTTCGATTAAAAATCCCTTGTATTGAATCGCGCTATAACATATGAATAACACAGAAAAATAGCAAGGCGAGTTGATACACTCTACATACTTCCTCCATTCCATAATACTAACTACTGATAGTGACATTTTCCCACACAATATGAACATGTCACACTCAGTAGTAAGTATTATGGAGCGGAGTAAGTATGGCCGGGCCCACACAATACTAGAATCACATGAACAAAAGAAGAAAAGGCATATTGGCTACTGAGTGACAGAGTAGTCAGTTCTACAGGTATGTAAGAATTGGCCCTCTAATATAGCCCATAGTTGCGGCTAGGTTCAACTAAATTAAACAAGGTTCCTAGTTCAGCATATTCATATACAACATAAAAATTGAATGTGTAGGAAATCTGAAAGATTTTATAGAATAAACTTTATCATTTTTGGTAACCAATAAAAGTAGTGATATTGGACATTTGGAAATTAAATTGGCCCTACTAATAATATGCGGAAACTTGTGACTATTAATGGGATATTCATATACCTAGCTCTCACTTATTTAATGAATAATCAATAAGAAAAAGTCTAATCTAGCCTTAATTTAATTGTCCTATTTAGTTTGGGCGCAAATATTAAGAAAATGGGGACCACATCTAGCTATTTTCATGTTTAAACAAGACACATTTGATAATATTAATTTAAAGTAGTAAAATATTGTTTACATGTCAACACTCAATGACTGATGAGATGATTGGGTGGTCTAATCATTTAATGTTACTTTTTGGAAAATAGACGGTTGAAACAATTTAATGTTATAATGAATTTATATCAGTAACATGTTCATTGTTATCTAAACAAATCAATTTGTTAATGAATCAGTTATTAATTAATTTGAATAAACTATTATTTATTTGTCAAACACTTTTATCATATATTATAGTTCCATTATAGTCTAGAGGTATCGTTGATTATACACCCACAAAGGAAGAATAATTAAGAAATGCAAAAGTCAAAAAATGATATCATATAATAGTGCTTGTTAAACTGAAATAAACAACTACTTCCATATATTATTCTACCATAAATATAATTTTAGCATGTGAAAAAAAAGCCAAAAGTTCCTTCTTTTTGGAGTACAATTGATAGTGACACAATTTTATTCATTCTTATATTAGTGTTTGATCCTTGTCATAAATATAATACATCAGTTGTATTTAATAATTTAAATAAAATTTATGAAAAATAGAAATAGAAATTGAAATAATAATAGAAATGAATGATTAATACTTAAGATAGGATATAATAAGTTTGTAAATAAGATTATATAAAGAGTAGAATGATTGTAAAAAAAATACTGCAAAATTAATAGTATAGACTAAAATAAGTTGTGAAAATAGAATGATACTCCTAGTATATCTTTTAGAAAAGGGCATATTGATATTCACCAATTGATAGTCAATGCAATACAATTATAATCTTACTCAAAAACAAGGCTAGGTTCTATATATGATTTTCATATCAAAAGGATATTTTACACTCCAAAAACTTACTATAAATAGCAATACTAGCTACACAATAAGCGTCATTCTTCAGCAAGTACACTATAAATTTAGTAACAAAAAATATCAGATGTTCCCAAGAGTTCCTCCGAGCACTTCATTAGGAGGGAGCAAATTAATATTGAGTCCTACTGAAGCGTTTGGGGGAACTCTCGGGCCCATTTGGTTATACAAGTTACCACATTATATAGTCAGACTTTATAATGTCGGAACTAAGGGTTTAACATTTTTCATAGACAAAAGTATTAGGTGAATTCAAGAGTTCGTCCCAACACTTCATAAGAACTTCTCATTCGGCCATTCTTATTGAAGCATTTGGGGGAACTCTTATGTTTATGTGATAACATTGAAGGATAAGATTGCGTACGTTTTGCATCTTAATTGAATCTGCATAAATTACAATGGTAAGCATATATATATAGTTAACTATTATCTTCCGAGCACCGCCAATCCTTTTTTTTTTTTTACAATTTTGATAGAGAGTTAGAATTCTGATAGTTAGTGAGATCATATTGACACATTATCTAGAGTAATTTTCTTAATTAAGAAAATCGTTTTAAGACTTTGTAAACCTATAAACAAGCTATTTTCTAATTAATTTATGCACTAATTTAAGTAATGTATAAATTTTACGTAAACTAACGACCCACGGCTACAACAAAATGCTTGATCTTTGAAATAGACAAAAAAGTGCCCCCATGCAGGATCGAACTACAGACCTTCAGTTTACAAGACTGACGCTCTACCACTGAGCTATAGGGGCTGTTTGATTATGAGGTGTATTTTAAGATATAAGAATACAATACAAACTTTAGAGATGCATGTTGAAGTGAGATTTTAGCATTAACCTAGTCCAATGGGCCTTAGCATGTTGATTCAAGCCCAACTGTGTCTGTTTTCAAAAAAGTGTGGCCCATACAAGACTGTCGCACTGTTAGACTGAATCATTTCTTATATTGAGTTAAACAACTCAATAATTGAAACTTTTAGCTTATGGCCATACTTCTTAATTGGAGGTCGTCTCACCGTACGTGAGACGGTCTTATACCAAACGGGTTGACCTAAATTTAGACCTCCTCATATGGAGCATGAATAATTTTTATTCATGCCGGTCGTTTCCTGCGGTTTGTTATACATATGTTTTTACGTCAATAATCTTCATCACTTTCTTTAATTTTCACCCAAGCAGCAAAATCAGGAGAATTAAGAGTATAACTAATAATTTCACTTGGTGTCTCTTATATGTGAATGTGAGCCCAGCCTCCACAAACATGACATGATGGATGATCCTTTAGGATAATGCTAAATTATAGTCTAAAAGAGAATGATTAAATTGGAAGACCCCTTACAAATCATGTGATTACATTATCATAATCTTAAATAATTCACTTGATCAATACTTATTCCAAGCATGTTACTATAGGATTAGTATTAATCATTCTAAGCTTGTCTTTAAGGGGATTTAATTGAATTACATTTCATAATTGTATTATAGGTTGATAATATATTGTTTTCATGCAAGACCTTGTGGTTAATTTGAAATTTTTTGAATTATATTCAGGTTAATTAATACATTTACATCATCTATAATAGCTAGTTTAAACAATTGGTTTATCCATCGATATTTTTGATGGTCAAATAAGTTAACAACTGATAAAAAGAAAAACAATTTTTTCAATAGAACCTATAATATACATGTTGGTTTTAGGTTTATTAGATGGTTTAAACTTGTATGTGGGAGTAAGGAATGTTTTTGAGGGTTAGTCAAAGATGCGACCGATTTACAATAAAAAATATTATTGTAATTGATTTAACATGCAACTTAGTACATATGGTGATTATGATTGAAATTGGCATGTATGTTTTTCAATTATATGAGAGAATCTTTATCTGTTATTACTCTGTCCTGATGAGTTAGTAGCAAAGAGAAAATGAGCGAATATTAAGAAAATGGTAATAAATTAGGAGAGAAAATGAATTATGTGGGTGAAATTAAAAGAGAGTTAAAATGTATGGATGAGATTAAAAGAAAGTGGTGGGCCATAGTCCAAAAAAAGAAATGCTGCAATTTAAGTGGGACGGACGAAAATGGAAAATGCTGCAAATTATAAGGGACGGAGGGAGTATTTAATATGAGACTCCTAAAAAGCTAATATCAACACAACTACAAATATGAACCAATTTTTTAAAATTATGTACAATTGTGTTTTTATGAGAGATAATTATAGGGTAATATTTATCATATTTTTATTGTATTAATTTGATAATAATACTCCCTCCTATTCAGCCTAATTGTCTCATTTAGTTTTTCACAATTGTCGAGACAACATTTTAACCCTTAATATCTTAAATTCTTCTTAATCAAAAATTATAAAAATTTGACATTAATAATCCTTGTATTGAGTAGAATCAAACAAGATTCCACTTAACTATATTTTAACTTACAGATTAAGAGTAAAATACAAATTAAGAGTGATGAGTGAATAGTGAAAAAAATAGTATTTATTAAAAAATGATAATAATATGGTGTTGTGATGCATATGGGACCTTGTCAAAGGGAGCATTACATATATAAAATGATATATACCAAACACCCATTCAAGCTTTGATTTTGTTGGTGGCCTTGGTGCTTCAAGAGGGTGGCCACAAGGCAATAGTCACATATTAGACCTTACCCCAATTTTTTGTGCTAGCTCCATCAATTGATACCCCTTCCATTGCAATTTGGCCTAAAAAAAGAGAATCATTGAAATGAATTATAATAAAACAAAAGTTCAACTTCTTTTCCACTTTACCCATGAAAATTATCATACAAAAAATTAAGAAAAATGAATAAAGCGATATTTTATGAAAAAGAAAAAGTAAGCTAAATGTATAGATGAAAATTAAAAATAGATAGTGAATCATCATAAAAATAAGAACTGAATATATTTAATGAATTAGAATGAACTCAAAAAGAAAGTGATACTTTGGTTGGTTAAAGAAGGGGATAATCAACATTGTAAGTTGTAAACTCATGAAATTACCAAAAGAAGATGAATGGAAGATAATTCAAGTAGAGAATAGTATATTGTCCAAATTCCAGAGGTGTTCAAAATAGATCTGAAGATCCGATAATTATCTAATTTTGGAATCGAACCTGGCTTAATCCAACTTCAAAATAAATTTTAAATAATGTAAAATCAATGTGGAACCAAATGACCTAAAAAAAACCAACTCGAAACACCTGACTTGAAACTGGCCAAATGACTCAAATATACACATCTAAATTCAATTCAACGTGATCGACTTGGAATAATCACAAATTAATTCAAAATATATCATCAAAATATTTACATACATATAAAAACCAAACATTTCGACTCGATATATCAACATAAGGGAACAATTTGCACAAGAGAGTGATGATTGTGTAAGAATCTAAGGTAAACAAATAAATGTATGATAAGATAGAGATGATGAGATAGCATAGGATTCCCAAAAGAAAGGAAAACCAAAACCGCTTCCTTTAAGGTTAATTAAAATACAGCATGCTTTGCAGAAGTAAAGAAAAGTTAAGTTTGATGGATATTGGATGGGTATTGGGTAGGCTTCAAACTTCAATTTGGGGGCTCTAATTTTTATGATTCTTCAAACCCCACACGGAATGGTATGCAAAATTAATCTTGCTCCATTTTTTAAAAGGTATCCCATGTTTATAAAAGGATTATGTTGATTTGACCAGCTAAAAATATTAGTTAATTTATGATAATCGAATCTAATTTATATTAGTTAATGGCTAATAATATCTTTAATATTTGATTATGTTTTTGGATTTAATTCTCACTTAACTTTTTCTTTTTCTTCAACCAACCTGTAATAAAAAAATTTGTATTGACTATTTTACAACCTAATAAAGCAAATCTAGTGTTACGAAGAAGTTTGGTTAAAGTATTTGATTAAACGGGTTTGAAAAAAATTACTCATAATACAAGTACATAAAACGTTTACTTAATAATATGCTAAGTAATTAAAGATTGTATATAAATGAAAAAGATTGATTGCCATAATTTCATAATCTTTTCAATTTTTGTGTTCCACACGTGGGCCTTTTCATTTCCTTCCTTTTTTTACTTTCTATAAATTTATAAGCTTCTTTTCTTCTTTTGTACTCTCTTTAAGTTTATTACCTCCTTTTCTTCTTTTATAGTTGTGTGGGTATTTTCTTGCATTTTGCATGCTTTGAATGTGATTATTTAAAGCATGGCATCAATTGGTTTTAAGTATAATTTTAGTTTAATGCATGTATTAACTAAGGTTGTTATTTGCTATAGTGTTCCCACACTAAAGATTCATTCTCTAAATTTACAAATAACTTAATTGAATTAAATTGAATTAATAAATTAAAATAAATGAATTTAATTGATTTGAGTTGAGGTAAAATAAAATGTACAGTATTAAACTGAACTGTTAATTGAATCAAATTGAACCAAATGTACAATAGTTGATTAAAAGCAAGAAAAACGGTGTTCATTTGTGAAAAAGTCTAGTATGGATTGGAGTATGGACTTAGTCTACACTAATATTAGTTTGGACCAACATTTATACTCTTACCAGTTATGCTCCACTCCACTCTTATACTCTTACACTTCACCTCACTTCACTCTGCTCTACATTATATTCTTACACTTCGCTCCTCTACATTCTAAAAAATTTAAAAAATTTAAATATTAAAAATAATAATTATAATTTTAAAAATTAAAAATTAAAATTAAAATTTTATAAATTAAAAATTCAAAAATTTAAAAATTTAAAAAATTGAAAATTAAAATAATAAATTCAAATTAAAAATTAAAAATTAAAAATTAATTAAATTAAATAAAATTATTTTTTCTTTCTTTTTCAAAAAAAATATTGTTTTCAAAAAGTTAATTTTCCATTTACTTTAAAGTATGTAATAAAGAGTGAAGAGAGTGAGTACAGTAGAAATAGAAATGTTAAAACTTGGTTAACAATACTATTATTTTAGTGTGCACTAAATCCACACAAGAGTTAAGAGTTTTGAACAAATTAAACAATTTTTCATAGGTTCGTAGGAATACTTGTATCATCTTAAACGCATAAATGACGTCAAAAATTATAATCTCTATTCTTTTCAGAAGTACTTAATTAGAACTTTAGAAGTACTCCTATTATTTGAAGTTAGAACCATCTATACAGAATTACTTGACCAACTTTATCGATTTTGACCGAGACATTTTCTGGTATTCAATTAGTTGGACTGTCAGTGTACCCAATCACAACTCACAATCAATCTAGTTTTATACTCTTTCCTATTCATCTTAAGTGTTTTATTTACTTTATACATTCTTTTAATGTACGTACTTAATCCTTAATATATTAAAATAAATATTATAAACAGTTGATTTTAGTAAACTTTACATTAAAATGATTTAAATGAGATCCCACATGACTATGTTATATCTTAAAGATTAATAATAAAATACAATTTTAGACTGATAAATGAATATTATTTCAAAAGTAAATGGGTCACCTAAGGAGAATAGGAAGGAGTATAATATAATACTTGCTACATTTGACTTTTTACACAATTTAATACTCCCTACGGTCTTTTTTGATTGTCCTATTTGAAGATTTCACACAAATTAAAAAAGGTGGAATCTGTGTAGATAGTGGATATTATTTTATTAGAATAGTTGTATGAATTAATGATTGTATTGATATTATGAGAGTTAAATGAGGGATTAAAAGAGTATATGGAAGATAAAAACTTTCCAAAATAGGAAAGTATTCTAAATATGACAAACTTTTGAAACTGCCCGTTATAGTAATGTGGACAAACTTAAAACAACAAAGAGAGTATATTATTTTGATTTAGTACACTTTATTTAGCCTTTAGTGACATATGTAATTGTTACTATAGTCGATAGTGTCATTTATGAGAAATGTCACTAAATCATATGTTGCGAATAACTTTAGTATGATTTTTTATTATGCTATTATAGAGTCTAACAAACATCTCCGAATCCACTATTTATACTATTAGAAATATAAATTACTTAAATATTATACTAAATATTTCTCGCTAAAAGCAAATTATATTGTATTAAATTCAGACCAAGATTTGCAAAGTAAAAGTATACGAAAACGTTCAAGGATTTGTAGACTATAAAAATGTGGTTTTACGCTCAATTGTGGGGCAAAATTGTATGATCTTTTACTTGTTACAACTTACAACTCTATTCACTACTAGGCCCTATATAGTATGTCAAACATTTCGGTTACATGTTCAACAAGTTAACGGAAAGTTTAGATTATGGAGCGCAATTTAGATCATTTGAATGGGCCCTCTTTAGCTATTAAAACTAGGGCAACAAAACATTAAGTAGGACACTAATTTTCTTAATTGTCAATGTCTTCATCAATTTGTAGATTGTTTAATTCTCATGTACAAACAACTAAAGGAACAAATATCTTCTTTTATGTTCTTTTACATGAATACATGAATACATATATAGGTTGAGGAAATGAGACTCATCATCATCATACCCAGTGTTCCCGCACATAGATACTCTATGGTCAGGGTCCGTGGAAGGAAGGTCGACGGCGTCTCATACCCATAAGGAGAGGGCGGTCATAAGAGTCCTTCGGCTCTAGAAGAGTCTTCAAGAATAGGACCTGCAAATATCCGAAAACTGTTGAGGAAATGAGATTGCTAGGTGAAAATTAAACCCATGATTTTATTTAGATTTTGATGAAATAAATGTTGAGAAAATTAAACCCATGAGTTCTGAATAGTGGCATTTTGTCAACTTGAACTAATACATACTTTCTCCGTTTCATATTAGTTGCAACATTTGACAAAATGACACTATTCATTCATCACTCTTAATTATAATTAATTTTTAATTTATAACTTAAAACATAGTCAAGTGAGATGTTTGATTCGCCTCATTGCAAAGAATATTTTATATTTTTTATAATTTTTTATTATACATAAGTAGAGATATTAAAGATTGAATTAATGCATTAAATTGCGTGAAAAAGCATACGTTGCAAGTAAATTGGAACAAAGTAAATACTTTGTCGAACTCGAACAATAATATATATTTTTGATGTAATGTTTTATTCCCACTAAACAACAATTAACAACTACTAATACTGTTATGTAGAAGTAATTTTTATTGAATATAAATAATTATTTTAGACATGAACTATTTGATAAAAAAAAGCTCTCTTTTTAGATTAGCACAAAGTTAAGTAGCTGTTTGTAGAGAAGCTTTTTCATCAAATTCTTTCTTGGCTTTGATTCTTTTGCCCTTTTTTCTTTTTTCTTCTTTTTTTAAGCTTCCTTTTTCTTTAATTTTCCTTTAATTTCTTCAGCCTTTGTCATTCAAGTATTAGTCCAAAAGATAGCTCTCATGGACCCTGTGATGGATCAGCCATATAAACTTTTAATATTAATAATAATAAAGAAAAGGTGACTGAAAATGATAAATGACAATCTTTTTATTTGAATCAATCATTGAAAAAAAAAGTATTTTGTGATCATATTATATTTTAAAGAAAATTGAATATAACAGTGATAAGAATTAGATTGATCATATATTCATATGCTATAATCAGGATAGAGCATCTGCATGTGGAGCAGAAGGTTTGGGGTTCGATCTCTATTGGACGTAGGCATCAATTGGGGGAACGGGTATTACATAATTCAACATTAATAATATTTTTGATCAAATGATGAGCAGAGTCATAACCTAGGCAGACTCGAACCTATATACCCTTATTTAGATAAGTTGAACACTCATTTCTCAAACTTAATTAATTACCATTCTCCATTATTATTAACATAATTTAATAATAATTCGAGTTTAATTTAATTATATCATATAAATCGGTAAATTTTAATTGGGTCATATTCTAGATAAGTCCGAGCTTATATATATATCCTACGTCCTCAAAATGTGGTTTGGGACAAGGATTTGGAGCGCATGGAAAGGACAGATGGCAAATTGGTATTGGTGGGTTAACCGCGCAGCATGGCATTATGAAAGTTCTTCCGAAAAGAAAAGGTAAGAAGGGGCTTTTTACTCTTTAGTTGATAAAAATGAATGAGTATGAAAATATAAAAAATGGTGGGAGTATAAAAAAATAATAAAAAAAGTCCCCACAAATAGGCTCAAAATGAATTTGTGATCAATCTCTTTTGGAAATTGGACCTCACTTACCAATCCACTATAAATTCATTGCCTTAGAGTATTTCTTTTACATTGTTTGTCTTTCTAGTGCTCATCTTTTTAAGGGGTGCAATTGGTTTTTTTTAGTGAAAAAGGTTGTGTTTTTACTTTCTTTTATGTTTTATTGTACTGTTCGTAAGAGTTGTTCTTGATCATAAGTAAAGTAGGTATTTATCTAAGGTCCTGAGTAAGAAAATGCTAGTTAATAAAGTAGACACTTCAAAAATTCACTACGCCTTTCGAGTGGAGTTGTAATTATATGGTGGGGGCTAAATTAAATATGAACATGATCATCAACTTAGTATCTCGTACAAAGTTAGGGTCCCGAAGGAAGATATAGCAGACATACTATATCCACGTTCAATTTAAACCCTCAAGTAAAGAGAGTCCTATAAAAAGAGATATATATATAGCAGTACGATAACATGAAAAGTAATAATCATAAAATTAATATTGGAAAAGAATGATCTACTTGCAAAAAGGCCTACACCTTCTAGTTGATCATGATCATTATAATAAGATAACGCATATTATTTTTTTTTAAAATGGTGTGATGAAAAAAAAAACTACAAGTAATTAACATATATAGGAATTAGGATCTAGTAGACTAACAACAGGACAATAGTTATGATCATTGGCTAGATAATAGACTTAATGATAATAGAGCTACTAACTTCGTAATTAGCCACTATATAATTAGAAGTTAGGACTAATTAAAAAAAATTTCCATTCACATTTAAAAGGATTATCAAAAGCAATCTTAAAGTCACGTTCTCACTTAGCTTACTCCTGTCCAAGTAAATTTAAATATATATTTGATGGAAAAATCAAAAAATGAGGATGGGTTATAATAAAATTATAGAATTGAGCTATATTTGATGAAATTAAGTTAAAAGAAAAGAAAGATAAATTTTGTTGAAATAGATGCATGTCCGTTGAAATGCCCATTATTACCCACATGTGAGTTGTCCCACATTGGAGAATGAGAAGAGTATGCATCACTTTATATACTCAAAAAGTAACTCCTACTATTATCAATTGGTTTTAGTAGTGAACCTTCTTTGGATTTATGAGTGGTCTACTTTTTCTCCTCCTTGTTTGGGTTGCCCAGGCCCATTTTCTAAATTCTATCACCAATATAAAAAACCATTTTTTTAATTTGATATATTATAAATATACAAATTATGGCTATGAGACTATTATCTTTAGATCGAGTAATATGTAACTCCCTCTGTTTTTTTATGTTTGCCCACCTTATTATAACGGATAGTTTTAAATATTTGTTCACTTTAAAATACTTTTCACTTTTGGAAATCTTTTTTTCCTAAATAGACCTTTATAATCCCTTTCATTTTCCCCAAATATACGCTCTCTATATTAATGACAATGATGATTTTCTTTTTTTCTTTAGTTTATCTCTAATTTAAATGTCTTTTTTCTCTCATAATACCAATACATCCATTACTTCATACTACTATTTAATTAAAATAATACCCACTTACTAAATATTCTAATTTTTAAATTTGCGTGAAAAACTCATAGTAGACAATCTTTTAAGAACGGAGGGAGTACTATATTTGCAATATTGATCAATTAAATGTCATATTAAATCTTTTTTAAAAAAAGCTAAGTGATTGGATTGGATTCCAATATAGTGAGTTATCAGAAACATTGACAAATGTGATAAGAGCATGGGCTAACAAACAAACTTTATGATTAATCAAAAATTAAATTAAAGTTAAACTCACCATTAACAACTCTATAATCAATTCATTAGACTAATAATTATAATCACACGTACAGACCAGACCACAGCCAACAATATTTGAATTAATGGTGGATTTTGAGGTTGCCATGTTTGTAGTAACAATTCACTTAATGGAAACACTTTCCCTCAACTATGGCTTTGCCTTTTTTTTTCTTTTCTCTATTCTTAATTATTCGACGAACAGATTCAGTTGCTACACTTTTTGTTTTAACCTACCAGCGATTAATTTTTGATATTATAAAATTAGTATTGTGAAATATGCATCAAGATGAATTAAACACTCATACTTTACTAGATTTTTTCTTATAAATAAAGAATGGAGATTAAATAAGAACAACTTTTATTGTTGAATAGAAGTTAAATGCTAGTTTATACTTTTATCATACTTCAAAGTTCAAATATTTATTTTACTTTAGTCTAATTCAATTGCATTTAGCTCTATGAATGCAAAAAAAAATTATATAATAAAAAGGTTAATATTTTTTTGTGAATTTTTACTCTAGCTAATAAAAATTCACTTTTGGAGCAATAATGTTTATTAATACACTCCCAACCCCACTTTCCACATGGAAGTTTCAGATGGTTATAATAATGGTGTAATGTAAAAATGTAGAAAAAGAATGGTGGGTCATGAGAAGTTTTTTAGATATGTCTTGTATGTATGTGTAGTAATCCATTGTTGGATTATGTTTCAAATATTCTATACATAAACATAGAAATTTTATATATGATTTTTTATAATTAATTAAACACAATTGAATATATTTATGTGATATTTATTAAATTCATTTTAATATATAAATTTTAAATTACTGTTCTTTATGGGTATGAGTTGTCGTTCACCTTTCCTTCTCAGACCCTGATCGTAGTCTTCCTATGAGCGGTATGCACTGGGTATGATGATGATAATAATAAGGATATAAATTATGTAATCAATATTGTGAATAACAAGAGGGAATTAATTTATTTTTCAATCTTTTAATAATAATTTAAATATCACTACTTACAAATTGAATTAATTTTTCCTCTCCTTCTATTCAAAAATTCTCATAACCAATAAATTAGAAGAAAAAAAAAGAGTAGTCCTACTTATTTGTGAATTGTATAATGATTAGTGATGACAAATTATAGTATTATATAACACTATGTATACAACCAAAAAAAAATTATATGCATACAAAATTATTTATACTATATTTATGATCAAACTTATACAATCTTATATTTATGATTAAACTTATACAATCTTAGAATCAACACCTGTTCTGATTCAAACATTCTATTTCAATATTTATCAATCTTTTTATTTTTCTATATATTTAACGCAAATCAAATCAAATTCAAAATAACAAATAAACAAAGAGAGTACACATATTTTATTACGGTTTAAATAAAAGTCATGATAATATCATGCATTGTTTACATGTCTCCTATTATTAATAATTTGTGTTGAATTCCAAACTCAAAAATTAAATATTGTAGAAAAAGGAGGGAAGATTTAGGAAATATAATTAATATCATTAATTCCTTTGTTTGCATGCCATATGCATTTCAATGTGATATAAGCAAACATGTCATGGATACCTCACTTGCCCATCATGTATTAATTTCTAGCTACCCTAATCAAACAAAAAACCATATTATCTGTTAACAACCTACGAAAATTGTCTTTTACACTGAACCCCTAGAGGTCATCCGGATCCCATGAGGAAGATTCGAAGATACAATTAATTTTGAAAAAATTACCTAGAATAATTTTATTTGCGATTTATCAATAATAATCTCACTTATTAATTAACCATAAATAATCTCTATTTTGAGGGGTGTTAGCCTAGAGTAAATTTGGATAACCCGATAATCTGCAATAATAGGTAATTCATTCAGCTCAATCTAACACATTAAGTAGTAGAAAACTCAAAATACTCCTTTGACCCGCTCATTTTATATCACTTCAAATTATATTGCGTCAAATTTTTATAAATAATGTAAAATTAGTGAGACAGATGAGTATTATGGTATTCTTAATTGGTTGCATGTGACACAACTATGACAAAGAAGACTAAACATTGATTTCAAGATTTACATTCAAACTTGGGTTGATGCCATTGCCCGCCCACTACCCAATGCATCCGTTATGCTCCCTTTTCTTCCACTCATTTACTCCTTTCTTTTCTCCCCTTAGCTCCTCTTCCTCTAAATCAGCATGATTTTATTTATTTTACTACTCCTCTCATTTTTTTTATAAAAAAAAAAGCTCCCTTTTTTCACACACGTAATTTCCCTCCTCATACTAATTTCTTTTTCAAAAATTAAATCCAATTTTAATTAATCTATCTCATATATAAATACCCAAAAACTACCCATTTCACTCCATTTTTTTTACACCTTTTTCTCCCCTTCTTTCTTCCTCTTTACACAACCCCAAATCCTAAATTGTAAGCAAAACTCCAATATATATTAGATCTATACTATTCTCTAGTCGAGATTCTCACTGGTCGCAATCTCCTTATCTAATTTAACAACGGTATGGTCATTGGTCAATTATTTCTCAACCCACCTCGTATTTGATCATAGTTTCTATGTACAAGATATATCGAGTATATTGATCATGAATCATGATAATGATCAACTAACTACTGTTCTATAGTCAGGTTTCACTGGTCGCAACCTCCTTATCTAATTTAATAAGGGTATGGTTTGTCATTTTTCAACCCATCTTATATCTGATCATAGTTTCTATGCGCGAGATATACCGATTATATTAATGATCATTCAATTCATAATCAATCATAATAAAACTTATTACCCATTTTCTGAATTCCTCTGTTTTTCTCTGTTCTTGATTTATTTGTTTATTTGATTTATTTTTGGATTTTTTTTTGATTGAACAGAGTTGATTGATTCATAGTTTGTATATAAAATCAAACAAAATTTAAATGATTTGGGTTGAATGAGGATGCAATTTTTCATTTTCTGGAAAATATGACAACGTTGCAGAAGAAACAGGAAATTAATGAAGAATCTTCAACTAAACCTAAAGAACGCCGTATTGTTACTTGGACTCAACAGGTTGACTTTCTATTTTTATCTTTTTTAGATGTTAAAAATATGCAAATTTGGTAATCTAGTCTTGGGTCTGTCTATACTATTATCTCGATTATTTTATTAAAAATATTACTAAATGCTATTGATGTTAAATTACATATTTTTTCCGTTTTATTGTATTTGCTATATTTGACTTTTTACGCAATTGAATGTGTTATTTTGATCATTTATATATTAAACTATACACATCTAAAATTTTGAAAAGTTTTTATTGTGAAAGAATGTGATTAAACGATTCATATAGATCCTAATTGATTATATTTTTATTTACTCATTAGCCACTATATATAAAATAAGTTTGAAAGTTGAATAGTGCTACAACCATTATGAAGGTAGTATTTCAAAATTAAGGAAGTAACATATACTTCCTCCGTTCCATTATAATTGCTACATTTAACTTTTTACGCAATTCAATGCACAATTTTGATCATTAATATCTTAAACTACACTTATCTTAAAATTATAAAAATTTAATTCAAACAAGATTCCACTTGACTATATTTTCACTTACATATTAGTCGCAATATGTAAAATAAGCTTGAACGATAAATAATGCACAAAATCGAAATGTAGCGAGTATTTTGAAACGGAGGAAATATAACACATAAGAATAATAATCCGCGGTATATAATGTAGTGGGTTCAAAAATATATCGTTATCACATTTTATTTATATGATAATTTTATTTATGTATTTTTGGATTGAATTTTTTCATTTTTTTTATTGATTAATTGTGGTGTTGATAGTATAATTTGACTTGCAGGAGGATGATATATTAAGGGAGCAAATAAGCAAACATGGGACAGAAAAGTATGATTTTAATCTAACATTTGAGACTTTTGAGTGTTTGATTTTTTGATTGATGAATTGGGTATTTATTAATTAATTTTTTATTGGTGGGTTTTGGAAATAATCCAGGGTTTTAAAATTTTTATTGAGTTGAAATATTTATCATAAAATTTATTGGGTTGCTTGTTTTATGGTTGGCAGTTGGACAGTAATTGCATCAAAATTTAAAGATAAAACGACGAGGCAATGTAGAAGAAGGTAATTGAAAATTTATTGAGAAAAAGATTTATACTTATTTTTGTACATGTGCTATAAAAGTTATTGGTCCACTTAAATTTGTGCTTTTTACTGGAATTTATTCTCATATTTTCTCCGTTTTATTATACTTACTAGTGAGGGTGACATGTTGGGTCGGAGGAAGCATAATCTATCTACGCTTTTGTATTTGTTACACTACTATTTCTTTCCTACATATAAAGTGTCTCCTATTTTTATGAGAATTATATTAGTCAAACGAAGTAAATTTAATAGGATGGAAAGAGTACCTAAAAAGCTCATACTTTAATTAACATATAGTTAAAGTTTCTCCTATTTCCCACATATAAATTATCTTACATTGGAGAAAGGGTTTATATGTGGGATTGGAGGTTATCTCTTCTCTTCTTTGTTTAGGTTACTTGGTCCCGTTTTCTGAATTCTAGTAATTTGAAATGGGATAGAGTAAGAGGAGTATTGTTTATGATATAATTTTCTTGTTTGTACTTGCAGATGGTATACATACCTAAATTCTGATTTCAAAAAAGGAGGTTGGTCGCCCGAAGAAGATATGCTTCTTTGTGAGGTAATTGATTTAGAGCTTGTTTTAATTCTAACGGTTTATTTGATTGATAGTATTAAATGGCGCGATTAATAATAATAAATATAAATAATAAATTATAATTTAATTGAAAACTGACTTGTTCTCATGCAATCTTTCATTTTGTACTTTTATAGAATATAAATTATGGGTATAATTTTATTAAAGCAATTAAATGACTTGGATGGAACTAAAAATTGAGAATGTGATATTGACAGTAGCTTACTGCATTGTGTAGGCCCAAAAAATATTTGGTAATAGATGGACTGAAATAGCTAAGGTGGTTTCTGGGAGGTAAGTCACTTTGATGTCTTTTATAATAAGGGTCAATATCGAAAACAACCTCCTAGTTATCACTGATAAGGGTAAGGTTGTGTACATTTGACCTCATCAATCTCGCCTAAATGGGAGTCATTAATGGCATTAGGTTAATAAAATATTATTGTTTGCAGAACGGATAATGCTGTGAAGAACCGATTTTCTACCTTGTGCAAGAAGAAAGCGAAACGCGAAGCTTTGGCTAAGGAGAACAACAATACATTCATCAATATGAACAATAAAAGGATTTTGATTGATAGTAATGGGTTTCATTCTAAAGCAATGGTAGACATTGCATCACCTCTTAAAAAATTAAGGTAAAGACATTGTTAATCACCCAAATCATTAACTACAGAGTATATAGCATATTCTGCGCCTACTAACCTACTAAAACCCCAAAATATGTTATATGTTAATCAACCAAAAAAGGGTCTTATTGGTAGTAAGTCTGAATCTGCAATCTTCTTATCTCCTTTGACAAGGGCATGATCTGCCATTTTCCAACCCTCCTCAGACTATGACCATAGCGTTTATCAATGGCATACACCTGGTTTGATGAAGATTTTACTTCCTTGGAGAATTTTACATTACTAAGTACTTACAATTGCTATAACAACAGGAGGGCACACATACCAAATCTTGCAGAAAATTTCAACTCTAGGAATATTGGGCTCAAAGAAAGTATACTAGCAAAGCAACATCCAAGACAACCTTTTGCTGTATTGGCTCAAAATGTCTGCAATGTTGATAGCTCTAAAGTTTCCTCGGTGATCACTGGTAATGACACTAACAAAGAAATTTGTCCTAATATTTGCGGGTAAATTCTGAATCAATTGACACAGTATATAACATAGTTTGGGCTTCAACCATAAAGTAGAACTTTGGTTAAGTCAGTTTCTTAACATGGTATCAGAGCTCAATATGATGAGAGCTTAATATACGTTTCTTATTTTGAATAAAAGGAAGTGAAGAATTGAGGTTTAATCACAGGTGACAAGAAATTTGAAGGAGCATTTCTCAAAAAAGATGATCCAAAGGTTGCTGCACTAGTGCAACAAGCAGCACTACTCAGCTCTCTTGCTGTAAAAGTAAACATGGATAACACAAAACAAAGTCTTGAGAATGCCTGGAAAGTGAGAAATCGTCCTTACCCAAATGCTCTTTAGCTTTCATTTCTTCGATAATACACCGAGATTGATGAAAGTATGCTATGCAGGTACTCCACAACTTCTTTGGCAGAAGTAAAGAAAACGAGGAGCTTAGATATAGAACAGAAGACGTAGATTTGCAGATTAACGATCTCAAAGACTCGTTGGAGAATTTGATAAGTAACGATGAGGTTATTGACCCATCTCAAAGGTAACATCGATGAATTCGAGTATTTTGACTTTCAGTAAAGTAAATTCAATACGAATCGTGGGTGTAAAACTTCGAGCTGTGCAGGCAACTTGATGTGTACGATTCACCAAGTAGCTCCGAGTACAGTACCGGATCAACTAACTTATCTGCTTGCGATCAAGGAGAACATTCTTTGGCTGAGATATCCACGTTTCATGAGGATATCGGAGCAACCTCAAACTCTACGCAGATAGCAAGTAACGGCTATGTGGACATAACAAACGACAAGCTCCTTCCCTGTGCAACGACAGACCAAGGTAATTAAGCTTATCTAACTAGGAGGGAGACTAACAAAATTTTGTTGTCCGGTATAAATTGCTATAGAACATCGAAAAAGCTCTTATATTTGGCCTATTGACTGCAGAGATTTGTTCCCCAATTCAAGTAACTCCTATATTCAGATCTCTAGCATCTGCAGTACCAAGCCCACAGTTTTCGGAAAGTGTAAGCTATCTTTTTCTCTACAAGACATGTATATTCAAATATCGTTCGTTATTTATTCAGATCATCTAACTTCGTATATCCCTATATATTTGCAGGAAAGGCACTTTCTTCTAAAGACACTCGGGATAGATTCTCCTACGCAAAACACAATCAACAATCCTTTGCAAGCACCGCCTTGCAGAAAGGCGCTTCTGCAAGGGCTTTGAACAGAAATTTTTCCCTGATCACATCTTACAGATAACAACCATCCAAACTACTTTTGTTTCCTGTTTTGCCCTGCCCTGCAGCCACATAGGCCCATGTTTTTTCGAGGGGCTTTTTACGATCTGCACCCCAAAGATCCTACATTCAAGAATGTCGTTTTGTGCCTTACAGACAACTCGACATTCTCTTCATCAGATCAACTATGCACGGCCTGCATTCCCTACATTCTTTGTTTACTGTTTCGCCCTACAGGTCGCCTGAAGCTTAACCTAATGGGAATTAATTTGTCTATGATGTGTGTTAATTCTTTTGTTTTTACGAGGTTTCGAGTTTAAGGTAATTCGACTCCCCAGTCATTTTTGTACAGCAACCTGCAAACACATAACCTTAGTTTATCCTAGAGTGTATAATTACCATTTATACATGGGTATCCCATCGATCCCATATAGATTTAGGTGAAAAAAAAGTAGTTATAGAGGATTCTACCAATGGATTGGTAAATCCTCTTTTTTTTTCTTTTATTCTATCTTGGTTTCAGATACCAGATAGTATAGAATAAGCTTTGTTCAAGGTTTCCATTTTCCTCAAAAGGATGTACTATTAAACTCAAGATGATTTGAGTTGGAAATGAAAAAAAGGAGTCTGATTTGTATGCAAACAGACTTTCCTACTTGTTTTTGTTCTCTTCCTATTGCACTTATTTTCTAATGTGGAGCTACAAATTGATAAATTTGTTATTGAGCTTGTACACGACGAAACCACAAAAGAGAAGAATTGATTGCACACAAACCCGATGAGGTTTTATCCCATAAACCAATTGGTAATAGGATGACATGTGAGTTAACTTTCCAACACAGATGTCTGCTACTAAGAGTCAATCAAAAAAGCTAAACATTAATGGGTAAGGTTGCGTACATCCAAAACTTCAAACTCCATCTAGCATTCTAGTTAGGGTATTGGGATAATGAAATGTTATTAGTGTGTGTTACCTTGTCAGTTAATCAGCTCAACCAAAAGATTAAGTTTATGTTTGGCGTAAATACAATCACAGAGACAAAAACAAAGAAAAGCATAGTTAGGTATACTTACAGTTAGACCATAAAGTTCAAAAGAACATTGTAGCTCAATGAAAGCTGCT
Source organism: Amaranthus palmeri (assembly GCA_019776075.1). Classification (NCBI taxonomy): domain Eukaryota; kingdom Viridiplantae; phylum Streptophyta; class Magnoliopsida; order Caryophyllales; family Amaranthaceae; genus Amaranthus; species Amaranthus palmeri. The sequence goes on from JAAKBH010000292.1 coordinate 809,243, forward strand.
CTTGTTGCTCCCACTTATCTCCTTTTCTCAATGAAATTGCTGAACATTGGTAGTTTATAGTGGGGAAGAAGAAGGTGGGGAGGTGAAGATTTGTTCATTTATGTAATGGTAGATTAAAGTTATAAAATTTTGGAGACACAAGTAATTATAACTAACCCATAAAGCTTAAGGTAGGGGTAAAAAGTTGGAGGGAAAACTATACAAAATAAAGTGACCTCTTTGGATGTAACTTTTCTCCCACCAACTAAAGAAATTCAAATTCTGACCATGTATAAGGTTTTCGATCATACAACCACATAAATTAAAGAGCATTGAATATTAGTTTATACTAATAATATACCTAACTTTAAGGTTGTAATCTGCGTAAAGCATAAATATACATGCGTTTACTTCACATTAATTTAAAAAATTATTTGCGAATTATAGTATTAACATTTGAGTATATCATGCTCAAATTTGCAAATTGTAGTAAATATTGTACAAATAGTCTAATGTTGAATTGCATAAAGAAGCGTGATAAAGTATATAACACATAAACGCTTTAAAATTTTAGTTGAAGCACCATAACAATAACAATATACGATAAAGAAGGCAAGCCATTAAGTGAAGAATTAGAATCATAAAAAGCTTTTCAAGTTGCATTTACTTCATAACAAAATAACACAAATTACAGTATATTCCTAGCACATAGCCATAATATATTATACAAAACCCCCCAAAAAAAACACAAGAAAATTGTAAAAAATTTACATACCTCTTTATTAAATTCAACAAAAAAAGTAAGGAAAACCCAATTGAAAACAATCAAAACCCTTTAGGGCCAGTTTCTTTAAGGACAACAGGTTTCTCAGCCATAGAAAGACAATACTTAGCAATCTCCCTAAATTTAGGGACACTCCTTAAATCAACCTTAGTACCATCTTGAAGAGTAATAACAATGTCACCCCATTCTCCAATAAACCTAGGAACAACTTGTACATCTTTAATCACTTTATAAGAGAAATCACTTCTATCTTTCCCTGTAAACCCAGAAATTACAGTAACCCTTAAATTTGTAAACCTATATCTTAGAAAAAATGCCCTTGAAATAGCAGCTAAAGTTAAGGGAAGCCAAAAAAGAGTAAAACCCAGAATTAAATTTGCAAGTAAATCACCATAATGTGCTCCTCCATCAAAAAAGATTGTTTCTTGGGATGAATTTGAGGTGGGTTTTTTGGTGTCAAATGTTGATGTGGGTTTGTTGGTTGAGGATGAGGATGAGGATGAGGATGAAACTTGGATTTTGGTAATGGGTTTGAATGATTTTTTTAGGGTTTGTTTGGATGGGAAAGAAAGAAGGTTTTGGTGATGATAATGGTGGGTTTTGTTAGTGGGATGAGAAGAGAAAACAATGGAGGTGGTGGTGGTGGTGGTAGTGGTGGTGATAGTGGTGGTGCAAGAGGACATGATTTGGTGGTGGTTTTAGGTTTTAGCCTTTGAAGAGAGGAAAGAAAGATGTGGATAAGGGTAGGAGTTTAAGGTACCAAACATCTTTGTTTTTGTGAAACTAAACAAAGAATTGCGTGGCCTATGTTTAACCAATCATAACTGTTTTTCAACCTTAGAATTTGAGAATTATAACTTGTAAAATGTTTAGTTGTTGAAAACTTTTTATTTTCATCATCTACAAATATATATTTCATTTTTATTTTCATGGTCGATCGTCAAATTACGGTTTTCACGCTATATTTGTTTTTAATTGGGACGAAGATGGATATGATTTTGGTGTGTAGTGGGTGGATATTTATATGAAAAGTTCTACCTGTCATAAGGCCTCATATTAAGGGGGTTGGTGGTGGGTATTAGGTTTTTTCTGCCCATACCAATCTGCCCCACCAATACCCACCCCGCCCCATAACCTCACGCGGCCACACCCTATATCTACAATGTGCTAATTTATATTAATTTTATTTGTTATTGTTAAAACTATTTACAAAAAATTAAGATAGGAGTATTAATTTTAAACTATTACATTTTATGATTAAAATAAAATTAGATGTACAACTAAATTTGTAGGATTTATAATGTTTATAACTCGGATTTGAAGTGAATATGAGGCAAGTCTAAGCTAATTATACCCATGGGTATACCCAGTTCGCCATAGTGGGTGGGGATGGGTTTGAACACATACCTAGGCGGGCGAGTAAGCATGGATATGAAAATTTTATCTGCAATGAATAGTGGGTAAATGGTAGATATAGAGATATGAATATGGGAAAGAGCATACAACATTCGCCCGTCCATTTTAATGGCCTTTAATAAGTTAACTAATATTCATGTTGTCACTTGACATCATAACTATAAAAAATACTGATAAAAAAAGCAAGACCTTTTTTAAGATAATAAAGAAGCAAGACTTAGAGTTGAATGAGTTGATAAAACTAAGATTATGCTAACCTATAACTCATGGATTCGACTCCCAGCCCATTTTCAAACCATAGCATGAGTTGGTAAAACTAAACCAAGTTTTTGCCTTTTTTTAAAAGAAGTTTTTGCCACTTTTCTACCTCATATATTATTTATTATTTAAATATTAATCGATAGCTTTATATAATTGGTGTTGTAAACGGATGCAAATCTGTCCTCTTTGATTGTTTTGTAAGTTTTTAAGAAAGTGGTAATACTACCTCCGTTAATTGTTTTGTGCAACCGCAGTACAAATTGCGGTTGCCAATGCAATTTTTCTTAAAGCAAAATTAGAGAATGTGGGGTAATGTAATTAAAGGTAAGATAGGAGAGAGAAATAATGGAAGTAGGGATAGGTAAGTAAGAGAAAGAAAGAGAGAGGAAGTAGGGATAGGTAATTTAGGAAAAAGAAGGAGAGAGAAAATGATGGGATAGGTGATTAAAGGAGAGAGAAAATGATGGGATAGGTAATTAGATTGGTTATTTTTTACTAAAAAAGAAAAGTTGCAAATAACCTTGAGCGGACAAAAATGGCAAAAGTTGCAGAAAACAATTAACAGAGGTAGTATTAAACATTGTTGAATATCGAGTGTGGACATTTTCCAATTTTAAAAGTTGTTGAATACACTATTATTCTTTTAAATTGACATCATTATTTAAACTTCAGGTGATCTTTTGAGAGACCGTCTTTTATAAAGACGACTCTTAAAAGTCCAGCCCAAATTTACATTTAGAGTTGTAACAATATATATTTATAATTGGATTGGGCTTTTAAGAGCCGTCTTTACAAAAGACGGTCTCAAGTAAGAATTTATGAGCGGGCTATTAAATGGTACTATCCATAATAAACTATTAAATGGGCCAAATTGAATGAAATGTTGTCCACTAACGGTAATCCAAGAAAGACCAATAGTCTTTCACCAAGCCCAACAGAATAGCTTCCAAAGTTATCCACATAAACTTATCCATTTATGAGCGGGCTATTCACATAAAGTCATATACTCATTTGGCTTAAAAACTCAACTCATGGTACTACCCATTCACTTAGTTTAACGGACACAAAAATAATACCCTTTAGGTAAATCCGTTAGACCGCTTATTTTATAAATACAAATTCTTACTTGAGATCGTCTTTTGTAAAGACGGCTCTCAAAAGCCCAGTTCAATTCTAGGTATCTATTGTTACAACTCTAAATATAGATTTGGGCTGGACTTTTGAAAGTCGACTTTACAAAATTGGCAAATTTCAAAAATAATAATTAAATTTAATTTTTTTAATTTAAATTTAAATTTTGTATTTTAATTTTTAAATTCTAAAATTTTTAATTTTAATTTTTTTGTTTCAAAATTCTTTTAATGTTATAATTTCTTTTATAAAATTTTAAATTTTTAAATTTTATTTTTTTAAAATTTTTTTAATTATTTTTATTTTCATAAAATTAAATTTAAAAAAAAATTTAATTTTTTAAATTTATTTTTTAACTTTTAAAATTTAATTTAAAATTTTTTTTTAAATTTTTTGAAGTATAAGAGTGAAATTAACAAAGTGTGAAAGTATAAGAGTACAGTAAAATAAAGTAGAAGTTGGAGTGAATAGTGGGAAGGGGATCGGAGTAAAATGGAGTGAAATAGAATATAGTGTAGTAAAATGAAGTGAAGTGGAGCGTTAGATTTGATCCAAGCTAATATTAGCGTGAACCAAGTCTATAAATACCAAGTCCTTCTCTGAAAATGCATGTGGCCGACTACTCTAAGTAGCCGACTATGACGTTCTAGAATGAGTAGAATATAGGTAGAGTGTACTAGAGTTGTTTTTGGTCACAAGATTTACTCCTCGATGTAAGGAGTAATCAATCATTTGGTTAAAGTTAGGAGTATTTATATGGCACACCTTTCTATAAATATTTTGTTGTAAATGTTAATCATAAATTTAATTATTGATTAGTTTGACCCATTAACCATAATCACTTAAGACAAAAGGATAAAGTTACATCTTTATTAAATCGTTGACATTAACCTCATATCTCAACAAACCTTATTGTCACTAATTTCATTCACCATAAAATCAACAAATTGGCTAGTAATAATTGGTACACTTCCCCTTCTTTTTGAGCTATTGTAAATTTTTTAATTTGATAAATGGTTTAGGAAGAGAAGATAGACGACAGCTCATATTCATATAAGAAAGTGTAATCAAATGAGTCCCTCGACTCAAAAAGGGTCTTCAAAGATAGGAATAACAACAACGACAACTGCAATTATTTACTAATTTGATAAGTGGTTGTTACTTGTTAGCTGAAATTATTTACTAATTTGTTAAAATAAAAAATTAACAAATTTCCTTACTATCAAGCTAGTAGTTTACATGAATTGTTATGAAGATGTTATTTACCAACTACAATCTCTAAGTTTACTCAATTTCAAATAAACAGCAGCTAACTTTGTTTATTACTAACTATAGCCTCCAACTTACTAAATATGACATCGAGACAGCCAAAACAGCCAAAAAAAGGGGTTAAAGTGGGGTATTTTGGCTGTCTCGATGTCATGTTTGTTAAGTTGGAGGTTGTAGTTGGTAATAGACAAAGTTTGCAGCTTTTTATTTGGAATTGAGTAAATTTAGAGACTGTAGTTGGTAAATGATCCTAAATTAATTGATAAAAATTAGCTATTTATCAGGAAAAAAAAGAATGCATAGTCATTTTTGCTTCAATCGTCAATATATATGCTTAGCTTCTTGTTCTTTATCCATTCATAATATTAGATTTTTAAAAATCGGAAATCTATTTGTCTAAGAGTAAATATTGCTTGATTGCTTTAGCACGATAATACATTTTTTAAAAAAAATAAAAAAGTATTAGAATTGCTACATTTGAATAATTTAAAGTTACACCATTTTTTTTAAAAAAATAATTAGCCAATGCATTACACTAATTAAAAGTAAAGAAAAAAAGTTGAACTAAGCTAAGAAAAGAAATAATATTAAAATAGTAGGAGTACTATTACAAGTTTGTCGAGCTTCCATGTTGTTGCAAACCCAGGTGCCTACCACATGCAATTGTTGATACTATAATCCTATAATAAATGATCGTCCAACATGTAAAAGATTTTATTTTATAGAATATTTGTAATATCTTCAAAAAAAAATCAATATAAACTTAATTATGCAATTAATTCCTTTCAAAAAAAATTATGTAATTAATTAATTCCATTTTAACCACTAATCACGTGGCCACTTATTAGGCATCTAGATTCTAGATTTGTAGCTTAATTAAATATGTAATTAATTAATTATTATTTAATCCTCCACTCAAATGCCCAACATTTCCATCTATGCATGTTCCTTCTAATCAAAGATGTAATTTTTTTTGCTTCTTTTCACATGATTTTATATTTAAAATTTAATCAACTATATTACACCAAAATTAAATATATATTGACTTATGGGCTATGAATGATTATGTGGAGTAGTTTTTATTTATATAATATTTACATTCAAATTTGGGGTATGATCTTACAATGGTAAGATAATTTAATTAAATGGACTTCTCTATTTACTATAGGTGTAACTTGTTGGTGGATAACTTGTTCATTAATTAGATTTTATTTGTTCACTTTGTAAAATTTTTTAGGCCGAATTCAAGATATTAATATATGGTGAACACTAATTACACAGGTTGTTATATTTTATATACATTTATCCAAAAATTTAGTTTGTTTTGAACTTATGTAATAAAATTTTTTAAAATTATTTTGAAGTATGAGCTAAGTATTTTTATTGTTATCTTAATTAAAATAATTCTACAGTGATGAAAATTAAAATTTAAACCAAATGAAGCGAACGAATAGATAATATTAATTTGTGTTATGAGTGTTATTTCTTTTAGGCTTAACTTGATTTAGAGAGTATTATTTGGTTGAGTTAGTTTTAATCGAACCGAAAACGGATAAAGACTTCTTATATATTTTTTAATTAGCATTATTTTGCATTTTAGTATGTCCTATTGATTTCATATATAACTTAATTTTTCCTTTTTGCAATAGTCTCTTTGTAATTCTTTAAATTTCATTCATAAACTATTTCCACTTTCCATATAAACCTCCATTTCTATCCAATTCTTTCCATTAATTTTCAGTTAAAAAAGCACATAATACCAGTAAGTCTTGTATGAGACCCTCTCACTGTGAGACGAGCCCATACAAGCTGTACAAAGTTAAACTTACATATATACAGTAGTAGTTAGCTAAATAAATACATTTTTTTCATTGATTGAGTCAGCTCATATCAAGCCACCTCACAGTGAGACGGTCTTAATAAAAAATTTGTAAATACTGATTAAGAGGACAGATGGATTATATGGGCAAGATTCCTTTTCTTGGAAATAGTGGAAGAAGGTAGGGCCATCTCTACAATTCTTTGACATCACCATACTCTATACAACAGGAGTGGCAACAAAGACTTGAGTGAATTGAATCAAGTGCCCTAAAAAATTAATAATTTAATGGTAAATACCAATTCAAATTGCATTCTTGATTTTACATTACCTAAAAAATAAAAATAGGGTGAAAAATTGAAAGCGACCATTTCCCACTCTTGGGTGTATTTTCTTCTTCTACATTTTCCCTCATTATTCTCCTTGTCGTTTTTCTTCCTTGGAATGTGTGCTTGATACTCATATCTCACACTAAATATAAGGATTAAAGGTGTTATCAGGCTATCGAGTCAATTTTGAGTCAGATGTTTCAGGTTGGTTTAAAATTAGATCTTATATCGACATTGATTTTTTACATTATTTTAAATTTGTTTTCAATTCGAGTTTAGTCGGGTTCGATTTTAAGGTCAGGTATATATTGAATCAGCAAGTCTATTTTAAACACCTTCAATAAAGATGAATAACTATTAATTAGCTAATTAAAATGATTGACTTGACAAGTTAATTTAACTTAAATAAAGTATTTGTCATAATTCAGCTAGTCAAAAGAACTTACTTCCTCTAGTTTTAATAGTTGTTACATTTCTGTTTTTCACGTTATTCAAATTCGATCAAATAGAAGTTGCTACGGGAGTTGTAGCAATTAGCAATTATTAAAATTGGGAGAAATGATTTTACTAAGGTGTTACTTATGTTTACTAAGTCATTTGTTATTTATGGCACTAATTAAAGTTAATTTAATTAAAACTTTTCTAATCATTCAATTAGAAAAGACGGGAAAGTTATTGCATGAAAGAAACATGCAGTGATTGATGCAATCATAAAATTGAACATCATTACCAACTGATAGCTCCTTTTAAAAGCTACTTCCTCCGTTCCATAATACTTGCTACATTTCACTTTTTTACGCAATCCAATGCACAATTTTGATCATTAATATTTTAAATTACACTTATCAAAAAATTATAATAATTTAATATTATGAAAGTATGCGATTAGACGATTCAAACAAGATCTCACTTGACTATATTTTTACTTACACATTAGTCGCAATATGTAAAATAAGCTTGAACGATGAATAGTGCACAAAATAGATATGTAGCGAGTATTTTGGAACGGAAGAAGTACAATTACAAAAGGTTAAACATTTATTTCCATTTGATCACGACTACTCACTAAGGCCGATTCATTATATATTTTTTAAAATATTATAAGTAGGCATTAAGAATGATGTAAGTAGACATTTATTAATATATTGAAAGTAGACATTAAGAATATGGTAGGTTTAATACGATTAAGTATACATTTATATTTAATGGATTGGGCTTGAGATACGTCTCACAAAGAGACGGTCTATCAAAAGACTAGCTGAACTTTTAAACGTATCCACCCTTCAAAAAAAACTTTTGAACATATATGTTTAAATTATAAATTTTAGACGTATATAAGTTGTCGCCTTTTTTACCCTTTAAATCTTATTCATAGTTTTTATAGGATGAATGTCGACCACAAGACCATAACCCCAAAAAGTCAATAAAATGTAATATTTGCGGGTTTTTACCCACGATATTTTTGCTATTCAATTAAGTAAAAATATATATTTAAATTTCAACTTATATAAAAAAAATGTTTAAATACTTTAATAATTATGGATAAGCTTCTCTCAACATAAAATCATTTTTGTGATGTCGATATGGAAATTAGAGCCCTCACTCATTTAAATCTTTGACTTCACATTTGTACCTTAAAAAATATAATTAGTAATTATTAACCCTAAAATCAAATTTTAAAATAGGAAAAATTATATAAAACCACCTAACCTATACACTACTTTTTAAAAAACCACCTTATATAAATTTTTTTGCAAAAAACCACCTTATATAATGCATTCTTTGCAAAAGACAACCTGTTACTATATTTCGTCAGTTAACTGGCATTTTTAACGGTTGACCTAACATGTGTTTGTCACGTGAGTTGAAGGAGATGATGAAGGAGATGGTGTTTAAAGAATGGCACGTGACAAACACATGCTGGTCAACCGTTAAAAATGCTGGTCAACTAAAGAAATATAGTAACAGGTTGTCTTTTGCAAAGAAATGCATTATGTAAGGTGGTTCTTTGGAAAAAAATTTATCTAAGGTGGTTTTTTAAAAAATAGTGTATATATTAGGTGGTTTTATATAATTTTTCCTTTAAAATAAATAGGTATTATTATGTAATTTAGAAGCACATCCTTTATTACTATATTTGTATTCTAAAGATAATTATGTATGAAGTAAATAAATGGGTAGCAAACATCCCTTAAGCCAACATGATATATGAACTTTATACACCAAAAATTAAAATAATAGCCATTTAAAATAAGGAAATTGAAAAATAAAATTAAGAAAATTGGGATAATTACTATGTCAAATTTAGTAACTTAATTTCTTGTGAGATAATAACCCAAAATATTTGCTCCCAAACAAAAGGGAAAAAAATTCAAAAAAGAAAAAAAAACACTTAATTAAAATTTTGATGTTCAAGCCAAGGCCAAAACCCGGTTTGATCATCAATTCCACAAAACATGCTTGTAAAAGTTTCTTCCTTGACAGATGATGATGGTTGTGGGCTATGGAAGAGCACTTGGGCCGGCCCATTGGGCCTCATTGATGTTTGTGGAAAGAGGGTTATTCCGCTGGCGGTGGTGGTGGCGGCGGTGGTTGTTTGATGGGCCGAGACGTCCAATGGGCTTTCAGTTGTTGTGGGAGTCCTTGAAATATCCAACTTGATTTCAGAGCTATTCTCACTTCTATTACTGCATGAACCTTCTGTCTCTTTGTTCAAATTGATTGACTCTGTTGGTTCTCTATTTTTTAACGACATTATCTACCCACCATAAAAAAAATTTATTAGAATATATATAAGTAAAAAATTTGATATATTATTAGAACTAATCATCATACAGTGTATCCCGCTCATAGACAAACTATGGTCAAGGTCTGAGAAAGGAAGATAGACGACAACTCATACTCATATAGTAGAATGCGGTCAAAGTCCCCCCGGCTCAAGAAGGGAAATAGTATTAGAATTCAATGTAACAAAAAGTCACGAATTTAAATTTTATTCAACTATCATTTCAAAAATGATCGAAATCATAATTAGTTTTAGGCTATTCTTGGCAAACTTGAGCTTGCGAATTACAAATTGAGAATTTAAAAAGTGAATTATATTACGTTAATCCACACTTACTTCAAAGTGTCATGTGAAGGCATATGTATTAGAGACTTTAAGTATATAGAAAACACATAATAATGAGATTTCAATCATTAACCCAAATTAATGACATTATCTATCTATGTGTGAGAATACTGGGTATGATAATGATGTTAAAAATTTCTACTTCAGATGAATTATAATCTAGGGAGCAAAATTATATTGATAAATTAATTTCATGACATTAACAAGGAGAAAAAACTATAAGAAAAAGTAACTTATATCATATGAAGAAGAAAGAACATTCATAAAAGGATCAACTTTTTCTATTGAAAAGGCATGAGCAAGAAACTTTTTGATTTAATTGAAAATAAAAGAAAATTTTCTTTTTTTGGGGATAAAAAAAAAACATGATCAATCAATCAACATTATTCCAAAAAGTAATCCATAATAAGAAAGGTGACTCAAGAATGTTGATCATCTTCTAAATTACTATTACCTCCGTTTTAAAATACTTGCAATTAATTGTAACATATTATCTAGAAAATTATCATTATCAAGTGCAAATATCATTATCGATCGAATTGTTATATTTTTACCAAAAATTTACTTATGAATGTTATCTCTAGTTTAAACTTATAGAAATTAGAAAAATGTAGCAATCTGACTGAAACGAAAGTAAAATGATTTAAAAAATTACCTCAGCTTGAAGTTTTTGATTTTGGGCTTGAAGGGCATCATTATCAGCTTTAAGAGCATCAAATTGTCTCTTAAGAACATCATAATCTTTCTCTAATTGCTTAGTTTTCCACCTAGCTCTTCTATTTTGAAACCAAATAGCAATTTGTCTAGGTTGTAACCCAAGTGCTTTAGCTAATTGCATTTTTCTTTCAGGTTCAAGTTTATTACCCAACTCAAAATTCTTCTCAAGTGTTTTAACTTGTTCCATATTTAACCTTCTTTTTTTCTCCCCAACTCCTCCTAATTGGGACCCATCATCTGATAATTCTTCTTCTCCTCCTCCTCCGTTATGGTTATGATTATGATTATGATTATGATTGTTATGATGCGCGTTTGTATCTTCACACATATCGATCCCTGAAAATGACATGGATCTCTTCCCTAATATTGCTCCCATTCCTCCTCCTCCAACTGATGCATCAATTACAATAAAACGATGTCAGATTATATAACATATCGAAAGGCTACAAGTTAATACTTAATATGATCAAAAAACAATACGACTGATTTGAATCTCATTTACCCTTACTTTAACATAATATTTGCACTATTATATGGAGAGGCATGATAAAACATTTAAAATATCTAAAGACTACCATATATCATAAGATACTATGAGTATTAACTTGAACTTTTAGTGGAAATGATTTATTTTTTCTAATTTTAGAGAAAGAAGAATCTGAAAGTGAAACGAAAAATCATAAATCACTAAATAAATCCATAATTCTCGTTAATTGATTCAATACCTGAAAATATTAGAGTATATAACATATTATGGGCCTCAACCATCAGCTTAAGCTTTGGTTAAGTTTGAATACTTGATATATCATAGATCATAGGTTCACTACTCCTCAAATTCAAGTGGAATATTTTGGACTAGATATGAGGAGGGTTTAAGTTGCATTCATACTTCTAGCTAAAAGAGATCTCGTATAAGAGAACAGTTAGATTACATAACATATCATGAGCCACACAACCATCAGCTTAAGCTTTTGATTGAGTTCTCGATCAGTCTTACCCTATTAATAAAAAAGAAAAAAAGAGAAAAAGAAAGTTACCATGGAAATCTTGAGGAGTGCAAGAAGGAAGCATTCCAGAGAGAGGAGGAGGATGGTTGTCATTATGATCAGGAGTTTGAAGCATAAAATTAGTAGGAAAGAAAGCCATCCCACTACAAGTAGTACTCATAATTAACCTTAATTACCTTAATTAACCTTACACTAATCTCTTTTCTATTCTTCTTCAACTCTTTTAATTATCTCATAATCTTGATCTCCTCCATTGTCACTTGTTCTAAGAAACTAACACTTTTGGGTATTCTCAATTTATTTATATTTTTGAAAATTTAATAAATATGAAGAATAATAATTATATGTACAAGGCTCTTTCTTTTATTTATATATGGAGTGTTTTTTTTTTGAGAAACTAAAGATGGTACACTGTTTGTAGTATAATGGATGGTTTATATACCTTACTAGCTTCCTAATGACAAGTTGTAGAGAAAGAGAGAGAGAGAGGAGGATGAAGAGAAGGGAAAGAAAAGGTGAGCACTTTATGGTGTAATTTGGTTTTTATATTTCATCAATTTATTTTTTATCTAACACTTTGACTTTTTTACACTATTTATATTTGATTTTACCGTAAGTTTTGTATGTGACTGTTTTAGCGTGAGACGAATTTATACAAGCAGTTCATTAGTAAAATAAACATAAAAAAATAATGAAATTTGAATTGCACGTGGTAGCAATTTTTTCATGCTATATTTGGGAATGATGATTTCATTTATAAATTCAGAATTGGCTCAAATTTATTGTTTGGCAAATCAAAAATTTTTCAAATTTAGATTTGGATCAAATTCTACCATTTGTTTTAAAAGTAGTTAAAGTTGAGAATTTGAGAAAGACTAGCAAACCTTTAGTCTTTCTCAAATTCTTCATTTATGATTTCATAATTGAAATCCATAATTTAAAATAAAAAACTTATTCCCAAACACTCCATTAAAGAATTTGGGCTACCCAACTATCTCAATAAAGAATTAGTGTTGATTTTATTGATAGAGTATACAACATTTCGACAATTTTAACTTTTTAGTTTTAAGTAAAATCTTATTAGATTCATTATTAATTTGTAATTTATATATGAATACTAGACTTAATTTTAAACCATTTCAAAATACATAAGCTAAAATCAACCCGATGATCTGAATAAACACCTCTAATTACCAGTTTTAACCCAATTGTTGGATGTTGCAATGAAGAATGTCCCGGCATGAATCCTGATCCAAAGAAGAAAATGTCAACTGTAATTAAATGGGCAAAATAATTTATTAAAAGAAGATTAATTAATTAAGACTGTAAATCCTTAAAAGCCTCGGGATTAATGTATTCCCTGACATAAGAGTATATAATAAGCGCAATGTCAGGGATCCAAATCAAACTTATTTCGGTAACTAACAAGTACGTCTAGACCCTAAAGCCTACAACTTCACGTTATGAGTAAAAGAATTTCAAAAAAAAAAATGACGGTTTTTAATTTTTTTTTTTTTTGCATTCCACAAAAAAAAAAAAAAGAATTTCAAATTTTTTTATGTAAAACGATATTACTTAGAGACATATTTTTAGAATATAAACTCTTTATTTTGATATTGTTTACTAAAAGACGGTTTTTTGCAAGAATAACGACTTAAAAAGGTATGGCTTCAAGTGTTATAAGGATCGCAATGTTTGGCAATTTCTAATAAGAACTAAAGAAATAATATGAGTCATAATTAAAAAGTAGAAAGAAAACAAATTAAATGAAACAAACTAAAAGAAAAATAGACTAATTATTTAGCATCAAGAGAGTATATGACATAAAATTCCAAAAAAAAAAGAGTATATGACATAAGAGTAAAATCTAACACTTGCAATAACTAAGAAATAATTTTCTGTGATCTATTGAACCTTATCATACTACCTTCGTTAAATGTTATCTGCAACTTTTGCCATTTTTGTCCGCTCAAGGTTATCTGCAACTCACTTTTTTCTTTCCTTTTTTAGTAAAAAATAACCAATCTAATTACCTATCTCATCATTTTCTCTCTCCTTTAAATACCTATCCCATCATTTTCTCTCTCCTTCTTTCTCTTAATTACCTATCCCTACTTTCTCTCTCTCTCCTCTTTTTCCTTACTTACCTATCCCTACTTCCATCATTTTCTCTCTCCTTCTTTCCCTTAATTACCTATCCCTACTTCCTCTAATAAAGACCTACCAAAAAATGCATTGGCAACCGCAAAGTGTACTACGGTTGCACATAACATTTAACGGAGGTAGTATAATTGTTGACCCTTATTACTAGTTAAATAATACTCCCTTCAAGTTCACGTCTTTTTTATCCCATTTGCATGGACGCGGCTATTAAAGGTGGTATGAGGTCCACTAATTAAAAAGGTGATAGTTGAGTATTTTAAAAGTGGCAGTTGCAGTATTGTAATTTGTAAGTAGTTTAAGTAGGGATATTTTTGTCATTATTTGTGTGAACATGAGTTATTTAGGTAAAAAAAATGTGACCATTGATATGAATTTGTCGAACAATAAAAAAGACTTAGAGGGAGTACTACTGAGAAATACATAGTTTTTAATTTTATAAACCATTATAATTTATCCAATCATTTTCCTTATTTGGAATATACTTTATCCAAAAAGTTTTATACTTTATATTACTACAGTAACTAACTTATATTGGTAATCATATTATTTAATTTTGAAAAAGTATGCCTTTACCCAACTATTTCAATCAATGTTTGAAAAAGAATTAAAATAAATAAAAGGTTATGAAATTATTTAAATTTATAAATACATTTCAAAATTGTAATGATTTCATATAAAAGTAAAACTAATAATAACAAAATCATATACTATATGGCTTTCGTAATATTAATACCATCAAAATCTTACTCCATCACTACTCATAAATTTGTAACAACACAAAATGTTACAATTATATTACAAAACCACAAAAATATTTAAATTATATAAATGATATTAAAAAAATAAAATTTAAAGAAATGAATGTACATAAAATATATTTTATATATTAAAGATATAATTTGAAATAAAAAGTGTTACAAATTTACGAGATAAGAAGAGTACTTAAATTAAATTCATTGATTGACCAAATGATAAATCGAAGAATTTACGGGACAAAGGGAGTACTTCAAGAAAG
The DNA here is from genome assembly GCA_019776075.1 of Amaranthus palmeri. Classification (NCBI taxonomy): domain Eukaryota; kingdom Viridiplantae; phylum Streptophyta; class Magnoliopsida; order Caryophyllales; family Amaranthaceae; genus Amaranthus; species Amaranthus palmeri. The sequence goes on from JAAKBH010000292.1 coordinate 824,263, forward strand.
ATATATTCATCCTTTTTTTTTTTTTTTTGCTTTTATCTCTATTTTTAGTTATTTGTTTGTATTCTATTTATTCTATTTGTCAGTTGCAGGTTTCACTCTCTTTTCTATATGGATATGAGTTGTAATCGTTTTTCCCTTCTTAGACCCTAATCATAGTTTTTAGTGGGCGGGATACACTGGGTATGATAATGATGATGATTACAATTAAATTAAAAAAAAGTTTATATGGAGTAAAGTAGAACATTTAAAGTCAACAAGTAGGATTTAATATGTGATATAAAATAAAGAGTAATTCAACATAGACGGTTTAGTGTTATCTTTTTGTTTCACAACTCTTAATAAACAGATGCAAAGTCCATTTCATATTTTCTGGTGACAGTTGTAAATTAAATCAAAGCAAGTAGTTTACAATACTCCATACACAAACATCGACTTCCATTGTTAAAAGTGAAAAGATTACACCTCAAAAGAATAATTAAATAATTAATTATGTAAAAAAGATTATGTGAACTTTCATTTTTAATGATTAGTGGGTAACTTAAAAGAATTTCAAAGTCATTTCAAAAAAAAAAAAAGAATTTAAATGTAGAAAATCGGATGGTGCGATGAATTAGATCTCATAGTGAGACCATTTTTATTAATTAAGCTAATTCAATATACATTTTTTTTTGTTTTAGAGTGATCACTCATAATTTTAAGAAAATTATTTCTTATAGTTTCAAGATAATCCTAAAACGATTACTTACGATCTTAACGTAATCAATTAAAGAAATAGGCTATATATAGACCCGTTTCATAATGAGACAATCTTATACAATACAAGCTGTTTTAGAAAAACAATTTGTACAAATTCTTTATTAAAACCGTCTCTAGTAAAACAGTCTAATATGGGCAAACCCAATTTTTATTTTTCTTATTTTTACATGAGACTTCTCTTTCTTGAGCCAACCATGTGATAAATAGAATTAAGAATTCAAAGTAAACCTTTACTTATATACTTTTCTTTGTAATTCATTTGTCTATACATGATCATCTAAAACTTTTAACACTAGACATAAATCATTGCACTACTATCAATGAGAAAGTCAAAGTTAAAATAAGTTAATAACATGGTTGGTATATACTATAGTTGTACAATTGTACCAATTAAGATTAAGATAAAGAAGGTGTTAAATGAAATATCTAGTGCACTTGTAATCTCACATCGAAGAGTTAAAAGGAGATACTCAACTAATGTTGAATATTTATTCGGGTTAGTCGTGCTATATCTACACTTCTTATCCGATCTCACCAAATATAAAATACTTCTATATAATATATATTAGAACATGAATCATCAGTTTAAGCTATTGGTAAAGTTAGTCTCATAACAGAGTGAGGATTACTTAAGAAAGAGGGTTGAATACAAAAATGGAGATAGATAGTAATATAATGTGATTATAGACAAGTTTATTTATATGAATGGTTAACTTGAGAGAAATGAGAAATGAGTTGGCTTAAAATTTTTTTATACTTTCTCTATTTTATAATACTTGCTACCGAGTGTGGCATGCAGCGCTGACTCTAAGCAAGGGCAAGGCGCGCCTACGCCCAAGCCCCCCATAAATTTTAGTTTTCAATTAGTGTTAAGGTTTGAATTTTTCTATATATACAATAATTTAGGGCCTATAAATAATATTCGCCCCGGGCCCTTAAAAACCCAGGGCCAACATTTGGTGACATGTTATGTGGAAAAATATTCACAAAATCTCACAAGAGACGGTCTATAGGATAGACCACAAAATTGGGCCAGCCCATTTTCCTTAACTGATTTTTTTTATTATAATATCAATTATATTATGTTATAATCCTAAATGTAAGATATTATAACCTCGAATATACTATTCTATAACCCCAAATATAAGTTATTATAACCCCAAATAATTTATTATAACCCCAAATATATTATGTTATATTTTGAGCTAGGCTTCATGGATTCCGTTTATAGAATAGACCGTCTCTCATGAGACTTACTGAAAAATATTACTATCAATAGCAAGTATTATGGAACGGAGGAAGTAGCAGTAAAGAATAGTAGTAGGAGTATAAATAAAATGTAATGGAAATGCAAGGAAGAAAAGAGAGAGAGAGAGAAAAAAGAAGGGGAGGAATCTAGGGGAAGGGGATGGGGCCTAAGAAGGGACAGAGTTTGCTACCTAACCTACCAACAAGTAATGTGAATAAGGACCAAGCCTCTTTCCCATCACCCATTTTTATCCCCTCTTCTGCCCTGCCCTGCCCTGCCCCTCTTCTGCCCTCTGCCCCTACTCTGCCCCTCTTATCTTCTCATCAATTGGAAACAGAAACACATACTACTCTTACTATGGAAAATGGAATATAGCTCTTTGTATCATTTTCGTGCATATTCCCTTAACCGTCTACCATACTACCAAAGAAAAAAATAAAGGGTGTTTGACAAATAACTGATAGATGATAGCTGATTATAGTGACTGATTTTAAACCCGCTGTAGATTTTGAACCCACTGCTATAAGCAGCTTGTTTAAAAATAGCTTATATCAATAAGTTGTTTCAACCATGTTTAAAAACAGCTTATTCATATTAATAAGTTGTTTCAACCAGCTAGTTTACCAAACACTAGCATTAGCAGATTTAACCACCCAATCCTTTTTTTATGAAAATTAACTAAAATTGCTCAATAAGCTAATTTGGTAATAAATGAATTGAGGGAATGAATTGAATATATGAAATTAAAGAGTTAATGGAGAGATTAGAAGAAAGAAATGGATTGGATGATTGTCAAAATATAAAAAAGATGCAAAATAAAAAGACAACTCAAAACGAAAAATAATGCTAAATAAAAGTGACGAAGAAAGTATTAAAATAATTCCTATCTATTTTAGACTTTAGGAATATGAATCAGAAGGTGTAGATTAATAAAGAGTGAAACATACATATTATTGAATAGAAGTTGAAAAATAATGCATATAATCAACACTTTAATTGATAATCCCAAAATCGCCTTGTAAAACTCAAGTTAATATATAATCCTTTCTCAATTTTAATAGTGAATATGTTTATAGTTACCAAAGCAAATACTCCCTAATCATCCAAAAGAAAAAGTATTGCAAATGTAAATTGATGTACTAGTTACAATAATTAACAAAATTGAATCAGCTATAGGTAGGACATTATATTGACAATGACCATAAAATTAGAATAGTGTCCCAAGACCCAAGAACCAAGTCCCAAGCTATAATCTAGTGACAATAGTTTTGGTTGTCCTTATGCTTTTCAACCAACAAGCTGAACCCTTTATCACAAACATTTATTTGCCTTTCCAAGTTTGCTCTCTTTTTCCATTTCAAGTAGAAATCATTCATTTTAAGTTGGCATTTATTATTCTTTAAAACATTCAGAAAATATGTCACTAGTGAAAATAACCCCAATTATATATACTACCTCTGTTAAATATTATGTGCAACACTTTCCATTTTTATCCGCTCACTATTATGTGCAACTTACTTTTTTCTTTCCTTTTTTAGTAAAAAAATAACCAATCTAAATACATATCCCATCATGCATTTTCTCTCCTTTAATTACCTATCACATCATTTTCTCTCTCCTTCTTTCCCTTAATTACTTATACCTACTTCCTCTAATTTCCTCCTACAAAAAATTGCATTGGCAACCGTGAAAAGTACAAAAGTTGCACATAATTTTTAACGGAGGTAGTATATGGGGTGTTCATTATCAGAATTTCTGGATTTAGTGTTGCTGGCAAATGGCATGGGATGGATTAGATTTTGCATTGGGAGTACATATCTTGTCAATGTTATGCATTTATTTTGTTCATCAAAAATTAGCTAGTAACTGATACTAGATGGTAGTAATGAGAAATTTTTATTGTGTAATTTTTATTAAATATTCTATGTCATTTTCATAGAAATACTGAAACTTTGATAATAAACAAGTGTTTTTATTTTATCAAAATTTTTCATTACCACCTAATATCACCTCTTTAGATGGTAATGCGTTGGAATAATATTCTTACCACTGTGTAGTCGTACCTGGTGTTTAGCTGATGATACCATGTTTTTTATCTAGTTAGAGGTTGTAAGTGGGGAGTTTTGTTTATTCTAGGTGGTGTGTAAGGTGTAGTCCTTTTTTGACCTTTGGTGTGTAAGGTGTTCTTTTTTTGTGGTGTTGCATAGTCCACCCCTATGCTGTTTTGGGTAGCCTGTCTCTTGGCCCCTTGTCCAATGGCTTTTCCCCTCGCGGGGTTTTTTATGCCGGCGGGCTTGGGTCTCCAAGTTTCAGGGTTTGTTTTCTTTCATGATATATATTTTTCTAATTTTCAAAAAAAAATGCGTTGAAATAAATTTTGTGAAGAAAATGAGATGATTGAAAAAAAAATAAATTACTTTAACTTTTCGACACCATTCTCATCATTAATAAGGATCGTTAACAATAGTGAACATTTCGAAGATGAAATAGTTAACGAAAATTGACTTACTACCCAAAATTAGAGCATAAATTTGATACAAGGAAGGAAAAAACTCTTGCACGTAAGTTTTCTATTTTAAAATCTTTATCGAATCAAATAAAGCAAAATTCAGAATATATTTTTCTCAAATCAAACACAACAGTACCGTTTAAATGACTCATGTCTAGAGAAGTTATAGCGACATTATCCTCATAATAAATTAAATATGTGAACCAACATAAGCACTACTATGTAAGTCATCATAATTCACATCCATGCATTAGTATCACAAAAGAATAAAATACATGGATTGATTGATCATATATATATAGGGTCTAAGTGTCTAACCAACTATTGTTATTCTCCATAGGATACCAATCATGCATAAACTATGTGGACTATACTACTACACAACTCTCATTCTAATTCCAAAAGAGGCTACCCAAAACTATATCAAGTGCCCACGAGACATACTCCCTCATTTGTCCCGATCATTTTGTCTCATTTGTAAATGACACAGAGATTAAGAAATAGAGTGTGTATGAAGGGTGAACGCGATGGAGTACGTCGTTTATAAATAAGAGAAAGAATATAGAAAATAAAAATGATGTGATCAGACCTTATATTATATCCTTATCCCTTTTGAATAAAAATAGGATAAAATTAGTAAGACAGACTAAAATTAAAAAGAAATAAATTGAAAATGATAGGTAAGTATAACTTATGATGAGAAATCTTGAAAGTTACGCAAATTGCATTCAATTATTACTATTTTGAACGTGAATAAACAAAGCAAATAAATTCACAAAGTTTTGGAATTTCTTGGTTGATATTCAATGTCGTTGAATGTTAAAGTAAGCCATAATATTAACTCAAAAAAAAAAAAAAAAAGTAAGCCATAATATTGCATGCATAAGAAAATAAGATATACTCCTGTTTCTCTTTAAATTTAATAAAAAGAAAATCAAATTGAAAATTTTTGACGTATTAAAATTTAATAAAAAAAATCAAAATGATTACATATTGTTTAGTAAAATAATTAGTAAATATAGAGCATGGAGGATCATATATATATATATATGTATGCTCATCTTAAGTGGCCTAAAAAATCATAATATGGGTATAATATGGATCAAAGCAATATTCAAAACTAGCATATAATGTCTTAAATTAAAAATTATGATTAAAGGTTTTAACACTAGGAATATTAGTCATTTAGACTTTTAAACAATATATTTTTGAAGGTAAACATTTTAAAATTCAATTACCAAAATAGTTAAATTTTTTGATTCAAATATAAGGCTTGTTTGACAAATAGATTTTGGTTAGAGTTGTTTGATGGTTTAACGTGCTAGAAGTAATTAGTTATTTTCTACTGTTAAATCAGTTGTTTAAGCCATCTATTATTAATATGTTGTGGCAAAATATTATAATTGTAAATGTTGGTTGTGGGTTGTTTTTTAAAGAAAAAATTGATTCTAAGGCTAAAAGCCAATAATAAAGATACTCATAATAGTTTTTTGTTTTGATTTAAAACTTACTTTTCCGTTGTATTTACAAAATATTTTTTCTTTATTTGATCAACCAAAAAAACTAAAAATCAATTCAAAAGTTATTGTAATCTAAAAGAAGAGGAAAAAAAACCTATAATTAAGATGAACTAGAAAGATTCTAATCTATTTTAACCTACACTTAAATATTGTAACAAGATTATAAATAATTACTTAAAATTCTAAATAATTACTTAAATATGATAAACTTCAAAATTGCTAGTGATAAATTAATGACAAATAGGCAAAGCTAGCTAGCCAGATGATGTTAGCACTATTGTGTTTGTCTTTTTCATTTATTATTATGAAAATATAATACACTCTTATGGGTCTAGGGATTTTCATTAATTTGTTTAATAGCTCTTCTCATGCATTCTAGCAAGAATCATTTCATTCAAAATTTAGTCAACCACAATAACTTAAACAAATTGTCATCCCTAATTAATTCGTTCAAATTTACTAAATTAAACCAAATCAGACCGAATTGATCCTCTAAAGTTAACTATATAAATATGAAAATATAAATAAAAATAACTGAAAATAAGTAGGAGAAAAGATAATCGTTCATATCTTATGGCCTCAGCCCTCAACCATTATTTTAAGCTATGGTTGAATTCCTTGATATGGTTAGAAGCCAGCGTGACAAGAGGTCACGAGTTCGAATCTCAACCACCCCTTTATTTAAAAGCAGAATATTTAGCGACAGACAAATAAGAGTATGAGGAGAGCCTGTGCTGTATCCACACTTCTCAATTAAAAGACTCTCATGTAAGAGAGGTGCATTCTAGTATAACATATCCTAAACCCTGAACCATTAGCTTAAAATTTCAATAGAATTGGTTGCTTAATAAAATTAAAGGTTAGGCCTAGTGGACCAATGGATAGCTATATTAGAACTAAAGGCTCCAAATCCCCTTAGAATCTTGTTGATTTCCCAACAGTTTTGTACATCCTAATGCTTTAATTAATCCATTAAACAAGTGACTAGATGCAATGAATTAGATTGTGACATAACTTATGGCCACTATCAATATGCATGGGACCAACAACAACATCATGTCATGTCAATCTTAGCCTATGTTTTGTTTCATACCCTAATTGATCATTCACAAATTGAATCCATCTTTACTTAATATGCTCCATTACTTAATATAATCATAGTATTAAGCATTTCCTTTTGTGCTCTTAGTGGGTCTACTACATACTAAGTACCCTTCATTCCACTTAACAAAACAAGATTCATTGTAATGATTTCACCTTTATAGAGACATGCATTATATCAAAAGTTAACCATTACATTTAGCTAACTTAGAGTAAGCATGATATGGGTTGATTAGCTAAGCTTTCTTGTGGGAATTGTAGAATATGTTGTCAAAGTACACAAAGCATTGTACTCACATTTGAAAGAGCCACTAAAGTGGCATCTCTATCGAGCTGATATTTTACTTGCGCATAATTAGAAATTGTAAAGAATCAATATATAAAGAGTTTATAGTTGCGCATGATTATAAATTATAAAATTTTGCGTAATCGAGTTAAAGAAGTTAATACCTATTTGACTATGTTTTTTATACAAAACTGAAAAATCTTAAGTAAAATAACATGTTTGATGAATAGTATTAATATATAAGTAAAGCAAATAATTACAACTAGAGCTAGTATTTTTTTACTCTTGAAATTAAATCATGCTAATAATTACTCTCTTATTTGCACATAGGAAAAGCTCAATTTATCTTAAAATTAATATCATAGTTTTGAGTGGTGTAAAAGTGAAAGTCTTTTGTGATTATTGTGTTTAACCATTTATATACTTTGACATTGTAAAAGTCATGAGTTAATGTTGATTCCCTTGCCCTATAATTCCAAAGCAAAAAAATATAAGAAAGTGATACTATTTGGTATTGTTGATGTATTATTACATAACATATAACCTTACATGCTTCACTACAAACAAACTTCAAAAACTACAACATAATTTTCTAGCATTTGGTTTCCTATTTTATGTATACTTGTATTCCTACTCCATTTACTATTAATTAATTCGTAGACCCATTAATATAATCTTTTAGCTAGGTAAAAGTACTATTTTCCTTTTCGATCAAACCATAAAAAAGACTAATCACAAAGTTTAAAAATTAGAGTTTGAGTTCGAAATTTATACACAAGTCAGCAATGAAAAAAGAGAAAAGGGTGACTACAAACTACTTCCTCCGTTCCATAATACTTGCTACATTTTCCATTTTGGGAAATTTCATATTACTTGCTACATTTTCTTTTTTAGTAAAAAATAAATCATTTAAAGTTATACCTACTCCTATTTGTATCCTACTCTAAATCTAATTATTCCTATTTTTCTTTTTCATTTTTCAACAAATAATATTAAAAAAATCCAAAAAAGCAACTTTCCACCTACTACTCAATATTGCACAATAACTTCTTAATCTTTGCGTCTATGCAATAGTAGCAAGTAAATCAGAACGGAGGAAGAATAGCATAGGCTTTAAGGCCTTAGCTAAGCTATTAAGTATATGTTAGGTTTGAGTTATGCATGGATTTAAAGGAAGATTTTGATGAAAACATTATACATGCAAATACAAATGCAATGCATGATGGAATGTGGAGGATGTTTTAATTGTAGTTGTGACCAAATGAGTGTAATCCAAATGAGAAAATATAAATAGTTGGGACCCACAAAACACTATATTCTACAATTAGTGGGGGTGTTATGGTTGGATAGTGGGCTCCCACAAGTTATAAAAAAAATCATAAAATGAAACCCCCTTAAAAAATGGGTTTTCAAAAATAGAACAAAGACAAAGCAAGTCTCAGTGCAATCACATGACTTTATTAGTTGGAGATTGTAAGGATACCCCATAAGAATTGGGTGGAACCATGTTCTTTAGTACCCCCCCAAGGTCACCCCCTATTCTCAAATCTAAATTTCTTTTGTTTTTCTTGATTTTTTGAAAAACTTGATCACCTCATTTTTTTTATATTAAATGTAAAATCAATTGCTATCATTATGAATTATTTAATCTCTAAAAATAGATGCTTGATAGTATTAAGTTTAAATAGGTTTTCTATTTGAAAATTATATAGTAATGTGTAAGCTAAGTAAAAATTTAGAAATTACATAATTATATTTTTATAAAAGTATGTATTAAGATGAATGAAATACTAACTATAATATTTTTTATTCATTGAGCGGAGGTTAAAAAATAATATAGACAAATAAATAATATCAGATTTTATAATAACGCGAGAAAATAAAACGGATAAAGTAAGAAATTTAATTACTCCTCTTGGCTTTTAAGGGCACAAAGAGAGAAATAATACAACTTGTTTGCAATTTGTTTTGGTGTGAATAGTTGAAATAAAAATCTCTTGCAAAATTATATTCAAAAAAATAAAAAAAAATCTCTTGCAAAATACTTCTTTATCCCCTTGAGACTGATATACTCCCTCCGTTTCTTTTTAATTGTCCACTTTGCCTTTGGAACGGATTTTAAGAGTGGTGTGGTAGTGGGGTATTTTTATTGATTATAATAATTGAAAAGGTGGTAGTGAGGTATTTTAAGTGAATATAATAATTGAAAAGGTGGTAGTGGGGTATTTTAAGTGATTATTATAATTGAAAAGGTGGTAGGTGGGGTATTATTAAATAATATAAGTTGGGGTAGTTGGGGGTATTTAGGTAAAAAGTTTTGCCAAAAATAGAAAGTGGACAAGTAAAGTGACTTTACCAAATAAGGAAAGTGGACAATTAAAAAGAAACGGAGGGAGTAATAAACTTAATATAGATATTTAAAAAGTGGTAAGGATATCAAAATCGTGGGGGTAAGATTAAAAAGGAGAATAATTAAAAGAAACATGGATAAAAACTTTTTTAAAAATGTGGTGAGTGGTGATAATATTACCCAAAATAGAAATATTGCAAAGTAATAAAAATGAACATAGAAATGGAAAAAAAGGGAGTACCGAGTAGTCTACTAAGAAAAATTATTGAAATTCCGTCTTTATTTCTATTCAATAATAAAATTCTCACCTTTTGTTTAATACGTAAAAATCTCACTTTATATTCATTTATTCATCTAAATTACTTGGTTACTTAATACATGTTCTTGTAATCCTCTATTAATGCAAATAAATCATGGAATAAAAAAAAGTCGGAGTGTAACTATATAATCTTAAATATTATGAGATTTTTATATATTAATTAAAAGTTGATATTTTTAATATCGGGAAAGTAGAGATGAGATTTTTATATATAATTTAATTTTCCAAAAATTAATGAATAAAAATTAAAAAAGAAAAAAAAAAGAAGAGAAATGAATCTTGGCATCTACAATCCACATGCAGTCCTGTGTTGTGGTGTGCTGAGCTTGCACTGATCTCCATGTGCCTCTTTTCCAATTGCGTCACACTCTCTTTAGATGGTGATTTGTCAACCACTAGTTTATTCTATTACTCTCTATTTTAAATCCGTCCCACAAAATTTATCTCATTTTTTATTTAGTTTGTCAAACTAAATACTTCCTCTGTTTCTACTTGCAACATTGAAAATATTAACACTTTTCACTTATCTACCTTAATTTGTGATTAATTTTTAATCTATAAGCTAAAATATGATCGAATATGATCTTATTTGATTTGTCTCGATGTAATATTTATATCAAATTTTAATTATACATAATTAGCCATATTAAGAATTGATTTAGGGAATTAGTCAGCGTGAAAAAGCAAATATTGCAAGTAATATGGAATAGAGAAAATGTATCTCATTTAAAGTTTTGTTTATAAGTTATATTTTTTCGTTAATTTCCATCTATATTATATTTAAGTACTTTTTTTATTATATATACATATTTCTCCTACTACTCTACAATAATTATTTTTATCTTCTTTTTTCTTAATTTTCACACTAAATATCTATAAACAACCGTGCTCTATTTCCAATTATTTTCTTTTTCTTGTCTTTCTTCAATATTAAATTTGAACTATTCTCTCTAGTTATATGAATAATATATTAAACAAAAATAAGAAATTTATACCTAAGGATTTAAAATGTGATGAAATCATTTCCATCAAAAAATTGTAGTAAACCTAGTAAAACATAGAAAAATTGATGATGTAAAAAATTTAAAAGGACGAAAAGGAGTACTAATTTTATACTACTATTTTTTTGTCTATTTATTTATTTTACGCTATGTTTGAATAAGAGAATATAGAAAAGAAAGGAACGAGAGCAAAAAATAAAAGATCGCATCTCTCTCATGTGGATACCTATAGGCTATAACACAAATTCTTACTTGAGACGGTCTGTTGTAAAGACGGCTCTCAAAAGTCCAGTCTAATTCTAAATATATGTTGTTACACCTCTAAAAATAAATTTGGGCTAGACTTTTGAGAGTCGTCTTACAAAAGACGGTCTCTCAGGTGAGCACCTCTACCTATAAGGGAGGAAAGAAAAATAAAAAGATAACACAAATTCTTGTAAAAGACGGTCTCTTTGAGAGACCGTTTCTAATTGGGCCGGTCAATTATATATTTAAAAAATATTATAAGACACTAAGAATGATGTAAGTAGATATTTAAGATATTAAAAGTAAGCATTAAGGATACGATAGTCAGTAAGTAAACATTAAGGATAATGCAAAGTAGGGACATTAAGAATACGGTAAGTAGACAATTGATCTTTAATAGGGTTGGCTTAAAATACGTCTCTCAAAGTAACGGATAGCTAAAAAATAAAATTTTTTACTAAATTAACAAAATAATATCCAAACAGTGCTAAAATTGTTAATGAATAGATGGAACTACCCACCAAAGTTTAAGGAGCCCAATATATAAAGGAAGTTGAGATAATTATTATGAGGGGCATTGTTTTATCTTTTAAGTGTACGGATTTTGAAACCATAGTTATAGTTTATGGATTTAATACAAGGAGATTAGACCATAGTTATAATGACCAAGAATTTTGGTGTTTTTTTTTTTTTCCTAGAATTTTGGTGTTTTAAAATATGATTAATAGTAATATTATTGAACAATTTTTGAAAACAACTTGTGTTCCCCAACATAAGGTGTTTTTACCCTATCTTTGCTCTCTTTTTCTCTTCCATTTATTGTTTTTTTTCATGTTTCTCTCATTATTTTATCATCACCGTCATCATAATTAGGTTATTGCGCTTAAAGAAACTAAAATTAGAGTCTAAAAAGGAATAAAAGATGGCAAATCATACTCATAAAAGAAAATGCAACCATAAAGTCCTCGTCACTTATGCTATCAAGGTAATATTAATTATACTATCAGGATTTCAATTATGAAATCATAAATGAAAATTTCAACAATCAAATTTTCAACTTTAACTACTTTTAAAACTACGATTGAATTAACTCAAATCTAAATTTGAATTTTTTTAGTCCCAAACATTACATTAAATTTTTCAAAAGTAATATACAATCAAAGAAATTTTCATTATCTAAAGGATTTATTTTTATATATTTTGATTTTCTAAAAGAAAAATCTTCCTATGAGCAGGATAACTTAGTTTCCTAAGTAATCACACACGCAATACAAAAAGATAAATAAAGAATATAAAGATTTAATGAGGTTCACTCAAACTAAATTACAACCACTTGGGTGACCGATTTCTTGTATTAATTAGTCAAACTTGTAGTTCTTGAACTCAAGAACTTCAACAAAAAAAAATAATAAATCATAGGGATAAAGAAAATAATAATTGGTATGTGTTTGAGGATATGATTTTTTTTAGTCTTACTAGGCTTCCAACTTGACTTTGAACTTTGTACATCTTGTAGATCTTTTTATGGTGCTTTTCAATTTTGATAGAAAATGGAGTTTACTTATAAGTTATAATAAACGTTTTCTGAAAATAAGATCAATATAGGATACTTCTATGATATAGTTTCTAAGATGACATATTTATCCAGATCCAATAATTCCTAATCAAGTGATTTGTAATTCACCATAAAAGACAAAAATTCTAATGATAAAATAAGCAAAATTTAAAAGTAAATTAAAATCACAAAACTTCTCACCCTACTAAATTCTACCACATAAAAGTGATTTGTAACTTCACAAATCACCGTTATTTACTAAGACTTATTGATCTCCTCATTGATCATCCAAGCCAATTCTTAAGCGCCCTGGGCCCATAATCACAATTTATGCTAGATTTCTAAGCAAGTCCAATCTGTCCTCACTGATCAATCCCATCTTTGGCAAAACCAAGTACATAGAACCATGGACTCAATGAACAAATCATGATTTGACCATTTCTCCTGCATCACGTCGAGCTCAGGTCGGGATCAAGTTAGAATCACGTTAGGTTGAGCTTGTGTCGTGATTAAGCTTAAGGCTTGACGCTTGGGGTTTCGGTTTCAAGCTGGCATGTGAGTTAGCCCAACTCACTACCGAGTCTTAACTTATTCCTAACTCTCAATAGTAACTTGGAATAGAGCTTCATTTATGAGTCCAGCAGTAGGTTGAATATAATTCTATGAACGGGATACAATGGGTATGATATATTTTTTTCCATTATATAACTCTGCCATTTATGAATAAAACCATCGATATTGTCACATAGCTAATAAGATTGCGTCACCATAATTGGAAGTATAGAACTGACGTGTACCTAAACTGACTAATCATAACTAAATTAGTCTAAATTAGGTCATTTACTAGTAATTTAGGGGGCAATTAATTTCAACAGACTTTCTTTATAACTCTAGGAACTTAACTTTGCATCCCTAACATAAGGCAAATCTCCCAAACTTGGATAAAATGTGGGTTTCCCTGATAAAGTTTCACCAAACAGAACAAAAGAAAATTGATCATAAAACAATCTAAAATTTCCGCCAAGCCCTTTATCATCTTCGACCAAACCTGATTCAGATCTAACCATTGTCGTAACAAGTTCATACTACACAGTCCAATCTCACCTCAATAAGACCAAATTTCAAGACCTATAGAACATCAAAGGATCAACCTTCCTCCTCGCACAAAAACTTGTCCAATATTGTCATGAAAATCAAACGCAATTGTGCCTATTAAACCAAAAAATAAGATTATATACTTATAATCTACTCTTTGTTGCTACATTCTCCTTGATAACATCTCTCGTGAAAGAGAGAACTGAAGAAATATTGATTCCGTCTGTACGGAAAAATATTTAAAATAACCGTATTTCAGATTTTGTTAGATTGAGAAGGAGAACAGAAAAACAAAATACGAAATTAATAAAAAGTACATTCAGTTACCAAAGATTAGTGCCAAAAAAAAAAAAAAAAAAAACAAGAATGGTGCTTAAGAAAACAAAAGGTTAAACATTTACCTTACTATCACTGCAGGCATTTCCCATTATGCAACCGGCTTTTGTATAGAATGTGAAAAATATGCTCGTAATGGTTCCCTAGAAGTTCATTGATCAAAAACATTATTTTACAAAATGGTGAATTTTTCGCTTACATACGAGTCGAGTGTACACACTTCCTTTGTTTTTATGTTTTAAGTTTCTTCTGTAAGTAATATTACACGGGGAGCACTGCTCACAACCTCTATGCTAATGTAAATTTCCTTTGAATGATACTATATATTCACTATAAGATACATACGCCGCACCAAGGCTAAAAAATGAATTAAATGATCAAGTAAAGCAAAAATGCATGGGATCATAAGCCGAATGATCGAGGGAATCTCTCCAATCGCATTATACCTTGTTGGACTTGTGGCAGCGTAAAGTTACATTTGAAAGTTTCCATTGTATGGGAACTCGATCAGCCTACATGCATGCCAGATGACCTGAAGCTGGAAGATATATTTGGCATCTTATATGTTGCTATGATAGCAGCTGCTAATGCGGCAACAGAAGCCAACACAAAAGCAGGAATGTTTCCTCCGCCAAACAGAGCATCCCAAGGCCCAGCTCCTAGCGATACAATCATCTGCAATCAAGCAACCATCTGACTAATTTTACTGATCAAGAAGCTTACGGAAACTGAATTGCTAAATATGAGTAATTGCTTTTAGTTAAAAAGAGCAGGAACTTATTAGTTACTCCTGCAACGTACATAATTTTAATAGACTTGATCTCTTGTCATTATATTTTTGTTCATTACTATTATATAGCACACTCAAGAATCCAAACCCATGCGAACAGTGCAAAACAACTTTAAAAAATAAGTTCCTGTATTGTAGACACGGTCCCACAATAACGAGAATACCAATGGAATCTGATATGCAAAATTGTGAACCTATGGTTCGAAAAAAATGAACCACCAAAAAAGTCAAACCAATAGGCAAGCTAAAACATAAACCAACAATCAAAATTTATAACTTATGAATACCTCAAGGGAAAAAATTGAGCCCATGCTCAAAAAAACATGAATCTTTGCTAATCAAAGAAAGAGAATTTTGGTTTTAAAAAGATAGACATGAATAATTGACCTTGAGATGAAAACAATAAGCCCATATTTTTTTAAATTATGAACATACTTTGATTCAAAAGTGATGTACTGTGCAGTACATGCTAAGTTTTAATGTGTGTTTACTTGGTTAAAAACATACACTTGTTTAACGCCTGGTACAAACCATACAAGGATCTCCCTATGCAGATAAGTTTAGGAAGGAGAATTAGGGAGTAAGTGGCCAGAGAGTGCAAATTACCTGAGGGATAACAATCGCAAGATTGAGAACTCCTAGTGCCAATCCTACATTGAAATGACCGACTTATATTAAAAAGAAGCTGGGCATTAAAAATAAAGATGCGCTTCTGAAAGGCAGCAATGTAGAAATACCTTGACCACCTCCTGAATCAGCAGTCACTGTGGCAGTGACGGAATAAGGAACACTATATGTTATCTATCATACAGGGAAGATCTCATAAGGCAACATATCATACAGCTTAAGGAAATTAATTTCTTTAAAGAAAAGGGAAAAAATCTAAATTCAAATATAAGGTTGACTATGTCTTACAGAAAGAGGAAACCCAAGAATAGCAAAGATGACCAGGGCTGCAATCTTGGTTGATGAATTTTCTCCAATCACATGTTGGACACCTTGAGAGTAGCTTCTGAGAGAAACTAAACTTATAACAGCAATGCTTGCCATGCAGATAAACACAATAAAATTGCTCAAAGCCCACACCACTTTTGTCCCCATTTGCCGGCACATGGGTTCAATCAGGAAGGAGCCAACACCAAGGACAACCTACGGAAGTTCCAAAGAAAAAAATTAGAAACATTTACTAAAAAGAGAAAAGGCAAAAAGGGCCCTAAAATTAACCTTTTTTTTGTGAAAACCAAAAACAATGATCAACAAGCTATGAACTGAAAGGCTGACAGCTACAAAAACATCAATGGAAGAACCATAAATTGAAATGTACACTGAAATCGTTTGAAGTCTGATACAGAAATAGAAGCTAAAAGCTAAAGATGAACTAGAAATTAACACATGATAAGTCCCCTAATATTCCTCAACATCACACTGGTTATATTAATAAGCACGATTTTTTCCGACTCTTTTTTTCCCAGCTTGTTTGGAAGTGATTAAAGTGCTGACTTTTATTCCCTACACAACTTCCAATAAGCCAGTTCAAAGAACATCACGAATTAGGTAATTAGCCAAGGCCCAAGCAAGGAGAGCCAAGAAAGAGCGCCAAATGAAAAGGTAAAGCTCTTACTGAGTTGAGTAGCAAACCGACAGCACCTTCTCTGACACCTTGATTGTAGTCATTTGCTTCAGAAGCACTCCCAGTAGGGTTTCCATGATAGACTTCTCTTCCCATCCAATCTGTGTCGAAAAGAAGAAAGGGAAACCATGATACCTACATGTAAAGAATAAATAAGCTTTATCAAGCAACCTGGCTTACAGTCGCTATTAAACAAGCAAATCGCAACAGTCGATGCCATCCTATCAAATTTAAAGCATATGGATAACTGCTTTTTCAAAATGGTCTATCTTTCCAATTGATATGATTATTGTCCTTAACTACCCGGGAACGTCCGCTCCCAATCACCACGAAACGCGACCCTAATCTATCAAGGTGATGTCACGGTGTAGAGGACTTTTTTCAAAAGGTATTTTGGCCTTCATTTATAATTAAAGAAAAAAAGGGATGAAAAAACGAGATGAAACTTAAAAAACTAAATAAATTCCTCTTAAAAACAATTTCTTAGCAAAAAAATCATTTTGATTCAATTTTGTTTTCAAATAATATTTGTATACAAAATGTATTTTGTACCCAATCGTTGTGTTTCTTGTTACAATTTCCAAACTGAATGGCGTTCCAAGTAACAATGGATAATACTCTTAAATTAACCTTGATTTTGCAATAAAACCGTTGTTTTGCCAAATTACATCAATATATGAAACTAAAAATAACTAAAATTAGTCACAACAGAATCAATGCTAGAGGAAAGCCCTACTTAAGGATCAGAAAATCTTCGCTGCAATTTAAAAGGAGAGCCTATTTTCAAACAGAAAAACTTCTGTTTTAAAGCAGCAATGTTTATTTTTATTAAAACACCCCCAATTTCAAATTTTCTTCGAGATATTTTTTTGCAGAATCCTGATAGACAGCTATAACACATTACAAAATAAATGCAAATGATACCCTACAACCATAAACCTTAAACAAAACAAAATTACGTGGAGAAAAGCATACCCAGGTGAGAGCCGTTACAAGGAGCACTGAATGCATTGCTGGTGGTAAATGCCTTATGCTGGTCAACAGCTTGACCATAACATCTCCAGGTCCCTCATTAAAACCTCCATCATGATGAATTTCATTCCTCTTATCATCTTCATTGTAAGACAAAGAAGTACTATCATGGCCGTTCACCTTTGGTGTGTCCATTGACATATTTTGACGATCATGAAGTAAAGGAGCAGAATCTGATAGCCTCTGAGATGGGCATGCCTCCAGTGGAACCTCCTTGGCAAAGTAGAGGGTTACAAGTGTACAAAGCGTCAAGAAAACCTGCACGCATCACAAAGAAATTCTTCAAAAATTTTAATCGGATAATAACCACAAGAGGAAGAGGGTAAATCATTAAACGTAAAGCTGGATGTCTGCTCAATCTTGTATTATTGCTTATGAAGAGATCTGCTCAGAGGGCGTTTGTTTGCACATCAATTCCATAAGAATTTTTCAATTAACCAGGTGATGAACTTCAGGCCAGAAATTGAAAAAAATAATCATATTCGTGTATTTACCTTTTCATATAGTACTTAAGAAAGAGGAAAATCGAAAGAAAGAGGGAGAAGAGAATGGAAGAATGTGCAAAACAGAGAAATACATTTTTTATTGATTGTATAGTTGATACTTGATATGAATTTCACCTTATAGATTACAAATTTTAGAGGCAGAGTAAGAAGTGGTTAAATGACAATAAAGTATTAGAAAGCAAAAGAAAAGAAAAAAAGACAGGCAAAGCAAGGGAAATCTAATAACTAAGAGAGGACAAATTTGGATGAAACTGAAAGACAAGAGTAACAGTGCAAGACAAGTCCACAGAGAGAGGAATTTTTTTCCCATTAATGGTTTGTTTGGATTGAGGGACATGGAGGAAAAGAAAGGGGAAGGAAATGAGGGAACAGATGAAGAGGGAAATGAAATGAAGGATAATATCCTTTACAAGTTGCGGAAAACAAATACCTCCTGCAGTGGAGAGATTTGGGAAAAAAAAAACTCATTCAACTTCCCTCCCCTTCCCATCCCTCTCTTCCTCTTCAAATCTTCTTTTTCCCCTTTTTTCCTTCCCCTTTATGAATCAAAAAACACTCTAAAGGTAAGAGCATGGAAGAAAGATATACAAGGCAGATGTCACACATCTACACCTAAGCAAGGCCAACAGCCCATTCCCAAATTCAACAATGAACAGAGTTGAAAACAGCAGGGCCTCCGGTTCCAGAAAAAAAGACACTACATGTCTGCAACATTAATTTGGTCAAATCATTATCTTCCATCACCATGGTGGTGTTCAGCACAAGGAAATAGGACTAGAGAGACTTTAATATGAGACTTTTAAGATGAGACTTTGAAGATAAAAAAAAGTCTCATCTCTTGTTTGTCATGTTAGAAACTTGGAAGAAATAGATGGAAATGAAAGTCTAAACTAAAATACCCACCCTCCCCCAAGACATTTTCTTGGGGACCTTCTCATTTTTTAGTCCCATTCTCTATTCCCATTTTCTTCAAACAAAGACTTGGACGTTTTTTTGGGACAAAGTCCCATTCCCTTCCTCGAATTTCACATGCCAAACACCCCCCATAAGTAATGTGGACTTGAGATATTAGCATAGTTTTTTGTCATCAATACCCTGCTATGACTTGGTATTTGGGGGTAATGGTTTACGTAAGGGTAATTAGGTAATTTCCATATTAGGAGTAACTTGAGGAATAAGCTAGTTTTAAGTGGTAGTTTTCTTATAAATAAGGGGAATTAGAGGCTCATTATGATCATGAATATTGTTAAACACTTAATGGATGGGTTTTACTCATTTTAGGAGATCTCAAGCTTCTCGAATTGCTTATCTTTCGTTATTTTGTAATCGTTCTTTAATCATTAAGATAGATGGAACGCCCACCTAATTAATTGAAGGCTCCCAACCTTCATATTCACGTACTTCTCTTAATTGATGGGGTAGCCAAGAAAGTTACAATCACCACAACTATAGGCCCCACAAGAAGAAACATAGATTTATATGTGAAAATAGTACATTGTGGCTGTACACTCCTTGGTGAGTAAAAGAAGTTCCAGCAACTAAAAGATTTGGACCGTTTCCTATATTCCTAACCCATCCATTTCTTTTTCAAATGAAAAGCAACAAAAACCATTCAAAATGGATAATGGAAAGGTACATATCTCTCACTCCCTTATCCAATAGTGAAAACTAAGCTACTTCAGCAGATATGCCAATGTAGAATTCTATCAACATGAAGGCACCATAATAACACCACCCAAAGGAAAAATAAACAACCTAGCAATATGATAGCACTTGACTATAGAATACTTCATTGCTTATCCCCTCGCAGCAAAGAGGCAAAGAGGGGAATAGGTGATAGTAAATCATCAGAAATTATGATAAATAAAAACTATCATCGTGATAAAATTTGAAAAACAGAAGGCTTTAAACAGTAATAACGATTATATAAACAATAATTCTCCCAGATAACGAACATTTAACACAATAATCAATATTATGGACAAGTGGAACTAGGAAATAATTTCAAACGTGAACAAATGTAAACAGATTAGAAAGAAAAACTGGCTTAAAATATGGTCAAAAATTCAAACCAGATACAAGACGAACATTGACATAAACTTGTTGGGCAAATAGTGCTAGGACATTCATGGAGAGAAACATGTGTAATTGTACATAAATATAATCATATGGCAGTATGGGAAGCAAAACCTACCACTGCAACCAGAAACGCAGCTTTCAAATTACCACATGCTTCACAACAAGCTCGGTTTGTTAAGAAAGGAAACCACCTGTACATGATTGTGCCAGCATTGAAAAATAGATAATCAAACAGAAAACTAAAAGTCCAAAGAGAGAAGCAGGAAAGCAGTAGTGAAATTCTACGATGCACAGACTCGGATACCAGTGTAAAATATGGATCTGAGAGTTACACAGAGCCTACACCTTCCTTCTCTCTTTCAATGGTTAATAAAACCCTCTCTTCTTGTCAGACTCTTAACTTTATTCTCCAATAAATTTATATGTGCTTAACGACCATGAACCCAGACCATGTTCACAAAGAAATTAGGTAGAACATTGGTTGTTGCCACTTATGTTGAATTTAAACCAAGCCAAAAAGCGTAAAACAACAAAAACTTGCTCAAAGCAACCATCAGAAAAAGGTATTTGTCTTAAATCCTTCACCAGACAGCTTATGCCCTGAAATCCTATTCTTAAACTATTAGACATAAGCTTAAGATCCTTTGCTTATAATACCAGATAAATTAGGCCTCTATTATAAATTGTACAAGAAGTCAAGCAAAGCTAAGATAGAAGTCCCAAAGGAAAGGGAGGTTAATCAAACAAAACCCTACATAGTTTATTAAAATGCCAGTCATCGTCAAAGAAATAAGGCCTGATTGATTTAGGTGCAAGCTATGCAATTGACAATTGATATTAAATAGAAATGGAGACTAAATGTCTATGATTAGAAATGATTATGAAGTGTTTTAACACATAAAGTCCACCATCAAAGATTTTATGATGTGAAAGAACACTTTTATTAGTCACATGTCAAGTTCGTAGTAGCTTCTTTCCAAATATCAGACATTTCCATACTCCAAAAGTTGGAGGATGATAATGTCATGATATATCGAAAAAAATTTGGGGGATGATATTGACAGTAGTATAGTACATGAAATTGGTCCCACAGTTCCAGTAATTTAGTACAATATCCATTAGTCAATAAATTAATTAATTTAATTTTGACAAAATTTCTCAACACACACCCCACCCCCAAACAAAAACAAGGCCAAACGTCCACCATTTCCAACAAAGATCCTCATATGATCACATCCAAGAAAAAAGTACTTACTGATGCCAATTTCCACTAGCACCACATAAGAAACCCAAGATGTTGCCGACAGCCATCCAGGAGGCAAACACAGCATTTGCAGCATTCCGCTGATCAGGTCCTACAATTGCAATTACGCTAGTTAGCATCACAGTGTACATAAGCACATTGCACATACATTACAATCATAGGAGTAACATGGATTTTTCAGAGTGTAAGTCAGCCAGATAATATGAAAGCAAAATATAGAATGGCACCTGATAAATCAGCTAAAAGGGCGCGAGCAGGGCCCTGAAAATCATAATAAAAAAATCACTATTTTTTCACATAACCATCAACTTTGAAATGCTGGTTTAACATATGGGCCATCGCAAAGGAACTAAAACTAATCATCCAAGCTAAACAACTAACCTGAACCGTGTTATTAGCAAGATCCAACATCCAAAAACCAACAACAAATACAAAAGTTGCCCTGGTTCGAGTACCTTTGAAAGTGCTGTCAATAAAAGTAAGTAAATAGAAAGAAATTACGTGTAAAAAATAACCAAACAAACAGAAATGGAGTGATAACCTGCAGTGCTCTTTGGTGTCTCCTAACAAGTATCCAATGTCTGCAGAAAAGCCTATTATTATGACCTAGGGTACAAGGCTTCAGCTGAGTGGGTAATAAGATTAAACAAAAAGGCTGATGCAAATTACAAGTGAAATAACAAGCTCTCACCGCAACAGAAATCATGAGGGCACCAGCAAGAATAAAGGGTCGCCTTCTTCCATATTTAGAAGTGCATTTGTCGCTCCAAATACCAACACATGGTTGAACCTGAGACAAAAAGTCAGATTTGACATCACACGACATGCCACATCATGTTTTAGTGGTTAAACTTCAAGCGTCGGATCTGCGCACATAAGCACCTGATCAAATATTACTATTGGAACACACATTGTTCTACTCAAAACAAGTATGTTCAGCACCAGCACTTCAACAAAACAATCTATGTTTGTAGCTGACAATAAGTAAAATCAGCCAAAACCATAGATAAAAATATTGCTCACATCGCGACTGTATTGCAACAGTCTTTGAGCTTAACAAAATAGTTACGAAATCATCCGCAATGACCATAAAAACCATTTTGTGACTGATATTGCGACCATGACTGAAGCACGGCATTTTTAACTACAGCCTTAACAAAGATAAAGTACTTTAAGGGGCTTCTAAGTGAAGAGATAAAAACAGAATTGTCCACTACCCATTGAACTTTAAATACCAAGCACATAAGCTAAGGTAATATACTCAATTCCCTCAATTGATTTTAAAAGTGTGCATCAAAATTGTACTTGCACAAATTATCAGTTGAATAAGATGAGCACATAGACTTCAAATCCATGAACTTCACTAATTCTCTTAGCAAAGTTCAATTTTGTTTTGTTTAAAACAAATTAATCATATGAGTCCAGTAATACATACACACAACCGGCATTGGTCGACGATAAATGTTAGAAGAGTTGGCTATAAACTTCATAAAAAATATTGCTAGTGTGTATAATTAATAATGGATTTTCTGTGTTATTTCTTTGTTGGAGTCTATAATCTAGTACTCTAGACGCTAAGCCAAGGGTTTAGATTTCAAAATTTTACTCAAAGTTAAGTTTGGCATGATAAGCATTACGCAGGGTTTGGCCAGCACAATCAGATCAACAAATTCTAGTTAGATTGCAGATCTGTTCAATAGAAATCCCTAATAAATTCTTTTGATATACGCAAAGGATGCCTATCACTTAAGCCACAGAGGATCTTCCTTATAAAAATAAATTGGCGGCCAAAAACTAAGGAAAAACATTTACAAAAACATTTTATAGCAATAAATATTGGGCAGGAGATTATCATTACATAAAAATTGAGTAGAAATATCAAATGATCGCATAAGAAAGACCAAAGAAGATCGCTAATTGCCATGACTTACCACAAGCCCTGTGATAGGACCACATAACCATATAAATGAAGAAAAAGCATGTCCTATTCCAAGTGTCTGCAAAGATAATGAAACCAGCAGGGGTTAGCAATTATTACCTTAACAAAAAGAAATCAATAAAAAACTGAGCGTGATAACTAAAAAGAATAGAAGCACAATATTCCAACAAGGCAGTCTACAATCCACATCTATGCACCATTGTTACCTTACCCCTAACCAGCGCAAATAAATAAAGAGTTTGTTTCTAAAAGATCAACAAAAAATGTTTTTGCAATGGAAAATTTTTCTTACTAGTAGTTAATATTACAAAGAATACAAAGGTGGTTTCAACAATCAAAATAGATGTAATAGCAGTAATTACAGTGGTCTGCCATTTCAAGTAGGTATACATAAACACAACCCAAGAATCTCTTACGTGAGCCAATAATTAGTAATACATCACACCTGAAACTAAACCTGAACTGATCTAGTAGATAAATTTGGTGAGGCATAACGTACCAAGTAGGCATAAAGCCCTGGCATTTGACCAATCACAACCTGCTTTTTTAATTGAAAAAAGCATATAACATAACTTTATCATCGTTATATTTAAGTTTCCATTCTCCTATGTTTTCACTAACTACAAACACCTTACAGTTCTCTAACCAATACTTGCGTTGAAAAGATCAAGGACAATGAAATGAGCTTATTGGAACTCAAATAAACTTGTTAGAACTTGTCATGCAAAGAAAATATAATTAGAACAGAAGTGAAATGGTTGAATGCATTACAAGTTACAACACAACCAAACTTCTTAGAAATTGAAAGTTATCTTAAGAGAAAAGGTCCTAATACACTAATTCTACATTTACTTGCTCTTTCTACACGTATAGTCTTATATTTGACTGACCGTGCAAAAGGCCTGATCTCCAAACCACCCACTAAAAACCTTCTTACAAGGGGTAAATGGTCAAGTCACCCTAACACCCATCGCAATGTATATCCTTACAAAATCTTTACATACTTCTTAGTTTTAAAATCGCATACAATCTTAAAATCGCATCAAAACTAAAACAAAGATAATGTATACAAAACATTAAATTCAATACAAAATCAAATATTAACAATAACCAAAGTAAGAAAAAAAAAGAAGAAGAAGAAGAAGAAGAAAACCTGAACGTAAGGTGTGAGAAGAGAAAGCTGTAATGCCCAACCAAATTGAACACCAGCAGCAACGGCGCAACTGAGTATCAATGTTATCAAATTACAATTCTCGGATCTCAAACTTTGCGAATGTCGGCAATTATCGGGCGAATCATCATCGCCGACGCCATTAGAAACCCTAGGTTTTGACGGAGAGTTATCATCGAAGCCTACCAATTCAACCTCAGCGGTTTGCTTGAGGTTCTTGTAGGGAACTCGGATAGATACAACGGAGTCCGGCTTCTTCTCCGCCATGGATGAGTCGTCCGAGTTTGACTCAGTAGCGGTTGAGATTGTGGATCATTTAGCGGAAAAAGGGAGATCTAAAAAGGATTTGTTGTGAAGTAAAGTAATAATATTACCTTAACTATGGAGATCGAAGAAAATTGGAAGAAATGAGACTTTTTTTTTCTTCAGGTAAAAGGGTCAACTTTTTTGGCGGTGGAAAATTCAATCTTTGGTTTGTTTTAATAAGATAAATGAATTTTTTGCAAAGTAACCCTAATAATTCCAAATTTCCAATAATCGGGTCTTAAAATTGGAGGTATCGTTTATTCCAAAAAAGAATTTAAAAAAAAAAGCTAAAGGTATCGTTCTTTACCTGTTCTGTGTCTTTCGTTATTGCTCTTTACTGCCTCTTTTACCTGTTTTGTTTATAATTTTTAAATGATCTCTATGCTTGGCTAACGTGGGTGTAAGATGCAGGTTTTCGGATATTTGCAGGTCCTATCCTTGAAGACTCCTATAGAGCCGAAGGACTCTTGTGACCGCCCTCTCCTTATGGGTATGAGACGCCGTCGACCTTCCTAACTCAGACCTTGACCATAGATTTTTATCTATGTGCGGGAACACCGGATATAATGATGGTGATGATGAGTATCGTTTTTTCAAGGTCAAAGTCTTGAGATTAAATCTTACATAATCTTTTTCTCGGTCTATTCTATAGTAAAATATATTTTCAAATCATTTTTATTTTTTCAAATTTAGTTTATTGAGTATCGACATTCAATTTAATTTGTATTTTTCACATAGCGGCTCAAAACCCCTAAAATGGAACTTATAATATCCCTCTAATGGGATAACACTATCAAGATTTTATGAAACTTTTAGAATAGAACCTTTAAACTAGAAATGTTTCTGGCGAGTTTGACTGGGTAGCGGACGGAACATACTTATAAATATTTGCCCAAGGGCTTGATTTTTTATACTATTTTTTAGATTGAGAACGTCATTGGTATTCCCTTATTGTAGTGAATTGATTTCATATCATAATAAGAAAACCACATAAATTTTGAGCAAATCTTAAGACAAAATGAAAACTTCAATTTATTAAGTTTTTTTTGAGATAAGATTTTCCGTTATTGTATAAAAACCACTAAACAGTGAAAATCACTAAGGTCTCAACAATTTTACTCGCAAATTATTAACAATATTATAATATTTTCATTTGCTTTATTAAATTTGGGTTTATGGCAACATCATTATGAGAAGAAAAAAAATAGAACAAATTGATATAAAATTCTCATTTCCTAGGCCTTGAATCCTTCTTTATTCAAATAAGACATTGGAATCAAGTCATTGTTTTTGTGTGTGAATATAGTTGTGATGTCCGCATTAAATTTTCTTTTCCGTTCATTTCAATTATCAACCATCTCAACCGGTAAATCTATGTTCCAAGAAAAAATTCTCACCAACAGAAGAGAAATTTGGAAGAAATTTTCAATATCTTCCTTTCTCTTAATTTCCTCTCACAATATTTATTCAAACAAGATGTTAAATAAACACCTCTCAATGAGATCGGTAGGGTATGAATTTACTTTGTCAAAAATTTCTCCAGCAGTTGGTAATCATCATTTCATTAACAATATCAAATCCATTAAGCTTTTGTCAAAAAGTGATCTCCATTTCTCCCTTTCTGATCTCCCCTTGTTCCATACACAAACTGAGCCATAGGGGAGACAAATTCATGTTGAACAGCACGAATAGATTTACAGTCGAGTCCCTCTTCAGTGCACGCACTGAAATTCTTTCCCTAATCTGAGTTCAATCAATCGGCATCATGAAACTCCTTGCTGCACACGAGTTGCAAGTTGCAATGATTGAAAAACTTCTGTCTTCTTTCCACCATTCAAATTGTGCAGCTGTAACTCGGGAATCTATTCAATATGGTTCACAAATAAATCTAAAACAGATGGTAACTCATTCGTAAAAATGCCCTCAGACTGCACTAACGCATCCATGCTTAGAATAAGGGTATCGCTTGCTGTTGAGACTCGAGACCATCTACTGTTTTTCCGTAATCAGTCCATACTTTTTGATGTACATTTTAGTCAGAGTGAAGTTTCCTCTTCTGGCATCTTTTGATGTACCAAGCTGCATGCTTTTGAAGTCCCATCCCTACCATCACCTTTAAGCTCACAAGCATCACATACGTAATCATTGTCAAACAAATCATCCAGAAAAGTCTCCAAGGCAGTGGACTACAGGGAAGACGAGCAGTAAATACAGGAGTGAGCACCCTGATGACCTGATGTTTACAATTATTAGTAAAGAAGGTTCATCCAGAACCCATACCACTAACAAATAGATGATAAATTGAAACAATGAAACATCTAAATTGCAAACAGAGCCCAGCTAACACAGAATAGCAATAAATGAACATGAATGTACGTACCACGCAAGCTGGGGCCAAGGGAACGAAAGTAAGCATTTTTTTTGCACCCTCGGTTTGAATGTTCATAGTCTGAAACAACAAAAAGAATTGTAAGCACCAACTTTACATATGCATAATCTACCCCACTCCAAAAGAAAAAGTTGTAATAATAAACACAAATTCTAGTATGAGACGGTCTCACCGTGAGACAACTTTAATTGGGTCAGCCCAAACTATTTTAAAAAAGCTGCTCCCTGTACAAGTTTGAATTCAAATTTCAATATTTTTTTTGTCTTTTTTTTGTATAGACCCGTCTCACGGTGAGAATGCTACTACATGTATACACACAATGCATTATGCATTATTATGCATTAATATTGAACTCCGAAGAAAACCACATTAAAAGTAGGAAACTGAAGCCAATGACACCAGAAAAAGCAAGAGAATGCTACTACAGGTATAAACACGATGCATTATGCATTATCAATCCTGCATTGTTGCACAACTAGATGATAATAGAGCAAAAACTTCAACAGCATGGAAATACCTGTTTACACAGCTCTTCAAGGAACTCAGAGTATACAATGGGCTTTATGTCATTGAATTTCGCAATAAATGAATGCTTAATCACATCAATTGCTATTTCTGAGAAATACACCAAGAAAGCATTCTGTAAAGGAAGCCATCAATGAGATTAACCAACCCATAGTAAAAGAACACATTTTCTCATTAACTTAATTACAAGAAAATGCACCAAACTCACAGAAAGGAAGTTTCCAAACCAAGGACCCTCGGCTTCTTGAATATTTTGCGCCAAAACAAATATGAGAAATGCTGTAATATGGAACCTCTCAATTGAATCTGGGCAAGTAAAAGAGCAAAGAAGTTGCAGTTAACGACTACGTATATAACTAAGCATCAAATTAACCTCAAGCAAAAGAAGATACAACATTCTATTAAATCGATGTCATTATGTGGCTCCCAAATTAGCAGAGTTCGGAGTGGACCATATACACAAACTTACCCTTGTGATAACAAAGAGGTTGTTTCTGATTGAACAATGGTATAAACATCATTTAGAACTTCACATATGTAGTTATCATGCTTGTTGTTAACAACTTAATTCGAGGTAATACTTTTACTACATCCTATATTGGGAAAAAAATGCTTCTCGCCTACATGTACACTTTCATAAAAGAAGAAAAAGTAGTTATTTAGGCCGATATTCAAAACAGCCTCTCTAACAGTCTTTCCTGAAAAAGGCAAACTGCATTTATGACTATATGAGGACATTACTAAATGTTGGCATCTTGCCATCGTAAAACTAACACTTGCTTAATTTGTCACACATGGTCATTAGAGCTTTCATGAGGAAAGTAAATCCATACTACATAATGAAATTGAAGCATGCTTAAGCACTAAACGAATATATGTCACTACAATCACAGTTATTTCTGCCAAAATCTAGAAACATCACCGAATTTGACAACTGATAGTTGCAAAACTAATGTAGAAGTAGAGCTTACCGGAATATACAATACTATGAACATTATCCTTACTAAATCTCTTGAACACGTTGCTTTTTATCTCCGCAAAGTTATTAGAAACCAGAAGAGCAAGTAATGCATTATTATGAGCCACTATACAGGTTGACAATGTAACTGCCTGAACCAATAATATAAAAGAATGAACAAGTAAAGATGAAGTCAAGGAAACCAAAAATTAATTCCAAAACAATGTCTTACACTTCCTTTCTATGAATGTCCCAACTATTTTTTCACCCTTCTCTTTTCAATCAACAAATCTCTCTCACACACCGATGTCGTTTCACCCTCTGCCACCCCTCAAACCTTTACCTTTACTTTTTCCTACCAAATGTCAATCATTTACATCCTAGAACCGAATCCTCAACTAGATTTCACACATAATAACAATCTTAAATTCCATTGTATAAAGCATTATTGGGTATAGGACTACGTAAATCACTAAAGAACATGAAAATTCATCATAAAGGATATTTGAAGCAGCTGCAGCCAGCACCAAATCAATGAGGTATCTTTCGAGCCAATATCTTGATGATTCTGGTGAGGAAGATGCCAGCCTCTCAGCAGAGTTAAATAGCGTCTGAAACACATCACCTCCAAAACTTTGCCATAGTTTATCGAAGATCTGGAATAGATGTGGGAAATGTTAACTCCTTCATACAACTACAAAACCAATATTAGGCAACAACACAGACTTAAGATGCATAATAACATTTTCCAGCCACCCCTATTCACTAAAATGAACATATGGGAAAAAGAGTCATCTAACCAAAAATTTGTAAGATCAATCTGCACGGTATATCTACTTTAAACCGAAAGCCATATATGAATGGGGTGGAAAAATACTGAACTGCTATGAATCAGTTGTGGTGAGAGTAGCTTGACAAGGCAAGAAGTTTGTAGAAGAAACAAATGTTAGTGTCATCTATATTCCTTTTCTTTTACTTCACTTTTTATTTATTTTCTCTTTTATGGAGAGTCCCAGCCTTTCCAAAGCAAGGGTTTACCATACATTTTCAACTGAGTTCAATAGTAAGCAATATAGTTTGCCTTCTTCAAATATCTCATCTATGAGCTTCTAGTTCATAGTACAACTCAGAGGTGCGGCATGTACCTCAATAGTTCTCATCTTCAAAGCAAAGACACATACTACCTTCTTCACATATCTCATCTATGAGCTAGCTCACAAATGAGGCATGTAACTCAATAGTTCTCATCTAAAAAGCAAAGACATGTATTGCCCTCACAAATTTTCTACAACGATAAAAAAAACCAAACCAAATATGATGCTCCTCAAAATTAAACATGCTTCCATGAATAAAATTTATTATCATCAAGCACTTTGTAAAATACTTCATGTCCTAGAATAGTCCTAGTTTTTGGCATTGCACAAAGTTTTAGATGATAAGTTATGAGGTCATCGTCATCGGTAATCATTTTATTAAAAAGATAATGGGGTAGTTCTTCTATTGGGTTATATTCATGTGAGTCAACACATGAGAGAAAATGTGTGAGCAAGTTGGTAAATGAGTGGCTCAAAGGAGAGAAAAAGTAATCAAGGTTATTGTCAAAGAAAGAAAACCATAAAACAGGAGAGAAAAAGAGCTTTAGTTTGAGGCACATGCACAAATAAGGGAAAATAGGAAAAAACAATGACAACAGTATGGAAAGTTGACTTGAGGTGCCTCCCTACAAAACTATTAAATATATAGAGCCTCTAAATGGTTATTCAAAAAAAATTCCATCGGACAAAAATATATATCAAAAGGTTCCTTGTGGCATTGTTATTCCTTAAGACATAAATTCCTTGGGACTATTAGAACTTTAGGAGTCTACAAATTAGGTCGAAAAAACTCACATATATTAAGTTACTTGTACATACTAGGCTTCCATATGTTGTTCCATAACACACAAATGCGAAAAAAAAAAAAAAGAAAAAAAAAGACATAGCATAGCTTACCTCCAAAACGTTGTAGAAAACATACAACTTGATAATTCCTTGACCGCGGATCATGTGGTATATAAGGCTGATATCTGAAATATAGCAAAACAAGAAAAAGTTAAGACATATTAATGACATGAAAGGCGGTCAAAGTGTCTAACAACCAAACATTTTCTCAAAATCAAATAGTAAATGGAAAAATGTAAACACTTCAAAACAAATTCCTTAGAACCAAACATATACTCATACCTGTCCGTCCCAAAAGCGTAATTCCTCCGACCAATACAAGAAGACAACCAAAATCAGAAAGCTCAGCTGCAGAATGTGTTTTAGGCTGCCTGCTGCAAATACGGCAAGTTTATCCAATATACTATAACAAGTCACATGTTTTCAATAGAAAACTTAGAGGTAGCAAACAAGAAATCTTAGCCCTAATTTCATACTAAAACAATAAAATTCACTAAAAATAAGCTCACTTCAACAACTATAAAGTCAATATAATGGATTAGACCATTATAAGGTATGCAATTTGTCACAAATAGGTTGTATGGGGAGCAAATTTTGATTTTATAAATCAAATGTGTTTTCTCATCAACAAGACTAATCTTTTGGCATGAGACTTCGTGCTTAATCAATCACATTGATATAGCAGAGTCGATTCAAAGTGGTAGCTTACAGAGTGGTGACCTAAATTTAGCCATTTAATCAATGTCACATCACCGTGTCATTACCACGAAAGGGACCGCTACCTTTTGCACTATAAATTTATTGGAAAAGCAAAAGAAACCCTAACAAATGAAGCAATGCCATCCAACTAACCTTTTAGTAAAGAACCTCCATAGGGTCAATAAGGCTCTTGTAGGTATGATCGTCAACAACGACAAAAATGAATTCAAACAAACGAAAAAGCCAACATCAATAAGCTGCAACACAATATAAAAAAAGGTATCAAAAATAGTTTTGAAATTTAAAAGACAATATGTCTCTCCACATAATCCATTAGCCAATAACCACAATTTTAAATTTTCTAAAAAAAAGGTATCAAGAATAGTAGGAGTATATATGTATATGATTAATGAACACAAAGATGAGTCAAAATATAAAATGAGATTGAGGATGGCATGTAGTAGCAAATAGCAATGATCAAATTAATCAAATTCATAACAAACCAGAGGAAAATATCATCATCATTTGTACATTTAAAATTTGTACAGGATTATAAAAACAAGGACGGAGAAGCATGACAAGTACCAATTCACACCTCCAAGGCAAGCGAAAGATAGTATCATAAACTCTCTCTCTTTCTTTCTCATTTCCAAGCGTTGTTGTACTTCTAAGAGCATTACCACTGTCCAATTCCTCCACGAGGAATTTTAAGGGTGAATTCTCAACATGAAAAGGATCTAGCAAAATGACATGAAAAGGAAAAAAATAGGTCAATATGTTAAAATAACAAAAGACTAAAGAAACATTAAATGTATATAATCTTCTCAAAAAAACAGCGCCCCATATATCAAAAGGGTTATGCTAGTGATATAGACGGTAGGTGTGAGAATCAAAAGGGTTTAAGACACGGTCTGTGAAATGTCATTTTGATACGGGATATCATAATAGAGGTGTTGTAAAGCTAGATAAGAAGAAACTCCTTCCAAGTGATAAGTTTTAGCATCTTGTCTCAAGTTTTGACATAAAAAATGGAGATATTGATCAACTTAGACAGGATGGAACTCCTTCCAAGTGAATGCTTTTTAAGTATCTAATTCTTGGCTCAAGTTTTCACAAATACACTTTTAAAGTGAGTGTTCCTAGGCAAAACTCCCAAATTATGAACGTAAAAGCTGATTATTAACTCAACTTAATTCACTTGATCCTTGCAGCTGATCATAGCTCCAAAAGGTTAATCACTTGGTAAACAATGATCAATACTGCTCCCCTAACTAAGTAGAAGTACTAACAATCATTCCATTGAATTGTCAAATCAAACAAAATCAACTATAACTTAAAGAACAAAAAGAATAAACTTCAAAAATCAGCCTTCCAAAACAAAAACACATCTTTGAGGTCAATAAATACAAATTCTGGACTTTAACTACAAAATTCAAAATAACATCAGTTTTAACGTTTTCACTATTCAAGCATCTGATAACTTCGTAATGATATGCAATTTTCAGGAGAATTGACATTACTTTTTAAAAATTTCCCCAAAATACGGACTACAAAAACCAAAATTGAATCATTATTAAGGAGTAGCAACAATGTAAAAATCAATCAAAACCACACACAAACAAAAAAATCACTTACAATTGGGATCTTCTGCCATAAATCGTTCCCAATCCAAAGAATTGGCATTTTCCAATTTACCATT
Source organism: Amaranthus palmeri (assembly GCA_019776075.1). NCBI lineage: Eukaryota > Viridiplantae > Streptophyta > Magnoliopsida > Caryophyllales > Amaranthaceae > Amaranthus > Amaranthus palmeri. The sequence continues at coordinate 857,513 of JAAKBH010000292.1, forward strand.
ACTCAAATTAGGTCTCGAATTGACTTCCACTTCCACCTCTTGTTTCACTACTTCAGAAACCAAATCATCTCCACCATCGCCATTACTACCACCAACATTCCTTTGCCTTAATTCCTGCGAAACCTGAGAAATCGTGCTCAAACTCTCTTCTCTGACCTCACAAATCGTGCAAGTCTGAGAATAACTATGTGAAATCATCGATTGGTCATCCAAATCCCTGATTTCAAAATGATCACCATTTTCGAAGATGGTGTTGATTTCACGAGGTGATGAAGAATTGGCAGTCGATTTCTTGCGCTTAGATTTACGCTTACGACGATTGGATTTGTTGGTGGTGTGAGGAAGAGGATCGGAATTAGCTCGATCGATAATGGCGTCGGAATTGAATGGAGATGTCGAGGAGAGGATCTCAAAGGAAAGTTGTTTCTCCTTGGATTTCAACCTCATTGTTGAAATTGAGATTGATCAATCTGGAAAAAACGAGTGCAAAAAATAAAGTGGAGAGGCTTTGTAAATAATTAAATTTTAATTTTTTTTTTTGAAAATCAATTAAATTTTAATTTTAATAATAACTTAATAAGTTCCAATTACCAAGGAATTTTTTTTTACCAAGGAATTTATTTTCCTTTTCAACTCTTTTTTAACTTAAAAATTTCATACTTCATCTCTATCAAAAAAAATCAAAATTCACCCGATCTACTTTTAAAAAATTTGGAAAATTTTATGTGCCAATTTTGAATTTTTCGCTTTTTTATCGTGTTAGCCAGATTTTTTTAATCCAAATGGTAACTTTTACTTTCAACTTTTCACGTAACAGTCAAAATCACAAAAGGAAAGATTTTTTGTTAAATTTATGTTATTTTTCAAAAAACAATCGTCGCGATTATCCTAATTGAACACATATTTCAAAATAAATACTTAAGTTGATGAAAAATTTAACATTTAGTTAACCATATAAAAAGGTTGAAAGCTCAAGATCACCACGTGGATTAGAAAAATATTTTTGTAAAATTCAAAAAGTCAAAGTCACCACGTGAAAATTAAAATTTTTTTTATGGTAATCTAGTTTTTGACCTTTTTAATTTCGATTTTTAATTTATATTTATTTCATACTTTTTTTTTGAGATCATTTCATACTTAAAATAACATTAAAATATAATTTGATCTTCCTCTCACTTTTCTCCTTGAATTTCCACTAAAATGATTTCATTGACTTTTTTGACTAGTTTATTTGTTTGCTAATCCTAACAAGTGAAGCCCATTAGTTTGAATCATCTAACTCCTAACAACAAAACTTGGCCGAGACCGTCTCAAGGTGAGACGGCCCAGTTTTGGCGGCCCAAATACACACGCGTGCATGACACGCGCCCGGCCTTGGATTCATTCCCTCCAACTTCCTTTTTTTGGGGTTTTATTTTTGGCAACCTTTTTAATTCCCTTATTCACAATATACCTTCAGTTTCATAATCATTCTAACTTCCCATATTCAAAACTTTCTTCAACCTCCATTTTCGGCTCCATTGACGTTCTTGACTCTTCCTCTTCCATCATTATTGCTTCGTTCTCATTTGTTTTTCTTCATCTTCCTCCATTACTGGTAATAATTTTGTTTTTTTTATCTTTAGTCTAAAAACTAAATGAATGTGTGCAACTACACATTTTAAGCATGAAATTGAATGTGTTAAGATAGAATTTGAATGTGTTAAGATAGAAATATCACGCAATGGACAACTTAACATTTCAGATATACCTAATATAAAAAATTGAATGTTTTAAGATAGAAATTGAATGTGTTAAGATACAAATTGAATGATTTAAGATAAAAATATCACGCAATGGACAACTTAACATTTCAGATATACATAAGATAGAAATTGAATGTGTTAAGATAGAAATTGAATGTGTTAAGATAGAATCTGAATGTGTTAAGATAGAAATGCAATTGGATATACATATATGAAACATCAATGAAATAAAAACGTAGTTGGAAGTACTCAGTTCTCCTCTTATGTTAATCAATTCTCATCTTAAGATATACAATTTTTAGCCTAAGATAGTCAGTTTTAATATAGTCAATTTTCGTGTTAAAGTCCTCAGTTGTTCCCTTAAATTACTCAGTTCTCCTCTTAAATCAATCAATTCTCATCTTAAAATGCTCAATTTTTAGCCTAAGATAGTCAGTTTTAATATAGTCAATTTTCATGTTAAAGTATTCAGTTGTCCCCTTAAAGTACTCAGTTCTCCTCTTAAATCATTCAATTCTCATCTTAAGATATACAATTTTCAGCCTAAGATAGTCAGTTTTAATATAGTCAATTTTCATTAAATCCTCCATTGCAGCCATGCTTGAAGAAATTTGCAGAGATTGCTATGAAATTGAGAGAAATTGATTGATAATTATTTCCTATTTAGGCGCGGATTGGTATTTAATGTGGGAAGTTACTGATTTTTGAAAATGGAAGTTATGTTTTAAAAGAGGAAATATATATATTGCATACAGAAATGCCCCCCATATCACGCGCCTAGCTGTCTTGGGCTGGACCGTCTCTGCGTGAGACGGTCTCGGCCAAGACCAGCTGAACTCCTAAAGCTAATGAAGATCGTAATTTTTTAAGCCCAATAATGATTGTCATGAAGACTACCCGTATGGGCTTTGCTAAATAGCCACTAGGGCCACTACATACCTTATTGTTTCCATTTGTTAACTCGAAATTATTGTATAGGCGGTTTTATTGGAAAGTTTGAAATATATTAGTCCAACTGGTCTCCTGAGAGATCGTCTTTTTAAAACATTTCTCAGGTCTAGTCCATTAAAGCTTAATGCATACTTTTACTCTGTATATTCCTTTATGGGTCAACTCAATTAGAGATCATCTCTCAAAGAGACCGTCTCTCACAAGAATTTGTGCTAGACTAGTTATTAAAAAAACACAAAATAAGAGCAAAATCAACTTATTTTTAAAGTGCCTTTAGCTCCAGAGCTCAGGTTTAATGTTGTTCGCAATTAGTAACTCCGAACAGAGGCAAAACGGTCTCAAGTAAGAATTTGTGTTTTATATATGCTTAATTTCGAGATTTACTATAAGAAATAAGTTTTTGAGAAAAATAATTCAAAAATCAAATTTTAGTTATCCTCGGACAAAACTCATTATTTGAAATTTAAAGTGGTTTTTAGACTATGAAGAGTTTGAGTTATGCTGGTTTAATTAAGTGACCATTTGAGACAATTCAATTTAGCAATTGATTAAAAATATATTACATTCAACAGAAAACTAAGAATATACAATAACCCTAAGGTGGAAAATGTTTTACACTAGTAGAGCATTTTTTTTTTTTTGAGTTAACACTAGTAGAGCATTTAGTTATTGTACCAAATTGCAATTAAAATAGTTTATTTAGTTTTTTAAAAAAATTAAAATATCAGGTCGCTTTCATGGCAATGGAACTCACTCTCAAACATGTGTTTTTACATGATATATTATTATCGTCTAATATTAATAATAGATGAGAGTAAATTTTATAAAGAAAACAAATGATCGGCTTATTAGTTTATCATGTAATTTTCAATTTAAAATACATTAAATTTTTATTATCATTTCTAATTTTTAATAACAATATTCAAACCGACTGTAATAGTCTAAAATTAGCCAAATTACTTAAGGTGCATGCTCGTATAATTCGTTTTTGACAATAGCCATGTTTTTATTTAAGTTTGAAAGAAGTTTTACTTGCCTTCATTTTTAACCATAGGTTGTAATAGGTATAATTTAGATTTCATAATTAATTAAATTATTATTATCGAATTTACATCTTATATATCATATTAAAAATATATTATTTCCTCAAAAATAAATGAAAATTTAGTTCTCCTTGTCCACCTCAAAACATGTACGAAGAATTTTAATACTAGTCAAAAGTTATTATAAACTATAGTTGAAGAATATATTATTTGTAGGTCTTGGCAAGCATTGATGTCAAAAAAAAAAAAAAATGGGCCACCAAAGTGCATCTCCTTTTAAGGTGGTAAGTACATGCAGAATAAATAATCATGTTCTCTCTTGAGAGACCGTCTATAGTATAGATATCCTTTAAAAGAGCTCAGTCTACATTCTCAATAGTTAATAAAAAAAATTTCTAAAAACTGACGCGTGCGGTTTAGATTATTTCGAGTTGGTGTTATAACCTATTAAAGTTGGTATTATAACGTATTGAAGTTGGTATTTGGATTTGGTGTTATAACCAATTAAAGTTGGTATTATACCTATTTGGAGATACCAACTTTAATAGGTTATATTACCAACTTCAAATAGGATTACACAGCGCACATTTCTTTAAATTTTTTTTCTAAGTAATAATGGGCGGCTCATTTGAGACGCGTCTCTTATAAAAACGGTCTCAAGTAAGAATTTGTGATAACTATAAATAATTTATCCAAGAAAATGCTTTGAAGTTATTTATTCCCTTTTTTTTTTCTTTCCTAGAACCAGATTCTTATATTTTAGTGGTGGTAATACCATAATATTCCTCTGTCATAATAATTTTGTTATATTTGAATATCTCTTAAATTTTTCTTCTTCCTTTTTCGTTAAAAATCTATATATTTATTTTAATATATAAAATAATACAAAATAAGTTAAACATTCCAAAATAAATTTGATCAGGAAGAGGTAAGAAATAGTCTTATATAGGAATGACTGATCTGTTTGACGCAGCAACAAATACAAGAAGGTGGCTAATATGTACTTATCTAATCTTTGAAAAAAAAAAAGTACTTATCTATTATATAAGGACCAAATTTAAATATATGTACTCGTAGTCAACATTTTGGACATAATTATTAGGGGCGTCTTTTATTTATTTATTCATATGTTTGTTTTTTCACATAAAGGACAAATACATTATTGTACGAATTAGAATATTTTAGTGTGTATTAATTTACCAGTATAAAATGGTAAGTATTTTTCACTTTGGCTTCTGATACCATGTCAAAGATTAAAATGTTTAAATACAATCCTAATTACGATGCTTATGAAAACTGAACAGTTACATAATATTCTCTAAGATAATTAACAAAATAATAAAGATATACAAAATATACAAGATAACGTAGTATATTCTCCAGCTGTTTATCGTTTGAAAAGAACCATACTTTCCAAGAAATCATAGTCATTTTGGTATGATTTCATACAAAAAAAATTCTTTTCTTGTTCTCCATGATGTTCATGGAACAATTATTCAATATAGACAACTCATATATTAACACTACTTGATAACAATATAATTTGGACACATGATAAATGGAAGAATATATATATAGACATGCATATTGTTCAAAGAAAAACAAAAAATAAATCAATCAATGTTCAATGTACTTACATATTTAGAAATAATTATATGTATGTGGTAACTCTGGTAAGTATATAACTATATTTAATTGGACACATGATAATAAATGAAAGAATATAACTTGCAAGTAAATTTAATGTTCAATGGAAAACAAAAAGATTAATCAAAATTGTAATTTGGATAATAATTCATTGTTGAGCTTGAAATTTATTGCGATAAAAAGTTAAATGGTTTTTAAAATGTTTAAAAGTATAATTATCTTGAGAATTATGAATTATTTAAGTGGTTGGACATTTTTTATTGTCAATTTGTCATTTTTATGATAGAGGCTAGTTTAATTCTCACCATCTATATTTAAGAAGAATTGCTTTTTTCTCTCTCTAGTCTGTTTTAGATTTTCCTTATCCGGTTAAAAGTAAAATTTAAACAATAAAAAAATATTCGTAATAAACCAAATTAAAAAATATCCATGCAAAATTGCACTTGTTTTATTAAAGTTTATTTCACTTATTTGGCATCTTTTTTTGACAATATCAGAGTATCAAAAGGTGGACATGATACATTTGAATACGATGATGATGATGACTAGTATCAAAAGGTGGCCGTGTATATCAATTTTCTAACAAGTTTTTTTTGGTACTTATTAAAAATTTGTTCGAATCGATTATCTTTAAGCTCGCATTTAAATCACAAATTAAATTTTCATCAAGTCGAGAGTTTTACTAGCCGTAATTTTTAATTTTTTATTATTTTTACGATAATAGTATGGACAATCATTTATACCGAATGTGATAATGATGAGGATTATGATTAGGTCGTTTTAGGATATGAGTCGAGTCGGGGGACTCTTTGACCGCACTCTCCTCTATGGGTATGAGCTGTCGTCGTTCTTCCCTCCGTATATTCTGATCATAGCTTTCTATAAGCAGAATACACTGTCTATGATGATGATGATACGAAGTATATGATATACTTATGGATGATTTTGGAAAGCCCTAGTTTGATGGCTCTTAAAAGTTGAATTGTTAAAAAAGGAGTCAAAAAAAGGAAATAAAAGAAGAAAAAAAGGCAAAAGTAAGAATTGCGTCGTCAACATATAGCGCAAAAGCAATCCGCGTACGCAAATGTGATTTACGTTAACTATTGTTGGAAAGCCTTTTCTTTACTATTTTGGGTTTTAACATTTTGTACGCAATTGACCATTGTTTTGCATGCGTTTTAATTACACAAATTCTTGTGAGAGATGATCTTTTTAATTGGGTTAGCTTATGAAGGAATATGTAGAGTAAGAGTACGCATTAAGCTTTAATGAGCTGGACTTGAGAGACTCAGGAGACCGGCTGAATTAATTATGGCCGAATTCATGATTATTATATAAGATGAATCGGATATTTATTGATATAATAATTTGAATTTTATTTTTATATATTTATAGAATTTTAATCAAATGATACTCTATTCTATTCAAGTTGGTAGTCTCATTTAATTTTTTACATTTTTCGAGACAACATTTTAATTCTTAATATTGATGTTAATAATTTTTGCATCAAAATGAAACAAACAAAATCTCACATGAAAATTTAATAACTATCATTAAAAATAAAATACAAATTAAAAGTGAATAGTGAATAGTGACAAATGGGTAACATAAATAAGAGGGTCGAGGGAGTATGATTTGTGGTTTATACAGACTTAAATCTATATTTTTCCTTGTTCTTTATACTTGTTACATATTTTATTGTTCACTTAAGAACATTATTTTATTTATGTATAAATTTTTACTAAAATAATGACTCGATACCTCTTTAATCTAAAATATTACTAACGTAAAGATATGACTAAAAGAGAAAACAACGAGAATTGAATTTAAATTTTTTATTAACAATAATTAAAGTACATGTTTTAACTGTAACAAAATTCGATTTTAGTTGAAAAGGAAATAAGGTGGCAACATGTGAAAGGCCAACCTTTGACAAGGTCGGCTGAAGGCAATGATGATTATGTTCACTTCAGTCATAGGACGAAAAGTACTCTTATTACCACATCTGCCTATATGAATGCCGCCCCCACCCTTTCCGTTCCTTTCCCTCAGGCCTCAAGGGTCTCCACTATCATCCCAGCTACTCTTATGAGAGAACGTCTTTAAAGAGATGACTTTAAAACATAAAGTCTATATTTTGATTTTGACTTTAATTTATATTAAATGGAATATTCAACCCCCATATCTAATACGTCCCCTCAAAGAGACTTTCTCTCACAATTATTTGTGTGCTTTGTGTAAATTTTTTTAATTATTTATCGTAATTTAGACTAAACAAAATACTAATAAAAAAGGAGAATTAAAATCTTACAAGTCCCATACAATTAGATTTTTCCACATAAAAGTGATTTTTCAATTTTACAAATCACTGGTATTTACTTAGACTACCCCATTCTTTGTCTCACAGCTAGCTTGAATAAAGTCTTATATTTTAGTCTATCTTATTAAATTCTTCTCATTTTAATTTATGTACATGACTCTATGACCTTTTATTGATTTCATCTAAATATTTAACTTACTCTTAGTTTATATTTTATTTTTAATCTAAAAGTTAAAAATAGTGAAGTGAGATTAATTCGTTTTAATCTTAGAATTTTTAGTATCAATTTTTTATAATTTTCAATTACGTAATTAGAAATATTAAGGATTGAAAGGATATATAATTGATAAGTGTAAAAAAATTATATGAGACTAATAGGCTAAACAAATATGAGGAAATATTTTTTTTTTAGTAACAAACAAAACACATTGATTAATAGGTTAAGTCTATGTTTAGATCGTGTTAACTATTAGAAATTAAAAGTCGTCAACGCCATTAATCATTTCCATATATTAATAACTTTCAAAGATTTAATATAAATTAAGCAAGGATACTTGTTTGATCAATAATTAGAACAAAAAATTCTAAAGTTAGGATGATAACTCACCTTCATGCATAATGTGAGTCCGATAATGACTTTTTATATAGATATCTTCTAGAAACTCCATCCATGTTGAAGAACTTTAATTTATTTTTTCTTTGTAGATATTTCTCTTTATATTTTTCGAGTCAGGGGATAAATTAATGGGTATGAGTTGTTGTCGTCCTTCTCTCCTCAGACCTTGTTTATAATTTTTTTATGAGCGGGATATAGAATAACGATGATATTAATTTCATGTAATATAATATTTATGTTAGAGATAAATTAATGGTGAGAATTATAAGTTGATTTGATGATTGAAGATGCTTTTTCAATAAAAACCTTTTAGATGTTTGACTTTCATCATTTACACACAAAATTAATTATCCTTTCCCTCCCAATCTTACTCTAGACTCTAGTAATACATTAATTATGTCAATGTATCGAATATGTAGAAGTTCTGAAATACTTGTAATTGATTGTAAGTTTGTAACATATTGTGTAAAAATATGGCACTATTAAGTGCAAGTATTATAATGAAACGGCGACATACAGTATTTAGTTTTCATGCGCATTATTAGTTTCATTAATGTCGTCCATTTTCAAAGCATAATACTCATGTGTGTTATGCATGTGAGTGTGACTCTTAAACAAAGTTCATGATGGATAGAATAATAGTTAAAAGGTGAAGTTTATATATAAGGCAGAAAGTGAGCAAGTGCATGAACAAAGTTGAAACAATAAAGAGCAATAGTTGGAATTGTATGATCTAGCGCTCGAACGAGCACTAGGCCCGTTGTTCAAGCGTCCCCTTTGTGTGATGTTGCGTGTGTTTCCCAAACTACTAGAATGTTTTTTTATGTGTACTCGAACTAGCGCACCTTTGTGCTCGTTTGAGCATATTATATTTCTGTTGCATCCGAGCACACTGTCTCAATTTCCCCATTGTATATATAATTATATACTTATGTCTTATATCTACCTGCATTGAGAGATTTATGAGTGTTTGGAGAGCCACACCAAACAAAGGTTAAATCAGAGGATTTTTATTTTCTTAAAAATCATAATAGGTATCGAATACTCTTGCTTAGTGTTGGATAAAAGAACAATGTTCAACTTTCTATTTATTATACAAGTCATAACTTGCTTGAAAAATACATTTAGATTTTATCAGCTCCATTGAATCATATGAATGATAATAATTAATTTAATATAATCATTAAAATACAATTATATGCAAATTACACAAATAATCAAATAGATACGCATATAACACAATATAGATTAGAACTTCAAATTAAATCAAATTAACATTAAAAACGAAAAATATTAGTGATACACTCTCACAACACAAAAATCTTAAAAAATAATTGTTATAGGTAATTTTTTTAACAATCCTTTTCATTATAAGTTGACATACTCCCCACACAAATGGGTTACAACTTACAAATAGAGATTTTTCTTTCCAATCAAAAAGGGCAAAGGAGGAGAAGAAGGGAAATAAAGGGTGGATTGGGGGACCCTTATGCTAAAAGATATGTGCTTCCAAACACAGCCCCAATCCAAACTCAAATATAAAAAAATAGTCTCATGTGTCCAAAATAGAATCGATGATTTAATTCTTAGTTAAATTTGTAATTGATTTTGACTTAACTTGAGATTAAAAGCAAATTAACAATTTAAAATTATAAAAATTCTATATTATGAAAGTATGTGATTAAACGATTCAAACAAAATTCCACCTGATTATATTATTTCTTACACATTAGTCATAATATATAAAATAAGCTCAAACAATAAATCTATCAATATAATGTAGCCAGTATTTCAAAATGAAAAGTACGTCATCCGTTCTAAAATACACGCTACACAACGGTTTTTGAAAGCATTCGTAGTTCCAGCTTATTTTATACTACATTGCGGCTATTGTCTAAGAAAAAATACAGTCAAGTAAGATTTTATTTAAACCGTCTAATCGTATACTTTCATAATATTAAGATTTATAATTTTCTAATGTATATAATTCAATACACAAATAATTAAAATAACACATCATAACACATAAATAATCAAACGTAACAAATATACTGGAACAGACGAAAATACTTGTGTGTATGAAATATATGAATGTATCATTTGTAAATGGTCTCGTACAAAAGTTGATGATTATAATTTTGACAAGAGAATGAGAATCCGAAGGATTACTTAAATAAACTCTACTTCCCCCCCTTTATTTTCTCTTCCTTTCCTTCCTTCCTTCTTCCTACTGAGAGAGATTCAGATTCACTGAAAACTTCTCTTCATTTTTTCTGCAATTTTCAGAGATTTTAAGAAAACCCCTCTTTAACAAGTACTAATTCCTGAACAAAAAACAGATTATTTATTTGGGTTTTGTTTTTAAAACCCAACATAAACAAACAAACAAATTCTGATTTTTTATTTTTGATATTCTTCTTCTAGTTCATTACATTAGAAGATAATAAATATTAAATTTTTCTTTTTTTTTGCTTACATAATCTTTCTCCATTCATTCCCTTTTAATCTCCAATCAAATTTTTAATTTTTGTTTGTCCAATCAAATATCCTTTCTTTTCTTCCTCTCTTTATCCAATTTGTAAGTCCTGTCTTTTTCTTTCTTTTTAATCTTTTTTCTTTTGATTGTTTTCTCTCAAAGTGTGTAGATCTAAACCAATTGTTTATTTGTTTAAAAGATTAGTTTTTTAATGAAATAATAGAATGGGGTTTTGATTTTATTGGTTTTATTCTGATCTGAACTTGAAAGATCTGTTTTTGGTTCTTTTTAGTTCTAATTGGATTCATTTACATGGGTTTTAATTTTTATTTATTGGGTTTTTCCTTTTTTTGATTGATTGTTGATGAAACTGGGAAATTTTTTATTTTTTATGTGCCCATTAATGGAGGATAAAGATACCATATTTATGGACTTTAAATTTTTGGGTACAGGGTAATTTTGCTTCTGGTATTGAAGAATGGAGAAATGAAGAAGCTTTGAATGGTCAAGCTTGGAAGGCAATTGAATGCATTGAATTGAAAAGCTATTTTGGATCAAAGTTGATTGGATTCAGATAGGTATGCTTTCTTATTCATCTTATTTCCTTGCTGTTGTATTAATTAAATTTGTTGGGATATTATTGTGTTGATTTGATTTGATTTAAAATTAGTTTTTATTTGATTTTGATATGAAATATATTGATTGAATAGGTGTTTTAATTGGGAAAACTTGGGAGCTTCAATTGTTTTATTGGTTTGATTGAAGAGTGGGGGAAGTAAGAAAATTGAATTACTTTAAGTTGTATTTGATTGGATTGGATTGAATCCGAATTGGTTAGGGTTTCGACTTTTTGCTACCTTGCCCTAATTGGGTTTGAATTAGGTTAGACATGTTGGAGGGAAGATCTTGCTTGGTGTCAAGAGCGTTGCCAAGCTCGTGTGAGCAAGAAACTAAGTGGGCTTACATGAGTTATCGAGTAGATGTTGAGACAAACAATGGCAAACGCCGCTTAGAGTCGGATTGTGAAGGGGAAGGGGGGTTGAAGAAGTTAGTTAAAGTCTCGAACAAAGAGGAGAGATTATCTAGAGCTCAGTTTGATAGGTTATCTTTGTCTCAAACCCAAGTTGTTGGTCACTCTACAAACGAACACCAAACGAGTGATCAGTCAGATATGGATTGCCTAATAAATCCTATAGGTCGTGACATGACTATTAATTGTCTCCTCCGTTGCTCAAGGGCGAATTATGGTTCAATAGCCTCTTTGAACCGAAGTTTCCGATCTTTGGTCAAGAGTGGTGAGATTTACAGATTGAGACGGCAAAATAAGGTGATTGAGCATTGGGTTTATTTCTCTTGCCGCCTTCTTGAGTGGGTTGCGTTTGATCCAGTTAGTCGCCGTTGGATGCAGCTACCTAGGATGAATTCTAACGAATGCTTCATGTGTTCGGATAAAGAATCCTTGGCTGTTGGAACCGAACTTCTTGTCTTTGGGAAGGACTTGATGTCTCATGTTATCTATAAGTATAGCATATTGACGAACTCTTGGTCTTCGGGTATGAGTATGAACTTTCCTAGGTGTTTGTTTGGGTCTGCGAGTCTCGGAGAGATAGCCATCTTAGCAGGTGGTTGTGATTCACTAGGAAATATTCTTAGTTCTGCGGAGCTCTATGATTCGGAGCAGCAGACATGGGAAACCCTTCCTCCTATGATCAAACCAAGGAAGATGTGCTCTGGTGTTTTCATGGACGGAAAGTTTTATGTTATCGGGGGGATCGGGGGCAGTGAGTCTAAGGTTTTAAACTGCGGTGAGGAGTTTGATCTTACCACAAAAACTTGGACCGAGATTCCGAACATGTCTCCTGCCAAATTGGGTGTTGCACTGGAGAACGAGATGCCTGCTGCAGCCGAGGCTCCCCCGCTTCTGGCTGTTGTAAATAATGAACTATATGCCGCTGACTATGCTGACATGGAACTAAAGAAATATAATAAAGAGACTAAGGAGTGGGCAATTGTAGGGGGATTGCCTGAAAGAGCGGGCTCAATGAACGGTTGGGGTCTTGCTTTTCGGGCTTGTGGTGATCGGGTTATCGTTATTGGAGGGCCAAGGGTTCATGGTGAAGGGATCATCGAGGTCAACTCTTGGGTGCCTAGTGAAGGCCCTCCTCAATGGGAGTTGCTTGGTACTAAGCAGTCGGGTAGCTTTGTCTATAATTGTGCCGTCATGGGTTGTTAATGAAATTCGGAAAATATAGTGTTGGTGCCATTGAGCTATTCATCCGAAAATGGCGCTTTATCAGTGTTGCAAGGATTGATTTATTCATCAGCTGGCCCGTGTCGCTAATGGGGTAATCATCTTGATGCTTCTCTTTATTTTTTACTACATTTCCGATTGGGGGGGATACAGGGAGGAATTAATTTCTGATTTTACGACTTGAAATTCAAATTGAATGTTTTAGGAGGTTTTCGGGTTTACTCCCTTTAGTTCACATGATGAATATTTTCTTCGTCTCATTCATTTCTGGGCATCTCCAGTTTCTAGTGACCCTTCGATATAAATTCAACAGTTACGTAGCACAGAAACAAGACTTCTAATAATTCAACGCACGGAGTAGATTTTTACCAATACCATTTACTAATTTTCATTTTAGCATCACATTTTTCTTTGATGTTCATGCCTTTGTCACAAAGGAGAAAATAAAGCTCCTCATTATTGTGTATTTTTCACCTTTTCTTTTTGAATTTATGGGCTATAAAATTTCATCTTTCTATTGGAATAGTGTACCTCTTGATCTTTTTGTCATATACTCTTATTTGATACTCTAATGTCGAACGTTCTTTTCGGGGAAATTCGAGTTCTCATGCTCGGTTAATGTTCATAAGATTTGCATTTCTTAGCATCGATCCCGTTGAGATTTATTCTAGATCATAGATAGATATATCATCCAAGTGAATTGTGACATAGACACTTGTGGTTTTGAACTGAAAGTTGATTATTATTGGTATTCGATTCTATGCATGTTATCGTTCAATTTCTTTACCTTTCTATATTAGGGTATCTGACAAATGACTGTTGGTTGATGGTTGGTTGGCTTGTATGACCTTGTTTTTGTTGATTTTTAAGCTAGCTGGATAAACTACCTTGTTGAAGGAGATATTTGGTAAAATTGGCTTTTGGGTGTTGGTTGTTGGTTTGTTGAACAGGTCAACATGCCAAAACCCATGCAACTAGCCAACCGGAGTAATCTTTTATTTCGGCTTATAAGTTAGCTTTTTAGCCGACTAAAACTACACGTTCTATTGCTCTTTGATAGACAAACAAATCAAAGGCTTTAAACCAACACGAAAGCCAACTACCAATCACCCGTCTGAACTCCATAGATTCAATGAGCAAATCCGAAGATCATTTGTTACCATTAGATTTATCACCGCGTAGCGTTACGATACTAATCAAACCATGGCTAACATAGATTCCTAGTTGGTGTTTCTGTTAGTGAAAGAGGAAGAAAAGGGAAAAAACCAGAGTGAAGTATTATTCTTATTTATGGGCATAGCATATTATATATACCAAATACTATATACTAAATACAATATACTATATGCTTCACTAATTAAAATAGGTCCATTGAATAAGACATGAGAAAAAAGATGTAAAATTTGGGTATCTAATTCTGCTGGAAGTTTTATCAAATGAAGTCTAAAATGATGCAAAGTAGAAGGCATATGTTGAATGGTATTCTTTTTTTCAATTGGGTGATGTTGATATTAAATACTATCTACTTTCTACTTGTGGTATAAATTTTCTACATAGATTTCCCATGGAATAAAAATGATGTTGTCGTGTTACGCTTTATAACGGATTTTGAGCTTAAAGTTTTCTGAAATCTTGTTACATACCGTCATTATAAGTTGTTATTCTAACATATAGTAACTAACAATTCTATTATAAGCTATAATTTGTGTAAGAATTTTCTTTTTCTTATTCTAATTTTTCTTTTTGCCTTATTAGTTATTACTAGAAACACTTGATTACTTGAACTTTAGTCTTTCATAGGGGATCTTACTAATTTAGTCCAACTATTGTTGTGCTTCTTTCTTTTCATTTTTTTTTTCCTTTGATTAGAAATGGAATTGTGTTATCACTTATCATGTTCTTAGTTTTTAGGTGTTTACCGTTTAAACTGCGCTATATTTTAAGGGGTCGTTTGGTATAATTAGTGAAATAAAATTAAAGGGAAATATGTACGAAAAGAAAATGGTTGGATAAAGGTATTACTCATTTGTTATATGAATGGCAAGTAACCATTTAATTTTGATTCTTTTTCTTGTTGTTTGGCTAACATATACACATTAATTATTCATCAATTATGAAATTCATACTATTATTTGAACATTTAGGTTATTTTAATATACTTCTTTAATATTAAAAAAATATGATATGATGTTTTATTTCTTATTCTCTCTATATAAAAAAAATCAGATGAAAGATTTTGTTTAATTCATTTTAATATACTTTTTTAATATTAAATAACAATTTTTTTATGATACGTGAGGGATTAGGGGGATCATTGTTGTATTTCTTGAACCATCATTTGACCCATAGGTCCGGTTGATTTAGGGCATGCAAAAATGTGATTTATGATGGATATATTATTATATAAACTCAAACCAAAATCAAATCAAAAATTTTCAATCTAGATCCTTTTTAGGTATAAATCAAAATACTTCTATTATATTCAAAACCAAATTTTAACTTAAAACTAAATTTAACCGCAAATTATATTAGAAAATTAAAATAGGAGCAACATAAATTCTCATTTAAGATGATCTATAAATCGTGAGATAGTTTTACTTTGTACATATTAACTCAACTAAAATTAACCGTAAATTATATTAGAAAATTAAAATCAACATTTTAAAATTTAAATATTATAACATCAATTTTATTTGTTTAAAAGAATTATTTTTACCTTGTCTCACAGTGTGATGGTTTAACACAAAAATTGCTTAAAAAGTAAACCCAAAAAATTGAAATAGTAAAATTATATAATTTTTAAATGATGCTTAATTTGTTGTAAGAGCATTTAAGTTAGTCTACAGTTTTACGCTCTAACCAACAATCATTTGTAAGACAGACCGAAAACAACTTAAGCACTTTGGCTTTTACTAATTTTTGGTCAACAGCTGGATATTGCAGGAGTACAACCTGGTTGCTATGACAGCTTCAATTTTATTAATTTATTATTTATCATTAATTATTATTAAAAGAAAAAAAAAAAAAGAGTCGTCAAATCTAATCAAAGTAGAAAGTTTAGTGGGTGTGGGCGTGTGGGCCAAACAAGTCTCCTTTGCGTGCCAGACTTTGATTAATTCTGACTTTACATTGATTAACATCTTAATAATCATCACTAATTCCCTTTTATTCACGTTTTCGACCGAGTTTTTTGGCTTTTTAATTTACTCAATTTATTATTACTACTTTGTCCATTGAATTAGACTACATGAAAAAAAAAAATAATCTATCGATTTTCATTTGTTCTTCCTATGTACTTTTATGTAGATTTAAAAAGTTGATATTTAGAAAATATATATTGAGATAAATCTATTAAAATTCACATGAATATATTTTTTTCGTAAAAATCAATGAGAAAAGTTTGACGCTAAAATTCGTAAATTATATTTAAAATAAATATATGAAATTGAAGGAAGTATAAAATAAATATGATAATTTGAAATAGAAAATGAAACAAATTGATAAGAGCCACATAATACTAACAATAATGTTGTCAATTATGATTTCTTCTGTTCATCTAATTGACTTGGATTTCATGCTCTCTGTATGCCATTCTATTTTTATTTAATAATTTTTTCTTTTAGCAATTTTGTTGTGATAAAGGCTGTTTTTCAGCAAATAGAGTTATATATATATATATATATATATATATATATATATATATATATATATATATATTATATATATGTATATATATATATAATATATATATATATATATATATATATATATATATCTATATATATATATATATATATATATATATATATATATATATATATATATATATATATATATATATATATATATATATATATATATATATATATATATATATATATATATATATATATATATATATATATATATATATATACACACACTATCAAAGCATAGACAAAAGAATTCAAATTCAAATAAACCGAAAAATTATATTGTTATTTATTTATATTTACTGAAAACTATGTTTAAGTTTCTCTGTTATTGAATGAAATATCTCAAATAGAAATTTGTAAATATAATTAAGCCAATAACGATGAGCAGACATCACATGACTTTAACACATATAGCAACCTTTTATGAAATGTGTTAATCTATATTCAAACTTAGATATGTGTTTTAAATTTATGCAAAAGGCTAACTCTACATGCAAAAAATAACAAAAGAAAAATCTCTCCGATCTCAATTCTCAATGTCCCATTGTATTACACTTGCTGATGTACTAATATAATACTTAATATCTCTAATTATGTATAATTAAAAATTATAAAAAAATGACATGAAACACTTACACTCGTATTGAATTAAAAAGTTATATAACATCACAGGTAGCAAAACTAAAACCTTTGTAAATCATTAAGATTATAAGTGATCATTTTAAGTTATTTAGTGTATATTGGATCAACCATAGAAAATATTTTCACCATAAAACCGACTCATTTGAGGTTTTGTGGTACTGAAAATGATACTCACATCATATTGGGCCAACTGTAAGAGTAGCATTATCCAAAATCTCGGCCTTATGAAATGGAATACAACGCATCATTATATATTTATATGGACTACCCTGGCAATTTACAAGGCTTTAGCATGTCTGGCCCAAACCTGCTTGACTGGTTGACTCAACCTGAAAAAGTTACAAAATACTTGAAATTTTAAATCAGCTAGTCTTTTGAGAAATCATCTTTTTAAGCGATGTTAAATAAAAAGTCATTTATCAAACACACATTTTAAGTAGTTATGCTTATATTAGATAATTATTTTTTCTTTCGTATCAGGGTTAAGCTAAATAATCCCTACAACCAAGGGACCGAAGAGATTGAATTTCATCCTTTCTATAGGTAGTGAGAATCAAACTCATATCACTACGTCAAAAATAGAAAACTATCAACCAATAAACAAACTTAAATTTTAGATATTATTTTTATTCATATATTTTGACAAAATATGCGTAATAATATTTAATTCTCATCACTAACAGAATAAAAAAAAACATGCACAACATATTGTTTGATAAGTCACTATCATGCTAGGAGGTGCAAATTGAAATGAAGTAATGAATATTATAGGTTCTAGAACATATCAACGGATAAAATATGGAGAATATGTATTGGTGGCTTGGTGCTCCATATCAATTACTATTACTCCTTTCGTCCCATTTAATTTGCAGCATTTTTCATTTTGGTTCATCCCATTTAATTTACATTATTTTTATTTTTGGGTGATGGTCCGCCACTTTTTTTTAATTTCATCCATACATTTTAACACTATTTTAATTTCATTTACATAATTTATTCTCTCTCTTCATTTATTACCACATTCTTAAAAATACTATTTAGTATTTACTAGTAGTAATCAGGATATTAGAATGAATGTAGCTTTTATTTGCTCCAATCATCAATCACTTTCTTATCATATTGGCTATTGCATTGTCAAAGTAACAACTATGTGCTATTCTTTATCATCTCTTTTCCTTTTTTTTTAAAAAAAATATTTTTTAGAAGTCCAATTAGAGAAGAGATTTGTGGTTCTATTAGTATTATTATAGGTCACAATCTAATCTAATACAAGCGTCATATTGTCTTCTTGAGTTTTGAGTTTTGACTTTATTATTATTATTATTATTATTATATCTATCACGTATTGTTGTGAAAGACAGTCTATTTGAAAGATCGTCTCTAATTGAATCGACCCATTATTTATTTTTCAAAATATTGTAAGTAGACATTAAGAATTAAATGGTGTAAGTAGACATTTAAGATATTGAAAATATTAAAAGTAGACTTTAAGGATACGTACGGTAAGTAAGCATTAGCATGGTGTAAGTAGCTAGACATTAAAAATACGATAAGTAAACATTAATGTTTAATAGGTTGGGCTTGAGATATGTCTCTCAAATTTGCTTTATACGTAGATTAAATTATTCATTAGATATAAATTATGAGAATTTAGATATTTTCTTTTGAAGTTGTTGAATTGAAAAACGGTATCTCACTATATTATACTGATTTTATATTGTAATTTTGTACTCTCGCATCCCTTCAATTTTATACTACCTCCGTTTATATTTATGTGCAACTTTTGCCATTTTTGTCCGCTAAAAATTATGTGCAACTCATTTTTTTCTTTTCTTTTTTAGTAAAAAATAACCTATCTAAATACCTATCCCATCATTTTCTCTCTCCTTTAATTACCTATCACATCATTTTCTCTCTCCTTCTTTTCCCTTAATTACTTATCCTTACTTTCTCTCTCTTTCTTTCTCTTAATTATCTATCCCTACTTCCATCATTTTCTCTCTCCTTCTTTCCCTTAATTACCTATACCTACTTCCTTTAATTTCTCCCTACAAAGTTTTGCATTGGCAACCGTGCTTGGGCTAAAAGTTGCACATAAATATAAACGGAGGTAGTATTAATTTTGGAAAATTAATTTAACATTGAAATTTTAGATAGTTTTTAGCGGTTTAATTAGCTCAAGTTACAACATTGATAGTAGTATAACTATAAATGAGTTTTTGACCAATAGCTAGTGTCATGTAATAATTTTTAGCATTACAGGTAATGTTTTGCAAAAAAATATTAATATATATTTGCTTTTTAAGTACTTTCTCCGATCCAGTCTGTTATTTTCTTGTTTAGAATACTTAGACTTTACGAGTTGCCTAGTGGTGGAACTTGAAAGGAATTTCTTGTCACTTATATAATACTCCCTCCTATTCATAAGTTTTGTCCACTTTCCTTATTTGGTAAAGTCACTTCACTTGTCCACTTTCTATTTTTGGCAAAATTTTTTACCTAAATACCCCCAACTACCCCAACTTATATTATTAAATAATACCCCACCTACCAACTTTTCAATTATTATAATCACTTAAAATACTCCACTACCACCTTTTCAATTATTATAATCACTTAAAATACCCCACTACCACCTTTTCAATTATTATAATCACTTAAAATACCCCACTACCACCCCACTATCATTTTTTCTTAAAATGCGGTCCAAACACAAAGTGGACAATACTAATGAATAGGAGGGAGTAGAATTTTAACATTTACAGTTTACAAAAAGATTAATTTTTATTTCCCACTTACACATAGAAAAATTTATAGTTTATTCCGATGAAACAAAAGTTTAATAAATGAGTGATCATATTAACAGAGAATTAGGTCTTTTCTCATTGGAAAACATATACCACTTTTTCAAGTGAGATTATTGAGTTGATTCGCATATTTATCTCTTAGGCCGACTCCTTGGAATAAAAATAAAAAATAAAATTAGTAAAAAAGAATAATTCATGAATAAGGTAACAAAAATATTTTCTTTAAATTGGAACCGCCCACATTGGAGACTACAAATCTTATGATGGGACCAATTGTTTAGGGCATCAATGCTTTAATACGAAAAAAGTAACACAAATAATGGAAATGGGGGAACAATTTTAGTTAATAGCATCTTGACCTCCATTATCTTTTGCGCACCCAAAGGGCATTAACTCATGTCAATATCTTTAAGATTTCATTATGTGTAGATCCACAATGCTAAGCACGTATCAATTAAATAATTAATTTATTTGTCATTATCATCATCATCATCATACCCAGTGTTTCCGCACATAGATAAATCTATAATCAGGGTCTGGGAAAGGAAGATCGACGGCGTCTCATACCCATAAGGAGAGGTCGGTCAGAAGTGTCCTTCAGCTCAAGAAGGGTCTTCATAGATAGAAATCTGCAAATTTCCGAAAACTGACAAGTGACATCTTACACCCACATTAGCTAAACATAGGAATCAACTAACCTCCAAATTAATTTATTTGTGATAAGACATAATCATTTTTCAGTTTAATGATTGTGAAAGTTTCTCACACTAATATGCTTTTCTAGACTAATACTCAATATTAACATGGTTATATGGATTGTCCAATACACAACATTCTTTTAAATGAAAAAATTATAGTCGGATGAATAAGGCAATATTACACTAGAAAATATTTATAATCGAAAGATCAATACACTAGCAAAAAATTAATAAATGATTGACTGTTACAAGAATAATAACTTTTTTTTTAAAATTTCCCTACAATAGTACCAACTTAGGGGTTCTTTTTTCTAGAAGAGTATCAACTTTAGTTTATTAGCTAATTTTAATTTTCTTTGTCATATAATTTGTTATAGTTTGATGATTAATGTGTTAGCGATATCTAGGAAAACATTCTCCTAAATTGGTACTCCCTCCGTTCCTTTTTGTTTGTCCACTTTAAGTTTGTCCACTTTTAGAGAGAGAAATTTAAATTAGATTTTTGAAGTATATATTGATGATAAAATATATTCAAATGAGATCTTGTTTGATTTGTCTTGATGTAAAGTTTTTTAATATGTAATTTTTATAATTTTTTATGATGCGTACTTAGCGATATTAAGGCTTAAAATTTGCTAAAAAATACGTGCAAAAGGTAAAGTGGACAAATAAAAAGGAACGGAGGGAGTATTATTTATGGTTAATTCAAAATAAATATTATTGTAGGAAAATAAGCAAAATATTATATTATTCACGGTAACTTTAGTAAATAGGTTAAAAAATTATTACAATATTATATTAAGATTCAGAGCAGTTTGTTTAGATAAATTCCAAATTGAATGCTATTCTAGATTATATAATTGATTGTTATAGACAGATTAAGCACAAAGTATGGATGCGCAATGCGCATAGGGGTTCACCCATGATTGCGCATGTATGAAGTTAAGATGTACTTTCTATGTTACATATCCATTTGTTATATTTGATTAAAAAAATTCTTATAATTTCAATGTTTAACCATTACGTGATGAAAATCTGTTGTGATTTTAACCTATCAGATTAGTGATTACAAATTAAGCATTTAAGCTAAGTCATGTTCAAATAGCGGTAAAGATAAAAAAAAATTGTTTCTATCATTCAACGATGGTTACAAATATACTCTTATAAATATAGTTACTTGTAATAAGTCTGACTTCACTAAAATTGATTATGATTGTAATCAAGTTCTAACCTACTTATCCAACAATTAGTCTCAAGTTATCCAATCAGATTTAAAACCCGAATATCAAATTTTCGCATCCATGCACTCAAACATATTTGTGCCTTTTAACACTCAATTTTGAAACAAAAACAATGATACAACACAAATTCTTACTTGAGACCGTATTTTGTAAAAACGGCTCTCAAAGGCTCAGTCTAATTCTAAATATATATTGTTACAACTCTAAATATAGATTTAAACTGAACTTTTGAGAGTCGTTTTAACAAAAGACGATCTCTCAAGAGAGCACCTGTACATATAATTAAGGAAGTTACAACCACCGTGAGTTACACTAATTGATCCATCATTGAGATACTTGTACAACAAAGTTTAAAAGTAGCAAACATCAAATATGGTGGAGTACCCATATATATCTGGTCTGCCTTGTAGTTAAGGAACCATAAATAATGGAAATTTAATGTGCAACCAAATTAAAGGTATCCTAAGAACTAAAAATATAACATGCCTTAAATCATAAGGTGCTTATGCCAGCTCAAAAAAACATACTAATCTATTCGCAATTGGAAACACAACCGAAGCTAGTACCGTGATATAATCATTGTACGTACATTTATACGTCTTACAAATGCAGCTTTAGTTCTTAGGTAAAGGTCACTCTCAGTATTCCGCACAAAATAGGGTTATGGTGGAGATTTTTTTCCTAAAAGATGCAGATAAATCACATACGTTCTCAGGTTCCCCCAATGAGGGAGTAAAAGAGAGATGTTCACTGTCAAGAAACAGTCCAATTAATACCTGCGGTCGAATATAATTTTAAAAATAAAAAATAAAATAAAAATGTCAATTATACACCTTAATACAATATATAAGGCAAAAATATTCAACAGTCAAATTACCATAACTTTTTAATAGTTAGAATTCTAAGTCCTCTCTCTGGTAGTAGTATTATAGCGAGTGTTGAGTGTTGACTTTTTGGTTGGCTTTTAGCTTTTGGCTTTTAGCTTTGGTTGGTAAATGACTTTTAAGCCAAAACAAAAAAGCTATTCATCTTGACCCATTTTTTCTCTAATAAACAACAAAAAGTCAATACCTAACTTTACCAAATATCTCCCTAAACAGCTAATTTTTTAGCCTTTTTTTTTGAGATAATTTTTTAGCCATTTTAAAAGCCAATAAAAACAACAAATATTTTCGGCTAGTCAAACATACCAGAATTTTGGTCCACAGTAGCCACGTGCAAAGAGGGTTTCACCAAATGCAATTTGGTTGCACTTTCACACATGGGATTCTCATCATATTTAGGTGATTTTTATAACCTAATTCACATGGTTTTGTGCCCATTTGCTTTCTGCCCAATTATTATGATTTGATTTCGATTTATACATCATGTTTTCTTGCCTATACTATTTCTTGTGTATGTGGTGGTGGGTTTTGAAAGTGATTAGTGGTTATGTGAATAATTGGGCACTATCTCTTTTTAGTACACATATAAATATCTCTATTATAGTTTGGTGACATGAATTATTTACCCATATTAAAATAGCATGTATTGATTTAAAATTTACAAATTATAAATTGAAAAGTATGAGTTAGTTTAGAGTGCGCAGTTGACATTCTAGTAAGGAACATGATCAATGATTCCACAGGGCCATCTAAATCACGGGATTTGAGATATTAGTTTACATTATAAATCTTTGCTCGATCATCTAAATCCGTCAATTATTAATTTTCAAGAAAATAAGTTATTGCGTATAATTGTTGAAAATAAAAATCATATTATCTATTTCTTCTTTGTATGAAAAACAATTAGCTGAAATTGTTAGTAATAATCAAATATTTAATCATTTCATTGAAAATAAATTCAATATTGTTTATTTATAAATAGATCTACCAATTATGTATAATTGTCAGAAATTAATTTATTCTTATTTTTTATTCCTCATGGTTAAAGGAAGGCAAAGGTATTTTTGATGGAACTTTTTAAATTGATTGTTGCTATTAATTCATATAACATTCTCCAAAGTAGTTCGGATTACTTCTAGTTTCACAAATTTCATTTTTCAGCCAGGGTCTTATTCGTATAGAAGGGAAAATAATTTAAAATATCATATATCTTTTTCAAAAAATTTACAACAATAAAGTTAAGTTTTTTTTTTCGGATACTCTTGTGAGAGACCGTCTTTCAAATAGACGGCTTCAAACATGAAGCTCACATTCTATTTTCTCTTTAATTTGTATTAATTGGGCTATTTAGCCCATAAATCTAATGCGTCTTTTGGAGCGACCTTCTCTCATAACAATTTGTGTTTTTTTAGTCCCCTTTCTGATTTTTTAAGGAATGCATTAAATCAATACTTAAAATCTCTAATTGCATATAATGAAAAATATACAAATTAATAATATTTTTATTAATGGAAATAAAACAATATCTCATTAACTAATTGATGAACAGTGAATATTCATTGATGGATAGTATTAAAAAAATACTTCTAAAATACTAGTGGACTTTGTTGAAAAGGAACGTGATAAGAGGTCACGGGTTCGAATCTCAACCATCCCTCATTTAAGTGGAATATTTAGCACCAGATATGAGGAGAGTCTGTGTTGCATCTACACTTCTAGCCCAAAGGGCTCTCGCGTGAGGGGGCGTGTTACAGTATATAACATATTATGGAGCCTAAACCATCAGCTTAAGCTTTTGGTTGAGTTGATTCCTTAACAATATAGAGACTTTATAAATTGATGCAACGAAGCAAATAACACATGGTTTTATAGATGGTCCAATAATACGTGTTTCAATACATGTCATTTTAGGTTAGTAGCTTGTTTCACTGCCTTGTTCTTTAACGAAAGGTTAAACAACCAACTAAAGAAACATCTTAGTAACAACTTATAAAAAGTCGATGCAAATTGTTAATTAAAATAAGTCAATTGAATCAGCCAATAACCAATTGTTGACCACTCTCAAAATTTTATAGATTTTATTATTTAAAGTGTTGATTGATGATTACTAATATAGAATAAATCAAAAAGACAACTGAAATAGAACTATACGAGAATAAACGAAAAAAATAATATAAGCTTTTATCAAAAGAATATATCAAATTCATTTTAACAAAACTATCAAGCGTTAAATTATAGAACAAGAGAATTAAGTGTTATTTCAGTTATCTTAATTGAAGTATGTATTATTTTATTTTACTAAGGTAAGATTTTAAGCTTGATTTTTAGTCGTCCTTACCTTACTAGTTACTCCCTCCGTCCCTTATAATTTGCAGCATTTTCTACTTTCATCTGTCCACTTAAATTGCAGCATTTCTATTTTTGGACTATGACCCACCACTTTCTTTTAATCTCATTCATACATTTTAACTCCCTTTTAATTTTATCTACACAATTCATTCTCTCTCTTCTTTTAGTACCACTTTCTTAATTCTTGCCCATTTTCTTTAATGTACTATTCATCCGGACGGAGGGAGTATCGGTTAATTTAATGCACAAATATTACTCAAATAAAGATACACAAAGTGAACATTGAAGGTGGAAGGAAGACTTTGAAAGTTATCACCAATGTATGATACTCGTTTTGCCAAGTCTTTCAATAAGCAAAGAATTAAATGTACAAAGTTTTGGTCCCCAAACTCAACCCCACCTCTTCTTTCTTGAAAATGACTTAAATATCTTGTTTTTTTTTTTCCTCTATTTATTGGCCTCCTAATTAACCTTTTATATTAAATGCATTAGAAAAGTTTGAGTTTTGAGTTAGTCCATTGTATTTAATAATAATTGAAAATTGAAGTAAAATTAAAAAACTAAATTTTATTTTTCTAGTAAATAATCAACATCTAACAACTAATTTTTTCTAAAGAGCTGATTTGTATATTGACTTATTTAATTAGCTTAATAATTAATGAAAATATAAGTATTACCAGCTATTCATAAATTAACCGAATCAACAAATAATTATTTTTTTTTGAATAACCATTTAAATATTATGTTTGTTCAAGGGATATTTTTTTTATTGAGATTTTTGATATTATATTTATTAATAGAATTGTTTTTATTTGTTTGGAGGACATACATATATCTAAAATCCAAATGGGTAGCCATAACTTCGTATGTATGGTATGCCTTATATGAGATTGGAATAAACTACTCCTATAGAATTAATTCATCCGTTTCATAATACACACTTAGTAGCAAGTATTATAAAACGGAGAAAATATAATATACCAGCAAGGCAGCAACTCTATCAAGTTATCAGCTTTATACATGTAAAATGAAATAATCCCTCTTATTCACCATAAGTTTCTCATTTTCTTAGTGTGGATTGGATGGAGTAAATCGAAGTCAGTTGTTCTTGGTTTTACCTGTGAGGTTGTGACTCGTTTTAAGTTGTGAGTCGGTCTTTGAAATTTTATTATTTTCTAGTTTTAATACTCTCTGTTATTTTTTCTTCCTTTTTATTTTTTAGGTACTTGTAGTGAGATTTTAATTGGATATATTATTTTTCTATATACTTTTTTCTAGTTTTAATCCGAGACTCTTTTTGGTTGTGCTCTTCTTTATGGGTATGAGTTGCTGTTGTCCTTTCCTCCCCAGACCCTGTCTATAGTTCTATGTGGACGGGAAACACTGGGTAGGATGATGATGATGATAATGACTTTTTTCTGTTTGATAATACTTGTTGCTACTGATATGACATATTGGGTGGAAAAAATGTCACTATCAATAGCAAGTTTTATGAAACGAAAGAAGTATTTATCAAAATAATATTAAACCTTTTTTAAATTCAAATATTCTAAATTGAGTACTTCCTCCGTTCTGAGATATTCGATACATTTCTATTATAGACGTTGTTCATCATTCAAGCTTATTTTATATATTGCGGCTATTGTGTAAGAAAAAATATAATCAAGTGGGATCTTGTTTGAATCGTCTAATCGTATACTTTTATAATATTAACTTTTTATAATTTTTAGACGTGCATAACTTAATATACAAATGATTAAAATAACGTATTAGATTACGTCAAAAGTCAAATATAGGAAACAAACGAAATACTTACTCCGTTCCATAATACTTGCTACATTTCACTTTTTTGCGCAATCCTATGTAAAAATTTAATCATTAATATCTTAAACTACACTTATCTAAAAATTATAAAAATTTAATATTATGAAAGTATGCGATTAGATGATTCAAACAAGATCCCACTTGACTATATTTTTACTTACACATTAGTCGCAATATGTAAAATAAGCTTGAACGATAAATAGTGCACAAAATTGAAACGTAGCAAGTATTTCGGAACGGAAGAAGTATAACATTGTATAGATAATAGGAGTAGTAGTATTTATTTTTGCTTTAAAAAAGTAAAGGAAGATTTAGTTTAAAAAAAGAAAGGACGAGATCTAGACTAGAAACAAGGTAAAGGCATGAAAATGGGTATGGGACTTGTACGTTTTTTTTTAAAACACCTCAAACGTCGGCTTTTGTCACATCAATCTCACATTGTTCGGGTCCCACTCCTCTACGGAAGCTGACACGTGAAGTACCCTCCTCCTTCCCTCCATCTTTACATTTGCTTTCTTATATTTTATTTTATTAATAATTAATACTTTTTTTCTTAATAATTAATACTTCATTATATTTATAATTCAAATAACACAAATTCTTGTTATAGCCGTCTATAGCATAGACGAGTAAATATAGGCCAGTTCGTTTTGCAAAATAAGAAATTGATAAGTCATCACTCATCAGCCTTATTTTTAAATTTAAAATCATTGAAATGGGCTATTGGGAGAGCCATCTTTGCAATAGAAGGTCAACCTAGTCAAGAATAATTTTATTAAATTTAATTAATATTAACATTTATAATTTTTAATCAAATATAATTCATAGGTTTATGAGTATGAAGATACTTATCACTAGATATTTATTTCTTCCGTTCTATTTTATCTGCAACACTTACCATTTTTAGAAGTTTCATATTACTTGCAACATTACTATTTTTGGCAAAAATAATCAACTTATTTTATCATTACTTTATTCCTACCACACATCACCATCAATCATACATTATCTCATTAATTATTTAATAGAAGTATATCCATAAGTTACAACCACTATCTACTAGATAATTTTTTATATTTTTACTCCACATATTACCATCAATCATACATTATCCTTACTTTTATCATATTAATTTGACAGCCTTTAAATATTATGCCAAACTCAATGGTACAACTAAAATAAAACGAAGAAAGTATAATTGAAATAAAACCTAGTCAAGAATAATTTTATTAAATTTAATTAATATTAAAACCCAGATAGAAACATAAAAAAAGGAACGGAGGGGTTAGGAAGATACTTATCACTAGACATTTTTTCGTATTTATAAAATTTGTCATCGGCGACAGGCGACAGGGACCATATTTACAATTAAATTAAATAAAATTAAATTTAGAAAATCAATAGGCCCCCTTTTCGAAGCATCTCAAACCTCAATCTGTATTCTGTAATCTGTAGGGCGTATTAAAAATTCAAATATTAATAAATAATTCCCTTCTTTTTAATATTTCCACTCCAATTTGACCAGAAAACACATCTACCCCACCTCTTTTCCCCCCTCTATATATTCCTCCTCTTCTCCCCCTTCTCTTTCCTCATCCATCTCTCCTTCTCTCTCTTTCTTATACTCTCATTATTCTTTTAAATTCTTAACAATGGCAGAAATTTCATGTTTAAAAAGGCAAAGAGATGAAGAAACCCATGATGAATCTCTCTTTAAACGCCAAAAATCATACAAAGATATAATTAATCTTCTTGAACAAGAAGAAGATGTACCTGTTGATGATTTATCTTCTTTAATTTCTACTCTTCAAGAAGAAATTGCTTGCTCTTCTCCTTCTTCTTCTCCGTCTTCTTCTGTATCTAATCCAGCTCCGTCAGATCCGTACGAGGCTGACCCGGAGGTGCCGTCGGTCGGGTTTGGGTCTGGATCTGGATCTGAAGAAGATGAGAATGAAAACGTTATGAGACACCTTCTAGAAGCTTCTGATGATGAGTTAGGTTTACCTAACACTAGTAACATTACCGACGGTTTTGATGAGGTGGTTGGAGGACAGATGGACGATGTAGATTTGTTTTCATCTGTCGGTGGTGAAGGGATTTGGGAGTTTGAAGATTATGAAGCTTCTAATTATTATAATTTGTTACAGTCTACTGAGATATTTATCTAGTAGGACTTAAAATTCCTTTAATTTGCAAAATGGTCCTTTTTATCAAGGGAGTTTTAACTTTTAAGTATGTAGGGGTTGAAGGGGAAAAAGAAGAGACGAAGAGGACTGGACTTAAAAAACTAAAAAAACGAAATGAAGGAAAAAATTAAAAGAAAAATGAAAAACTTATTTGGGGTTTTTCATTTGAGTCCCTATCTTTTCTTTGTAAATTGTTATAGTACCCCCTATACTCGGTAGAATTTGAGATAGTAGAATGACAAATGAATTGACTTTTTTTTCCGTTTTGCCTGGCTATATGCCTATATTATTATTTAATTGTTTGAAACTGCTCTATGAAATTAAAATTAAAATAGTATTAAATTTTAATTTGAAATGTCTTGTACTCTTGTTTATGCACAATCGACGTCATCATTATACAATCACTTTTTTAAATTTTAAATTGATAGGACTATATAGAAATTACTATAACTTTTTATTAAAAATCTTTAAGACTAATAAATTAAGAATTAATTCCATCAAAAATATACTAAGAATTGATTTAAAGGAAAACTTTAATTATGATTTTGCTAATAAATTATAAATTATTCTTTTATTTTTACTTCCACTCGAACATTAAAAAAATTTAATATTGAAAAATATTCAGTGAGATGATAAACATGTACTATCTGTTTATGATTTTTTTCATATAATAATTGAAATGTAAAATATCATAAAATAAATGTTATATTTGATTTTGGTGGAAATATATCCAATGTGTTATTTGATCATTTATATAATGAATTATACACGTCTAAAAATTATAAAAAATTAATATTATAAAAATAAGAAATTTAATAGAGTTTTATAAATAAGTGTCTCAAAGTTGAAAGTGTCATAAATAAAAATTTTATAATTAAGTGTCACAAAGTGAAAAGAAAAAATATCACAAAAATTTATACTTAAGTGTCATAAAGTTTAAAGAAAAAGTGTCACAAAATTTTTTAAGAACAAGATTAAAAAAATGTTTAGAATAAGTGTCACAAAGTTTAAAGAAATAGTGTCACAAAAATTTTATAAATAAGTGTCACAAAGTATAAAGAATAAGTGTCATAAAAATTTTATAAATAAATGTCTCAAAGTTTAAAGAAAAAGTGTCATGAAGATTTTATAATTAAGTGTCACTAAGTTTAAAGAAAAGGTGTCACAAAAATTTTATAAATAAGTGTTATGAAGTTTAATGAAAGAGTGTCACAAAAGTTTCATAAATAAGTGTCACATTGCTTAAAGAAAAAGTGTCAGAAAAATTTTAAAGAACAAGATTAAAAAAATGTTAATGATAAGTGTCACAATGTTTAAAGAAATAATGCCACAAAAATTTTATAACTAAGTGTCACAAAATATAAAGAATAAGTGTAAGTGTCTCAAAGTTTAAAGAAAAAGTGTCTTAAAAATTTTATAATTAAGTGTCACAAAGTTTAAAGAAAAAATGTCACAAAAATTTTATAAATAAGGGTAACAAAGTTTAAAGAAAGAGTGTCACAAAATATTCATAAATAAGTGTCACAATGTTTAAAGAAAAAGTGTCACAAAATTTAAAGAAAAAGTGTCACAAAATTTAAAGAAAAAATGTCACAAAATCTTTAGAAATTAGTGTCACAAAGTTTAATGAAAAAGTGTCACAAAAAATTTTTAATAAAAAGTTTTAAATTTTTTTAAGAATAAGTGCAATAAATTAAAAGAAAAAGTGTCAAAAAAATTTTATACATAAGTGTCATAAAGTTTAAAGAAAAAGTGTCAAAAAAATTTAATATATAAGTGTCACAAAGTTTAAAGAAAAAGTGTCACAAAAATTTTATACATAAGTGTCACAAAGTTTAAAGAAAAAGTGTCACAAAAATTTTTAAGAACAAGATGAAAAAAATGTTAAGAATAAGTGTCACAAAGTTTAAAGAAATAGTGTCACAAAAATTTTATAAATAAGTGTCACAAATTTTAAAGCAAAAGTGTAACAATAATTTTATATATAAGTGTGACAAAGTTTAAAGAAAAAGTATCAAAAATATTTTATAAATAAGTGTAACAAAATTTAAAGAAAAAGTGTCACAAAAATTTTCTAAACAAGTACACAAAGTTAAAAGAAAAAGTGTCACAATAATTTTTAATAACAAGATAAAATTTTTTTAGGAATAAGTGTCACAAGTTTAAAGAAAAAGTGTCAAAAAAATTTATACATAAGTGTCACAAACTTACAAAGTTTAAAGAAAAAGTGTCACAAAAATTTTATACATAAGTGTCACAAAGTTTAAAGAAAAAGTGTCACAAAATTTTTTAATAACAAGATTAAAAAAATGTTAAGAGTAAGTGTCACAAAGTTTAAATAAATAGTGTCACAAAGTTTAAAGAAATAGTGTCACAAAAATTTTATAAATAAGTGTCACAAAGTATAAAGAATAAGTGTCACAAAGTATAAAGAATGAGTGTCATAAAAATTTATAAATAAGTGTCTCAAAGTTTTAAAAAAAAAGTGTCATAAAAATTTTATAATTAAGTGTCACAAAGTTAAAAAAATTGTCTTAAAAATTTTATAAATAAGAGTTACAAAATTTAAAGAAAGAGTGTCACAAAAGTTTAATAAATGTAGTGAGTATTTCAGAATATACAAAGTATAAAAAAGAAAAAGTTGTATTGGGTTCAAGCAAAAAAAGGGTGGGTTATTCATAAAAAAAAGTAAGAAAAGGGTGGAAATATTAATTTACTACGTTGTCCCATCTACTCCCTATTTTTTTTATCTTATTTGCTATACTTAATTTTTCCTTTATTTATTTTTATCTTATTTTTTAATTTCATTTTTATTTTTTACTAAATTTTTAATCATTTGGCTCTTTATGAAAAATAAAAGGGATAAAAGAAAAATACGATACATAAACTTGTATAATTATAACTTGCATGTCAAATCATAAAAATATAAGGAAATATTTCCTTCATTTTGAAATATTTGTAACATTTGCTTTTTACGCAGTCTAATTTTTAATTTACTACTTAAAATTTTTAATCATGTATAATTAAAAATTATAAAAAATTAATATTAATAATTTTATATAATATAATGAATCAAACAAAATCACATTCAACTATATTTTAACTTATAAATTTAAAAATAATTAAAAATTAAAAAAGATAAATAAATAATGCCATTTGTCTAATCCAACAAATAAAACCACGAGGGTACATAAATAATGAAGACAAAAGTGGGGTCTGATTTGAAAATAGGCATTTACCTAAAAAGCATCCCTCTTTATCTCACCACCCATCTGCTTTCATCTTTTGCCCTACATTTATGGTAATCTCATACAACTAATTGCGTTTCATAATTACTCTTTCCAATTCGCTATTAATATTTTATTTGTTTTATGCACTCTATTCAATACACTTATTTAATCTTAATATTTTTAATTGTGTCATCATCATCAAACTTAGTATATTTCGCTCATAGAAAAAACCATGAGCAGGCTCTGGGGTGGGAAGGACGGCGGCAACTCATTCTTAGAAAAGAGAGCGCGACCAAAGAGTCCCTAACTCGAGGAAATACAATATCTCTAATTGTGTATTTATAAAAAAATTTAAAATCTAATCTTTGCATTGAGACGAATCATACAAGATCTCACTTGACAATGTTTTAACTTATAGATTAATAATAAAACAAATTAAGAGTAAGAAATTAATTAGTGTTTAAAAAGCAAATGAAACATTACCGGTAAATTGGAAAAAATATTATTCTTTCGATGTCTGACATTGCAACAATTGTTTTTTTTGGCATAATTCATTTATTAATTTTAATTTATTCATTTTATTTTTAAATACGAGATAAAAAATAATTAAAAATACGAGATAAAAATAGTTAAATATGATATTATTTGATATTTCATATATTAAATAATCCTTAATATTTTTTTTACATTTTTTATTATTTATTTATACTCTTCGGTGTTTATTGTTTATTCATTTTAAGTTTTTTCACTTTATGATAAAGAAATTTATATGACTTTTGAAGTATATATTGAAGATAAAATATGTTTATGTAAATCTTGTTAGATTGATAGATTCGTATTGATGCAAAGTTTTCAATATATAGTTTATACAATTTTTTATGATGCGTACTTAATAATATTATGATTCATAGTTTGCTTTGAAAAGCGCGCAAATAGAAAAGTGTACAATAAAAAAGAGTGGATGGAGTAATTAATTGTAATTTGAAAAAAGTAAAAATATAGCAAAATCTATAAGACATAGATTTTTTTTTCTATGAACCACGTGTCTAGTGTGTACTTTCTACCTTACTTACTATGTTTTCTTATGTTTTTTTCTCAAATAGAATTTATGAGTTTTAGTATCATACTTTTATTATGATTTCTTACCGATTTAAATGAAAAAA
The DNA here is from genome assembly GCA_019776075.1 of Amaranthus palmeri. Classification (NCBI taxonomy): domain Eukaryota; kingdom Viridiplantae; phylum Streptophyta; class Magnoliopsida; order Caryophyllales; family Amaranthaceae; genus Amaranthus; species Amaranthus palmeri. The sequence goes on from JAAKBH010000292.1 coordinate 891,281, forward strand.
ACACATTCTTGTGGGATCTTAATTTACTCCTCTCGATATATACTTTATAAATATCAAATTTTTAGAATTTTTAAAAACTCTCAATTAAAATTATTTTACTTCTAAATTTGCGTTGAAATATGCGCAAAAAAGTAGATTAGAAGGAGTGCAGAACAAATGAAAACACCGAGAATATGTTTTTTTAAATTCTTTCTATCCTTGATGTTTTTATATATTTTATTAAACTTGTTAAAATTCAAAATAAACCTGATTCTCTATTAGCAATAAGTTATAATTTAACTTTTACTCTACAAATTATAACTTATTGCTAAACAATTTGTACCCAATTATTGTACATTTTTATTGAAATATAAATTAATCTTTGCTCGATCAGTTTACCAAACACGATTTTAATGGTCATTTTAGGTGATATGACCAACCAAAAAGCCAAAAGACAAAACGCAAACCAAACAACCATTTATCAAATACACGAAATAACACTAACACCAATTCACAATAATCATCAGATTACGTGTTACCAAGAGTTAACTCGTTCCAATTTCCATCATTTGCTTGCCCAATCAAAAATGGAACAAAAATTGATTCATTCAGAAATTAGATAACAAAGGAACGTTAATAAATTGGTAATAATTGGTGAATAAACAAGGCAAATCTATCAAAATTCATAAGAACAAATTAAGTTGTAAGTGAACATAGTCATATTTTAGTAGTTTGACACATACCGAAAGCAGCATTCAAAACTTTATAAGACGATATAGGAGTATCAAAACCAGTCATCCGATGAAACAAGAAAATACGGAAGATCTCTTAGGAGAATAAAGCTCTAATTCAAGATCCGATAGAGGTTACTAACAAAAGATCTCTTGCCTAAAGCCTACAAGGGCCTGATAATAGCTTAATCTTCATCTTCCTCGTCACCATCTCCTCCAGCAGCCTTCTTTGCTGCTGCCTTCTGATTCCTTCTCTTTACTCTTCCTGGGCGGCCTCCTCCGAATGGACTAGTAAGGGAGAAGTCAATGTGTTTCTGAGAGTCTAACCTCACCATGAAAGAAGGGACATTCACCACTTGTCTTCCAACCCTGAAATTAAATGGGTTTGTTAGCCATTCACTATATTTTGTAGTTGATTTCCATATACCAAAACTAAGCGAAGTGCGTCTAGAATTGTTTATTAGAACACACAGTTTAATTGGTAGGACTGTTCGAAGAAGAAATAGTGGAGAGCAAGTGCTTGATAAACATAAGCTACATCTTCTAGTTTTGGACGAAGAAATAGCAGAGAGCAAGTGCTTCATAAGCATAAGCTACATGTTTCAAGAATTGATTATTAAAACACTCGGTCACTCGTTATGACTTATGAGTGATAGATGAAAAATAGCGCAGCAAGTGCTTATCAAGCCATAAGCTGATTACCAGTCGTTGATAAAACACAGAGCTTAAGATAATCTCCACATAAATTACCACCCTTGAAATGATATATTATTTTTAGAATGCTGGTCGAAAAAAAACACAATTCCAAAAGAACCGTAAAAGGTTAAAATGTTGAAGAAATAATACATCATCAAAGACATTTGCCAAACCATCTTAGACACACAAACATATTAGACATCAATTATGAGACCACAATACTAATATATTGTGAGCAACTAAATATAAATCACACCAGCACAGCCAACACAGAAACCTATTAAATATCCACTTTTGATCCCACGATTCAACAGCGGGCAAACTAAATGACAGCCAAAAATGATCATGGAGTTAAGCCAATCTGAACTAGGGACATTTGTCAATAACGAACACACATCGCAAAGAATCTCAACAATAAAGCAAGTTGCCACAGCTAATTACCTCTTATCATCTCATGCAAAATCCACAACTTTCCCCAATGTTACAAAGGGGTTGAACACAGGATGTATCATGTAATCTAAACTTTAGAAATGTTATTTTCACAGTGGCAGTCAATTAATGACATCACTGACAATGTAATCTAAAACTTCTAATTACAATTCACAATGGTGAAACTCCAAATATAACTGTCAACACCATATAACTCAACCAATTTGATACCATTTCCAAAGCAGCCCAAGCTTCCCTTCAATATAACTGTCAACACCATATAAATTTTAACATCCCTTTTACCATGTATCACCAACATGTTATTTAATCTGTAAACCAAAACACTCAACACAGATACTAGAAAGTACTTATGTAGATTGTTTTCAAATCCATCATTCAGCCTAATATATCAAAAAAAAATCCTAGCCTCTCAAAAAGTTAGCTCGATTATAGGATCAACAGCTTCAAGCTAACATCAATGAGCTCCTAGCAACTAATAAGTAGAAAAAGAACTCATGACATGAAGCTCAGTAAGCATAAACAGCAGATAAAGAAATCTATGTATCCAATAACCATTAGAAAAACATCAAATAATGTGAATCATAAAATTAAAAGGGATCAATCTGATACCTAATATGCCTCTGCCTGATGAGCACCCTAGCATGGTGAATAGACTTGGCCATACCAGACTTGAAGACCAATGTCTGAAGACGCCTCTCCAAGAAGTTCTCAACAGTGAGAGCCAAGACATAATCAAGCTTGTTCTGTCCTTCATCCAGAAGCCCATACCTGTTCATCCTCCTCAATAGAGCTTCACCCTCAAAAATACGGCGAGGATTCTTCTCATCAAGAGTGAGAAGATGCCTAGCTGCATTACGAATACGGCTCAAAACATACTGAACCCTCCACAACTCCCTCTTGTTACGAAGACCATACTCTCCTACAAGCTTCAACTCAGCATCCAATCGCTCTTTCTCATATGGACGACGCGGCTTCTTAAAGGTCTTCCCATCTGTTTGATAGAAAATTTACCCATCATCCAATCAGAGAAATGGCCATTTTTGACAACAAATCAACAATTACGGATCCATTTCTATCTCTGGTTATAAATTGTAGCAACTACATCAGCTTAAAATACACATCTCTATTACAAGTTACAACCCAATTCTAAGACAAATTGAATAATTTCACATGAGAAGTGACCGACATTTATTCCCCCCTCTCTCTCTGTGTGTGTCTCCCTCGTTATGAACTATGGAAAACTTCATTAGGTTATGCTACACATCCATTTTAAAACCCAATTCTAAGACAAATCAAATAACAGTTAAAAGCAATCAATTTGCGACATTTCACATGAGAATAAATCAAGATTTACAGTTATCTATCTCTCATGTTATGAACTGCAAAACTCATCTCTATTTAACAACGAATAACAGTTAAAAGCTATGAATTTGTAAAATCACACATGAGAATAGATCATTATCATCGTTGCATAACATAAAATGACAAAAACTAAAATATTTCACCACCAATCACATATCAAATAGAATCAGAAAAATCACAAACCCTAAAACTTCGTCAATGAATATCAGATTTATCAATTACTAAAAAATCAAATCAAAAGTTATGAAAGAAAAGAGATAAAGGGGAATTACAGTTGCGGTAGTAGGAAACGTGGACCATGATTGCTCACCAACGGCGAGCTTTGTGATTCTAGAGATAAGTTCTGCGGAGGCGCCAACAGCGACAATGGAGGAAACAGAAATGAGAGTAGAATTAGGGTTTTGGAAAGTAAAGTTATATAGGTGTCTTCCTCAGCAAATATAAGTATAAAACCCTATTTTTATACATGGGCTGTTGATGTCAAACCCGGTTTAACATGGTCCAATTAGAAACAGGCCTCCAACGGGTAGCACCTTAAGAACGAACATAAATTCTTGTGAGAGACGGTATCTTTGAAAGATCATTTCTAATTTGTCTTGCTTGAAAAGGAAAATATAGAATAAATTTTTCGGTAGATATTAAGAATATTATAAGTAAGCATTTAGAAAATTGTAAGTATTTTAGTGTCACAGACTCACCGTCCACATGCTTGGCAGTTGACAATATATAGTTTGCAATGAGACACGACAGATACGATACTTAGGTAGTTACGATTTTATAGTTAAGAACTATTCATGTGCAAATTTGAACGAGAATTTGATCGAACTTACTTTTAAAAGTTAATCGCGGGTCTAAATTAATAAATATTTGTTAAATAGGATATTTTTATTACTTCCCTCTTGCTATCGTATTAGGTGGCTCTTGTAGGCAAATAAATTTGGGAGACAAATAAATTATCATACAAAAGAAAAAACTAAAGTCTTTAAAAATATGGGAGACAAAAAAGTTGAATTTTTAGAGCAAATTTCAGACGTAGTAGAAAGAACAAGAATTAGAAAGAGCTAAATTGTCGATGAAAGTCTTTTGTTATTGATAATTCCAAAGCAAGTCCTATAAACTTTTGTTTCACTGAAATTCTTGTATATCTTCTCAAAAACTGTCACATAAAAATGCGTAATGTAGCAATCTCGATGGGATATTTTAGGGTAATTCTCGAAACCTCGTCCTGCAAGAATGGCGTACTTAGCTTCGCGATAGCAAAACTCCTATGTGCCTGGATTATACATAACACATAAATACACCAAGTAAACCAGAGAACAGCGGGGCGTTTAACATTTGACTAGAGGAGTATCGTTTTTCAGCAGCAGCAGCAGGTGGAAACTAGAACAGTAGTGTGCTTCTGAAAAGACAAGACATGAGCCGATCAAAGATTATTGCCGGGGCACTATCTGGTCTTACGGGAAGTGAGACGGGCACGAAGAACTGGTGTTCTTTCCTCTGTGAATGGTTGAGTTGCGGGATCTGCAAGGCCTGGTAAGCGTGAAACGCTACCCTTACCTTTTCTTGCGTTTGGTCCTATCACCTCAATCATGTATTTCCACCCGTCTATTGGTCTCCTCCTGCTAAAAATGTGTGTCTTGATAAAGCTTGCTATCTGCAAATATGAAAAGGCACAGTCAATCTTGATGAATAAAAAACCTTTGGACAAAAACACACAATACTTGTTTTGGCCATCTTGGGGCCTAAAAGCAACTACATAAACTAAAGCAAAAGCAATGATTAATATTTGAGGCCCCTTAATTTAGGGGGCCTTGTGCCCTTGTACACGCCCAGAATCACCGCACTTGCAAATATTAGGATTTTGGAACAAAATATATTACGTGCATAGCAGGTTTTGATTTAGGGGTAAATTGAACTGACCACCATTAAATTTGTTGATTCCCTCTTTACTGCAGAAACTCACCAAAAATAGTGAGAAGCAGGCAAGCAGCAACCGTGAGAACACAAGCCACAAGGTATATCGATAGGAATCCTCAATCAATCAACTCTTCAAGGTAAAACTTGGCATAAGAGGGTACTTCTACTTCATAGATATCGATTGTAGAGTGTGATTATAGGGGTCTGTTAAGATGAACGGATTACAGTTTCCGGGAGAAACATAATTTTGTTACTGATAAGAGAAAAGGGAAAGTTGGGCTAGAAAAAAAAATGTAGTTTCAACTCTCAGTTACATTGAAAAGGAATATACAACATATCCTATAACTCTTTAAGCATACATTTTGTTCTCATCATCTCCTTGTTTCCCTTTCTCTCATATCAATATCTTCACATATAACTTATCATCATCATCATCATCATCCCAATGAATCCCGCGGGATCTGGGGAGGTTGGGAAAGAAGTCAGATCAATACCAGCGATTGAAGGGAGCCCCTTAACTTGAGTGTTCACATATAGCCTATAAGCAGGCAATATTGGATCAGGTTCAACTCTCAATGACATTGAAAGGGTTATACAACAAATACTTCAACTCTTAAAGCATACATGTATAAAACATGTATACACAACAACACAAGGGAATAAGGACACACAAGGTATAAAACAACTAGGACATCACATAAAATCAGCTATTATTGGCCTGATATGAACTATATCTCTGACAACTAATAAATTATAATCCACCAGATAAGATACATTTTGAGAACATTTATGACAAGAGGTTTCGTAATTGTAATGAAAATAGTTCAAGTAAAGCCATGTTGATGGCATAAGCGCACCTGAAACTTGCAAAATGCCATTCGACGTTCAAATTCCTGCAGAAGGATGTCCTCTTCTCTCTGTGACATGTCCCAGACATTGGCATCTTCACTTTTAGCTGTTGTTTCCCAACCATCAGGTTTGTTCTTGAACTCAGATGTGCTGGAAACTTTTGTGTCATTCAAATCATTGCTAGGAGAGTCAAAGATCCTGCAATAACAATTCAATCAATGGTAATTGTTGTAAATTTGAAGGAAGAAGGTAGCATGTATCAATCAATTTTAATAACAAATTTCAACCATTATCTTAGACATATAAACAACCAGTTAGTGCGCACACTAAAATTCATAAACCTAACAAACAACCCAGATCACCAAACTCAAAAAAACCTTGATTCTTTTGATACAAAGAGAAGAAAAAACCCCAAAATCGAAAAACTTACTCAGAACAACTATCAAGAAGTTTATCAATATCATCACCACATCCAACACCCAACTTAGCTTCTTCAAGCAATTCAATCTCTTTCATCCATAACCCAGCATGAATTCTCTGTTTCTTCAACCGATAATCTCTCTTCACATTCTGTAAACTATACAACCCACCATTTTTATCGTCACTTTCCTCTTTTTGCTGGGGCTTTTCACTCTTTTTGCGACGGTTATCCCAGTTTTCGTTCATATCCTCAACAAAAGCTTTTGTCTCGGCGTCAACAGTGTCAGGAACAAGGCCGAAATTGACATCGGATTCCCAAGGAGCAGGGGCGTTTTTGCCGGATAAATCGTCAGGAAGCCAAGCTGTTTCCCATGCGTCGTTCCATTCATCGTTGTTAGAGGAAGAAGAGGAGGAAAAGGTGTGACAATGGTGAAGGAAAGAGTATGGGACATGGGAATTTGAGGGTATGAAAGGTCGAAGTAGAGTGGTGGTCGATTTTGCTAGTCTCTGCATTTGGGTGTGTAAATTGGGGGAGATTTTATTGAATTAGACGAATTCCTATGAGTTTATTTGAAACCATTTTATGAAAATGGTACTTCATTCGACACTTAATTTGTTATGTTGAGAGAGGCTTCACTTTGGTTTGCTAGGTTATCGGTTCTAAATAATTCAAATTAGGCATGTGGCTTGCAATCGGTAATATTTATCGACTTAATATGACTTATAAAATATGATATAGGGTCCTAGCCAGTAAATTGGTCAATAAGTTAAAAACTTATTTTAGCATTGATGATCATTGTTTGCCCATGTTGCCACATGCTAGTAATTGTGTGCTCTATTTGGCTTTTGCTAGTATTCTATCTTTGATGGTCGGATGGGTTTATGTTAATAAAGTTTTACTAGCAAATTGCATACCATTGTTCATCGTGAGCCAACCTGGCTATCTCATGTTTAGTCAATGCTTGACAAACGCTAAGTAGGGACTGAATGCCCTATTTGTTTTTTTTATTTATTTTTTATTCGATAAGACACTCAAAGATTGTCTCAAGCACTTGTGGAAGGTAGTGATAGAGATAACATGCTCCTCAAGGGTAAGAATTGTGATTTTATTGAAAAGAGATTTAACTTTTGAATTAGTTTACTAACTTCTAGTAGATAGTTTTATTGTCAAATACTTTTGAATTAGTAAAAGAGATAACATGCTCCTCAAAAATACTTTTATTGTCAAATGTAGATACTTTAAAATGAAATGAATTTCTAGTAGGCTTTATTAAAGAAATTAATTATATATAGTAATTTTTTTTAAAAAAATCAACTAAAGCTACAACATTCATCTTACACAAGGCAATGCCTATGTTCATTAAGTAGAGAAAACAACAATCAAATACTCCTAGTTACAAATTCGTCGCCTATTAACTTAATTCGTGGTTTAGTTATTGAGAGAATAAAATAAAATTTGAATTGTCTGGAACGCGGATTATACCAAAAAGTGGGAACAATGAACAGATAGAACTAATGTCAGTAGTAGAGACATTTTCATTAAAAAATATAGCAAAATCAATGAGCTTTAACATTGAATTAAAAAATATAGCAAAATTTAACGGACGAAAAAAGAGCCTTTTTATTATCGAAACAATCCTGTTAGCTTGGAGCAAAAAGCCATTTCCCCATTTCTTTTGTACGTAGAATTTTACATCAATGCATGAGCTGTCTGTTCACGTTAGTATTCTATACAAAACTAGTCTAATAGCTACTTCTCTGTAACTTCCAAAGGATTGTTCAACTATATCACAAATTTACATGGTCACAAAAATGGATTCATCACAAGTTGCGCAACCTAATTTTTAAATCCTGGGTCCGCCCCTGTTTCTAAAAGAGAAGACAATTGCACGAACGTCACATATCCAAGAGCGTAATACAGAGCTTGGTGCCCCTCCTTTCTATTGCAGTTTGGCACATTCCAAGTACGAAGAGCAATAGTTTTACCAGTTCAGCTTCCACAATGGAAAGGTGCTGTTGATCACATCTATTGATTCCGTATATTGTGTCTCTCGCATACTCTACTGCTGTTTTCAGCCCACCATTTCTCTGCTTGTGTTTCGCTGAAACGTTTGCGACTGATGAAAGAAAAGAATACTCATTAAAGGTTCCAGCTACAGTTTACATAAAGGAAGCACAAAAGGCAGAAGAATACAGGAAAATTGTGCCAATCTTTATGCCACTGGAATCTGGATGGAAGCTAAAAAAGAGAGACCAGTCACCAGGGTGGTTCATTTTGCAGGACAGTAGGCATGAGATGAAGTCGAAAATGACTAAAAACTTAAAGAAGAGCTGCCAGAAATGATTTTTCATGATATTTTACATTTGTTGAAAGACCAAGACAAGAATAAAAAAATTTCTAACCATCAAGACGCCATATTTTGTTACTTAACAATATTCAGTAGCAAACTAGCAATTGTTTACAAATATTCAGGTTTTCAAAGATCTAGAAACGTGCAAAGTCAGTTTCACGCCTAGCTACTATTTGACAGTTGCAGAAAGGGGTTTTGGGTTTTTCTTTCTTTAACAATTGCACAAGTTAGGATTGTTATATAAAGTGAGTAATAAGACTTCACTAACAACTACCTTTGCATTCAAACAATGTTCTCTTCCTTAGTTAATTAAAAAACCAAAACCTTGGAAAATAACAATGCCAAAGCTTTTGAATGTGGGTATCCAAACTTCTAGATGGTGGATACAAAATGATTGTTGCTAATTTAGGGTATCATGTACTTGATACGAACGCAAGCCAACGATAGATATATGCACAAGGAAAAGTATAAGTACAAAATTTAATGAACAAACAATAATATATTAATCCCATGAAAAGTATAAGTACACAATGATGAGACAGCACAATCGCTCTTGACAAGTCATTACCCAAATGAATGCTCACTTCTAAGTAGAATGTACACAACATTATCCTTGTAATAACAAAGAAGTAGTTCTTTATAATCCCATGATAAAGAACTACTTTTGCGAGTTAACATAAATAAGAAGTTCACATGATAAAATAAGCACATGAGCATGAACATTACTAGAGCATAAAAAAGTAGTTTAAGAGCTTTGACAAAGCAACATATGCCTTGTAGGTTATATCTCTAAATGACACGAAACCCACAATTAAATTAAGCAAGAAATATAAACATAAAAAATATTTTGCTTGAAACAAGATTTTACTACTCAATTATATAACTCAAGTATTGTGATGTAGGAATACCTGAAACGCACACGCTTAAGCTCATTGATACCCCCTGGCAAGGAGCAAAGAGTTATGTACACACCAGGCTCCTCTTGCACAACACGTTCAGTTTTAGCAGGCTGTTCTTCGGCACCATGAGTCAGCAGGGTGTCCATATTATTATTTGACTCACTATTAGAAGACAAAATGCTTGTTGGATTGTTCTCATCAGAGATCTTTCTAAAAGACTCACAGGATTGTGCATAATTATCTACTTTGCTTGTTGCATTGTTTCCTCCTTGTAGCTTTTCAGTCATCTCCTTTAACTGTCAGAACAATTTAGAATCCATACATCAGCAACCATTGTTAGAACACCCAGCTTGAAGCTGATTTCAACAGAGTAACTGGGTTCCATATTTAAGTTAAAAAAATTTAAAAGATGGTATCCTAAACATTAAACTTAAAGAAGATTTCAAATGACTAAAAACTTGTATCTCTGCACCTTCTATTCCTGGTACTTTTGCATACAATATGCAGCAAAAGTTTGTTGATTTAATAAGCCCTATGTATTTCTCTAAACTACATAAGATGTTTCTAAAAATTATAATTTAGCGTCAGCAGGTAGCTTGAAAAATGGTATCAGGAATTTCTCATTTAAAATTTAAGCTTTTCCAAAAGTTACCGTGGGTCTTTGCAGGTGCCTATTGAGAACTTGCTTTCTCAAATCTTATTTTAATTTAGTAGCATTAGAAAAGTGTTATTTTCTTATTAATTCTTCTCCAAGTAAGCCAAATAGTTTGATCCACCCTTTTAATATTTTTCCATGTCTTGTCATCATCGGCAAACAAACTTAACTTAAGGCTTAGCTCCAATGTTTGCTCTATATGTCAAGAGCCCAAGGCATCTTTTTAAAACATTGGAAACAAAGTTGATGCCAGTCTCCAACAGCACACAGGAACTCAATTAGGGGCTTTTATTAAAAAGCTCGGAGAATTGCATTCACAAGATAAACCAGTAGCTAAAGATGTTGATGACACCGCAATTCCTAGTGGTGGATCCAATGTGGATACTCGGGAAAATTTGGTAAACAAGGGAAAAAAGCACTTGTCATAGATTGGACTGATATTATAATTTTGAGGACTATTGTGATTAAAAATGGGATGATTGACAAAACAAGAGTCATTGGTACAAATTGACATTGTAATAGTATATAATTTAATTATATATAATATGTAATCAAAAGATAACAATCAAAATGGATAGTAACAAGCAATTTGAGAAGCTTGTGATCTCTCAAATGAGTATAAAACCCATACAAAAGTGTATCAATATCTGGATACATTTCCTTTCCTTTCCCCCCTGAGCTAACCTATTCACCAAACTAAAACCTAACTAGGTAATACTAAAATGCCCCCAACTACAGCTTTCCCTAAAATTCTCATTCATTACAGTAATGCAAAAAATGATGTCTACTCAAACAGAGTTCATAAAGACAAAATACTAATGTATATGTAGCAAAAGGCTATGGTCATCTTAGGTGTTCAAAGTACCAATTAAAAACTGTGGTTTCCTGAAAGTTAAAGAAGGGGTCTAAAATGGCGTCAATGTCTTTTGAGTGAGGCTCTCACTCTCTTGAAAGAGAATGATGATTGCTTCGTGTAGGGAAATTCTTTGACTTACCAATATGCATTAATCAAAGACTGTTTTTAACACTTGACACGTTTCTGCATCTGCCTTTAACATGAAAAATAAAAAATTGGACATATTTGAAGATAATGATAACCACAAGCCATTACCCCCGTGCCAAGACTTGACAGATCTGAAAGAGAGAAAATTTTTTGCTTTTGCTGATAGGGACACAAAGCAACAAAATTTAGGGAACCGTTAATTCAGTAGAATTTTCAAACACACCAAATTAAAAATGGCAAAAGCAAAGGGCTTGACCTACATTGAATTTGCATACATCTCGAGTAAAACATGATATTATGGGAGGGCTTTGCAGCTTTTGGATGGGTTCTTTTGTCATAATTTTCAGCAGATCTGTTTAGATATGAGAATGAGGGGACACGCTTATAAGTAGAATATCAAGATCCAACACTTCGATGTGGTACATTGGAGTTGATTTTTAAATTTGGAGATTCAAAGAGAAAAACTGCTGAGATTTCGTAGTTCTTGGTCTACAAAGAGGCATTGTTAGCAATATCATAAATTACCATAAAAGAGTCAACTTAAGTTCCAACATTACCTACTTACCTCATCATGTTTTCTTCACCAAACAGAAAGAAAGAGTATAAGACAGTGCCGAAATAGAAAAGTAGGATGTTCCTCATCAGTGGGTTGTTAGAAGGAAGCTAGTTGCTATGAGATTGCCAGTTCACCACTCTCTAAATAAGCTATGGCTATTGGCTAGTACGATGGGCGAGAAGGAAAAAAAGATAAGAACTGTCATCTATTTGGAACTTAGAAGAGTTTCTTGATTCGTTAAATCCATATACCAAACAAAAATGCCTATATAATTTCATGATGAAAGGTGCACAAGCAATTCTTGTTTAATTTTACTTAAGATGGAACAATGACTTCTAAATTCTTTTCCTCTACTTGTTTCCAATATTTACTTTATATGTCCAACTCAAAACCAGTGTTCCTTACCATTAATCAATCCAAAACTTTTATCCTTCCTATATGCAATTGGCTAGTCATATAATCTACATTATTTTTGCCATCACTTTCCAGCTCAACATTCATTATCTTTCTGAATTTTGTGATTTCATTCAATGGGGAACAAAAATTCACTTCAATAGCTTTTCAACCGAATATGTGTGAACTTCTCTAGTTCTCTTGTGAGTTTTTTCCATGGGAGGGGATGGGGGTGACATCAGAAATTTGGAAATTTTTGATCTAACTCATTATTCTTATAGAAAAAACAAATGGAAACTTCTAATACTATCTTATAGTGTTCTCTATTACCTCTACTTCGTTCAATAATACATGAATTCATGTTCTTAAGAAAGCTCTTAAGCCTACAATACGATTCAATAAACAATTTCATGTATCATAACAGAAGAAATGAAGTTATCAATGACAGGAACACACTAAGGTTGATCAATAGACAAGGAAACATCTCATAGAAGCACATATTTGTATCATTACAAACTGAAAGATGCTTCTGGCGCTGAGTATTACTGACATATAAAAGACGTGCAACATACCTGCAGAGTAAGCGACTTGATGACTTCCTTGGCAGCTCTAGATTTTTCAGCCTCATTCATTGTTATCACCTTGGCCTCCTTAAGTTGCTTTCTTGCTTTCTCTAATTCAGCTTCAAGAAGCTTATTATCAACAGTAAGTTTTTCTACCTAGTACATCCAAAAATTTCATCAGAACTGTATACTTATTATAACAGGTCTTATGCTGCAGCCATCAAGAATATGTTTAAGGTATTAAATTTCCACAGTTTATATTGACACATGTAGCAGAATACAAGTATTCAGACATTGTCGCGTTATTTACTTAGAAACAGATGATGATACTTCACAACATTTGTATTTATATTTTATATACATTAAGATGGGCACTCATTCAATGTAAGTTTTTTGTAAGGCTATCTCACTTTTTAATCTTTACAGCCAAAAACATTTATTTCTTATATCATAATTTTACATTCAGTTTTCAAATAAAACCTAATTGTACAAAAGAGGAGCTAATCTCTCCATTTCCTTTGTTATAGCTTTTTTGGTTTACGTAATCCCCAAAGCTACTTTGACCATTATTATCTTGAATTATATAGTACTACAAGTTCTATAAACATGCTTTTATAAACATATATTGAGACAAAACCAGTGAAACGTAACTTATAATATTTTCTAAGATATTAATGGTCAAAATTTGAATGTTTGACAATGAAAGTCAATAGATGACATTGATAAATATTTATTGCTGTTGGTGACTGCATATTCACCTAGTACAGCCTTACAATTTAGACTTCATTTACTATTTCTCTTAGTTAAGAAGATTATAAGAAAGCAATGTGAGTTACATTCTCTCAATTTTGCAAGTCCAAATGATTTTTGCGCTTTTTATACCAGTTAACAACCAACAAATCATATAATTGTGCAACATCAAAAAACTCATCCTATTTCTCGTTCCACATGCAAAACCTTCATGAACACTTCAACATGACCATTTTGATCACCCTCAAAATACAACTTTTCTGATGTCTGGATACGTTTATCACACCAACTAATTTCTCGCAAGAAAATTCTTTTGAATGCTTAATCTATGCTCCCACTTGCACGCTCCAACTTGGGATGTATATGCACTGACGACAATCAATATTTCTTTTTTCACACAAATTTTACCCTTATAATTCATCATTTAATCTACACACCTTTGCTTCATTGTTAACTACACATCCATCAAATGGAAACCACAATTTTCAAGTTATCCTCTCTTATGAATCTATTGGTCTCTTTACTAACCCATCTTGTCTCTTGCTTGCAAAGAATGTTAATTTATGTTTTTTCATAACACTTACCAACTCTAAGTAGTATTCTAAAAGAGTTCCAATATCCCAAGATGTGAGTCTTAGATTAAATTTATTCTTTTCTTTGTTCCCTTATCCTCAAAACCAAATAATCTTTTATCTTTTGACACTATATTAGGTGACATGGTGTGCCACTTTTGGGCAATGATCTAGACACCCTTGCATATTTACTACTTTAACTACTATGAAAAGAATAAAGTTTCGTTAATTTGAATTTGACTCATGTCATAAGATGTAATAATTTTTTGCCTTAATTTGTACAAGTTCATGAAGCCGACTCCATATTGTTTGGATTAAAACTTTGGCACAGTTGTAGTAGTCCCATTGTCCCAAATTTATTTTCCATCTAAACTTCGAAAAGCATATTAAGGGGTGCTATTCTCATTTAAATGTGAGATAAAAAGCAGAAAACTAAAAGTAGATAGATATGGAAACTTAGAGAGAGAACATCTTAGTCACAAAGTTAAGAGTGATGAAACAAGAAAATTTTACAAGAGAGTGGGATCGAACTTAAATTGGGGGGGGGGGGGGGGGGGGTGAATATCCAATTTAATTTCCAATTTAGTAGTAATATTCCCCCGTCGTTACTATGAGTCAGACTAGTGTGAGACATGTCAGAGATATTTAATAGAAATGAATGACCGTAGTTTGAAGAAGGCTGTTGCTTCAAATTTGACCTTCCGCAAGTCTGTAATCTAGTACCCATCCAGTGTATGACACAATTTACAGCAGCAGTAAGATTTTTTCCAGTTTTTATTTAGTATCATATTCAAGTATCCAGACCCAATTAAGGCACTCTCTGTAACACAAGAAAGAACACCAATGTAAATTGAAGAATCACAAAAGCTTTGCTTGTTTCCACAAGATTTTTTATTTTATACCAGAAAGACATACAGAAAAGCACATAACGTCACAGGCTGACAGGAGACAAGTCATACACCTTCCATTCTTAGTCTTTGCAATTGATTGAGTTTCAAATGTCAGTAGAATAGATAAGAAAATTTGACAAGTAACAGTGAATGTATAAGCAAATATTAACAACGAAAATCCAGCAACAAATCTAGAATACCGAAATAGAATTGCATGCAATAAGCAAGGAAGGGGGAGTCTAATGTAAGAATGATGAATAATAACCAAACTTCAAATAAATTGACTCACCTCTGCTCGCAATTGAACAACTTCTTGCCTCACATTATCATTTGTATGCTTTGAGCTAGGAGCCACAACTTCAGGAGATGTAGGAACGCTGACCGAAGTGATTACTGTTGAAGATCCAATTGGATTGCAACCTTGTGAAACAGGTGATGCTGCCCGAGAGACTACTCTAGAACCAGGAGCAGAGGCTGAAATACGTTTGTCTGAGGCTCCTAAACTAGCAGTTCGAATGGTTGATGGGTGAGTACATCCAGGTTGAAAGATACCATTTAAAGTAGGAAGAATGGAGTTCTCAACTTTTCCTAGTTTGGCACCACCCTTAGAGCGATCACTATCAGTTCTTTTGATAGGATTGACTGATGAGAGTCCTGAAAATTTTGGAAGTAAGGTCTCTTTGTCTTCTCCTTCATTGGATTTTTGTAGACTAATCTTTATGGGTCTAGGTATTCGCAAATTTCCAGATTCTGTTGCTTTCTGCAGCTTCACAAAGCAATCATCACAAACACGGTACGGCTTATTCATGTTAGGAGCCAATGAAGCTTTCAGAGATTTGCGGTTGCTGCATACTCTGCAAAACACTTGCCCACAGTTGTAACAATTGTGACGCTTCCTCCGAAAACCAAATGGATTATGGCAATTCGTACATGTAGAATGGTCAGTTCCAGAAACCCATTTGTGCGGACAGATTATAGCAGTAAAATTAGATCCACAAGAAACACTCTTCACTTGATTACCTTTCATACATTCAACAAAAGTTGGTTCATTTCTATGGTCCATGTCTCCATGACCTAATTGCCAATTTGATCCTTTTCCCCATGTGAAGAGCTCCGCCTTAGATGTTACAATGGCTACATGATGAGAGCCACAGGCAATATCTTCTACAAAATTGTCTGCAATCTTACCCTCAACACAAGCTGGGACTCTTCCATCAGATTCAGGACATCCTAATTGTCCATAATCAGTACTGCCCATTGAATAAACACGTCCAGTGGTTGAGAGAGCTACAGTAAAATCATGTCCACAAGCCACTTTGCAAAAATTCTTATCTATTAATGTTTCTACATACATAGGTATCAGTCTAACTTCACCGTCACCATGTCCAAGCTGACCTTTATCACCCTCACCCCAGGTAAAGAGCTTTCCAGCTGCTGAAAAAGATCTATCAAAAGAGGCTTCATTTTCCATCGTATCAACTATAGCCGCAGTATGCCAGGTACCACAAGCTACCTTCAAGGTCCGTAGTCCTCTTAGAGCATCGACTTCCCTTGGAACTGTGTAGCTGATGCGGTCTCCGTGGCCTAGGACCCCAAATGTTCCGTCTCCAAATGTAAACAGCTTTCCACTAGCTAGAACGGCAGCAGTATGCCAAGGTCCACAAGACACATAGGATACTTGCACACCATCTAGAGGTCCACATACTCTTTTTGGAATCCAGTGACCTGCCTCACTTCCATGTCCAAGCATACCAGGGTTACAAGAACCACCACCCCATGTAAAAAGATCGCCAGAAGTGGTAATGGCACAAGTATGATACTCTCCACATGCAGCTAGTTCAATATTGAAGCCATTAAGACCATCAATCAGCTTTGGATTCGAAATATCAGCTTCTACACCATGACCTAGCCTGCCTCCCAACTCCTCCCCCCAACTAAAAATTTCCCCTTGCCTGGTAATCAACACTGCATGACTAACACCACAAGCTATATGATGAACATCAAGGACTACAGTTGATTCCAATGATTTGGGCAAATTAGCATCAAAGATGCCACTATGCGAAGCTCTAGAGCCACCACCCACAATGCCCTCACCAATACCTTCTCCCCAGATGAAAACATCACCCAAGGAATCAAAATCATCACGAATAGATCCCTGACTTGATGAGCTTATCATACTTGAAGAACTTATCCGAACATTATCTGATGACGAGCTTCGGCGCGTAATACTGTTGGAGGGTAGTAAGCTAGTAATATAAGAGGGATTATCAACCTGACTAAACTTGCTGGATGTAGCAGTGTAAAGCACTATATCGGAAAATGCCTTTCCCAATCCAGTCTGAGGAGGGCTGTCCGGAGGTACTTGACACGTTGTATCCCCAATATCCTAATGTTATTCAAAAGTAAGACACAATAAGCCATAACTAAAAGATGAGATTATATCCCAATATATACTAGAGAAAAAGAACTTATAGGACAGACAAGTGATGTATGACGAATTCTTTGTGTAGTTGAGCCATCTAGAGATGTATTACTTTCCCTTGCTTCATTTCTCAGCTTACGCCAGCCACTACGAGAGATCAGTGCCTTAAGACCAACAAACCATACTTCAGCTTCATCCTTGTCCTTGCATATCTATCAAATGACCAGCAAAAGATTGAAAAATTATAAGAATGAAGACCACAATACGCATGTAAATAAAGCATTTCTGCAGATCAAAGTAACTTCTCCAAGTACACATATTTCGAAGTTCAAATTATATGAACACCCAGATTGAGAATATTGGAATTTGAAATTTTATAATTGGAAAATTTTTAAGCTTTCATTAAAGAAGACTCACCAAATCCAAAGATCTATCATTGTATATAAGCGAGAAAGATTGATACTCCCTTTCAGGCCGAGGATGTCGCTTAAAAATAGTCTGAGAAAAAAGGCAAAGAATCACAAAACTTTATACAGTTGACGAAATTCAGGAAATAATAACTTCAATACCCTCCATCCCATTAAAAAGTGACTAAAATAATGCACACAATTTAAGAAGTTAAGTGGCCATTAAATTTGATACAGCATAACCATATAATACTGCTATTTATCGGTTTGTTTCACTTCTCTTATTACATATATATATAATTTTGACTTTGTCCTCTCCATTTTGTGTAATATTTTCTTGACATACTAACCCAACTTTCTGTCACCTCAAATACTATCCCTTAGTTTTCTAGCTCCTTTCTACATGTCCTACATTCTCTTGTTTAATCCCTCTCCCCACCTTGTGTGGACTATAATTCCGGTTGTAATAGTAAACCCTAGTGACTCGAACTCTTACACGAAATACAAAAGGCAGATTAAAGCTGCCTACAATTAACATCTTTGCCCAAAACCTATTCTGAGTAAATCTTATCATCAAAATTATATCCTCCATACTGTGGGAAAGTATCAGCATTCCGCCTGTCATACAAAAAAAAAAAAGAACCTAATATCTCAGTCACCATGTTAGAAGGTATTGTACTAAATAACAGCAAAGGCAAGAAAAGGCTTGGACCAAAGAGATAAAATACTTTTGAAAGTGTATATCTGCAGGTCTTCTCAAAACACCTAACCCAACCTTCAAATGAGCTAGATAGATGATATCCTTATGAAAGTTGGTAATGGTGTCACCAAAAAGTTTAAAAAAAAAAAGAGGCATGGGAGGACAAAACTACCATTTTACCAGGACAGTCTCGGACCATAGTAGTAGCAATACCTAGCCAGTGTCCCTCATAAGGCTCCAACCTTGAGAAAATTGAAGTATACCCACATGTATGTAACTTTACCCCTTCAACTCCAAGCAGGTCATTTCATTATGTACTTGTCTGATACTTCAACAACTGAACTGAGACATAGGAGAGTCTAGTAATAACTTAAATGCATGCATAACTAATGACTTCACCATCACGACATTGTTTCAGTAAACTATAGTCAAGAAACTGGTTCCATCATGACTTTTGTGTTTTTAATTAAGCACACACATATACCCACAAAATTTTGATACCCAGATATGAAGGACACTTACAGTTCGTTGCCCGGGAATAATCCTTGTAACTTGACTAAGTTTAAGCTGCTTCTCTTTCTTTCCAGAGTACCATATCAATACAGATTCGTCCTGGTTAAACCCAGCAAAGGAGTCAACTACATGCAACAAAACCTTTATTCATTCAGAAATAAATGCTAATAAATAAGAAAACCCTGCTTTTGTATGAGGCAAGTATGCAACAATCATCGGGATACAATTCTTAGTCGAGAAAAAAGGGTAAACTATATTACACTGGATCACTGATCCTTAAAAGTAATGTCCTGGAAAGTGAAACACAGACTACTGAGGGACGTACAAAAACCAGAAGTGGGCCTGAGAAATGACGTAACTTGATGACAATTATCCAGTAAAGTTCAATGCATAAAAGACCAGCAATGGTGGGAAAATGAAAGCAAGAAAGCAGTTTTGAAGTAAAATAGTAGCTCGAAAACCTTGCAAGAATACATATACCCTGAGTGTCAACATATTATCTTCAACAATGTTGAACCAATTCATTCACTCTGAACTATGATTTACCAAACAGTTATTTAGAATCAGAAATCACAAAAGTTTTGCACATGTACGTGTTTACCTAATGCGCATAGAAATAACACAAGCAAACAACTTACATTAGAAAGCCGAAATGAGCAGAACTTAGGCTTCCCTCTTCGCCCATATTTCAGCAAGTATGCCCCTTTCTTCAATGCAATAACCGCCTGTATATGGTTCTAGAGTCATTATACTGAGAATGAATCCATGGTTACTAGAGAAGTAGAGTTCAAAAAAATATGTTTATCGAAAAGCAATTAAGCATTGGTATCCAGTATCCACACTCTTCAAAAAAAGTTAATAACTGGATATGACACTTGGACACTTCAATTTTGGTTCAAAGTATTTTTTTTTTCAAAAGAGAGCCAAGCCAAATATTTAGACATTGCCAAATCAGAGTGGGACATGGCTATAAGAGTTTGGGTATAAGAGCAGGACTTATACACTTCCCCGAACTTACGCACATTGTATAGTGTATACCACTAGGAAAGATTACTAAGAAATCTAAAGTGCTCCTGATTATCATAAGAAAATTCACCTGATAACTTTGGTAAACAACATCCACATTACGGAGTTCACTATTAGTTTGAGTCCAAAATGGTTGACTAGATTAAAACCAGAAATGAAGAATACAGATCTATTTGCCAACAAACGGCTTATTAAGACTATAATTCAACTTAAGTAGATCATTCTCCCAGAATCATAGCGCAAAAACAAGACTGCTTCTCAAATCTACCATACCACACATTTTAAAAACGTAAAAACACGTTTTTAAGACACGTTTAAGGAATATCTCATAGTCTCGCCTATCTCGGCTAATCTTTCGTGTTACAAAAACTGAATCACTGTGACTTGTGACTTTATTATCCTAAATTGCCTACGGTTTTTAATAGTTATTACACTTTTTCCTAATATTCTACCTTCGTTTCTAATCAATGACTACACTCCTTTGTATATATTTATTATTCCAGTGCAATCATTTGAGCGAAGGAAGTAATATGCTACATATGGTTTTACTAGTTGCTAGTTGCTACAATTGCATACTAACCACTATTCACCAAACAATATTGTCTTATAATTTATACTTTATGTATAGATAAAAACTTAGTCAGGTGAGATTTTGTTTGATTCGTCACAACTCACAACTTACATTTTCATAGTATAAATTTTCCTTAATGTTTAGAAATGTGGAGCTAGAGATACTAAGAGTCAAAATAGTGCACTGAATAGCATGAAAACAAAAGGTGTGGCAAAAACCAAAGGAAAATATGATGAAAAAATTTAATAACAACTGCGGTCGCAATATCGAACATGAAACAGTTTTCGCGATCAATGCATTGTCACGACCTATATAAAGTTGCAACATACTCAAAAACATTTACAATACAATCGTGATTCTGTGATGCATACGATATTTTTCACTATGCGACACCATAGTGCAAAATATGACTTGCATCATCATATCAAAACCGTATTGTAAAGGTCTATAAGTTTATTGTGAATGAAGAATCGATCAAGACAACCAGAAATTCTACATCAACTACGAATGTTATTTCACGGTCGCGATCAAAATCACATTCTTGCACAATTGCAGCTAGATCAAAGAAACATTTTGCACTATACTCAAATCTAGATAGATATAAAGTGATCAACTTCCCACCATAGTTAGATTTAAGATGTTTATACTTAAAATGACTTGGTGAGAAAATGAGGACGTTAGGAGATAATCCACCCAGTACATATATTAACGACTATAATTTAGCTTGTAGATTAATGAACATTGCATGTAAGGGCTCGTCGCTTTTTGTCGGTCCCAAGATAGGATTAAGGAGAAAGGTGACCAGTAGATTTGTGACAATCGACTTAATAAAACCTAGCAACATCCCATGATCATGAAACAAAAAATCAATCTCATGAGAAGTTTTAGTTAAGATAAAAATACCTATCTAATGAGAAGTTTTATTGTACATGTTGATCCTCAACGACATCGTAGTAATGGACAAGACTATAGATGGGTCAATGCTAAGCTAAAAATGCTGAAATCTACATTAGAATTAAAAGGTTTAAACAAGTCGAAGTACAACAAATGAAATGTTGTTTGGATCAAATGATAATAGAAGAGGTGTTGTAAAGTTAGATACGAACAAGCACAAAAACATAGATATTGATCAAGATGTTAAGGATGGTATTTAATGTCATTAAGGGAAAATTCTATCAAATTGTAAGTAGACCAATATAACTATATAGGTTAAAATGTCATGCTTTCAAGAAAGATAAAAGCAAGTTCGAAGTAGCAACGATGCGTACGTTAAGATAGATATAATTCAAAATAACGAAATATGATGGGTTCTTGAAGTCGTAGATATAGTAGACATATGATCGTAGACATTGTGAGAACAAAATCGTTTAAATACGCACTCTGTAAAAAGAGGAAGATGTAGTTGAAGATGACTAAGATAACAAGAGTGCAGAAGACATGATGAATTGCGATTTAAAAGAACATATAACACATACAAATGAGTAGAGGAGGAAAATATACGTAGATGATTGTTGAAATTAGATAGCATCATATAAATAAAATCTTTATTACCCACTAATTTCCATTGTTTAATCAGCCAAAGTAAAGCGTTCAAAATAGAAGAAGCTTGCAGTGACATCAATGATGCCCTTATATACCAAATTCATTCCACTAATTAAATGTCATGGGATCAAGGAGCTCCCACCTAAACGATTGGGTTGCATGTAGGCAATCTTACATTAGCATTGAATTGAATAAAAATGAAAAGTGCACAATAGTTCAAACGAAAATAACCTGATCAATGTCCCTTTCTGCAGGGCCACCCCTGCGTGAATCAGCCATTTACGTTGTGATTTCCAGTGTTGTTGAGTTCGACCCAGCTTTGAAATTTTACCCATTTGTAGTACCCCAAAAATCAAAATCACTAATCCTAAAACTCACTTGTTTGACTACTAACCCCATAGAACAGAAATCTCAATTCTCCATATCATCATTGTTTATCGTATTCCCCATTATAACAAAATTGTCATCCAACGCATTTGATCTTCTTAAACCTCACACAAACTCCAAATTCACTCAAACATTGCACAAATAAGAGAAAGTAAGCCTCAAAGTCGAAACTGAACGACTTTACCTTGTCAATCCTCCTATACGCGAACCCTAATTAGTAAAATCACCTCAAATTGTCGACTGAAATTCAACTGCTTACCTCAATCAAAAATCAAAATTTCTTCCAAGAAAAGAATGAATCGCACAAGTTTCCCGATGAAAAAAACCAATAAATCGATGAGAAAGAACGAAAAAGAATCTTTCAACGATGCATGTAATTTGACTTTAAAGCTTCAAACAATGCACGACTAAATGAATTCGTCAAACTTGCAGGCCTGAACATATATTTTTAGTAATCAAAAAACACAAAACTGCAAAAGAATTAAAAATTGTGATGAATTTGAAATTAACGTATCAAATTTCTCGCTTTTTCAATGTTGAAAATCTTCAGAATCAACAAATGTAATGAATGCAAGAACAAGAAGACTACGCATTCAAAGTGCTTTTGGTTTGATTCTGTTATACATTCCTCTTTTTTTTTTTTTTACACTTCCATTTTCCTCGTCTTTGTAGGCCCAAAAAGACCAAATGTCGGGCCCACTTTGATGTTCTGTTTTACATTCTGGTTAGCTATACTACTCAAGAAAAATAAAATAAAATAAACTTATTTCTTTAAAAGAAATTCACAAAATAAATTTTGGAAAATATTAATTTTCAAAAAGTGTCTTTATTTTCAAGCCTATAATTAGAGTTTATTTGTTGTTATAGGAGAAAAAAAATATTTACTACAGCATTTTTCGTTGTTACTAATAGCAAACTTACAAAATAAAGCATTCTAACGTTTACAACAAACTATTAATAGTAGGTTCTTTGTTATGAACAACAAACAAATATTGTTTTTATTATTTTTTAAAAGGCTTGCACAACAAAGAAAAAAAATAAAAATAAATATTTTTTTATTGGGTTATCAAAATTTCAGCTAATTTTGTATGAGATTGAAATGATCACTTTAAAATTAGATTAAATTTCACTCCGGTGGTTTAAGATTTAAGGAAATTTCAATGCGGTATTAATCATCATCGGACGCAATGTATCCCGCTCATAAGAACTGTGATCAGAGTCTAATAAGGGAAAGAAGACGACAACCTATACATATAAAGAAGGATGCGAGCAAAAAGACCCTTGACACGAAAAGATCCTCGAAAAGAGAATATTTCTTATTACCTCTAATTTCTTTTACCATTTGTTACTCCTTGTTATCCCCTTCGTTTCATTAAATAAGTACCTCTTGATACTATATATATGTGTCTAGAGTCTAGTCTTAGGTGCAAAAATAAAATGAACACAAATTTTTAAGAGAGACAGTTTTTTTGAGAGATTATCTCTAATTTGAGCGGCCCATTGTATATATTTTTAAAATATTATGAGTAGGCATTAAAAATGATGTGAGTAGATATTTAAAATATTAAATGTAGAGATTAAGGATACGGTAAGTAAACATTTAGAATAATTTAAGTAAAGTGGTTTATATTTATTATTTTTCTTCAATAGTGGATGAATTTTATTGATGACACTTTTCACAAGCATTTTCCTTGAGAAAAAAACGTGTTTTCATTTCAAATAAACCTTGACAAATAGCCTAAAGCGAGATTTATACCATTACTTAGTAGCATACGCATGTCCTTGTCATAGTTCGGGTGGAGTGGTTATTATGAACAAACTGTCTCCTAAGAGACTGTTTATGGCAAATATGACTCTCCCAACAGCCCAGTCCAATGATTTTAAATTTAAAAATATGGCTGATGACTAATCAATTACTTATTCTGCAAAATGGGCTGACCCATATTCACTCGTCTATGCTATAGACGGTCAATAACAAGAATTTGTGTATTATGATTCATGAAGATTAGCATTTGAGTCTCTTGAGATGCTACATAAGAATCATGCACTAAAGATATGTTCATATTCCAAAAATAATTCCTAATTTTTTTATAATCCTACATTTACATAAAAAAATGCACTTCAAATAGGAAGATATAGCCAAAATGGTAAAAAAAAAAAAAAAAAAAAGAAAAAAAAAACCACAAATTCGGCTTCACCATAAGATATGTCTCGTACTTAGGTTAAATAGCCCAATAATAAAAATTTTTAGCTTATAGGTTTCTTATTTTGAGGTCTTCTTACCATGAGATGATCTCATACAAGATAGGCAGATAAAATGATGAAGAAAATACGATCCAAGTGTCACCAATCAACAAAAATAATGTCAAAGTTAAAATCCTAGCACATCACGAGGTAGAATATATATACATCCAAAGCTAAAGTCAGGAAAAGAAAGTGATGATAATGCAAGTAGCATTTAACCAACTACTCTCATTCACAAGTCACAAGAATAGAATAGAATGTTAGTAATAATATCTATTATGGTCCTCTTCGAAGATCATGTAGTGTTTCCTCCTTGCTTTGGCTTCTCTATCAGCCTGCAATGTTGATAAAATAGTTACACATTTTTAATGAAATTATGGGAGTAATTAATCAATTATAACAAATGCTAGTTAGTTCCCTTTATAATTAGGGCCGGTCCTAAGGGTGGGCAAGAGGAGCCGTAGCCCAGGGCCCCATGTCAAAAAGCGAAATTAATAGTTGTAGAAGGTCTATATAGGTTATTTCGCCCAGGGCCTCAAAATATCTAGAGTTGGCCCTGTTCATAATAGACTCCTATATAAGTAATGAAACACCCTTCACCTCATCCTTCTGGCCCTTTTTTCCGGAGATTCTGCTCTAAACGAAATTTATTAAGTATGATAATATGATATTGTATAAGTAATGTATTACCAAGAATCCAAGATAATATTGTTAGCTCATGTGGAGCATTCATTAAGTATTACGTACCTGAACCACCCGTTTTGTCATTCCATAGTAAGAAAAAAAATTTCACAAATTTTCATTACCGGCTAATATTATATATTTTCGAATAATATTACATTGGATTCAATTTTGTTAAGAAAATAAAATGATGGATACATAATAATGATCATTAAACTTGTCAAGAGCTTTTCCTATCAAAACTACGCTAATTTTTTTATTACCATCCCAACTTTCTTGTAAAAGTCAATCACGATATAATTTTCCTTAAAAAGAGATATATGTCAAGAAATTAACTCATCAATTAAAAGTTTAAGCTGATGATTAAAGTCTAATACTTTTATGTTATATTAATATTAAAAGAAATAAGATGATAATAGCGTACCCTTCGAATGATCCTCTCGAATGCTTCAGTTCCATTTTCTTCAATGTACTTCTCAGCAGCATAAAGAATATCATCTTGTTTGTTGAATAAATTCTTCTTGGGTATATACCACATAGTAGAAGGGGCTCTTATTTGAGGCGGGTTCATATAAAAAGGCCTTATAAAAGTCTTATAAACATATGTTGCACCATTGAATTGTGGCAAAACCAACCAACATGTAAAGAAAAGCTTAGCATAACTCCATATAGCAAACCTATTAAATTTCAATTAAATTAAAGTAATAAATCAATAAACATT
The DNA here is from genome assembly GCA_019776075.1 of Amaranthus palmeri. Lineage (NCBI taxonomy): Eukaryota > Viridiplantae > Streptophyta > Magnoliopsida > Caryophyllales > Amaranthaceae > Amaranthus > Amaranthus palmeri. The sequence goes on from JAAKBH010000292.1 coordinate 917,531, forward strand.
GTTAGCCTACAAGTATATACTTCCTCCGTATTTGGTTATTTGCAACTTTTACTAAAAATGGCGTATACTATTATTTGCAACTTTCTTTTTTTTCCATTTATAGAAAGTTTTTTATTACTTTTTTATTATCTCTCTCTTACTTTTTTATACTCTCTCTTACTTTTTAATACTCTCTCATACTTTTTAATACTCTCTCTTACTTTTTAATATTATAATACTATAATCCCACCCATTAACTTCATTAATCTTATTTAATACACTACTAAAAGTTTTGCCTAGGAGTCCGTGAAGGACCCCAAAGTTGCAAATAATTAAATACGGAGGAAGTATATTATTTCATAATAATTCCACTAATACAAATAATATAATAAAGTATACTAATTTATGTTCATTTTTGGGCCCCAGAGCGAAAGATAAAGAGGGTGTTTGGCAAACAACTGATAGCTGGTAGCTGATAGCTGATTATAGTAGCTGATTTGACTAGCTGATTATATTAACTGGTTTGACCAGCTGATTTTGAACTCGCTATGCTATGAGCAGCTTGTTCAAATATAGCTTATTCATATCAATAAGTAGTTTCAAACAGCTAATTCATCTAACATTAGTTGGTTTGACCACCAACCCCCTATTTACATCAAAATTAGCTAAAATGGCTTAATAAGCTAATTTGCCAAACACCCAAAAAGGACCCATAAAAACTTAATGCGTAACGATTAATATAATAACCTTTTTTATTGTTAATATTTAAACTACTTTTTATAGAGAGCACTACAATTCTACAAACTCACATTACTTAGCAAAAAATGTTAGTTATATATAAATTTAATTCAAATTATTATCAATTATATACATAAAATAAGTTTTTTTGCCTCTAAAAAATTTAGCGCCCCTATCGACGGCCTTGGTATAAGAAAATCTTCACAAAATAACTTTTATATAATATAATTTTTTCAAAAACCTAATTTATATGTATATATTATATTTTTAAAAAACCTTATATGGAGTAATTTTCATCTTAAGAACTATATTATTTTGTCTTCTATGTGAAGTTTAATGGATAAAGAGAATCAATAATTTTTGTAACTCCTAACAAATTCTTACTTGAGATCGTCTTTTGTAAAGAAACTTATCAGTTATATCATGAGGATGGAAGAGAAAACTTTCAACCGCTCAATTAACTCATTATAATTCTATGGTTTGTAAAAGAAGGGCGACATTTATGGGTGGTATGGAATTGTTGGAGATGCTTACCATTCGAGGACTTTGGCAAAGGAGAGTTCAAAAATGGTGATTAGAGAATACAACACCCAATAAGTAAGCCATTGTTGATCATCTGCTCTTGAACCACTTTCTATGGCTTTTACTGACGCATATCTAATTAATATTAAAATTATTATTAGTAAAATTTTCATACTATTTAAAGAATTAATGAATAAGGAACTGTACTAGTAATCAACTATAACAAAACCATCATTAATCAGTATAAAATATAGATTTGACTCAAAATTAGTGTTTGGCAAATACTAGAATTTCAAATTTGGATTTGAGTCAAATTCATAATTGTTATCAAAATGGTTTAAAGATGAGGATTTGAGAATTATCTCTCAAACCTTGTCATTTTCAAATTCTACATTCATGATTTCATAATTGAAATCATTAATTTGAAATGAAATGCTAGTTTCCAAACACAACCTTATTCGATTCTTAATGTATCGAGTTATGTATAATTAATCTTTACATCAAAATGAATCAAGTAAGATCTCACATGACTATGTTTTAACTTATAGATTTATAAGAAAGGAAAATTTATTTAGAATGATCTAACATATTCGTGATTCTCCTACAATTGATTAACCATGAATAATCCCAACTTTAACGGTTATTTGCATAGAGTAAACTTGCATAACCTGATAACCTACTATAATAGGTAATTCCCAAAAAAATAAACTAAACTTAATTTAAAATTCGAGAAAAAATTAGAAATTTTACATAAAAAAATACTAAATAATAAAAAAAAAATCATTAATTTTTTTTTGAATATTGTAAAGAAGCATTAATTAAAAATTCTAAAAATACCCAACTACAAACATGTAGGAATTAGGATCATCATCACATATGACAATATCATTATTTTCTACTGCATTTCCGTGGCAAAATAATTCATAAACCACGTACTCTATTAGACTTTTGAATTTTAATGATTTTCTTTCTCTTTTCTCTTTGTGGCCTTTTAATTCATCAATTTATTTTTATTTGCTACTCATACTAATTTTTTAATTTCTTTATGAGTAATATTTATTTATTTATTCAATTTATTTAGGAAAAATTGCCAGAATAATCCAATCTTTTACTGATTTTTCTATAATAATCTCAATTATTGATTAAAAATGAATAATTCCAACCATAAGGAGTGTTTGAAAAAGAATGCATCAAAATAACTTCTTACCTATAATACAACAAGTTATTTTGCATAAAAAAAATTAAAAAGTAAATGCAAAATTAAATCATAAAAATTGAAAAGTTTATTTTTTTAAAAAAAAATCAGTTAAGTCGTTTAATTTTTGATTTTAACTTTTGATTTTTAATACTTTTTGATTATTGATTTTTTTTCAGCAATCAACCTTTAAAAATAGGTCATTATTTGAGCAATAATGTTCTAAAAATAATTGATTATAGAACTGAGATTATTCGTAGTTAATCATAAGTTGGAATTATGATAGAAAATAAGAAAAAATTGTATTATTTATAAATTGACCGTTATCTTCTCCGTATTTTCAAAATACTGGGTTGAAGCTAAGTAAGACTATTGCATCTCAAAAAAAAAATATAAAGACTGGAAAAATAGATGAAGAGTGATGAAAGAACTTACAATGGGTAAACTAAAGCAACCAATGGCCTGCAGATCACAATATTTTTTATATATTAGCCCCCAATAAAAAAATTAATAAAGTGACAACATTCACTAAATAGTACATCTTTTACATGAGTACATTACACAAATATTTCATATTTTCACAATATTTGTGTAACAAATTTAATGACATAGTTAGCTATATATATCAGTTTAAATGGTCGTTCACACAAAAGTTTATATATCTGTTAATTTTTAATGTTCAACCTGCATTTAAATCAATCTCTCATATCTTCTAAGTCATTTTTGATCTTTAATCTTCATTCTTTAATTTATATTTCGAATAGACGTGATGTAACAAATTTAAAGATGACAGACAAATTAATTAAAATTTTTAAATATTTTGAAGACCATAAAATAAAAAATATTTCCTAATACTTTTGACATAATGAGTAACAAAAATGAGGGATTAATAAACAAGGAAATTAAAAAAAAAAAGAAAAATAAAAGAGAATATATACATACCCAGCAAGAACATCAAAGTTGTTAGCAATGACAGAGAGAAAATTATCATTGGCATGCCCATTTCTTGAACCCATTATTTCTAAATCAAAACTCTTGAGTTTTGTTTGGTTTGTGAGAAAGGAAAGAAAATAAAAACCCCTTTGAAACACAGATTATTATTGGCCTTGTCTACAAGATTCTCTCTAAATTATTCAAGTGTTTGTAGTCAATATAACCATCAATAATAAAATTGTACTCCCTCCGCTCCTTTTAGATTACTACTAATAATAATACAGCCCACAAAAAAAATCATCATTAATAGTAATATGAATTATTTTTGCGATAAACTGTCTTTCGACGAGATAATCTTGAAACAAAAAGTTCATGTACTAAAACTTTATATTATTAAGTTATGGACCATTTACCAACTACCGTCTCTAAGTTTACTCAATTTCAAATAAACTGCCACGAACTTTGTTTATTACCAACTACAGCCTCCAACTCACCAAACAAAACAACCAAAAAATGGGTAAAAAATGGGGTGTTTTGTCTGTCTCGATGTCATGTTTGTTAAGTTAAAGGCTTTAGTTAGTAATAAACAAAGTTCGCGATTGTTTATTTGAAATTCAGTAAACTTAGAGGATATAAATTGGTAAATAATCCTTAAATTATTTAATTTAAAATAAGATGCGTTTCACGGTAAAACAAGTATTATCGACATAAAACTGATAAAAGTAGTGCATAAAAGACAGCATTTTTTGTAAGAAATGCCTGTGAAAAGGAGTAAAGAGAGAAGAAGAATGGGGTTTACATGGGAAAAAGGTTTAGTAAAATATGGTTAAGTGGGGCACCAATGAAGAAATTAGGATGAGTGTTGTCTGGAGTCATGCAAATTTTGCATAGTGACACGATAATCAAGGCACCGAATTTTGCGATATAATGTCTCTTTTGACCTCCTCATCACTACTCACAACCTTTACTCACTGCCCACTGCTCAAGGTTTGTTTCGAGGGACCCTTGTGAAACATTATAAACCCTCCGACTCATTTTAGATGTCTCATTTGGGTTTTCACGATTATTAAGGGTGGTGTGAGGTTCATTGAAAAAGGTGGTAGTTGGGTATTGGGAATTGGAAAAGTGGGGGTATTTAGGTAAAAAAGATAACAAAAAGGAAATGGGACAATTGATATGATTTTGTCAATTAAGAAAATGAGACATAAAGGGGAAAGGAGTAGTATTTTTTAAAAAAATTTCACATGATAATCCTAAGGTTTTGATTTTATCAAAATGTTTCACTGTGACCTTATTGCACATAAAAGGTTAGAAAAACATTAGCAAACCTTAATTTGAAAGTTTCAAGGTTGTTGTATGTCTATTTATACGACTCATAATTTCAAATATCATCAGTTTCAACTCTTTTCCCCAAAGTATAAACCCTAACTCTACTATCTTTGGATTTGAGAGAAAAAATATGATTTGGATAAAAAGATGGTAGAGTTGGGGTTTATGTTTGAAAAAGGTAGAAACTGATGGAAGTCGAATAATGGGCGTATTAAAGTTTTGAAATTAACGTTTGCTAACGTTTTTATGAGCAAAAACGTCTAGGTGGAATAATTACGTAAAGGTCGTAAACCTTAGAGTTACCGCGTGGTTTTTTTTAAAGTTTTTGTTACCACGTGAAAAACCCAAACAGGGTTACCTTGTGGAATTCCTTTTTTTACAAAATAAGTTTAAAATAAAGAGTTTTCTCATCATCAACAACCTAATATCTCGCTCGAAAACAAAGCCTGAAAAATGAGTTTATATTTTATATTTTGTAGTATGACTATTTAATGATGTATTGGGTGCATTTTATAATTGGATTGTTTCATAAAATAATTTGTGATTTTAGAACATGTTTGACTAATAAACGATAGATTATGGATCTTTTGGTAAATGATTGTTGGTTATTGCTGTTGATTGTAGTTGTTGGCTAAAGTTATCAATTGGTCCGACCAATTGACATTATTGGCTAATAAAAAGATTGTTTAAGCTAATTGTTGAAGTGAATTGTTATAGTCTCTCTCTCAAAAAAAAAGTGAATTGTTATAGAGGTGTTTGGTAAACATTAATTGTTAGTTGTTAGCGATTTATAAGAGAAAAACGAGTAAAAAGCCAAAAGTCAATAAATAAATAATCCTGTTTTGTAATAATTTTGTTTGAATGCTAATTTAAGACTTTGCCAAATACAGCTATTTGCCTAATTGAAAAGGCAAAAGAAAAAAACAACTAAAAAGTCTAATTTGACTGACTAATTTGACTAAATTATTTTTTAAATTGATTTTACTAGTTAATTTAAAAAATTAATTTCACCAACTGATTTTGAACATGATGCTAGTAGCATTTTGTTCAAAAATAATTAGCAATTTACTTAACAAGTTGAACAAACAAGTTTAATTGATTGAACCTAGTTTCATTATTTATATAATTAAACACTCAATACCAAGTAGACAATTTTTTATCACAAATTGTTGTGTGAGATCGTCTCTTTGAGAAATGCAATATATATAGACCTTCTATGATACAAATTAAAGAGAAAATAAGAATAGTGACCTTATGTTTTGAGGTCATTTTGATCATCTAGACTCCTTTTGGTCGCGCTCTATGAGTTGTCGTCGTCCTTCACCCTGTCCATAGTTTTCTATGTGCGGGATACCCTAGACACGATAATGATGATCAAAATTATTTAGACCCTATGACTCTAGCTAGACCATATCTAATCTGTACGCATCCATATGGCAACAAGCCAACAAGTAACAAAGACAAATTAATTTTGGGCGTCATTATTTCGCATACGCGACGCACTCAAATATGTGTTCCTATAGCCCCATGGGCGACAAAAACAAACGGTCACATAATATTCTGCAAAACTTATACATGTACTAATCTATTTATCTGGCCCAAGTTGCGATGGGCGTCGAAATATTTTGTGCCGCCCTACATGCGAACAATGGCCATATCTTTACATAATGTGTCGCCTTTCTCTTGCTTTATCTCTTCGTTTCTTCTTTAAACCCTAAAAATCTGGATATACCTGAAAATCTTCTATAAAGAGATTGGGGGATCCCTAAGCCGACTACCAGGTAAGCCAGTATAAATTTGCGTTGATTTTACTGAACAATTATGTCTGAAATTCTCAATATCATCGGCGGAATCCCAAAATTGGTTGAATGCTATTGTTGTCTACCCGTTTTAATTTCTGTGTTAATATATGGAATGACTCTCATTTCATGGTTTTTGATTTACAGTCGATGATTCTGGTTGATATCCCGATTTAGGGTTTTTCATTTACAGTGGACGGGCTTGGTAGATATCCGAATTTAGGGTTTGTCATTTCTGATTTAATCTGGTTGGCATAGTTGTTGGCTATTTAGTTTTAATGATATGCTATTGCAAAATTTTGTCATTGAAGAGTCTAATTGTGTATGTTATGACCATTACATTCCATCACCCTGATGCAATCTTACCCTTGTGAATTGTGATAACAAAGGAGATTACCCTCAACATCATTTGTTACTTCATGTAAATAAGTGTACATCATTTAACAAGCTATTTTATCATAGTACATTACAATATAAAACCAAAGAACCAAATCTTTTGCCCCATTGAAATAAGGGACAAGTGTATGCATACACAAAATAGTCTTTGCTCAAATGAACCGATGGAATTGCCAGAATTCTAGTGAATTTAAAATAAAATGAATTTATTAGATTTTTGTTGGAATAATGAGTATTACCGTTAGCCATATAGAAGTATAAAGGATGCTATGAGGCGAAGAGAAGGAGAAAAAGCCATAATCTTTTTATATATGAGAGGGAGAAAGCATAAAGCTCAAATTTGAGTGATTTTCAGGAGAGAAAGGGACTTGTCTTGAACTGTTTTAAGAATTGTCTTGGAAGTCAGGACTGTACCTAAGTAAGCCCTTTTGTTGTTAATGGTACTTAGTATGAATATTGGATATCAGTGGTGTCTTTCTTGAATTATGCTTTATTACTCGATTTATCATCAACAACTACATCAATCAATATATCAGTTTCAATGGTCATCCACATGAATTTTTCTTCCTTATTCAATGACTTATTGAATGAAATTGGATTTATTCTTGTTTCATATTTTAAGGTAATTGACTTTATTTTGTTTGATTGATTTGGTTTGTTTTGGACTCTTTTTGTAGAAGATATATCTCATATTTTCTTTAGCTTTCAACAAATTGAGGTGAGTGGTTTGATTAATTTAGTTCATTCTGTTTGATTTAACGATTTTGGATTTTGGGATGATGTTTTGAAGTATATAGGGCCAGGAATTTTGACTGAGGAAATAAACCAGCATTGAAAAATGGCTCCATCTTCAACAAGGACTTCGAGGTATTCCTTCACATTAGTTATTGAATTAGCATCCAACTGGACTAAAATAAAGTAATTTATGTTCAATAATGCCCTTTCACACTGTCTCATTACTTATGATTATCGCATTTATAATTTCATCAAGTTCTAAGCTGCTAAATGTTAAGAGAATTTTATGTTTAATGAAGTATTAGGTTTCTAATGCAATCATTATATGAGTTTTCTAATATTAATTCATTAATTAGATAGCTTTATTCAATTTTTTGAAATTCATAATTTTTTTGGTTTGAAGGATGAATATGAACCGAAGTTGGATGAACTATAGAGAAATTAATGATTGTGTTGGAATATAACTCTTTGAAAGATAGAAGAATCCCTAGAGTTATGTTTGGGTTTAAGTAGTTGATGTCTATGATTGATGAATATGATGACCAAGTAGGGTCTTATAAGGAGAAGTCTGGAGTTAATCACGTTAAATTTACTCGTAAGTTAGAACAAATGAGCGATTTGCATTAGTATCTCGATTCTCAAATAGAACGAGTATATCGTATTCCTACTCACAATGAAGCACAATGGAAAATTGTTTTCAAAACTAACCCTTGAAAAGTCAAAACTAGTTTGATTTTTCCAATGATGGAGATTAAATTGAGGATGATGAATCATTCTGGGAACAAGCGAAAAACTCAGCAAACTAATGCAGTTAAATAAGTGTGAACAAAATGATGATGACAATTATCCAGTCAGCAATGAAATGGGATCAAATTTTCTTGATATTGAACTTTGGAACTCAATGAAATCGATGTTGTGGTAGATGTAGATGAGGAAAGTGATGATAAATCTATTAGCTATGATGAGGAAAGTTTTTCATTTAGTGAATCAAGCATAAGTTCCCTTAATAGGGAGCTTGAAAACATCGACTTTGATAGTGAAAGAGACTATGCTACTAGTCATATCTAAGAGGAATTTCTAGTTGAATTTTCCAAGTTTTATTAGTAAGAAATTTGTTTCTTATAAACAATCTGTTTAGCTATAATGCTGGCATTTCAATACTCATTGTTACTAGTTAAGCTACTGACATGCAGAAAACCAGTCAAAAGATCATGCAGAAAACCATGCAGAAAAGACATGGCAAAAATCATGGCGGTTCCAGAAACTCAATCCCCTTTGAAACAATGTGAGACAAGTGCACCAAATGTTGATCAGGGAACTAAGTTGTCGTAAGAAATTTGTTTCTTAGAAATAATTTTTTATTGCTTTTAATAGAGCATTTCAACATTCATTGTGACTAATTAAGCTACTAAACTGCAGAAAATCGGGCAAAAGATCATGCAGAAAACCACGCGGAAAAGCCATGGAAAAAGATATGGCGGTTCAAGAAACTCAAATGTCTTCGACACAATGTGACACAAGTGCACCCAATAGCGACCAGGAAACTAAATTGACATATCGACAGAATCGAAGACTTCAACAAGCTACAAGAGCAGCTACGACAATAGGTGAGGCACTTAATGTTGCAAATATGAAATCTGCCATTAGTTTATTATAGCTTTCCACCCAAATAAAATTTCCCTTTAGCCTAAAATGGAACACCACTATGGTCTATGCTTGCTAGTTTCCCCTAAAACAAATTCATTACAAGTACTTCTAAATCCTAATACATACTTGAACTGGTGAAATCTACTTTGACTTGATACATTTTTAAGATCCTAACTCTAACAGTGGAAACGCATCGACAAACAAACTTTTTACTTTGGGGAAAGTTCAATAAAACTCGAAATCCATAACATCATGCTTATTTCCTTAAACAACTTCAGATTAGCTGGTGGATCTACATTAGTATAATTTACTTTAGAATATGCAGGTTAAGAGTAACCTTATAAATTATAATGTCAACAATCAACTAATAATATCTGAAGCTAGTATAACTAAACTTCATGCTAGTGCTTAATATCTCAAAGAAAGAATTGAATAGAATATGACAAATAGGCATGGGTTACCTTGAACTTTGTTGGAAAATTTTTCAGAATATTATAAACGTGGGCCAACTAGAGGTTTAAAATCACGCCGTTGGAGGAGAAAACACCCAACAGAAAAGCCATATGCAAAAATCTCAGATTCAATGCGATGTGTAACTGGTGAAAGGGCAGCTGAGTTTATTAGTGACTGTAGCAGATGGGTTAGAGAGTATTGTCCTCTCAAAGCTATGTGAGCTTACTTGACAAAGCCTATATATTGGATGCTTTGTATATCATTTACTCTTGCTAAAACTTGAATCAATTTGTTTAATGCTTTTGCTAGAAATTGGGTTCGGATGGATACAAAATGCAAGGAAAGGCTATATTCTAAGATTCAGGTCATAGTCTGTAATACTTCTATATGTTATTTACTTATTTCTTAATCATATATAGTATAGAATATAGATGTTATTTTTTAATCATATAAGTTATAATGGATTTACTTTTTTGCAGGAAGAATGGAATTTGCCGAAATACGTCGACGGTGTCGATGTAAAAGTTATACTAAAACGTCAATGTGCAGCTCTTTATCGAGGTTGGCGATATCGTTTGAAGGAGAAATATTATACAGGCTATTCAAATGCTGCGGCAAAAGCAAACAAGCCTCCTGAGATAGATGCTAGCGACTGGAATTGGCTAATTGATCACTATTGGAGTGATCCTAAAAACCAGGTAAAACATTCGATTTTTTTGTTAATTAAAATTATAATGATGAAGGGAATATTTTATTTATTTATTTATTTTATTGTATTTTTACTGTAGAGCATAAGTGAAAAAAATAAGATGATTAGGCTGAAGCAAACAATAAGACATTCTAACGGCGCGAAGTCTACTGCAAGAATTTTGGATGAAATGGTATATATTTCCCTAGTGAATAAAAGTATAGTAGTATTAGACATGAATAACTTAATAATATAACTTTTTTCTTTTTGTAGATGAGTGAACCTTTATCTATAACTCAACCTTCACAACAAGATGGTGAAGAAGGTCATGAGAATGTACCTCAAACACAAGCTGATGTAGAACCATTATATGTGAGGCTTTATGAAAGGACTCATAGGTAACGTGATTTAAAGTACTTCAAATAGGTTCAATGCTAATAAATGAGTGTTATTTCACTAACCAAACTTTTTATTTGAATATTAGGCATGCTGAAACTGGATTAGACCTTGATGCTGAGGCCAATCTTCAAGCTTTAAGGGACTTGCACCGTAAGGTAATTCGCGAAAATGGTGTCGATAACCTTACACCTCAGGAAGCATATTCAAGAGTCTTCAAAAACCCTACTGGACTAAAATCAGCAAAAAGTGGAGTACTTGGGGCTGCTAAAGTTAGGGAAAAATTCCAAGAATTGGAGCAAGCATCTACTCAGCGAGAGTCTGCCCTCCATGCTGAAATTCAAAATCTTAATGCTGAAATTGAAAAAATGAAGCAAGAAAGCTTGGAGAGAGAAAACAAGATGAAACAAGAAATGATTGATAGAGAGAACAAGTTAAGACAAGATATCATTGCAGAGATGGCAAAAATTATGCGTGGTTCATCTTGATTTGGTACGTATATGACTTACAATCTTCAATTTCTCATTGTTTGTTGTTGGATGACCAATATATGGTAATAATAGACACCTATATGAGGGTTGTGAGACATATGCGAAATGGTATGTTAGGAGTTACTCGATAAGCCAAAGATGGATGATTACTAAGTGCGGTATGTATCCTCCTACACTGGCAAAGCTATGACTACATCAGCAAGAAATGGTAGTTGATGAAATAGACAAAAGTAGGATGTCATAGAATGAAACAAACAAACAATATAAAGCACATCATAGAAAAATTATCGCACCATGCTTGGCTCATAGTGGAATCATAACATCGTATAGGAAGAAACAAACAATATAAAGCACATCATAGAAAAATTTGAAACAATTGTATATAGAAAACTACAGAAAATCGAAGAAATATAGAATTACTTGTTAGCAAATAAAAAAAAAAGTCACTTGTTAGCTGAACTAACCGGACATTGTTGCCCAAGTCATTGCATATCTTTGTGTTTATGATGTCAACTTTCTTGTGAGTATGAGTAATGATGATTTTTTGCACTCAATTTTCAGGCACAATGATTTTTTTGTAAAGTTTGTTGATGCTTGCTTCCTTGGATATTTTCGGAAAAAAATCACAAAAAATGTATTTTGGTGAGTCCCGAATACGTATGGGCAGTTTGGCGATTATTTTTTAGCGAGCGTAGTGGAAGGTTTATGATAGTAATTTGTGAGCTGAGGTCTTTGTATGCAACTAAGTTCAAGTTATATACAAGCACAACACTTGCTCATTGTATATTTCTTTTTCTATATTTGTTTCTTTTTGTGGATTGGTAAAAAACTGAGGATTAGATTTGGTTTTGTGCCACAACTAGAATTGGCTACCATAATAAGTTCGCCATTGGGCTACGAAAAAGTGAAGCAAAACCTCAAAGTTTACTTTCCGATGACCAAAATGACGCCCAAATTCTGTTTTGTTTGTGCCACAGTTGTAGAAGTGACTCCCATAATAATGTTTATGGCCTAAACTAGTATAGTTATTCTACTATTAAACAAACGACGCCCAAATAGGGATGGTCATGGGACGAATCTGGAGTGGGTCAGCCAGACTTGAACTCGAACTCATTAATTTTTAATAGATCCATACTCGGATCCGGACCCATATTCAGACCATGGGCGGACCCAATTAAGTAACAAGGGGTACAGTTGTACCCCCAGTTTGAAAAAAAAATTCAGAAAAAAAAAAATTTTAAAAAAAAATTAGGAATCCTATGCTAACGGACAGAAGAGAAAACAAAGGGTCAAATGAAGAAACCCTCATTCCTGCTGTCTCTCTCACTCTCTCACTCTCTCGGTTCTGTTCATCTCCTTGAAACCTCAACTTTGTAAATCAGCATTCAGCAAGCTGTTCCACTAATTATCCATCTTCTACAATAGTATTGGTGTTATACTCTTTCTCTACTGCCAAATCGTGGTTCTGGACATCAGTGAGTTCTTTTACTGAAATTTTGATTTTTTTTTTCTGAAGTAATTTCGTTCAACATATGGTGTATTCGATTTTCAATTGAGGTTTTATTGGTAGGATTACTAGGATAAACTAACCTGATTTTTATTCTGTACTTTTTATCTCTTAACCTGCCATTAGTGAGGATACTCGTTGCTCAAACTCGAAAAGTTGTTTTGAAAAATTTAATTTAAAAAATTCCATTTTTGCTCGTTGTCTTTTAAAAATCTCACATTTCGATTATTTTTTAAAAATCTAACCTTTATGCTAGTTTTTCTCTTAGTAATTCGACATTTTGGTTTTTAATTTGTTTAATGTTAAATGTTGCAAGTAACTTAACGAGGTCAGTACTTTGAGCAGTATAAAGGTTGGATTTTTTTTTTAAAGAGAATGAGAAAGAGTGAGATTTTTAAAATTAGATTTTTCTTTTGTTATTTCTAAACATGTTTGTGTTAGTTATATTTGAAGGACTCAACATACTGTATTGGAAATTTTTCACAAAATTTAAGAAGCATTTTTCAAAAATTTATCTTTTTTTTCTTGGATTTTTCTATTTTTATTTAAAAAATCTTTAGATGACAACATTATCTTTGAATTTTTCACAATTGACTTGCATGAGTTGGTCAGGATATTTGAAAAAATTTTCGCCCATCGTTTGTGATGCTAGAGACTTTGAGTTGATTAGGGTTCATTCCTTCAAGTGTCACATGACTGCCCAGCGCAAGTATTTTTATTTTTATTTTTATTTTTATTTTTAATATGGGGTAGGTTGATGGGAGGGGAGGGCTAGGTGAGATTCGATGGCAAGACCTCGTTTGGAATTCCTGGGTCCGCCACTGTATGACGTTTGTGTTTTGTACCCCCAGTTTGAAATTCCTGGGTCCGCCATTTCAGACCCGTCGGAACGGATGGGTCTAGGGTCCTTAATGAGTCTAATTAAAATTAAGAAAGATTAGAGACTTCTAAACTTAATTTCATTTGCTCTTTATTCTGGTGCAACAAAAAAGGAACTACTACACAGTATTTCTCATATGCCATAGAAAATAATTTTGGAAGATTTTGCATATTAGAAAAAAATGTACTTCCAAATCCAACTACAATATCAAAAGAAAGCAGCTAATAACTAAAAGATCGAAAGCAAGCAACCAACAACATTCTGTTTTTATAGCAAGGCTACATATATATCATCATCCTACCAAGTGTATCCCCCTCATAGATCTGAGGAGGGAAGGACGGCGGCAACTCATACCCATGAAGGAAAGCGCGACCAAAAGGAGTTTCTCGACTCAAGAAAGATAAACAGAAGCCCCAGCGACGTGTAGAAAAAAACGTAAAAGATACAATAAAAGCATAAAACAATTAAAACTTAAGAGAACGGTACTACCCAAAAACTAAAGGAAACGAGAAAAGCAAGAGAAAAGGGACCCCAAAAGAAACTCTAAAAGAAATCAGTAATCTAAAACATGGATAAGGCTACATATATAGCTTAAATGAAATGAGGCAACAGGAGGAAGAAGCTATAAACAGGAAAGTGGGAAAATGAAATGGATGGTTTAGGTTTTCTTAAATGGAATGGGAAAATCACCTTAAAAATATTAAATATCAAATCAATTTTAATGGCAATTTACAAAGTATATGATATGATAAATTCTCTCTCACTATGAAGGTTAACCTTTTGTTCTTTTTTTAGTATATGATAAATTTCATTCACACGTTTAACTTCTCTGATTTTAAGTTACTTATTTTTTATTGTTTTTCATGACTCAACCCTAATTAAGCTTGGGTTGTGATTTGAATGTAGCTTTTCCCATAAGGAGTTGGTGTCCCATATATCTCGCATTAAGTAAGGCTCTTTTTATTTGGGGTACAACTGACTATATTCTTCTGTGTCTCCTCTCTGGAGAGTGTACGGCTATGCATTGTTCGTTACTTTCCCCCCAACCTTGTTTTCAAATGGGATGCTAGTTGATGACTATAACTATGACTGACATTTAACTTGTATTGTCATCTCATCCACACATTTTTCCATTTTAACATAATATAAACTTTTTTTAACATTTAAATCATTTTTTTATTTTCACCTTATTCGTGGTTAGAGCTATTTTTCAGACAAAGAAAGTACTCCCTACATTTCATTTTACTTGTCCAATTTGTCTGGACGACACGGAAAATAAGAGTGGGGTGGTAGTGGGGTATTTTAAGTGAATATAATAATTGAAAAGGTGGTAGTGATGTATTTTAAGTGATTATTATAATTGAAAAGGTGGTAGGTGGGGTATTATTAAATAATATAAGTTGGGGTAGTTGGGGGTATTTAGGTAAAAATCTTTGCCAAAAATAGAAAGTGGACAAGTGAAGAAACTTTACCAAATAAGGAAAGTGGACAAGTAAAATAAATCGGAGGGAGTATTATTTTGCGTCAACTCCCTTGTCGCAATTTCAAAATTGTGGAGTCTGGAAGGAGTACTTTGTATGATTTTTTTTAATGATTGTTACATTTTTTATTTCTCATGTTTCAATGTACAATATAAAAGGAAAATTTGCCAAGAATAATCCCAACTATCACCCGTTGGCCAGAAATAATCTTAACTATTGATTATTTTTTAATAATCCCAACTATTGATGAAGTTTGCTGAAAACAGTCTCACTCTATTTTAAACCGGCTGTAGCAGGTTTTTTGAGTACTTTTTTACCCTTTTTTTTTAACTTTCCTTCATCAAATTAGGTAAACCTATATTAAAATTTAAAAAAAAGGTAAAAAAATACTCAAAAAATCTGCTACAGCCGGTTGAAAATAGAGTGGGACTGTTTTCAGCAAACTTCATCAATAGTTGGGATTATTAAAAAATAATCAATAGTTGGGATTATTTCTGGCCAACGGGTGATAGTTGGGATTACTCTTGGCAAATTTTCCCAATATAAAATATTATAGTAACTTTAGTTGGATATAATTAAAGATTATAAAATTTTAATATAATAAACATATGCATAGTAATCAATCAAATAAAATTTGACTTGATTATATTTTTTTTGTATAAAGATCAAATTTAAATAAGAACAATATTACTTGGCAAATTTAATATATTAAATATATGCATACTAACGAATCAAATAGGGTTTTTACTTTGTCCTTAAACATGAAACAAATGCTTGTTCGATTATGTATTATTACTTTTTGTTTTGTTGATTTTAATCTTCAAATTTATGAAATATGCTCAATAATGAACGCATAATAGTCAAATTTATTAGGAACATAATGATTTGAAAAACTGACAATTAAGGTGTGAAAACCACTCATTCAGTTTTCTATTTTCTATTTTTTGTTTTAGGAAAAGCAAAGAATTAAAGACAAAAGGCAATAAATAAGCGAGACCTAATTAAATACCTCTATACTTTTGTGTAATTTAGAATTTCCCACATTTGCTTCATCTAATATAGCAACTTTAAAAGACAAATGAAAAATTAAATTACTGACAATACGTAAATTGTAAATTCATTTTTTTTACAAAGATAAATGCACAAAACTCTATTTCATTGGATATCACCGAAATTTCACCTTGCAAATTCACACAAAAAAACTCTCACACTTCTGCTATTCCATAATACTTGCAATTGATAGTGAGATTTTCCCACATTACATTTTACAATCGCTTGCAAATATTTCAAAATGGAGGAACATATCATAGTACTACTATGGAATACAATTCAACAATTAATCCAAAATTATAGTAATAATAATAATTAAGCTTACATATTTATCACGTACAATTATTGACCAACAAATTCATGATCAACAAATAACATACCTAGCAAGGGTAGCTAGCTTAGTTACTAGCTTCTAGCATCTCCATGATCCACCCTATTATTAGACCTATCTTGAGTTTGGGATCCAATTATTGTACCCGGTACAATGGGCCTTAGCCCATTACTCAGCCCGGTAAACATCCCAAATTGCCCATCAAATCCGCCACCGCCACCGCCTCCACCACCATTGGGACCCGCCATCGGTTGTCCGGAGAAATAGTCCATTGGTGTATTATTATTAACAAAATTCACAAAATGTAACCCACTTGCAACCGTACCATTATTAGTAGTTGTACAAGGATGCGCCCACGTAGTTGTACTACTTCTATCTGACCCGGGCACATGACCCGACCTAATATCAACATGTAACGTCTGATCTGAATCTTCTTGATCTTCATTATCATCGTCTTCAGAAGCACACTTTTTACCATGACACGTGTCAGAATCTACACTAGTGTGTAGATTTAACAATGTAGGGGAAGAATTAGAGGATAATTCTCCTAACCCATTATTAGGATATACATTATTATTATTAATCCGACGGCTTGGATCATTCAGATGATTATCACCATTGATCATCAACATATTAGAAAAACCCATCCAATTAGGAGGACTAACATAAAAATTATTAGCATAGTAATTGGGACTATATCCCAAAGGTCTAGTATGTGAACCGGAAGAAACGGTTGAACTGGACCGGCGAACTGATAGACTAAGAGAGGTAAAATTAGCCGGGATTGTTCCGGTTCCTGTAGCGGCAATAACCGCCGGTTCAGCTTGTTGAAGTAACCATTCAATGGTTTCACCATCAGACCGGTGACCCAATTCTCGGGTCAACTGGAAAACCCGAGCAGCACACTGAGCGGGCATTCGGGTTCTCCTCCCTCGACCGTCAACTTTAGTGTGACGGTCTTTGGAGGAGGTACGTTTTGGGGCGGGTTTTTTTGGAGCGGGTATGGGTATGGAGCCAGTTGGGTCATGATTTTCGGGCTGTTCGGGTATGGATGACCCGGTGGAAAGGAGGTGTAGTGGGAAATTTGGGTTGGGGTTTGGGTTTTGGTGGAGATGGTGATGATGATGATGATCTTCCATGATTTAAATTATGTAGAAATGATTTTTTTAGAAGGAAAAAAAGAGGTAGTGTTAAGTGGGTTGATTTGTAGACCCTCCAAATTGATGGGTGGGTCTTAAAAATGGATTTTTGGGGAGGAGAGAGAAAAAAAAAGCAAAAAAATTGATGTGATGAAGTGGGGAAGACTAAGGGAAATGAGGTTTATGAAGTAGAAGAGAAAGACTTAAAAGGCTAGCTATGGAAAATTATTGGGATATCGGGCGAATTTAAGATGTTAGTATAGAACAGACTAAAAATTTAACCGTACACGTTGCACATAGAAGCAAAAGACTTAAGTTTAGCTATGGAGGGATTATGAGAGCCACAACAATAAGAAGAGTTGAACACTCATCTTCATATATAGAGTCGGAAGAAAAGGCTTAAGATTAGCTATGGAGAGATAATTGTTAAAGTTATAAGGCGAAATTCGGATATTAACATAGGTAGTATGGCTCTAACACGTATTTTCTTATATATGAGTATTTGAACAACTAGATTAATACCCTCTCCTATTCACCCTATATGTCCTATATATTCAGTTTTATATGTTACATCATACAATATAGTAATTGAGAAACATCTTTGCCATTTGTCACTTCATGAATCCATTATGCCAATTGTCATCACATCATGAATCAATTGCAATTATTTTGCTATTTGTCACTTCATGAATTATTTATTTTGTCATTTATCCAATCAAATAAGTTTAGGAAGATGGAAAAGTATGTGTTTAATGCAATAAATAGAATAAAACTCTTCATTTTATGTTACTTACATGGAATGAAATCTGAGCATAGAGTAAGATAAAAGGCAAGCAATAAGCATAGTAATCATTATCATTGGCTCAATTATCAGTTACCGACTTACATGTTGATTTTTAGCTTTAGTTAGATTATTTATAAAACATTACATTTCCCTCAAATTAATTACTTATTTTCATCATTCAAATATATAATGCTTAAATTTTTCATTATATTTACATATAATTCATGTGGGGCTAATATTGAATTATCTATCTTGATCGAGTATGTAATTTTTTTATAATTATAAAATGCCTTTTTTACCTAAGTAATTAATAATATGCTGAGAATAAATTATCAAAATAATTAAATTACTATATATATGAAAATTAAAGAAATCTCGTGCATTGCACGGGTATTATACTAGTAGTTTTGTAATACACAAATTCTTACTTGAGACCGTCTTTTGTAAAGACGGCTCTCAAAAGCCTAGTCCAATTCTAAATATATATTGTTACAACTCTGAATTATATTTCAAAAGACGGTCTCTCATGAAAGCACTTTATTATGTTTTGGGTAAGAAAAAGAGAAAAAAATTTCTCTCTTGTTAGGTAGGAGTATTTCAGAGACTGAGGAGTAGATACTGTTTTCACCTGAACTAGGTTTTGTACTTGTCCATGTACACTTCATTAAGGCCATTGGGATTTGGAGTACCTATTATTTAACTCATCATACTACTACTACTAGTAGTATGATGAGGGCCTTGAGGCCCGCTACAACCCCCAACTAAACCCGTAACACAAATTCTTAAATGAGACGGTTTTATTTATAATTTTAAAGTGATTAATTATTAAAATGGACTAATTATATGGATCTTTCTCATGATGAGACACTCTCATACTTGATACTTCACAAGACAAGCTGAGACGGCCTTACCATAAGACGCGCCTCATATATAAGTTAAATAGCTTGTCTTACTGAGAGACAGTCTTTCACAGAAGTATATAGCTCCGTTTAGAAGTCAAAATTTTTGTAGTGGTTAATATTTTTCTAATTTTTGGACGTTGAATGATATAGCTATTAATTGTCGCCCATATTACCTCCTTATGGAACCCCAACACTATTATTTTATTTCTTGTTTGAGAATAAAGAATAAATAATAATTTTCTATTTTTAGTTTGAAGAACCTACCAACAACTTAGCTTGCAAAACTACAGGATCAGAGTAAAAACTAGAAAGTTTCACTTCTGTAAGGTTGTACTTTTAACTAATTCAACTATAATATAATATAATGTAACTACTATAATAAGATTAAAATAACTTATTTATTAATTTATTGATATTAATATGTTATTTATGTTTAGATGATAATTTTTTTTTAAATTTTATTTTTTTTATTCTTGATATGGAATTGTAGGATTTGATAGTTTCATTATTGCTGTACTCAAAACTTTTTATTGCTTTTATCACTTAAATTTGATTATTTATTCTTCTATATTTAGCAGTTTAACTTCAGTTAAGTTTGTATTGAAATCTACAAATACAGCATATCTTATGCATTATTATTATTACTTAGCGCCTTCCTTGCATGACTTGCTTTATTCGGTGTCTCTTTAGCCGTATTCCTCATGCCCTCTTAGAGAAGGTACGAGTAATATGGTTTATTTGTAGCCGCTTGACCCTGCCACTATGTAAGAACTGGGTATGATATATGTTATGATATATATGCATAGTATATGATATGTTTTGTCTAGCAAATTAATTAACTAAGTCGATCGGGTTCGGGTTCGGGTTCGGGTTCTATTCAAGAGACTGACATAAGGTAGATCGAACATTCCCATTTATATGTGTACAAAACCAACCTTGACTACTATATATGGATTTTATATTATACAATTTAATACTTAATAGAAATATATACGTTTTTGTTAAAATAGTTTTTGTTCTAACATAGACAGACTTGAACCTAAATCTGTCGGGGTAAAGGCCATGATAGAGTTTACTATTCCAATAGCCAATTGTATGATCAAAAGAGGACAACAATAAAAACTGTAAGTACGTCATACGTGATAGTGTTAAATGGCAAATACTTGTGTCATTTGTCTGAAGTTGCGACAATTTCATGTTGTGAAACAACATTATAATTTATAATGGCATCAAATTTTCAATCACCATGTTTTTTCCCCTACTCTAATGTTTGCTTATTTTTGTATACTTAATTATTAATTGAGATAATCTAAATAAACTTGTCTGGTTTAATATAATATTTTTAGTGTATCATAAGAATTTTATAACCAATATGATTCGACAATCAAGTTATAATAGAAACAAATTTTCAAAAATATTTGAGTATAATAATAAAAAGACTATTCCATTCTTTTACTATTGTTATTTTCATTGTTTTGCCGTAATATTTGTATCTAAGAATAAAAATAAAAAGAGCTATATAAAATAGAGTTAGTAGATTGATCACATACTGAAATAACAACTGTAACTTTTTATTATTTAGCGAACCAAATAACCATTTTAAAATTGGATTCAGATCGGATATTCGATTCTCCAAATTTTAAAAATTTATTATTTTTATTTTTGAAATATCAACAGTTTTTATTAGAAACATTGTTTATGTTGTTTAATTTACTAATATATGTACAATTCTCAACTATAACTTAATTGTATAACTAATTTATTGTTAATTAATTTAGAAGTAAGCTTAAATATTTATTACCAAAATAATTTGTTTTCGAAGTTAAATAAATAAGCATGACGAAAGAAAGAGAAGTAAGCTTAAATATTTATGTGGAAAAAAATCATACATTTATTTATAAAAAAGAAAAAAATATATAAGAATCAGAAAACTGGATATCCGCTTTTTCGAATACTTTGATTTGGATTATCGAGGTATCCTAAGTTTCAGATATCCAATTTCAGATCAAAACCAGATCATAATTTTCACTATTCAAATCGATTTAATATCCGATTTTAAACACCCATCAAAAGTAAGCATATGCAAAAGTTTTTCGTGGTCGCCTAGAAGCAAATTGTCACATTACTTGAGTGTGGTGTGAGATGGGCGTATATGCTACACTTCTCAAATACACTCCACAAAATTAAGGTGAAATTGACAAACACTATCCCAAATTAGTATTTTGTAAGATTTAGTGAAACTCTTTAAATGGACTAAAATCCATAATCCTTAATGACATAGTTGGAAACTTCCTATAAAATCCATGAAATGATAACTCAAATAATAATAATAATAATAATAATAATGAAAGAACAAATGATGTAGTGTGCGTTGTCAACGATGTTGGACAAAAGTTTGAATATAGTTCCATACCTATGCATGTGGTCTTCATCAACTCCATAAAATGCTATGATGTGATCTTTATGTAAACATAGTCAAAGACTCTTAGTTTCTTCCCAACTAAAAATTTAAGATATAGTGCATATTTTTATTACTTTTCTAAAATTGCTTTATTTTTATGTGCACTCCCAATTGATACCTACGCCCAATAGGGGTCGAACTCCAAACCTTTTGGTACTTAATTCCACTTATATAGAAAATAAACGATGAGATATTTGCGTACATATAAGACCAAAAATGACCTGACTTGAAATTTCATATTCCCATCTATTCTGCCTATTAGTGTATTTACTTTTTGATCACTATTCACTTATCCTCTTAATTTGTATTTTATTCTTAATATATAAGTTAATATATAGTCAAGTGAGATCTTATTTAATTTGCTTCAATGCAAGAATTATTAATATTAATTTTCTAAAATTTTTAATTATTCACACTTAGGAAGTGTTAAGACTTAAGTGTTACCTCAACAAATATAAAAAAAGATAAATAAAACTAGTAGACTGAATAGAAAGGAATATGATGTGTATGTTATTAGAAAAGATGAACAACTACCAAAATTCCGACAAGGCTTTATATATGACCAAGTCGAAAAGGATGGCTATTTGGTTTGGTAAGCCATCTCCTTCACTTATCACCCTCATTCATTGTAAACATCATACAGTTGGCTTGCCGAATGATATTATGAATCATTAACCAAAACATCAATAATATATATCATCCTCATATTTAGTATATATAGTATATCTCGTCCACAGGAATACTATGATTAGGGTTTGGAAAGGAAAGTAAGATAACAACCCAAATTCATAAAGAAGAATGCGGTAATTTTGTCAATTATAGTTACAGTCATCAACGCAATAATTACGTATAAAGCCAGGATCTAGAAGAAAAAAGTTGCAGATGGACCATATTTGTATCCCTTTATTGTTAAGGCAAGGACTAGTTGATTAGTATTATTGTACTATCTTTTCTATGTTCTGTCATATCTTTATTATTTTTTGTGGAAAAAAAGGCATACATTGAATCCTAGGTGAATTCAAATTTGTAATGTACGATAAGCCGTACACGTATCCTTGGCGAATTAAAATTTGTAATTGACAAATATATTAAGAAATTATTAGGAAATAGTATCAGATTTCTTATAATTTTCTTTTTAGTATGTCTTATAAATATTGCTTTAATTTAATATTATCTTCAACAGTAACCAACCCACTCTCTTTACATCCACATATTTATTTTCTTTATTCGTTTCATATACATGTTTTTCCAACTCTCCTTGAAAAATACTTTTCCCTTAATTTTTTTTTTAAAAATTTTTTAATTATACTTGTTGAAAAGTTCATAAATAGAGGAGTAATCAATAACGAAGTAGACATACTCCATTACTCCTAATAATTAATAAATTATTGTTAGGCAATATTCATAATGATACTAAAAATAGAATTGACATCTTACGATTGCTACTTGATCCATAGCCAATTAGCTTAATAGTACGTACTTTAAAAAATATAAACATAATATATAGTACATATTGATTAGATTACACTACAACATAATTTGCTTTTAGTGGGGTATATTTAGCGATATTTAATTTAGATGTTGCTATTTTAAATTTCTTATAGTGTATATATATAGAGGATTTAGTGACATTTATTAAAGTCTTTAGCAGCATATTAAAAAGTCACACTAAAGCTTTTAGCGACATAGGATCTAGTGACATTTCTCACAAATGTCACTATAGACAATAGTGATAATTACATTTGCCACTAAAGACCAAATTAGGTGTCGTTAAATCACTTTATGGTTGAACTTAAATTAAAAACTAATAATTATTACACTAAAATTTGAATTAGTGGCATTTTTTAATGCCACTAAATTCAATATCGCAAAAAGCTAAGTTTGTTGTAGTGAATAGAGTATTATTTATATTTTTGAATAATAATAATTATAATTAATAACGTTAAAACACTACTAAATCTTGTGGATAATGATGGTAGAAAAAGGAAATTAAGTAATTGATTAAACAATTAAGTAGTACACTACACTGTAACTGATAACACACCCCAACTACCTTATATTTTTAGGACAAAAATGATGCTCCCTTCCATGCTTAGATCATGTTACATGTACTATCAATTTCCAATATGATATTGTTTGGATATGCTAATGCTAGCTATTTGCCAACTACTCCCTCATTACCTATGTAATTAATATTTCCACAATATCACAAATGTCAAAAAGAATACAAATTAAAAAAATACAAATTAAAAACTTTGATATTCAGCTAGTCTTTTGAGCGATTGTCTTTTTAGAGATATATTTTAAGCCCAATCCAATTAAGATTAATGTCTACTTACTATATTCTTAATGCCTACTTACATTATTCATAACACAAATTCTTACTTGAGACCGTCTATAAAATAGACGTCTCAAGTTTTGGGGTTGACTCAATTTATAAATTAAAAAAAAAAACTGATTAGTGGTTTTGTAAATTGAAAGAGAGAAATGGGTTGGGCTCTTCAGAGACGTCTATACTATAAACAGTCTCTCTAAAGAGGACCTGTATTCATAATGCTTACTAGCTTATCGTATCCTTAATGCCTACTTTCAACACCTTAAATGTCTACTTATATCATTCTTAATATATAATGGGCCGACCCAATTAGAAATGGTCTCTTAAAAAGTAAAAAGAGCAAAAACAAAAAAAGGACTTATAAATAAATTCAGAAGGTCTCTTGAGAGACCGTCTATAGCAAAGACGGCTCTCTCAACAGCTCAGTCCAATGATTTTAAATTCAAAAATAAGACTAATGACTAGTCAGTATACTTATTTTGCAAAATGGGTTGACACATATTTACCCGTCTATATTATAGACGGTCTATAGCAAGAATTTGTGAAATAAATTTAATGAAAAGATAGAGATCATACATTACCTACTATTAAAAATTAATAAATTCACGAGGACCGAAAGACTACTAGATAAATTATGGATCATCATATACTTAATTACAAAAAGAATCATCGACTATATAATTTAAAATGAAATTTGGTTAAGATTTTATATTTTGAAATTATAAGCCACTTGATGCTAGTAATGATCAATATTTCTATTTTAGGTGTTATAGTTTCAACAATAATGGAATAATATATTCAAAGTTTTGATCATACAAGATAAGATTGTGATCAATTTTTTATATAGTTTAAAGTTATTATTAAATTATTCTTCATTAACGAACAAAATAATGACTAATTCATCTTTTCCTTCTAGAAGAATAGAATTTTACATGAATTTTATTTAATTATTCGTTTCAAGTACTGAATCTTATATTAGAGCCCAACTCTGTGATCCTCTAACAAACACCATTAATTAGTCACAAAATCTCATAAGAGACGGTCTATAGGATAGACCACAAAATTGGGTCAGCCCATTTCCCTTAACTGATTTTTTTTATTATAATATCAATTATATTATGTTATAATCCTAAATGTAAGGTATTATAATCTCGAATATACTATTCTATAACCCCAAATATAAGTTATTATAACCCCAAATAATTTATTATAACCCCAAATATACTATGTTATATTTTGGGCTGAGCTTCATAGATTCCGTCTATAGAATAGACCGTCTCCCATGAGACTTACTGTTAATTAGTTGATCACAAATTCTTATACAGCCAGTTTCCTAACACAGACCTCTTTTAGGCCCAACCCATTAAATATTAACGTTTATTTATTGTGTCTTTTATACCTACTTATATTATCCTTAATGCTCACCGAGTAAGTACTTAAGTAATTACAATATCTGTCAATCGGGGAAGGTTTTTGGTGACAAGATTTTAAATGTGTACTTACAATACTCTTAATGTCAATCGAAAAAACTTTATATTTTTCTTTTTGGGTCAACCCAATTAGAGATGATCTTTTAAAGAGACTGTCTCTTACAAAAATTTATGATTCATATATGACATTTTCATCATAAGACGGATTTTCTATGTATATAATAAGTTGAATAATACAGTTAATATAAATCATATATCAACATATAAACTTTTTATTTTGAGCTCATCTGGTCGAGAACCTCCTTAGGTTGGAAGAAATGAAAGACACTTCATGCTTCTTAATCACTAATAATAAAGGAAGCAAGAAATAATCACAATTACTTTTTCTATGGCCACCTTACATCTTTTTTTTAGGTCCTATCCTCGAAGACTCCTCTTGAGCCGAAGAACACTTGTGACCGCCCTCTCCTTATGGGTATGAGACGCCGTCGACCTTCCTTCCCCGGACCCTGACCATAGATTTATCTATGTGCGGGAACACTGGATATGATGATGATGTACAATATTATTATAAATTATGAATCTATGATGAATATGTTAAAGTAGCTTGTTTATAAGAAGCATTTGTCCCAACTCCCACACTAACTATAATCTATAACAATAAAGTTACAAGCAAGAATTGCTTATAAATTAAGCACTAGATGGAAGGAATGAACTATCACTTTTGCTTCTTTTCTAGCCATCATTTTTGTATCTTTCTTTTTTCATTGATGCAAGAATTAAGGAGTTTGTTTCAGAAGCATGACCATTACAATAAACTTACAAATTGAAATTAAAGTTATTATTATTTTTTTTTTACATTTGCACAAATTGAAAAATTACAAAAATCAAATTAATAAATCAGAGTGGCGCAGCGGAAGCGTGGTGGGCCCATAACCCACAGGTCCCAGGATCGAAACCTGGCTCTGATATATTTTTTAAGAAATTTTTTCAAGGCTTTGTTAAAATTGGAAATAACACGCTCATTAAATTAAAGATAATTCTCGGAGTTTTTGATTTCTTTTCTTCTCTAACACTTTACATTGAGAACTTGCAATCTTCGTTTGTAATTTTCTTTATCTTCTTCCATTTAAGTTTTCTCTTACATCATTCTAATTTCTGTGTACTCGGAATTTAGTGTAATTCTTTGTATTTCAAAAAATATTTTTTGTATACATTCCCAAGCACCGTAGTGGGGAGGAAATGATGTTTTAGGAAAGAACATCTCGCCTAGAATTAATATCAAGTTCAAACAAAATCTTCTTGTTACTATGTTCGATATATGGTGATTCCCGATGATGAAGTCTACATTTTGTGTATGTTAAGCAAAAGTCTCACTACAACAAATTTAGCTTTTTGCGACATTAATTGGATTTAGTGGCATTAAAAACATGTCAAGTTCCAACATAAAGTGATTTAGCGACATTTAATTTGGTCTTTAGTGACATATGTAATTGTCACTAACTCACTATAGTCTATGGTGGCATTTGTGAGAAATGTCACTAGATCCTATGTCGCTAAAAGCTTTAGTATGACTTTTTTATATGCTTCTAAAGGGTTAAATAAATGTCATTAAATCCTCTATATACATTATAAGAAATTTGAAATAGCGACATTTAAATTAAATGTCGCTAAATATATCCCACTAAAAGCAACTTATGTTGTAGTTTGTCATATATTTTTTGTAACCTACTATGTTTATGATTTTGTGTAACTATTTTTTAGATTGATTAATAAAATTAAGGTCACAATTTACAACAGCTCTTTATAACTAGACACATTGTCATATATTTTACTTTAATTCCAAATACATTTTTTTTATTGAATGCTTAATTGAAAAATAAAACAAATAAAAAGTTAAAAGAATTATTTTTTTCCTAATATTTTATCATCTATGCAATCTTTTATTGATTTTAGTTGAAAATATATTAAAAATCAGGTGCTCTCTTGAGAGACCGTCTTTTGTAAAAACGATTCTTAAAAGTCCAACCCAAATCTATATTTAGAGTTGTAACTATATATATTTAGAATTGGACTGGATTTTTGAAAATTGTCTTTATAAAAGACGGTCTCAAGTAAAATTTATGATTAAAAATCAGTACTTCAATGAATTAAGATTTGTCGTCATTAGTCAACTTCGTTCTAAAAGACCTCATTTTTTTCCTCCAATTCTTCTCCATTCTTTTAGTCAATTTTTTCTGTGAAGAACTAACTGTGAAGAAGTTACATAGAAAATTACCAACATCAAAGTGAAATCAAGGAAAGAGAGAGAGATCTATCAATTTCATTGATTCAATCAATTCGTTAATTCAATTGGTTTATCAATTTGAGAAATACCCACTTGCTAAAAAAGATCAAATCTTTCTTTTTTGATTGATTTAATCCTTGTATTCATAGATCTACTGAGTTGGGTTCTATCACTCTTGCAGTTTTCCACTCTTTTCCATTTTTTTTGGGAAGTAAAGGTTTGTTCTTTTTGTTCCTTTCTTTTGGATTGTGTTTAATTTATGTTGATTCAATTAGAAAATTGGGGTTTTATTGTGAAATTTAGTTTTTGGATTTTGAAGTTTTGATTTGATGATCTAGTAGTTTAGTGGGTCTTTTTTGTTTGAATATGTGATTGTGGAGCAAAATTTGATAGATTTGATCTTATAAGTACTCTTGGATTTGAGAATCCCCTCTCCCCTTGCCCGTAGATATTCTCTAGCCTACTCGATTGAAAAATATAAAAAAATGTAGTCTTGGACTTAATTTTGAACTGCATCATTCTTTCTCTATTTTTTTTTTCTTCAATTTGGAAGATTAGGGTTTAGTAGAATAGATTTTATTTAGATTAGATAGGGCTATAGAAGGTTGAATGTTGGTACATTGTTTAGTTTGAATAATAGTTGATTTCTTTGCTTTAGTTAATTGAGGATTGTATTTGTGGGTATTTTAGATTTATGATCATTTATTTTTATAGGGTGTTGTTAGGTTGAATGGGGCTTTTTTTTTTTTTTTTTAAGTTTTACTTGCTATTTATCTTATTTTGAAGTGTTTATGTATCTCTTTATGAACTGGGTTGTATACTTGTATTTAAGCGTATAATGAGACAATGATATGTAGTGGAATTCAACTATTTATGTCTGTACGATTAGTATTTTTCTTTGGTGGAACCTTGAACTTGAAAAGTTTTGGATCGGAGTCTAGATGATACTCTTACAGTCGTATGGTGGATTCGAGGGTGAAGGAAAGACTAACACTATGTTTGGATAGCAGATTAGGAGAGAAAAGAAAAACGAGAAGCGGAGAAGGGAAGGAAGGGGAGGGGTAAGGAAGGAAAATTAGTGTTTTCACTCCAATTTCCTTGCATCCCTTTGTATTATCCAAACAATGGATCCCATCCTTTCAAATCACTTCCCTTCCTTTCCTCCATTTCTCTCTATTCAAACACAATTAATATTATTACCAATAGCGTGACAAAAATTATTGCATAGTGAGTTATTTGATGTTGATATTAGTGGCATTACTGTTTATCTTCCGTTGTTTTGAATGGTAGTTAATATTCTTTATCTACTTAATTGTTGTTTATGTAGGTGTTTACGTTAAGTGTGTGAAGGTTTTGCTTTTGAACACTAAATGATGTGGATTGTGTAACGAAAGCTGAGGGCTGAGCTTTGAGTTGTTTGAAAGTTTCAATAAGAAATGGCTCCAGCAACCAAGGCAGACAAGAAAGTAGCTGATGCAGCCGCTTGGATGTTCAATGTCGTCACATCAGTAGGAATTATAATGGTCAATAAAGCTCTCATGGGTACACACGGCTTTAGTTTTGGTGAGTATCCTTGCTTTAAGGCTATGCAATATGTACTACACATGCTCATTGCTTTTACCTTCAATGTCGGTAGTAGCCTCAAACATGTTCTAAAAAAAATCATTATTGATCAAAGATGAGGCCTAAATGCCTCTTCGCTGAACAATGCATCATAAATTTACTACACATGCTCATTACTTATACCTTCAGTGTGACTAGTAGCCTCAAACATGTTCGAAAACAAAATTATTATTGTGGATAAGACCTAAATGCCACTTCAGTATACAACTCATAATAAATTGGAAATATTGTCTTGAATAATCCCACATATTGTCTATCCATTGCGAATTATCCCAACTATTGATTATTTCCAAATAAACCAACCTTTATACGTTTTTTGTTAACAACACCCCTTGAAACATTTTAATCGACTATTGTATTTGTAGGTATCTACTAGCTATTACACTCACTTTTTCGTCCTCCTTATGCTTACCTAGAGTAGTCGGTTAAAAAGTGACAAGGGGTGCTGTGAGAAAAAATATACAAAGGTTGTATTATTTAGAAATAATCAATAGTACGGATTATTCACAACAAATGGGTAATAGATGAGATTGTTGAAGACAATTTTTCCTAATAAAGTTACAAGATTCTCTTCATTTGGCAAGGTTTCTATGCTATTCAGTGATAAAATCTTCACATGTTGATGTTCAAGCAAGGATAAGTTTTATCATGTTGCTCATAGGAGAAGGGTAAATTGGTGTTAAATAAATTGAGAACCTAACTAGTTTACTTTTTACTTTGATCTTGTATTATTGCTTTTATGCCAATCTTTCTGCGCTAGTGTCTGACTGGATCATTTGCCCTTTTTGCACAATTATCTGCTCACATAATCTTTTAGAAACCCAGTGTAGATTTAAGGGTATCAGTGTGAATTGATCTTCGAAATATATTGAACATTATGCAGACTTAATTTGTTTTGATTTTTGGAAATCCATTCGAAAATTTAACAGAATTCATTTTATGTTGCAGCTACTACATTGACGGGTTTGCATTTCGCATTTACAACTGTAATGACACTTGTTCTTAAACGGCTTGGGTTTATACAACCCTCTCATCTGCCATTGCCGGACCTGCTGAGATTTGTTATATTTGCTAACTTTTCCATTGTCGGCATGAATGTTAGTCTTATGTGGAACTCAGTGGGATTCTATCAGGTAAACTTATGTTTTTCTTTTCATTTTGCTCGGTGCCGCCTGATTAGGTTTTTAGCACATATTTGACTTCCGGAAAAAAAACTGTTTCATGGTTTTCAGATCGCAAAGTTGAGTATGATCCCTGTTTCCTGTCTGTTGGAGATTATGCTCGATAAAGTTCGATACTCGAGAGACACTAAGCTCAGCATAGGGCTTGTTCTTGTAGGTGTCGGTGTATGCACAGTTACCGATGTTAGTGTAAATACTAAAGGTTTTATCGCTGCTTTTATTGCCGTGTGGAGCACTTCTTTGCAGCAATATGTAAGTTCTGTTCTTTATTTTCCGTCTAATTACTTTTACTCATAATTTTAGATTAAGGAAAATGTTTGGAATAGGTTGCATTAATACCCTTTTTATAAGTATAATTGATCATAACATTTGAAATAGTTCTCTTAGTTTATATTCACACTTGAAGATTATATTTACACTTGTAAGTTGTAACATTCGAAGTTAAAAAATCCAATTTCTCCATGATCTTATGTATGCATAATTTCGCGACCATTTTGTGAATGTAACTGTTAATTAAACTTAGATTTTTGAATTTCCCATCTTAAGTATGCATTATCTTAGCTTAAAATAAATTCGTAGTGGCAAAAATGCTGAATGGTGATGCGGTTAAATTTATGCTAATTATCTGCCTAAAACATGAGATATCCCTCGAAACAGCTTACAACGTGGGAAGTATCACTTTGGTTTTTTGAAAACCTTTATAGTGCGGCCAATAAATTTATGTTCCTGTTGTTGGAAATTAGAATTTTAGGCCGAATAAATATAATAAATCATGTTGCTATCGAAACCGATGTTTTTGTCTAATTACTTGTGTTTCATGTTGCAGTATGTACATCATCTCCAAAAGAAGTATTCACTCAGTTCTTTCAATCTCCTTGGTCATACTGCACCTGCACAAGCTGGATCTCTGCTTATATTGGGCCCTTTTATTGATTATTGGTTAACAAGCAAGCGAATTCTTGCGTACAACTTTACTTCACCGGCTTTGGTAAGGACATAAATTTATTTATAGTAATTTATCTTTTATCTTCTAAGGCATGAACTATACGCGGCCTTGCTTTTGCATTAAAAACTCTTTGCTCATTTGTGTATAATAAAAATGATTTTGCGTGTGGGGTGCAATGACATTTTGGTATCATTGTCGACTCTTAAATTTTAAAATATGACATTTTATTACCCCAATGCCGTAAACTAGCTCCACCTTAACTGGGCTTGGGGAATCAGATGTACGCAACCTTATTGTTATTAGTACCAAAAGTGAGGTAGTTTCTGATTAACTTTTGGCAACAAATATCATATGCAACTTCACGTAAATAAGAAGTGCACGTGATTTAATAATCATTTTATATTATAATAATCCGTTATAGTCCGAAACTTAATAACTAGATATCTTTGGCTCCATTGAAGTAACGACATTTGGTTCAAAATAGGATTGGAGAAATACATGTGTGCTATGCATGATTCCTTTAAAGTTTCACTCATGTCGAATGGGTCGGTCTAGTTTAGCTTGCTCGATGTTTACTTTTTGGAATTTAGTTTTTTTTTTTTACACCAATAATCAGTAGGTCTCTAAGATCTTCCCTCAAAACTCGTCGGTTTGTATCTTGTTCAATCTCTCGGGTTACATGCAATTTGATACTGTACTACCTACCGAATTGGATTGATTCATTAACGGGTGCACTCTTTTATCTTGACAGATCTTTATAATCCTATCATGTACAATCGCTATTGGGACAAATCTGAGTCAGTTTATCTGCATCGGAAGATTCACAGCCGTATCATTCCAAGTACTTGGCCATATGAAGACCATCCTAGTTTTAATTCTCGGCTTTATCTTCTTCGGGAAAGAAGGGTTGAATTCGCAGGTGGTGCTCGGCATGATAATTGCTGTAGCGGGAATGATATGGTACGGAAACGCCTCCTCAAAACCGGGTGGAAAAGAACGTAGGAGCCCTTCCTTACCTAAGCAGCAAAAGAACGCAACCGATTCTTCCGAACTTGATTCAAAGGTCTAACCATTTTTTCCGCATTTCTTCACACTCATAGAGATGTAGATTTGAGTAGACGATGTTACGTGATTTAGATTTGAATTACAGTATCAGATTCTCCAGAACAGATTGATTATTGTCATTAATTTATAAATACTTGTGATTCTTTTGCCATTTTTTTATGGTCATCCTTTGTTTTTTTTTTACTTTTTTCTCTTGGGAGATGTCACCCTCTATCTAATCTATCTTGTACTCGAGTCTCGATTCGTGCACATAACTACGAATTCCTTTTCAGAGGTACCAACCTGAACCAAGCTAGGTACTCGACGTTTCTCCTTTTGTGTCTTTGTTGGGCTGGGTATTGTTGAAAGCCCGAAGCCCAAAACAATATTTTCCGGGCTAGGTTTTAGGCCATTTTTTAGTCCTATGTCAGGTTGTGCTTATAGGTCTGGATTGGGGACACAAATGATCACCTCTGCATTTGGTCTATATCCAAATTGGTTTTGCTGATATGCTCATGTCTTATTTCAATTTTAAATCTCTTATCGTGCTTAGTTAAAATATAAAAAGTTATAATAATATTTATATTGAGAAAATAATACAAAATTCTATATGATTATATTTAAATCTTATATTGAGAATAAAATATAAACTATGAGTGAATAGTGCCACCGCCACAAAACAAATATGCCATTTGATCAAAAGTGGAGGGTGTAGAAATTTGTCTAAAATAAATT
Organism: Amaranthus palmeri; assembly: GCA_019776075.1. Classification (NCBI taxonomy): domain Eukaryota; kingdom Viridiplantae; phylum Streptophyta; class Magnoliopsida; order Caryophyllales; family Amaranthaceae; genus Amaranthus; species Amaranthus palmeri. Next base: position 950,948 of record JAAKBH010000292.1, read on the forward strand.
AGAAACTTAAATATTGGGACAAAATCGGTATTGAAGGTGGATGCTAGGTCGAACTGAGTCGGAGAAGGGGCGAAGTTAGAATCAAGTTAATTTATAAGATTTTTAATGAGATTAGACAAATGACACCAATGTTATACTCAGATTGTATAGTTGGACACAAATTACATATTTTTTTCGAATTCGAAACAAATTCATTTAGAACTTATTTGTTTGAAAATAAAATTAAAAAAAGCAATTTTATATGAGTTATCTATCATCAATACGACATTAACTGTGACTTATATGAGTTATCTATCATCAATACGACATTAATTAGGATTTACGACATTAATTAGGATTTATTGTCAAGTTCGTGCGAAAGACCCTCGTTACTTTCTCTTCTATTCTTCTGCCTCATTCTTTTAAGTCAATTTTTTCTGTGAAGAATTTGCATAGAAAACTACCAACATCAAAGTGAAATGAAGGAAAGATAGAGAGATCTATCTAAATCACTGATTCAACCAATTTGTTAGTTCAATTGGTTCATCAAATTGAGAAATACCCACTTGCCAAAACGATCAAAGCTTTCTGCTTTCATTGGTTTGATCCTTTTATTCATAGATCTACTGAGTTGGGTTCTATCATTCTTGCAGTTTACAACTCTTTTTCCAGTTTTTTGGGAAGTAAAGGTTTGTTCTTTTTGTTCGTTTCTTTTGGATTATGGTTCAATTATGTTAATGTAATTACGAAATTGTGGTTGTATTGTGCAATATTAGCTTTTAGGTTTTGAATTTTTGATTTGATGCTTTAGTAGTTTAGTGGGGCTTTTTTCGAATATGTGATTGTGGAGCAAAATTTGATAGATTTGATCTTGTTAAGTGTATTGGCTAGAGAATCATGAGTTGGCCTTTCACCCTTATAACAAGGGTTCGATTGTCAACTAATTCCGTCTTCCCCTTGCCTGTAGAGTTTCTCTAGCTTATCCCGAATGAAAATTATAAAAAATGTAGTATTGTACTATTGAAAATTATAAAAGGTTGAAAGTTGGTACAATGTTTGGTATGAAAAATAGTTCATTTCTTTGCTCTAGTTAATTGAGGATTGTATTTGTTGGGTTTTAAGTTTTGTGATCATTTGTTTTTATAGGGTTAATGATGGATTGAATTGGGCTTGTTTATAAAGTTTTACTTGCTATTTTTCTTTTCTTGAAGTGTTTATGAATTTCTTTATGAACTGGATCGTATACTTGTATATAATTGTATCCTGAGTCAAATGTTTTTTAGAGGAATCCAATTACTTTAAGCAATCCTTTCTGGCAGTGTGTTAGGAGGAACTATAGTGTGAATAAGACTAGAGAGGCGAACCCAGGATTTTAATTACGAAGGGACACGCTAGTTGCCCTACTAGTATGATACTCCTACTGTTTTGGATTGGAGTCTGGATGATACTCGTCCTGTCGTATCGTGGTAGATTAGCCAGAATCTGTTTGTGAAACTATAATTATTTATGTTGCGTCTTTTGGTGGTAGAGGGTGAAGGAAATACATTAACACTATATTTGGATAGCAAATTAGGAGAGAAGAAAAAAGAGAACGAGAAGGGAAGGACGGAAAAGGGAGGAGAAGAGAGGGAAAAGGCTTCATTGTTTGTATAGGAAGGAAAGGTAGGGGAAAGAAAGGAATTGCATTTTCCTTCCAAATCTTTCCTCTTATGGAGAGATTTAAATGTTAACAAAATGAAGGTACTTAATCCTTCCAAATCCTCTCTATCCCTTTTTGCTAAACTAGGGGATCTCCATCCCTCCAAATTCGTTCCTTTCTTTTCCCTCCATTTTCCTCCATCCAAACAAGGGCTAAAAGCTTTCTGCATTGCAACACTAGGAATTAACCTCCGGAATATATCTGTCCAAAAGATAAGGGCATCTTATTGAAATCCTGGAAATTGATGAACGCGTATTCTGCATATGTAGTATCTATATGAGTGGCTCATCAGTTTTTCAAATTATTTCTCTATTCCTGTAACAATAACCGATGTTGGTAATTGGTGTTGATATTGGGGGGAAGTACTTTTTATCTGTCATTGTTTTGAATCGTATTTATTATTCTTTACCTACTTATTTGTTGTTCATGTAGGTGTTTACGTAAAGTGTGTGAAAGGCTTGGTTTTGAACACTAAATGATGTGGATTGTGTAACGAAAGCTGAGGGCTAAGCTTTGAGTTGTTTGAAAGTTTCAATAAGAAATGGCTCCAGCGACCAAGGCAGAGAAGAAAGCAGCTGATGTTGCCGCTTGGATGTTCAATGTCGTCACATCAGTAGGAATTATATTGGTCAATAAAGCACTCATGGCTACACATGGCTTTAGTTTTGGTGAGTATCCTTGCTTTATATGCAATATATACTACACATGCTCATTGCTTTTACCTTCAATGTGACTTGTAGCATCAAGCTTGCTCTAGACCAAAATCATTATCAATCAAAGATGAGGCCACAGTACAACTCATAATAAATCAACAAGATTGTCGTCATTGGCCACGGTTTCTATGTTATTCAGGGATAAAATCTTCACATGTTAATGTTCAAGTTTATGTTACTCGAGCACTTCATTTTGCTTCACGTACCCGTGTATGATCATTTATCCTCGGACATTTGCATGGCAGTTAGACACTTCATTTTAGGTGTAAAATTGAATATTTAGATATATCCGACACTTGGACATGTACTAGTATCCTTCATCAGTACCTGAGTCCAAGTAACATAAGTTCAAGCAATATTACAATGGATGTCTAATAATACACTTTCGAAGAGAAATGGAGAGACAATGATTTATTATGTTGCTCATAGCAGAAGGGTGAATTGGTGATGGAAAGATCGAATAAACTGAGAACTTAACTAGTTTACTTTTTACTTTGATCTTGTATTATTGCTTGTATCTCAATCTTTCTGCGCTAGTGTCTGAGTGGATCGTTTGCGTTTACAATAACCTTTGGAAACCCAGTGTAGATTTCAGGGTATCAGTATAATTTTCCAAATACATTGGACATTATGCAGACTTAATTTCTTTATGATTTTGGACATCCATTCGAAAATTTAATAGAATTCATTTTATGTTGCAGCTACTACATTGACGGGTTTACATTTCACATTCACAACTGTAATGACACTTGTTCTTAAATGGCTTGGGATCATACAACCTTCTCATCTGCCATTGCCGGACCTGCTGAGATTTGTTATATTTGCTAACTTTTCCATTGTCGGCATGAATGTTAGTCTTATGTGGAACTCAGTGGGATTCTATCAGGTAAACTTCTGTTTTTCTTTTCAATTTGCTCGGTGCCGCCTGATTAGGTTTTTTAGCACATCTTTGACTTCAGGAAAAAAAAACTATTCATGTTTTTCAGATCGCAAAGTTGAGTATGATCCCTGTATCCTGTCTGTTGGAGGTTGTGCTCGATAAAGTCCGATACTCCAGAGACACAAAGCTCAGTATAGGGCTTGTTCTTGTAGGTGTTGGTGTATGCACAGTTACCGATGTTAGTGTAAATACTAAAGGTTTTATTGCTGCTTTTATTGCTGTGTGGAGCACTTCTTTGCAGCAATATGTAAGTTCTGTTCTTTATATTCTGTCTAGTTACATCTACTCAAAATTTTACATTAAGGAAACGTTTGGAAGATTATTTTTACACTTGTAACATTTGAAGTTAAAAAATTTAATTCTTCTTTGATCTTAACTATGCATTGCTATGCAATCATTCTGCGACTGGCACCGTTAGTAAAACAAGGATTTTTGATGTTTCCGTCTTAAGTATGCATTTATCTTAGGTTAAAATAAAACCCATAGTGCAAAAATGCAATAATGCTTGCGATTGCGGTAACAATACGACGATGCTTTTATTGAAATGATATCCCTCAAAATGGCCTAAAACACGGTTTTTCACACCATTATAACATGGAAAATATCGTTTCTTTTTGAGACTTTTTACAATGCGACCAATGTAATGTGATGCGGTGTTGTTTTTCCACATTGACTGCCAAATCTGTTTCACAACCGTTATCGCGCCCGAAGTTATATTTTTTGCACTATTTGTGGATTAACAAGGCTTTCAGAAAAACAAGTTGACATAAAAAATAGTTGATTTTTTAAGGTTTTGGGCCTTGAATCCTCTAAGAAATTGATTCTAAGTCTTTATATTGGATAATTCTGGATGAAACTATATGCCAGCATAACTCCCAAGAACTATACCCAAGAACTACTCCTGCTTCCAAATAATCTAGCAGTGTCTTCATTTCTTGAATTCATGTCTTGAAAAGTTGGGTGCTTGAATATTCATGTGTTGATACTAAAACCGATGTTTCTGTGTAATTACTTGTGTTTTATGTTGCAGTATGTACATCATCTTCAAAAGAAGTATTCACTCAGTTCCGTCAATCTCCTTGGTCATACTGCACCTGTACAAGCTGGATCTCTGCTTGTATTGGGCCCATTTATTGATTATTGGTTAACGAGCAAGCGAATTAATGCGTACAACTATACTTTACCAGCTTTGGTAAGGATTTTAATTCGTCTATAGTTCTTTATCTTCTATCTGCCGAATTGCGTACAATATGGAATGATTTTGCGTGTGGGGTGCAATGACATTTCTCGACATTTTAGTATCAATGTCCACTACCAAATTATAATGTTAATAATTTGAGTGTGGGTTTGTTCAAGAAACAATGTTTCATTACCCCAAACAATGTTGTTGACTAGCTCCATCTAAACTGAGTTTAGGAGGTTAGATGTACTCAACCTTATCGAGTCCGTTATTAGTACTAACAAAGAGATCGTTTTTGATTGACTCTTGGTAGCAAATATCTTTTGCAACTTCACGTAAATAAGTGAACATGATTTAATGATCATTTGAACATAATAATCCGTTATAATCCAAAACTTTAGAATTAGATATCTTTGGCTCCATTGAAGTAAGGACATTTTGTTCAAATTAGGATCGGAGAAATACATGTGGCCAATACATGCATGTTATTACTTTCATGGTTTCAGTTTTAAGAACTATAGACGAATTAAATACATGCATTGCTGAGTGGGTCGGTCTAGTTTAGTTTGCTCGATGTTTACTTTTTGGGTTTAAAGTTATGTTTACCCCAATATTTTGTAGGTTTCTAAGATCTTCACTTAAAACTTGTCGGTTTGCACCTGTTCAATCTCTCAGGTTTATGTGAAATTTGATACTGTATTCCGCAAACTGGGTTGGGTTTGTGCCGAGCACCGGTTTCAGTGAATTCTAAAACAAAATTTCATACGATTCTATAATCCTTAGTATACAATTCGAGTTGGATCGATTCATTAACGGTTACACTCTTTTATCTCGACAGATCTTTATAACCCTCTCATGTACGATTGCTATCGGGACAAACCTGAGCCAGTTTATCTGCATCGGAAGATTCACAGCTGTATCATTTCAAGTGCTTGGCCATATGAAGACCATCCTAGTTTTAGTTCTCGGCTTCATTTTCTTTGGGAAAGAAGGGCTGAATTCGCAGGTGGTGTTCGGCATGATAATTACCGTAGGCGGAATGATATGGTACGGAAACGCCTCCTCAAAACCGGGTGGAAAAGAACGTAGAAGCGCTTCCTTATCTAAGCAGCAAAAGAACGGAACAGATTCTTCCGAACTTGATTCAAAGGTCTAACCATATTTTTCAGTTTTCCCCACACAGAGATGTAGATTTAAGTAGACTATGTTAAGTGATTTAGATTTGAAGTACAGTATCAGATTTTACAGAACAGATTAATTGATTATTGTCATAATTTATAAATACTTGTAATTCTTTTACCATTGTATCATTATCATCCTATGGTTTTTTGCTTCGTTTTCTCCGGGGAGAAAATATATCTGGTTAGTTGCGCCACCATCCGAGCAAACGCCATTACTCTAGGCAACCCAAGCAACCTTGCAACATCGCTTCGAAATTTTTAGTGGTACCAACCCAAATCACGCGTTGTGCTTGTCTCGTGCACATTTCTCCTTTTGCGTCTATGGGTTGGGCATTGGCTAAAGGCCCAAGCCCATAACAATTGTTTTGGCTGGGTTTAGGGCCATTTTCAGGTCAGACTTTATATATATATATATATATATATATATATATATATATATATATATATATATATATATATATATATATATATATATATATATATATATATATATATATATATATATATATATATATATTTAGGATCAAATGAGAAGGAGTCTTAAAATGAGAAGGGTAAGAAGCAATTTCAGCCGTCCAGGTGAAAGATCAATGGTCAAGATGATTCTTAAACTTGCACGCGGTTCAGGGCCCTTTTTTATCCGGTTTTTTTTTTTAATTTTTTTACATTTTACAAAGATACTATGTGCTTAGAAAAAGATACTATGTTATGAATAAGGGTTACTATGGCTATGTATAGTTACTGTGTTCTCTCAATCTTAACAGAACATCGTAACTTTTAAAAATAAACATAGTAACCTTTAATCATAACATAGTATCATTTTCTAAAAACATAGTAACCTTAAATCATAACATATAATGGAGAAAAAATCGACAAGAAAGATGATTTTCATCCGTTAGATTTTCATAAGATCAATGGTTATAAATCCTTCTCATCCTTCTCATTTTGAGACCCCTTCTCAATGGATCCCTCCCCTATATATATATATATATATATATATATATATATATATATATATATATATATATATATATATATATATATATATATATATATATATATATTGAATACGAGGAAAAGATGGTAAAAAAATCAAGTAAAGTTTTGTTGTTATTGTTAATAATTAACATGTCTTTATTTTAACTTTTAATTAAAAAGTTAAAATTTTAAAAATAAATACGCAAGAAACTAAGAATTATAACTATATAAACACAACGTCAAATGAACCCAAGATATTGTACATATGATTCCAATCTTGTATCCCAAATCGCTTTTCCAAATTCCACCTCATAATTTTTTTTTTTTTGAAATGAATTCCACCTCATAATTGGAATTATTGTTTTCTTAAAAAAAAATTATTTTCATTTTTTAAAAATTTTCTTTCCAAATTTATTGATCGTTAGTCAGAGTTATTTAATTTCAACCCACCTTATATTTTCAAATCTGTCCGAATATTCTCAAATGTACTTTTCTTTACATTTAGATGACTCTCTCAATAACCCAGTCCAATGGTTGACATGATTATTCAGTTACTCGTGTAATAAAATGGACTGACTCATATTTACCCGTCTATACTATAAACGGTATATAGCAAAAATTTGTGATGACTTTTAACTTATTTTCTAAACAAGTCCCGTTCCCTTCCTCAAATCGCTGGTACCAAACACCGTGGTCGACCCTTATCTAACAACCACTTTCTACTTGGATGTTCTTCCTCAAAAATCAAAATTGAGATCTTCAAAAAAATCAAAATTGAGAGCAGAAAAGAGAAGAGAAGAGGGAAAGATAGACAAAGATGGAGAATGAAGCAGCACCCATTATAGCAATGTTAATTTCAGAATGTTGTCAAGTTGGACTCATTATTATCAGTAAACAACTTATGGCTGCTGGTATGTCAACTTTCATCTTCGTCTCTTACTCCAATGCTCTTGCTGCCTTTATCCTTCTTCCTTTCTCCTTCTTTATTCACAGGTCCCCCTTTTCCTTCCAATTTCACTATTTTTATATGCCCTTTTGGATTTTATGCTAAAAACAACGGATCTTTTTGGTTGATGTTTGTATTGTATTGCAGATCACAAATCCCCCAACTCAATTTGTCTCTTCTTGGATGGTTCTTCCTCTTTGCTCTTACTGGGTTTGTGATTTTTGACTCTATTTTTCTATTAGTCTTTTGTTTTTCTGTAATGGGTGTCTTCGTTTTAACATATTTCTTTGTGTGAAATTAGTTTACAAAATATAAAATGATTTATCTTGCTGGGTGTAACTGGGGTTTTCATGATCCTTTTCTGATAACCATTTATATTTTCTGCAATGGGTTGTCTAAATTTCTTAAATAGTTTGTCTTACTGATAATATTTTAGCAATTGTAAGTGTATTGCATCTGCCGCATTGTAAAGGTTCAACAAACCGATATTTTCCGCGTTGAAAAGGTATAAAAAAACGCGTTTTGGTTCGTACCTAGGGTTATCTTATGATTTGCCAAATTGCCCGCAATTTAGGCGTTAAGAACCGAATCACTCCTGTCAATGCATCACTGTAACGTTACTGCGATTGCGCCCGCATTTTTACACTATGGTAGAAAAAGGGTTCTCATTCATCTTATGCTATTAGCCTATTACATTTGCTTAAATAGTTTGTCTTACTTGATTTCCCCCTATTGTTTGTGGCTTAGGTATTTGGCTCAGATATTTGGGTATACTGGTATCGATTATAGTTCTCCTACTCTTGCATCAGCTATGCTCAATCTTGTTCCTGGACTTACATTTTTGCTTGCAATCATCTTGAGGTATGATTCTTAATATTTTTTTGGGGTTTTTGCATTACTTTGTATTTATCAATTAGCTGAATAGGCTACACTTGTCCTTAGTCATGAAACTATTTCTTAGTTAGAGCCTTTATTGTTTAGTTTCGGTTGGTGATAATCTATTAGGGTTATCCATATTCTAGTTTTAAAGGCTATTCTAGTACTGCCTTGTGTAACCTATCCATGTCGAGACGTGTAGAATATGCCACTTTATAAACTTATGGACTAACTCCTACTGCTACCAATTGCTTTTAGCATTGAACCTCTTTTGGTTTTAAATGTGGGATACCTCTTCTTTTCCTTGTTTAAGTTGCCCAGTCCCATTTTCTAAACTTCTAACATATAAATACCGGTGTTTTTTTTTTTACTTACCTCATTCTATATTCACCAAATGTATATGTTGGGCATGGAGTTAAACAAAAAAAATGATTTTGCAAATGTTTCTTATGTTTTGCATTTAGGTTGGACATGAAGCTAACTACCAAAAAATGATGGTGGATATAGACAAACAGAGGTAAAAGAGTGTTAATATGGAGAGATGATAAGATTTTCTTGTGTGCTGGTAATTCTATGAAATATTAGTGTTGGTCAAGCTTCTTTAGTTCTCTTATAGTGCAATATTATCAATCAATTACTTTGTTTGACACAAATGAACTTGATTCATGTGTAAGGGTATCTTGATAAATGTTAAATGTATTATTATGTAAGAATGACAATGAGCTAATATTAGCGAAAAGATGAGGGCATGAAGCCCTAACTTAATGAGATGTTTGCTTAAGTCAACAATTCTCTATCAGTTGTTAAATACTCTAGTCTCTCCTCCCTAAAGTAAAGCATGGTTTATCATAGCTGAAATTTCTTCAAAAAATAGTTAAGAGAGAATATTTAAGTTATGAACTTATGATTATTGTTTGTAATGGTATGTGGTGGATGAAATAAGCAGTTTTGGATTCTAAAAGAGTTGTGAAATATAGTTGAGGACATCTGTATTGAGAATATGCGAAAACAAATAAGGGAAGAAATAATCAAAGATGTGACCTTTACTAACCATGTAAAACAAAGATGTATGTATGCAAATAAGAAATTTAACAAAATAGAAGAATTGTTCGAACCTTTAGTGTACCACATGCAGTCACCTTTAGTGTACCACATGTGTACATGGTTGATGGTTCTCCATCTTGGTAAAGATGCGCAACAGAAACAATCAACAAATATGATACAAATCTAAAATGCGAAGAAAGGCTTTGTGAGGCAAATGAAATCTATGTAAGAAAACCCTATGCTATGAAGAAGTTAAGGAGAAAACCAAGCTTTTATCGCAAAGATATTTTCCACGGTCAAAATTAGTCGAAGCTCTCAACATGTTTATACTCAATCTATACGGCATGTCAAATCAATGTTTGCAAGCCCTTTGTATAGAGGATGGGGTTCCATGTCTTCTCTGAAATGTTACAATTTACATCCTTATACAATTAGAGAGAAGAATAGATGAGACTTATATGCAACCAAAAAAGTAAACGATGAAGTAGAAAATCGGAAAATGCGTCATGTTGTCTTCACATACGCATCCGTGTTACGATTTGTGTGACTTGAACCTGACACCCCGACCACATCATCACACATTAGTTTCCTCTGATGGAATAGTTTATCTCCATGTATCGTTTTACTTGTCATGCATTATATAGAAAATGCATAATACATGATCTAATACTGTTTTACTTTGGATTACAGGATGGAAAAGCTGAATTTGAAAACTCTTACTTGTCTAGCTAAAGTGGTGGGAACCATAGTCTCTATTGCTGGAGCATTTGTGTTGACCCTTTATGAAGGGCCCCCACTTTTCAATAGACCTCCGCCTTTGCACGCTCAAAATCTTAGTCTTCTCGGAGAACAAACAAAGTGGATTCTTGGTGGTTTCCTTCTTGGTATCGATTGTGTGATGACAGCAAGCTGTGTCATCATAAATGTAATTTCAAAAAACTTTTAAATGCCAGCCATATCTATGGACTACGATGAGCTGAGATATTATTGTTTCTGTTTAGGCCATAATTCTTAAGAAGTACCCAGCAGAGCTGCTTGTTGTGTTCTTTTACTGCTTCTTTGTTGCTATCCAATCTGTAATCGTCACATTTACTGTGGAAAAGGATCTAAATGCTTGGAGTCTAAAGCCCACATCGAGGCTGCTTGCGATTCTTTACTCGGTATGCATATATAATCATTTTTACGCGAACTCTCGATTTTGACTGATGGACTTTATAGTGTTTAAGCAACTCACAATGTTATTATGATTAGAAGATTTTTCCTCTTATTTTTATGTCTCAATTCTGCATTACCGATCTTATTTAGTTGTTTAGGGTTTCTTTGGTTCTGCCGTCCAAGTTGGTCTTTCGACATGGTGCTTGCGTAGGAAGGGGCCTGTTTTTGTTTGCATGTTCAAGCCTCTGGGGGTAGCCATAGCTGCAGTTGCTGGCGTTGTTTTCTTTGGGGATACATTCTATCTTGGAAGGTATTGTTCCTTCCTATTCTAGATAACAAATAACAACAAATCGAAAGTGTTGAAACTAATAACAACAAAAAAGAGCATCTTCGGTTTGATATTTTAGAACATTAAATGTATTTGTATGCTCTATATGAGATCCTTTAATAGAAAGTCACTCATCCCATTTCCAATAATTTATTTTTTCAAAGGAATGAAAGTGATATTTTTCCGAAGAGTACGTTTTTGGATACTTTTTCTTGTAAGTTACATTTGTTGATGCGGATGCGTGGTTTGGTGTTTCTGCAGTTTGCTTGGGGTGATGATTATAGTTCTTGGGTTCTATTCTTTCATGTGGGGGAAAGCTAAAGAGGAGAAGATAAGCCGTACGAGCAAGTTTGATGATTTTCCTTCTCCGACACAAACGGTGCCTTTGTTGGATAATAATGTTGAAGAGACAGTTAATTCCGCTGCTTAAGAAGGGTAATTTTTCTCTTCGATGACTTTAGTTTTATTGTGTGATTAAGGCTTTGGGATTATTGTTGTGATGACTTCGTTTTATTGCTTGGCCTTTGGTGGTTTGATATTTAGCTTATTAGAAATAATTTACGGCCCTATCGATGGTAAGGACGTGTAGGTTTGATTATTTGACCCCCCAAGCCCTGCTAGATGGGAGTCACTTAATGGCATTGGGATAATGAAATGTGTTACCTTTGTATTTCCGTTGTTGACCTTCAAAGTGATTCCCATTTCCAAATCACCATACAAACATCATATGATAATAACAACGTATTTGACCTTGTAACTCGATCATTTTTATTAAGCGAAAATGAAATCTATCTTTCAAATTTTTTAGGAACTTTCATTTGGAGTTTAGTTGATGATTGATACTGATGTTGATGTACTATTATCCTTTTCTAGAAAAAAACTTCCCGAAAATCAAAAGTACATAAACTTTCTATTGAAGCATTGATACTGATAGGCTGATAGCCGATAGGTGACTCGGATGTCTACTATTAACTTTATTATCCTTAAACATATAATTTCTTGATCTTTTCTTCACTAGAATTATACTTGGTTTTATATCATTTTCATTCGTCGGTTATTACTTATTCAGATGTCTACTTATGCAAAAGAATAATGAAATATTCTAATGCATAAATTATGAAGAAAAATGCCTGCATTGAAATGGGAAAACCTCCTTGAATAAGTCTAACAAGATCATGCCTTATTCTCACTTGCTAGATTAGAGGAGACATTTGAATCAAACTTGCCCTTTCTTATTGTGTTGCCTCTTTGCTGTAGAAGTCACCTCATAGACTTGTCCCCATGATTCCATCCTTTTAAGATTCCTAAGTTTTTGTTAGTATTATGTTAAAGATAGGGCAAGAAAGTCCGAAGATGAACTAGAGGGTAGCACCGGAAAGAGATGTGGAGAAAATGAACGGAGAAAAAAAGAATTCAAGTGGGCGGTCATGAGAAAAAGTTCTATTCGTTCAGTGTAGCTGACCCAATCTTTTGGTATTCAGGCTTTGATTCTTATGTATATAAAGTTGAGGATGACGTTTTGGGGTCAACCAAAAATGATTGTTGGTAAAAGGGTAGCATCGCATTCATCAGATGCTCCCTCTTACAGAGGGGTCCTTAGGGGTGTGTGAGGTGATCAACCACACAGGACCCCTCTTTCTCCCGTATATGAAAAAGTTAATCAAAAAAGAAATACAATAATTTTTTTAAGAAATTAAATATATTTACTATAAATAAGGCACAGAACAAAAGTTTTGGACATGACCCCCAATTTTATAAGACAACTCTGCCCGCTTAACATAATATTTACGATGCATGTTATGGTTCGGGTCTTGTATCTTTGTACATAGTATTTCCAATGTAGCTGATTTCTTTATTAATCTTCTTATGTAGGATCGGATTGTTGGATGAAGTTTAAATAGACATGTATATGGATTAGTTGAAAAAATCTAAGAAACTCGGGAAATTAAAACCGCAGATTTGTGAATGTGAATCACAGAAATTTCTTACAATTAATGTTAATTAATTTTTAATTTTGTTATGTATATGGATTAGTTATAAAAATATTCTCTATCATTTAAAAATGTATATTTATTTTCATTGTTGACCTTATGATAAAGGTCATATACAAGACATTGTATACAAGGTCATATACAAAACATTGTACACCCTGTACCTGTTAGGGGACTCAGGATTCTGAAAACTGTGATTACGCTTCTTGCACTACGTATGTATTGATTGGTATTTGGTAGTGTCCAGATTCCATCATAAAATGTAATTTATATTGTATTTTTTTGATTAATATAAAATAAAATATTGAGTATTTTACATAAAAATTGACATGATTATATTTTGTTTAACTCCGGTTACACTTGACTTCACTTTCCAGTCAAAACTCGATCACTTGTGTTAAACCTATTCGAATGCACCATACTTTCTCTGCTCTTTGCTTAATCTTATTTTCTATTTTGGATTGTTTAATTTTTTTACGTTAAAAAATGAACAGATTATTTTCATTAAGTTTCATTTATACAATATAACTCTAATTTTATTCACATAATTCAATCTCTCTTTTTATTTAAAATATTCATCTATTGTTTAGAAATACTTAATTTTCTTTCTAGTGTTAATTCAAGGGACAAATAGTAAATTTTTAGTGTTTGAATTAGACATTGAAAAAGTATCCATTCAATTAATCTCACTGGTTACATGTTTTTTTCGTCCTATAATGGAGGTCAGATATATTGGTTTTGAGTATTTACGGTCCATATGGTAAGTAGTAATAAGCGGTGGTAATGAGAATGAAAAACTAATGTAATTTTGATTGAAAAATCTCTTGGTTACCTTGATGGTCATGCTTATCCAACTTTAATCATCTCATTTTCTTCATGAAATTTATTCCAAGGCATTACCATTGAGAGAGGTGGTATTAACTGGGTAAACAAAAAAACCTTTTTTGTGGTCAAAGTTTTATTACCATGGAATGATATGGAACTTTTGATGAACTTTTACACTATAAATCGTTCCCATTACCACCTTTTAATACCACTAACCAAACGGCAGTTACTACTTAAATTATGAGCTACCTCTCTAAAGTGTGTAGCTTTAGGCCTCCACTCCATCACCCAAAAACATGTAAAAGAAATATTCATAAATGAAATGATAGAAGGAATAGAATCCAAAATAAATTAGTAAGAAGGCATATTCATGCAAAGTTGAATAGAATCACATATTGGACACCCACTTGAGATCCCTATGTATAGAATCCAACAATAGGCCGGTTTGGTTATTCTATATGTGCTTTACACTTCATCCATTTTCTATATTATTATTCCCTTATATATTCTTTTTTTTCATTATGTTCAAAAAAAAAAGCTAAGGCTCCCTACAACCCTAGACCTCATTACTAATTCAAATAATTGTAAATTAATTTTAAATTTCTTTCTAGTCATTGGAGAATTACTGATTTTTAAAATGTTAATTTTTTTAGAAAAGTTCAAGTTCTTTTTATATTGGTTTTGTTTTTGACTGATTAATCAAAAGTTAAATGTGATAAAATTAATAACAAAGTATAATAATTTGGTTTAGGTTTAAGAATCAATTCATTCCGTTCGTCCTCATTCATCAATCAAAGAGAGCAAATGCCCCCTATAAATACAAAAGATATGCCATGAAATAAGAAAATTAAATATTACAAATATCTTAGTTTCCTAAATACTTCAAATATTATTCTAAATAAAATCAAAGATATTCTACTAATTATTCTCTAAATATTATTTATATTCTACTAATTATTCTTTAAATATTCTTTATTAATCAGTATCAATTATTTACCTTATATTTGTATTCTTTTTACTATACTGTTAAATCCTTTATTTAATGTATGTTATCATTTGTCAAGGAACCAACTCAACCAAAAGCTTAAGCTTAATAGTTAAGGCCCCAGAATATATTATATACTCTAACACGCCTCCTCACACGAGAGCCCTTTGGACTAGAAGTGTGGATGCAACACAGGCTCTCCTCATACCTGGTGCTAAAGGTCTATAAAAATTGTATCCTAATTCAAAAGAAAGTCATTATACAAGCCAAGACCTTATAGGCAAGAATGTTCGAATCATTTCAGCTTTTGAACCACAAACTACCATAACCTTTGAACCACAAAATAAATATGAAATAATATTAGGTTTTGACGTAGTTCCTTCACTCATATACTTTGTGGAAGGCACATCTCAATAATACACTATTCACCATAACAATTATATGAGGTGTGCATGTTTATTATATTTCCCATTGATCATTATAGATATAGTACGTGGTACGATTTCACTACAACATAATTTGCTTTTAGTGGGATGTATTTAGCAACATTTAGGTTAAATGTCGCTATTTTAAAATTTTTAGTGTATATAAAGGATTTAGTGACATTTATTAGACCCTTTAGCAGCATATTAAAAAGTCACATTAAAACTTTTAGCGATATAGGATCTAATGACATTTCTCACAAATGCTATTATTCTATAGTGACAATTACATATGCCACTAAAGACCAAATTAAGTGTCGCTAAATCACTTTATGGTGGAACTAAAAATAAAAACCATTAACTCACTAAAAGTATGAATCGGTGACATTTTTTTAATGCCACTAAATCCAATGTCGCAAAAAGCTAAATGTGTTGTGTTTATAGTGTAAATTTTTTAAATGTATCATGTAAATCCCATTGTGATGAGAAGTTGAGTATATCTTTTTTTTCACAATTTTTCATTACTGCTCAATATCACATGTCTAAATTGTAATGTGGAGTATCAAAAATGAGATGATTGAATTAGAATAAATATAATTGTCAAACTTTTTTCCCTACTAATATTACACTAAATTTTCATTCTCATTCTATCTACTTGTGGTAACGAATTCAAACATATACAAAAGTTTCATTTATATCTTTATGATTTGTTGATATGATTCCTTACCAAATAATTCATATAACATATATAGACCAAAATTATATATATATATATATATATATATATATATATATATATATATATATATATATATATATATATATATATATATATATATATATATATATATATATATATATATATATATATATATATATATATATATATATATATATATATATATATATATATATATATATATATATATATATATTTTGATGCCATCATAATATAGACCAAAACAAGTTGTCAATGCTAATCAATATGGACTAAAATGTAGCTATTTAATAATATTAATATTAGACTAATTGTATAAAAATTGCAAGTCAAATTAAATGACCCCAAGATAAGAGGTCAATTAAGACATATAAGAGTCATATTATCATTCAAAGGTTAGAAATACTAGAGCAAATTAAGATTAGGTTTATATAGAAAAAATACATGGGCGGTGGTATAACACTGTGACTATCATTATTATTATTATTATTTATTATTATCATTTTTTTTTTTTGAAAATGAAATTTTCATTAAATCAAAAACAAAACCATATAAACACCAAACGAGGATCAACCCTGACCCCTAAAAGTACATCAATATAAGAAGGAGCCCACCTTCTAGAAAGGGTTGAATCAGCTCACTCTTCATGTGTTCCTATACATGAATTATTATTATTATTATTATTATTATTATTATTATTATTATTATTATTATTATTATTATTATTATTATTATTATTATTATTATTATTATTATTATTATTAATTCATAAATGAAGCTTTCCTCAGATAAAAGTATGAAAACATGCTGACATTGCTATAGTTGGTCAACACTAATAAGTAAAACCAAGACGATCCATCAATGCATATTTCAATGTATTAGATCATTTTAGCTTTTGAACGAAGTATAATTTAATTCCATTGGTACGTATGTTTAGGGTTAGTGTAGGTCGGTTGGATCCAATTCGGATAACCCTATATTCAACGTAGACTCTCATCACAAATATATGAGTTTGACACTAGTGCATCACGAATCATTCATCATCATTATCCTATTCAGTGTATTCCGCTTATAGTACACTATGGATAGGGTCTGGGGAGAAAAGGACGGCGACAACTCATACCCATAAAAGAAAGCACGGCCAAAAGGAGTCCCTCGGCTTCAGAAAGATTAAGGAAAGTCCCTGCATCGAGAGTAGTGCATTACGAATATAGAATATTAATATATAAGATGATAGAATTTATAGGAGTATAATATATTTGTTTTTGTATATATGTTGAATCAATTTGGCTATAATTATTCTGTATGTGTTTTATTTTTTTTTTTTGAGATAATTTGTATTTGTTATAAGTGATACAATTGTATAAGTAAATATAAATTTATTTATTTATTTTAAATTTACTAGTTTAGTGCATGTGAATTTAGCGTAGTGTATATAAGTGTATTCCCATGCATAGCATGAATGTAAACTTATTTAAAAAATTCTCTTTTTAAAAATATACTTTTTCATTTTGTCAATATTAGTTTCAAATTCAACATCCTCAATATGGGAATATATGATATACTCTTGTAGAAGTATACTAGCTATATTACATAGTTTTCAATTGATCCTTTATAGTACAAACATGATTCACAATAATTCCAATAAATAAATAAAAGTAATATATATAATTCAACTAAAATTTTTTTATTTTAATTCACTATAATATAAATTTATAAATTTTCATTACTATCACATTTAATTGAAATATATACTTAAATACCGAGTGGATGGATTAGATCCCATGCAAAGGTGTCATCATCATATAATTATTATCAACTCAATATCCCGTTCGAAAACAGAGTTTGGTGAGAGAAGGTAACAGACAATCCATACTCGTACTCCCTTGAGAGGGAATAAAACATATAAGACGATTTAATAATGAAAGGAGTAATATTTATGTGAATTATTAATATTGGAGTTTCTTAAGACGGATATAATTAGGAAATAATAATGAAGTGTATGGGATATATATTTTGAAATAAACAAAAAGTGTATAATAATGATTACCAAAAATAATTAAAAGTTAGGTCATTGGAAAACCCTGAAGAAGGCAAGAAAGCTGAGTTAATACTTAATATTAAAGATAGAAAAGAGCCAAGATTTGCTTATTACATGGGCGGTGCGAGCAAGTGTAACTAGAATTTTAATAATAATTATAATATAATAGTACAATTAAGCTGCCCTCATCCAGATCAATAATTTTATTTCTCGTAAATAGTTCAACTCCAATAATAAAAATAAATAGTAAGATTAACATAAAATTAAATAAATTATATATTCATCCTTTTAATTTGAACATTAAGTTTGGAGTTTGTACACTTCGTCAACATAACTAAAACAGTGGGGGATTAAAATTAATATTGTGCATAAATTGAGGAATAAATTCAATTAATTTAATTAACGGTGATCAAAATTAATTTTATAACGTGGTTTTTTTGACAAATTTTTCATAAATTACATTTAAAGAACTAGTCTTAATGAAAGAAAGTGAATGAAAAATAATGGAAAAACTAGCGTGAATGACACAATTTTTTGTTAATTTCTCTGCAATAATAACAATTTTAGTTTATTAACTAATTTGTCAATTTTTTTGTCATATAATGTATCTCCTATAATTTGATTTTTAACATGTTAGGGATATTCTAAGAAAATATCCCAAAAATTGGTATTATTCATGCTTGATCAAAAGTTGGTATATTATTGTAGAAAAATAAACAAAAAATTATATTATTCATAATAATTATTCCAAAAATAATCTATATTTTGTTAAAATTACATAATTCATTTACTAGTTCAAGTCTGCCTGATAGTGCGCGCGCGCCATTTAACTAAAAATCAGATTAACATAAAATTTTATTACATATATATAACACATAAAAATAATGGTAGAGTTGATTCGGTTGACATACATACATAAATATTTGACTTAAAAATAATACTCTCTCCGTCTCATTTATATTGTCCACTTTGATGTGGACACGCAAAATAAGAAAGGGTGGTAGTAGGGTATTTTAAGTGATTATAATAATTGAAAAGGTGATAGTAGGGTATTTTAAGTGATTATAATAATTGAAAAGGTGGTAGTGGAGTTACTGGAGTATTTTAAGTGATTATAATAATTGAAAAGGTGGTAGGTGGGGTATTTTAAATAATATAAATTGAGATAGTTGGGGGTATTTAGGTAAAAAGTCTTTGCCAAAAATAGAAAGTAACAATTAAAATGGGATGACCCAAAACGGAAATGTGGACAATAAAAGTGGGATGGAGGGAGTAGTAAGTTAGACTTAAAGCCACGTTTCATTATAAGCTCATATATATAATTCAATATATTTTGGTTGGTGACGTAATCATATATATTGAAAGCTTATTAAGAGACTTATTAGGTTAAACACACCAACACTTTCTAATTAGCTCTAAGAGGAGCCGAAAAGCTCTCTTATAAACTTTTAAAAAATATTATTGCAATTTTGTGGGGTCCAACTATAAGCTAATATCAGCCACAAAGACAAATTAATTGGGACCCTCCTTAACTAATCTATTCTTACTATCTCAGCAATTAGTTCGTCATAGTCAAATTTATTCTTAAATACCACAAAAAAAGAAATTAGAAAATGTACAAATATTAGAAATAAAAATTGGATGTTACGTAGTATTGCATTAATATAGGAAAACTTAATCTCAAGTAACTAAGTGAAATAAAAAGCTTATGGATATATAATATATATTATAATAGCATGTCAAAAACCAACTCAATAAAAAATTTAAGCTGATACTTGAAATCTCATAATATATTATCTACTTTAGCGTTTAGGTTCCAAAAGTACTACAAATTTTGAAAAATCATCGATCTAAAAATATTAAATACTAAGTTAATTAATAAATATATTTAGTTTATGGCTTATGCTTTGGTAATAAGTTTATAATATGTGATTAAATATTTAAATTACAAGTGTAATAATGTTAAGACTCAAATAATAGTTAGATTTATAAAACGATTAAATGTATGTGATTATATATAGTAGAGTATGTTTTCAAGACTATTAGTAAAAATAAGAAGATTTAGAGGACGGAAAAAGTGTATTACTCGACTTATAACATATAGGAAAAAACCAAGTTCTTATTATTTAAAAGTTTATATTTCATTTTTAAAACAACAAATTGAGTATAAGGAAAGAGAATGAAGATTGAACACGACGAGTTTCGATTTAAAATGAGGAAGGCAAAAAGGCAGAAAATTAAAATAAAGGTTTTAAATGAAATTTAAACATTTCAGAAACAGAATTATAAATGACGTTCTTTTAAACTTTTTTGCTTTTTTAGTATGAGTTCAGTTGAACCCACTAATTCTTTCTAAAATTACCACTGACCTTTGTGTATAAGTGATTTCTATGAATCTATTATTCATCAATATTTAGAATCTTAAGTACCCCTCTAAGTATACAAATTTTTTAAAATTAAAGAAAATAAAGTATAAATATTAAATTATTAATAGAAAGGAACAAATCAAAGTATGACATGCAACATGAAAAAAGGTTATGGGGAGAACACACATCAGCAAAGGTCAAAGGATTAACAAACACAAAATGCTGAGTCAGCTTACTGTTTTTGATGGCTTGTGCCCCGAGTTGCTACTTCTCGACCCCAAATTAGTACCTTCATACGTTCATGAAAGGGTCACCAAACCTCTTCTTCTCTTTTCACTTAAAATCATATAATAATATACCAAATATCACTCCATTTTCAATTCATCAATTATATCAAAAAATTTATCAAACAAAAAATTTTTTAATTTAATTTTTTTTTTTTGCTAAATTTTGCTTATTGATTTAATATATTTAACCCTCCGCCTATTAGGTTGACTCAAGTTCAATTAAATTAAATACAATGCGACCCAAAAATAATTAATCTGAAGCCAATCTGTTCCAAAAATGACATGATTTGAAATCACCACTTTTATCGTTGTGACAGGTATATTAAAATGTCATTAAGTGACTTCTATTTCATCTAAGTAGAATTTAGGCTATGCATGTAATCATTATCCTTCTTGATAACAAAGATGACCTTAATTATATTTAATGATCATATACAACTTCCCATAAATAGAAAAATGATAAATTTTACGTGGTAATTCTAAGTTCTTAACATTTTCATGTGGTAAACAAATATTTTTTTATCCGTTTGGTGACCCCAAGTTTTTATGTGGTAGACGACAAATGGTAAATTTCTTCGCTAAATTAAGTACTCATTTCGTCCAAATTTTCAAAAAATTTCTCCTTAAAGGTGTCGAGCCATTTGTTCATATAAAAACAGTCGTCATAAATATAATAATATCGTAAATTTAACAAAAATCTTAACTTTTTGTGTACCAAATAAAAAAGTTAGAAGCTTAGGAACACCAAGTAGATTTAAAAAACCATTTGTCAACCACCAAAAAGCCAAAAACTCAAGGTCACCATTGAAATTTCCTTTAGAAAATTCCCTTAATTTGATAAGTCAATTTATTACTATTTTTTGTCATAAACTAAATCAAAGTAAACAATAATTTTTTTCCTATAAAAAATAATTTCCCTCTTGAATTTATTTTTTTTATTTTTTTTCTTCTCCCATTTATTTGTTAGTATAAACATAGACGTAGAACCATTCGTCTTCCTCACCCCAAAGGAACGATCAAAGAGAAAGAAAAAAGAGTCATCTTTTTTTCTCTCTACTAGCTAACTAGCTTGATTATTGTGTTCTTAGCTTATTTGAAAGATCATAAGCAAGAAATATAATGGAGAAAAGATCAGGAGGAAAAATGTGGGAAATAATTCCATTTATAACCATGTTTTTAGTAGAAGGATGTACAATTGCTTTAACAATAACAGCTAAATCTGCCATGGCTATTGGAATGAGTCAATTTGTGTTTGTTGCTTATTCCAATGCTCTTTCTTCTCTTCTTCTTCTTGTATATTGTCTCATCTATCATAGGGATAGGTAAGCCTAGCTATTAGGTTTATTTTTCATTTACAAATTAAAATTTTTTTTATCGACCATCAAAAGCTTAAGCTGATGGTCGAGACTTAAGGTTTAAGGCACATGAGCCCTTTAGGCTAGAAGTGTGGGTGTAACATAAGTCTTTCTCATTCTGGGTGCATGGTTGAGATTTGCACGCGTGACCTTTTGTTACGTTGGTTCTGATACCATGTTAAGAAATCAACTCGACTAAAAACTTAAGTTTATAGTTGAGGGCCTAGAATATGTTATATAGTTATTAGTTAACGATATAAATGGATTATGAGATACTAATGTTGGTTTATGTATTTTTTTGTTGAATGTTTGGCAGTATGAAAATGATTTTTAATCGAGATCTTCTTACTCGATTTTTCCTCCTTGGTCTTACCGGGTTAGTTTTTGCTTTTCTTGAATGTTTGGCTTTTTTTTTTTTTTTTATTTCTTATATTATATGTATATCATGCATGCATAAATACTATGGCATATTGGCATGTAGACATACACACCCAAGCATACTAGCTATCCTTAATTCATTTCTTAACAATATATAGCATACGAACACTTTTCTCAAAAAACTCTCATATAAAAGAAAGAAAATTAAGAAAAATTGTAGCTATTAAAAGAAAATGAAGGATAGTATCTAACTGTAGCGGCTTTTAAAGCTTTTTTTTTTATAAAATAGGGGTTGAATTCTCATCATCTATACCAAAATAATTGAACCCTTTCTGCTCTCATCCGAAAAAGATTCTTCTAATCTTTTTTTTTTTTTTTTTGTTTTTAAGATTTGTCTACGCTTTGTGTGTAAAATAATTTTAATTAATAAGGTTCAAGAAATTTGTTTGTTAAATTTTTTTGGAAAAGTCATTCAATATTGAAATAATAATGACATATTATTATTTTCATTTTTAATATTTTTTTATGAGGATTTAAACTTAAGTATGGCATAGTGAAAAAAAAAAAAGTATCCGTTAGTGATTTGATGGTATTCTTTACCCTAGCTAGCAACATTTAGTCGGTATTCAAAATATTTGATGAACAATTATCATTTACAAATAAGACAAAATCCTAACTAAATTTTTTTTTTTTTTTTTAAGAAAACCTGATCATATTTTTGAAGAAAATCCTAACTAAATTAAAATCTAGTATCTTTTTGTTATATTTGGATTCAATAATAGTATAAAACGGCAGAAATAAATTAGTAACAATCAGCGATATTTTTTTTGGAAAACCCTAATGTATTGTTTAGAAACAAGTATTTCATTTCAAATTATGGATTTTAATTAAACAATCATAAATGAAAATTTTGAGAATTACAAGGTTTGAGTAGTGAGTCTTAATTTCTGAACTTTAACTACTTTAAAAACAACGTTGAAATTTGATTCAAATATAAATTTGAAAATTTTTAATTTGTCAAACAAAAAATTTAAATCAATTCTAAATTTTCAAATGAAATCATCGTCTTCAAACATGAAATAAATATATTTGTGTGTGAATGGCAGGATAACAATAGCTCAAAACCTTGCATTTACGGGGCTACGTGACAGCTCACCAATAGTTGTATGTGCAATGGGACTATTACTACCATCCTTTCAGTTCTTCCTTAATCTTATTCTCAGGTATACTTTTCATCCATATCTCCTTCATATACTAATTTTTTGCGTGGAATATGTCAAATATTTTCCTAAATTAATATAATATTTCTAAGATATTAGTTAGTTGATAGTTATAATTTTTCAAAACTATTACTCCCTCTAATTCAATTGAGTTGTCTCATTTGTTTTTGGATACTATTTACGTATCACTCTTAATTTGTATTTTACACTTAATCTATAAGTTAAAATATAGTCATGTGGGATCTTGTTTGATTCGTCTCAATACAAGGATTACTAATATCAATTTTTTATAATTTTTGATTAAGAATAATTAGAGATATTAAAGGTTAAAATGCTGTCTCGACAAGTGTGAAAAAGTAAATGGGACAACTGAATTGAATTGGAGAGAATATTATATAGTTTTTTATTTACAAAATTGCTATTTCTGGCTTGATCCGAAGAATAGATTAAATATATGACTACTTTGCCAATTACTTTGCCGTGAAAAAGTAAATGGGACAATTGAATTGAATTGGAGATATTACTTTGCCGTGAAAATTGACGGGAAAGTTAGTAGGTTTCAATTTAAAAGAAGTAACTTGAGCTTGGAAGTCAAAAAATTTTGTAAATATGAAAAGCAAGTCGATTTGAATTATATTTGTTATGTTTATCCATTTATTTTCAGGTTTTCTAAGTTATTAGATATATCTTTTTTGGAGTATAGATGAGAATTTATCTTGGTACGAGTTATGACACATTAAATATTAATTGAATTTTCAATTAGTTTTAAATTAGATTAATAATTAAAAAGTCGTCGTCTAATTTTGACCTTTAAGGGACTCAAAAGAAATTCAAGAAATTAGAAGGGGTATATGAATAATTCAACTCTGTTCTTTTTTATATATAAAAAAGTTCAATACTTTATCTTTTGTATGGTTTTGGTATGTAGAGTTGTTTAAATTTAACTTAATAAACTTAAACCGAACATATATTCATATATAATACCACCCAATTGGACATACATGAAAATTCAAAAAGATTACTCAAATATTTACTTGGGGTCCCCTTTAAATGTCATTCATAGCCTTATCAATTATTTATCTGACTTAAAATTGATCTGATTAAAAATAAATTGACTTATCTGTTTGAGCGACCGTTTTGAGATGTCAAAATGTAACAAAAATGAATTTGAGAGATCATACTAACCAAAGACAATCATGGAAAATGATAGGAGTATTGACATGTACTCCATAGATACTTACTGTTGGTTGGTTGAATTATGAGGCTAAATCTTTCTACACCCTTTAATAGGTCTAGATTACTTGATAGAATATTTGATTATATAAAAAACAATTTTTAGAATATACTACTCCCTCCTATTCAGCACAATTGTCCCATTTGACTTTTGGCACTATTCATTCATCACTCTTAATTTGTATTTTACTCTTAATCTATAAGTTAAAACATAGTCATGTGGGATCTTGTTTGATTCGTCTCAATATAACGATTATTAATATCAAATTTTTATAATTTTTAATTAACAATAATTGGAGATATTAAGGGTTAAAATGTTGCCTCGGCATGTGTGAAAAGTCAAATGGGACAATTGTGCTGAATAGGAGGGAGTACTATATATGAAATATTTTAACTACTAGCTAGTATGTCATCACTTAATGGCTCCAATTTCTGTCCATCATTGTGACAATGACTAAAAATAATCCGTTTCATATTAGTTGCACCATTTGCTTTTTTAACACTCCTCAATGTACGAATTGAATCATTAATATCTCTAATTATACATATCAAAAAATTATAAAACCTCAAAATTAATAAACTTTGAATCGAGACAATTCAAACAAGATCTTATATGACTATGTTTTAACTTTTAGATTACCGACAATATAAAGTCAATTTGCTTAATAAATAGTATCGAAGTCAACAATGTTGCATGTAAAAAAGAACGGAGGAAGTACTATTATTATAATGATTTTTTACATAAATTTGTATTTATTATTCATTTTAAAATAAAATTTAAAAGATAGTATCCACGTAATAAAAGGATTTAAAAAAAAGAATGAACTAATGCTAAATTTGAGATAAGTAAAAAAAGAATTTTTTAAGGGGTTTAAGATGAGTATCGCACAAAAATCAAAATTAGTATTGGTTCTAGGAACGTAAAAGATGTCCGACTGCATAAAGACTTATAATCAAAGATTTTTTAATATTATATATTAGCAAACTTATTGTACACTTTTGCTGAACCCCCTACTATTATGTCACTTATGCTAGCAAAGTAGCAATATATCATGCGGAAGCAATGACTTTAACGTCAATATCATGTCACTGAATACAAAAAATAGTTAGATTTACATTTTAAAAGCACGGATAACTATATGTACTATAAATCGGAGAATCGAACTTCTAATAATACGGAGTAAGTTTCTACTTTATCAATGTTTTACTGTTTAACTAATATATAATATTTTTATCTTTAATATTTTGTGGTAGAAAAACCTTTAAACAATCACAAACTTCATTTGATAAATATATTTAATTAATAATTAAAATGCAAAAACAGGAAAGCTGAGTTGAAGTTAAGAAACAAAAGCACAAAAATCAAGATCATTGGAGTCCTAGTATCTATCATGGGCGCAGTCATGGTAGCCGTCTATTTGGGCCCATCCATCCTTAATGGGCCAATAATTGGGCCTATCATGTTCCATCTTAAAGGCTCAACTAAGCCTTTCTTCATATTTATCTCTACCACTGAGGAATGGATGTTTGGCACCTTTTTGCTTGCTTGTGCTACCTTCTTCATTGCCATATGGAGTATAATCCAGGTACAAACTATTTCACAAAACACAAAATCTTACTATAGACCGTCTATAGCATAGACAGGTGTAAAAGGGCCAGCCCATAACTCAAAACAAGCATCTGAATAGTCAATAGCAGTTACTCCTGCATGCTGCATTATTTTTTTTCGTTTTTTACACTTTCCAAATATAGAAAACTGATTTTGGTAATGGGTTGGGCTGTTGAGGTGCCGTCTATGCCATAAACAGTCTCTCAGGAGACCTTCTGCAATTATTTTATATAAGATATGTTTCACAATTGGCTTTTAGCTGATTAGACTGATTGAAAATATTGACTGATAAGTTAGATGTTTAAGCCATCTGTTGTGAAGATGTTTGTTAAAAATTAGTTGTTGATTGTCGGTGAATTTCTAGATAAAATAGATAAAAATGAAAAAGCTAATTAAAAAATCATAATACTTTTTTAGTTTTGCATTAAAATACAACTTTTCATCCAACTTAAGAGTCATTTACAAAAAGACTTTTTAGCTGTTTTAATCAGCAAAAAGTCAAAAATCAATAAAAAAAATACATTTGTCAAACACACCTATTAAATATGTAAATTAAAAGGATCGGAAAGAGTATTTTCTCATTTACACTTTAAAAAATTATATTTCCTTAGCAATCTAACTGAAACGGAAAAGTCGATTTTAAAAATTATTTTCCTTTAATATGTTTTAATGTAAAATATTGATTGTTTTGCCCTATTGCTATTTTGGTTGATTAGGTTTCAACATTCACAAGATTCCCTGATATGATGGTCATAGTAACTTGCTACACTATCTTTGGGACAATCCAAACTTTCTTTGTGGACATTATTGCCAATGGAGATTTAAATGCTTGGAAATTAAAGTGGGATTTGGAACTTCTTATCATTGTTTTGACTGTAAGTACTTTTTTTAAGGTGTTAAAATTACAATTTAGAATGTTACAACTCAAATACACACTAACGGTTTATACAGTTACTAAAAATATAGCAATCTGATTAAGACTGAGAAACTTACGTGTAAATTAGAATAATTGTATAAAGATAAATTTAATTATTTTGAATAATATTTAATAAAATGAGGAAAAATGCAGGCCATATTTGGGACATTAGTACGTAGCAGAATTCAAGCATGGATAATGAGTATGAAGGGTCCAATGTACGTAGCCATGTTCAAGCCTGCTGGGATCTTTTGGGCTAACTTTTTTGGTGAAAGTTTCTTCGGCACCCTTTGCTATGGAAGGTAAGCCCATACTTCCTCTCAAATTGTATTGGCAAGTTTCATCTTACCGTGAGACGGTCTATACAAGCAGTCTAAATTATTTATATTTGAAAAAAATTAATTGAGTTAGACTTACACAACAGATATATAACTAAATAAAAACTGTTTTTTTCATTAAATTTTAAGAAAATAAAATTTAGGTTTGCCCATATTAAGTCATCTCAGGATCTTAATGAAGTATTCCCTCCAATTCATAATAAGTGTCCATTTTGGGTTTGACACGCAAATTAAGAAAAATACTAGTGTGGTATTTTAAGTGATTATAATAATTGAAAAGGTGGTAGGTGGAGTATTTAAATGATTATAATAATTGAGAAGGTGGTAGATGGGGTATTTTAAATACTATAAGTTGAGGTAGTTGGGGGTATTTAGGTAAAAAGTCTTTGCCAAAAATAAAAAATGGACAATTAGAGTGACTTTACCAAAAAAGGAAAGTGGAGATTTATGTTGAATTGGAGGGAGTATTTAATTTGTCATTATGTATTATACATCTATTATGGTTCCTTTTGGGCTAACTTTTTTGGTAAAAGCTTAAGTTGATTATATACTCTAACAATTTAGACAAAAAATTTAGTGGGCATATGATATTTTTTGAATATAAGACAATATTTAATAAATTTACTATTTTTTTCAAAAATTACATTTTATATGGTGAGGCCTAGATCCACCACTGCTCATATACTAACATTTTTATACTTAAAAATAGGTTTAAATTCAAAAATATATATAATTAAATTATCATTTATAATAATTTTTGGTATTTTTTATAATGTAGTGTAATAGGCACAATTATAGTAGGAGTTGGGTACTATACAGTATTATGGGGAGTGAAGGAGGAAGCCAAGAAAGCTGAACAAGATTCAATCAAATCTGCTTCATCGGATATCAAGGCCCCTCTTTTGCAAGATCAAAATGATGCTCAAGAACAAGTGTGAATAAATTTCCTCCATTTTTCTACCAATAAATTTAACTACAATTATATTTCGCAGGTAATTTATTAATTACTTCAATTTTATATAGTATTTAATATAATAAGTTTAAGGAATATATTTTTATATGTATGTCAAATTTTATTTTATGTATATTTAACCTCATAACTCGTCTCAAAATATATGTTAATTCGATCCTGATCTAAGTCATTTTTTAAGTTTGATTTTCGCTTTTGATTGATGAACGTTTTTAACAATGCAGGCTTATGAAATTAGAGCATCGAGGGAGATATATATTTATTCCTTTGCTTCGTATTTCTGAATTGAGATTATTGGAGGAAAATAAGACAAAATTCAAGATTATGAAAAAATATGTGAATTTGAAGAGATTGAATGAAGTAGTACATGAAGTATCAATCTTGTTAAATTGTAGCTATATTATTATTGTATAAATGTTATTATGAAGAATTGCATAATATAATAGCCCAACTTTTTATGGGAAATTTATGTAATGAGCTATAGAGAGGTTTATCTTGATTATGTTATACTTCTTATGGAAGCATGCAAAAGTGTTCATTAAGTTCATTATAATAGTATTTAATAAACATGCTTGATCAGATCAAATTGCAATTTTTTATTAAATTCTGATTAAATTAGTCGTTAAATCAGTCTTTCAATTCACTTTTTTTATATATATTTATGCTTACTAATATCAAATTCTAGAAAATTTAGTCGTGTCTCAGTAGAGTAAATAACACTTTTTTCGAATAAACTCCTAAGTAAGATTCTTGTTCCCTTTCTATTTTATCCTTGTTATCTACTTATTGTATCTTTAGTGCCTACTCACTATATCTTGAATGACTATTTACATTATTTTTAATGTCTACTTATAATATTTCTAAAAAAATATATAACAGATTGACTCATTTAGAAATGATCTCTAGCTTAAAGAGACCGTCTCTCACGAGAATTTGTGTTAATAATTTCATAAAAAACAAGCTAGTTACTAATATTGAAATAGTTGACATCATAAGTAATAAGAATATAATTATGAAAAATTGTAGCAAATTCATTATTATATTGATAATATGGTATGTATACATATTCACTTGTGGTTATCACAAGTAACTAAAATAATCACCAAAAATTACAGCATTGTTCCAAAAAGCAGCAGCAACAGAGAGCAGCCATACTGCATCCACAAAAACTAGTTATTACTCCTTTTTTAATTTAATTTTCAATTATACATTCATGATAAATTGAATTACTATTATACAATAGTTGAAGTATTTAGTAGCATCAAAAAGTTAGATTTATAAAAAAATAATAATATAAATTTATGATTTAATAAAGAAAATAATATTATAATTTTGAGATTTAAGAGATGAATTATAATGAAATATTTAATATTTAGAATTTTAAATTTTAAAAATTTAAAATTTTCATATTTCCGCTATTTTTGCTAGATGAAAATCATATCTCTGTCATAAGGGTAAAAATAACTCTGAATCGCGTATGAGACTAGGTAATCATCATCGTGATTAAGTTTCAACAACCGGTCTTGTATGAGATTGTCTTACTGTGAGACGGGTCCATATAAAAAATATTATATTAAATAATGAAATTCGATTTTCCATTTGTAAAAGAAAACCTCTTTTTGTAATATTTTGTGTTGATCCAATTGAAATTGTTTCACGATGAGACGGCCTCATACAGAATGAATGTTTAAAAAAAAAGTAATTTGTGTAAGAAGACATACGCGGCCCTAAGGAGAGAAGAAAGCCCATTATCATTAGAGTGATAGCCTCCATAGGGCTGCTGAAAGGGTCCAGTTGGGCCACTGTAGTGCATGTGGGATACTTGTGGTGGGTAATTATCACTGAAGTAGCTTTGATATCCAGGCCCAGGCCCAGATGCATAACCCTGCTCGAACCCCGGACGAGGTGGCGGTGGCGGTGGAGGTAACACTCCAGGGTATCCTCCTGTTAAATCAACTAATAATTAAAACTAAATAATCCAACTTATTAGCTTAAATATAAAGCAATTATTCTTGTGAGAGAAAGACGACCTCAAAACAAAAGCTCATTTCTTATTTTCTTTTTAATTTGTATTAATAAGCTATTTAGCCCATATATAGAGTGTGTCTCTAAAAAGGCCGTTTCTCAAAATAATTTATAAATATAGCAATATACTTAGTCACATCAAACATAAACCAGTAGTGGCCCAAAATGCACGTACCCTAGACCCTAGTTATTACATTTTTTTTTCATTTTTTTTGTTGAGAAATGATTTCATTTTTTTTTTCATTCATTTTGAGCGGATCATTTATGAATAACTCAAAATTGATTTTTTTTAAAAAACAGATGGACAATATAAATATATAATGAATTATTTTTTTTTCATGTGGGTAACGTGGGTGTTAAGTTGCAGGCTTTCAGATAGTTGTGGAATCCTCTCTCTTTGAAGACCCTTAGAGCCGAGGAACTCTCTGATCGCACTCTCCTATATGGGTATGAGCTGTTGTCTATCTTCCATCCCTAGACCCTCATCATAGTTTGTCTATGACTATGAGCGAGAAACTGAAAATGATGATGATGATGATAAAGATTTAAAATAACTTACCTTGTGGCGGAGGGTAGGATTCATGGGCAACATGGGAAACTGTGGAGTAGCTCATAATTTTGATGATTTCCTATAAAATTTTAGTTAAAAGTTATATATATTTTGGCAAAACTTATTTAAGACTTCAACAAACTTAAAGCTTAAGGTATAGTCCCTAAAGCCTTAGTAAGATAAGGACACCCCTTGTGTTTTAAGGGATGACACCTTTTTTTGGAGAAGTTTCCTTGTTTTGTCTTTTATCCTTGATCAAGCACAAGTGTTATTTGAGTTTTGGACTTTACAATCTTTATAAACAAACTAAGTATATAGTATATCCGTGTTAAGCACGAAATTATGAGAATGTTTGAAAAAATTTATGAGAAAAAAATTCGTTAGACTATTGTAGAAGTGAAAAGAAAGAAAAACATATGAGGCAAAATCAAATATGGGTTAAATTAATTAGGAAAATTAATAAAATTAAATTAAATTTAAAAAACTACCTAAAATAACTTAGGTAAAACTAGGCGGGAAAATAACTCTTAAAATTATCATATTCTTCTATTGCTTTAGTAGAATCTATGATTATGATTATAGACCTCCTAATAAATGGATTTATGATAATAAAAATGGTATATTGATCACAAATTCAAAATTCTGATTTTGCCAATTGAATAATTCTCATAAATAATCAGGGGAGGTTTTGAACATGTTTAACATATTCTACCACATAGGACCCTGAAAAGTTGGGGCCTCAATATTAATTTACGTAGTATATGTTAAATGTTTGAAGATACAAAATTGTTTGAAAAATATTATAATAAAAATTGCCAGAAAATTTATCAGGTTTTTGCCCTGCCCCTGTAAATGATAGAATATAGGAATATATTCTTACAAAATATTCTCTAAGATAATTTGCAAAATAATAAAGCTTAAGATACACAAAATATACAAGAATATATTCCTATATTCTAGCAATAAATAGATAATCTGTAAATATTTGAGTATTTTCCAAAGTTACAAATATCTACCTTTTTAATTGGTTTTATTGACTATGAGAACAATACAATTAAAATTGATAAATCGAACAACATGACTTTTTGCGGAATAAAATAATATCTTTGAATGATTACAATTCTTAAAATTACATTTTATTTTTTTTTACAAAAAAAAAATTCTTTTACTATAGCACTTTTAAAAGTCATGTCAAACTTTAAACAAGACCCAATATTAATGGAGAAGCCGATTGATAATTAGTGGGCTATGACCTAAAAATTTGACTATAATGCAAAAATAATTAATTTAAAAATATTTTATAAAGTTTGATATATATATCAGACTGTAACCCTAATTCACAAAACTTTTCAGAAACAACATGGTACGAAAGTGATTCAACTCGGTTAG
Source organism: Amaranthus palmeri (assembly GCA_019776075.1). NCBI lineage: Eukaryota > Viridiplantae > Streptophyta > Magnoliopsida > Caryophyllales > Amaranthaceae > Amaranthus > Amaranthus palmeri. The sequence continues at coordinate 983,585 of JAAKBH010000292.1, forward strand.
TCGTCTCATTATGAGACCAACTCATATAATTAGTTTATTACTAATTGATCATTTTAAAATTATAAGTGATCATTTTAACAGACTAAATATAGATACGTCTGCTCAATAGAAATGGTCTCACCATAAAATCATCTCATTTAAGCGTTTGTGTAGATATCATGCCCTTCAATAGGTCCAATTAAGACCCATGGGCCGTGTGAAACTTTTTACAAGAAGTAATCCAGAATTGAAATACTTAGCTTGGATCAAGATGGGCTCTTTTTGAGTTGATTACGTGGGCCTTGCAGCTTAACCTTTACAAATCGGCTCGAATATCACTTGTAAGACATAGCTTAAGCCTTATCAAAATTCTTGATTTTGTATCAGGGTGAAACGACCTCAAAACAAAAAGTCCATAAGTTAAAAGTTTTTAATATTGGGATATTTAACTAAAGTATAAGGCGTATCTTACAATGAGACCGTGTCATACAAGAATTTGTAAAATTCATGAAATTACATTCACAAACTCTTAGATGAGACAATTTTGCCGTAAGACGTACTTGGCAAAATGACTTATTGAGCAAATTTAGCTTATTTTGATATAAATAGTGGGTTGAGTTGTCAAACCAAGTAACCAACCAATTCTAATTTTGGTAAACAAGTTGGTTGAATGCTTATTGATATTAATAAGTTGTATTTGAACAAGCTGCTTATAGCTACGTGAAAACGATGACGTATTAGCGATCGAACGACGAGTTTCAACCACTAACACCACCAAGATCGAAATATGTGAAGTCTTGTGTTTACAAATTACGCAAACTATAACTCGATGTTTGTAGGAATAAAATGCAATAATAAAATGACACAAATCTTTAAGGAGGTTCACCCAAAATTGGCTACGTCCCCCGTGGTGTAGTATCTCTCTTATATTATCACAATTGAGAAATTACAATTAGAGAAGAGATGAGGCCAAGTGTTTGGCTATGGGTATGTGTTTGATTTTGTGGATTGATCTTGGATGTCTAGTTATCTCACTATTTATAGAGATAAACATAATAATACAATATTAATGCAAATGAGTTAAGTGTAAGAAAACTGCCATAGGAATTTGAGTGGATGACAACTCAATTAAATACTCCAACTCCAAGAGACTTGAAAAGCCACGAAATGAATGTTGCTGCTGTACTCAAATGCTCGTTCGAGCATGAATAAGGCTCGTTCGAGCACTCTGATCTGAAAGCTACTGGATTGTACTGCTTATATTGCTCGTTCGAGCCACACCTTGTTCATATGTAGCCTCGTTCGAGCACCATCATCAGAGAATGTCCCTTTGGCTTCTTTACTCATTACCACTTCATATTATTCCTTAGTTTAAGTTACCCATTTAATTACAAGTAACTTAATACATTCATTCTAGCTCTTAAACACCATATTCAACACCCATTAATCTTACCCATTAACTTACTCCCATAGGATTCCATCCTAAGAGTAAGAGTCACACTTGATTAATTTGGTGTACTCAAGTCACACCATTCATAACACTACGGGTTCAAAATCAACTGATCAAATCAGTCACTGTAATCAACTATCAACTACTAGGCACCGGCTGCATGCCAAAAACCTTCGCTCTTTATATATGGGTTAAATAGCATAATTAACACAAATTATACGTATATGTGCTTACTAAGGTTTGAACCCAGTTTTGTGCTATCACATAGAAAAACTTCTACCAACTCACCCAACACATATATTTGTCAGTATACGCTTTAATATAAAGTTAAACATAAGTATTGTCAGTTGACAGCATTATCGGCCTCGTATCCGCCCCTGAATTATACGGTCCCATGGACAAGCTGCTGCATCCCACTAGCCGGCATTGATATAGCAACTTCATAATCATAGTGGAATGATGTGGCTGTGCTTTATCGTACATGTTTTTTGGGGTCACTCACCATGTTTTTAGTGTATAGAAAGCATCTCATGATGAGATATCATCAAACATTTAGCGTTCACTTTTGGGCTCACTAACACTAGATTACAATAACTATTAGTCCATCGTTTTCTTTGAATTCATTTTACATTTTTAAAACTCAAACTTTGATTTATGTGATAAAGTAAATTTAAAGAGATAAAAAACTAGTTTTTAACGATTGTTTGACAAATGAGAAGAAAAATTTGATTTGAGAGAGTTGAAAATGAGACTTAATGGAAATTAAACGTACAGGGTTGGCCCTAGCTATATTGGGGCCCTGGGCGAAATGGTGCATTGGGGCCCTTTTCTTTTGTAATTAATAATCTATTAGTAAGTCTCATGGGAGACGGTCTATTCTATAGACGAAATCCATGAAGCCCAGCCCAAAATATAACATAGTATATTTGGGGTTGTAATAACTTATATTTGGGGTTATAGAATAGTATATTAAAGGTTATAATACCTTACATTTAGGATTATAACATAATATAATTGATATTATAATAAAAAAAATCAGTTAAGGGAAATGGGCTGGCCCAATTTTGTGGTCTATCCTATAAACCGTCTCTTGTGAGATTTTGTGATAATCTATATAGACTTTTTACAACTATTAATTTTGCTTTTTTGACATGGGCCCATGGGCGATGGGTTGGGCACATATTAGTAGCCTGGTACTGCTAGGGTTAGGCGAGACAATTCCTTATACACAAATTCTTACTTCAGACCGTCTTTTGTAAAAACGGCTCTGAAAAGCCCAATCCAATTCTTTTCTTCTTGAATTTGGAAGTGCCTATGTATTATCTACATGTGAGTTGTCTCACATCAAAGAAGAAGAAGAATATGCAAATTTCTAACAGAATAATTTGTATGTTTCGTTCATATTAAATGTAGATGATCATTGATAGACGGTGGGAAGTGGTGTATGATTATGATCGAGTTAGCACCCAATTCAAGCCAAGTTGTAGCATGGATCTAACAGCATGACACCCCGTAAAATAAGGGTCAAACTAACCTAACATACTTTCGGTTATATACCTTTTTATAAAAAGAAACAAGAAATAAAGAGCTCTCTCTTAAGTAATATGCGTTTTTTTTATAAAGTAGTATAAATATTAATAATAAAAAATAAAAGGTATTTTATATTATTTGTTACGCTTTAAGTTTTTAGAAGTCTTTTTATCTTAATTTTGCTCTGGTGTCCAAAAATGAATGAAACGGTCCTATTTTGAAAAAACAGATATAATGAAACTGATAAATTACGACAAGTCAACGATGATATACGTGAAGCTAATAAACTAGTCTTAATTCTTAACTAAACATTATTAACGCTTTTTATACGTGGCGACATAATATTTACTTCCGTTACTAACGCTACGTAAAAATGGCTTCTTCTTTATGAATAATAAGACCACATTCATTTTTGGTAATGGGTACTTACGTTTAAAATAAGTAAAATTGTAGAAATGGTGGAAAATCAAATTTATGGGTTCTATAATCAACAATTACACTAACCATTCCTAAAATAGTAAGAGTATCTTAGACTATTATGTCTAAAAGTAGGAGCTCTTTTGAAAGACCGTTTTTTGTAAAGATGACTCTCAAAAATCCAGCCCAAATTTATATTTAGAGTTCTAACAATATATATTTCGAATTGGATTGAGCTTTTGAGAGCCGTCTTTACAAAAGACGACCAAGTAAGAATTTGTGTTCTAAAAGTAATTGTTAACATTAATTTTCGTTGCGCTTTTTCATCATGGGCAATATATTTAACGCTTTGTATAATGCTATTTTAAAAGCTAATTTATTAGGACATAGAAAAAATGAAACATGATAGATGAATAAATGAGACATAACAAAAAATAATCCGATCACAATGAGAAGATTAGCACTAAAAGTCTTAACACGTTTTATCGGAAAAATAGAATAAATTTAACGAATTAAAATTAGACATGTTACAAGAAGGAATAATCAAACATACTTATATAAAATGAGAAAAACTAATTAAAAAACAAAAAGACTAAATAAATTAAATGAGATTAAAATTCAAAAATGGAATAACCTCCGTTTTTTAGTTGCACCATTTTCATTTTGTACACTATTTATCATTTGATAGTGTTTTACATAGTGTGGCTAGTAAACGAGAAAAAAACATAGTCATGCGGGATCTTGTTTTATTCGTCTCGTCGGATACTTTCATAATATCAAATTTTTATAATTTTTAGTTGAGTATAATTCTAGATATAAGCAGTCTGATAAACGCATTAGACTGCATAAAAAAGTGTTTGGATGCAAGTAAAAAAAAAAAACGGAGAAAGTATTAATGTGGGCATGAGATGGGAAATAAGAGAGAACAAAGAGACGAAGCTAAGCTATAGAATATAATGTCAACATCATGAAATCAACCATTCATTCTCCAAACACACTTTTTGATCTTCTGTATTTTTAAATTTGCTACATATTATTTGCATAAAATAGCAAATTCAAGAGAATAAAACACTAACAATTTGACAAAACTCTAAAACCACACCCATCAATTAATAAAAACTACAAAACAATTTTAGAAAATTTATACTTCTCTATAAAAGAAAATTTACTACCTCTGTCCGAATTTAATTGTCACATTAATTAATTTTGAAATTACATTGTTACAACTAAAACAATTAATTCCGGACTGAGGGAGTATACCAAGATATATTAACTCACATGTAGGACAATATTTCTTCTAATTTTCCGAATTAACTAACACTCTTTGCTATTATACCAATTTTTTATTCTGCAACATTTCTTTTCATATACACTAATTTAACATCTCCAGTACCGTTTCTTAATCTTGTGTCATTCTATCATGCATCATCATCATACCCAGTGTATCTCGACATTTCTATGATGTTCCAAATTGAGGGACACAAAATGAGTAATAATCTAAGGGGAAGAATTATTGGTAGTAAAGTGAAGAAGCTGACCAGAACATTTGGGACAGTGTTCCACATGTTTGGGCACCATGTAGTACATTAAGCAGCTTTTACAACCTGCTACCACTAAAACTGAGTCTTGATTCAATTCTTGGTGTTTATTGCTTGAACATGGTGATAATTCAGTAGATGATCCTTCACTATCATAACCTTTGATTTCTACATCATGATCATCATGATCATGATCATCTTCTGATGAAGAATAATCATCACCATTGTAACCTATTGTTTTTGTTCTTGGATCTTCTTTTGATTTCATCCCATTACTCCAATTTATGTAATATATTTCTCCTGTCTGTTCACCAATCATTGTAAATCATACAACAATATGTTAGCTTGAGACGACCTCAAAACAAAAATGTTTTCTAATTTGTATTAATTGGGCTATTCATTCTATATCTATAAGAGGTCAAGACCGTCTCAAATAATAATTCGTATAGCTTATTATTGTATCATCATCATCAAACTCAGAGTATATCGCTTATAAAAAACTATGGTTTGGGTTTGGGATGTATGTTAGAGTACATATAACATATTCTGGGACCTCAATCATCAGATTAAACTTTTGGTTGAGTTGGTTTTTTAACATGGTATCAGAGCTGACAAGAGGTCATAGATTCGAATCTCAGTCACCCCTCATTTAAAGTGAAATATTCAGCGCCAATACGCATCCACACTTCTAGCTTAGTGGACTCTTGTATGAGGGGGCGTGTTAGAGTATTAACATTTCATGAGAGGCCGCAAAGCTTTTTAATTATAAATTATAAAAAGTTAATTAATTCATGCTATAATTAAAAACTGTTAATAAAGTTTTTAATCAATCAGGAATTAGGCTTAAAAATATACTTTACAAGGAAAAAAACCCAAAAAATAGTATAGATTGATAAAAGAAAAAGAACCCAAAAACGTTACACCATAGTTATTGAAAAAGAAAGCAACTTTTTCTCTAAACAAAACAACAAGACAAATGTACAAATAAGTTTTTTCTTTTAAAAGAAAAATGATATGGGCTTTTGTTTACCAGGAAAATAATATAATTTAAAGACCTAAAAAATTAAAAAGTTTTCTAATTTACTATTTAAATAAATTCATATCCTTATTCATCAACATTTAAAGTGCATTCATAACAATATTCTTAAATAATTAAAATGATGCACGCAAATTGCAAATTACTAAAATGGGAACAAAGTAAAATAACTAAATTCTTACTTCAAAAATAATTTTGCCAAATTATATTATCAATTAGGGTTTTAAATTTGTCAATATGTATAAAGACATTAATTAATTTTTTTTTTTTTTTGAATAATACCTGATTCATTAATTTTTCAATTCATTAATAAAGACATTGATTAATTAATGCTAGTGACATCAATAGAAGTGGGGAAAAATATTAGGTAAAAGATCCATTAATACTTGATATATAGTTGTAATAAATGAATTGAAAAATAATGATATTTAATGGGAATAAAACACAAATAAATAATGGAATGATACAAAATATTAAATATAACAATCATTTTCTAGTAAACAAAAATAGAATAAAAACGAACCTCTAAATCAAGGCATTGCTCCCAATGGTAAGGAAGAGAAACATGAGAGTTAAGTTCTACATAATTGGAATTATCATCCGAAGAAGATGCATTTGATAGTGTTACGTAATTTGTGGGGCTATTTTCGTTATTATTTTTGTAGTAATGAATTGTTTCGGGCGAATCTGATCGCCCTAAACCACCACCTCCACCACCACCATCACCGATGCTGCTTTCGCAGCGTCGGGTATTTGGGGTTTGATTTAATGAGAAGTTTTGTAACGATCTCTCTAATGATGTTGTTATTGTTGCCATATTAATTTTGTTTTTTTTGATTTTATGAATCTCACAAATATAAATACAAAGAAAATTAATTAATTCAAGATTTGATTTTTTTTTTCTATAAAAAAGAGAGAAAATAGGTAAAGATGTGTAGGGAGAGAAAAAGAGGGATTGGAAAATTTGATTTTAGAGAAGAGGAAGTGTGGATTAAGGAAGGAAAAGGAGATAAAAGATAGTGGTGTGGGATACTTTTAGGAGGGTATATTAGTAAATTTGATAAGTTTGCGCTATTATTCAACAAGCTATGTGTAGGAATGTTTTTAAGGCAAGTTCTTTTGACTTGACTCACTTGAGTTTGACTTTTGGTTCGTCCTATTTAATTTGTATCATTTTTATTTTTTCACTATGGTACACCACTTTTTTTAATTTCATCTATGCATTTTAGCTCTTTTTTAATTTCACTCACACAATTTATTCTCTCTCTTTATTTATTACCACTTTCTTAACTCTCACCCATTTTCTCTATGCTACTAATTCATCCGGACGGAGGGAGTATTGATTTAATTAATAGGAAAAATTATTTAGAATAATTTAAGTTTTTTAATGATTTTTCTAATGTCATCTATAGATTAATCATAAATAATAGCAATTTTGAGGGTATTTTCTAAAGTAAACCCAATACCCGAATGACTTGCTATAGAATTTTTTTTGAAAAAAAGATAAATCCAAATAAAATGTTGGAAAAAATGTAAAAAAATATTGAAAAAAATGTATGATTTTTTTCTTAGCCAGAATTTTTATGTTAATTTAAAATTTTTCTCTAGTTTTAAATTAATTTTCAGTCTATTGTTTTGGCAAATTACAATATATTAGGTCATCGGGTTAATTACCCAAGTTTACTTTAGGAAAATACCATTAAAGTTAGGATTATTCATAATTAATCAATAGGTAGAATTATTGTAGGAAAACCATAAAAATATTGGATTATTCTTGATAAATTTATCTAATCAATATTAGGAGCTTTTTATTTTTATAAGTAATTTAAATTGATAGTATATTTGAATAGATATTTGTTGATTTGTTGAATTGTTGAATTAAAGCTAATGCTATAATTAAATTCTGCTTTACATTTCCTGTCTGTTCCTTTCATCACATGAAATTTTATCACATAGAGTATAGAGTTAATTTATAGATAGACACCCTATTTGAATTTAAGTATATATTTAATACCTTGAAAGAAAACATGAATATTAGATACCAAAAAAGGAAAAGGAAATTGGTCAAATATTTCTTAAAACTAATACTCCAATCAAATTTTGTTTTCCAATAATTTTCAATATCATTTAATTATTTTTCGTCTTAATTATTCTTTTGCTGCAAAGTACTATACATAAAATAAATTTTCTTGTTGCAACACAATCAAAGATGTAACACACGTCAACATTCAAAAATTTCCTTAAACGAGAGCCCTTAATACAACACAAACTTTACCGTCAATGAAAAACGCACTCTTGCATGAGAGTACTTGGGCTATAAGTGTTGATACAACTGCAACACAAAGTTTCCTCATACACGGCGCTAAATATTCCACTTTAAAGACGGTTGAGATTCGAACACGTGACCTTTTGTCACGCAGGTTTCTGATACTATGTCAAAAAACTAACTCAAAGTAAAACTTTAAACTCATGAAAATAAGGTACCGAAATATGTTATATATACTCTAACATTTAACATGAAGAATGGACCATGGTGTAAAAATAATTTGCGATGTTGATTGGTTTTGCAATTATTTTTACTTTTAGTTTAGTCAAGAAAAATTCGAAAAAAAGTTGCAAGAAAAAAAAAAATTGGGCGAAGTATTCGTGTCCCAACCTGAGTATTCTGAGTATCCAAATAAATTAGATCGGAAGATGAACCAACAAAATAAGTAGCCGATCGACTAACTGAAAACCTGACTTTTCGGGCATCCTAAAATATCGAATAATACCCGTTTATAAACATTTCAAATATCACAAAGGAAAAATTGTCGGGAATAACCCGTACTTTTAACGTTTGCCTGTGAATAATCCCTACTTTTGATTATTCATAAATAATCCGAACTTTGAAGTAAGTTTGTTCACAGCACCCCCAAATTTTCGAAACCTGCTATTGTAGGTTGCCTTCAAGTAACCCCATACAACCTTCTCCTTCCTTTTCTAATTGACACTTCCACAAGCAAAAACCCCAATTCATTTCTAGGGTTCATGAATACATCCCAAATTTTGCAAATCAAAGACAAATCTTGGCAAGGCTATCTTCAATTGGTTGTGGGTACTCTTTATCTTCATTAAAATGGTAAGATTCTACTCTCATGGAGTTTTTTTTTTTTTTTCAATTTTGTTCGAAAACTAGGGTCATTGTGCGAATTCACCATGCAAAATTTTGTGCGAAAATGTAACTGTTCGAATAATTTACTGTGCGAATTCTTCATGGTCTGTGTAATTTCAATGGTGAATTGTGCTTATCTTTAATTTTGTTCGAATAGTTTGCTGTGTGAGAATTCATTTTTGTAAAAAAAAAAAGTGAACGGAAAGCTTGATTTTTCTCTCTCTAAGCTTAGGGTTTAACAATGGAGTAAAGTAATAGGTTGAAGATGATGAATTGAAGAATGTACCAGCAGCTCATTATAAAGGGGAAGGAACAAGTAATTTCATTGGGGTAACTTGCTACAACCGGTCAAAAATGAGGAGGGGGTGCTGTGAACAAACTGACTTCAAAGTTCGGATTATTTATGAATAATCAAAAGTACGGATTATTCACAGGCAAACGTTAAAAGTACGGGTTATTCCCGACAATTTTTCCTATCACAAATTCTTGCTATAGACCATCTATAGCATAGACGGGTAAATATGAGTCTAGCTAGTCTCCTGAGAGACCATCTTTCTGAAAGACGCTTTTCAGACCCAACCCATTAAAGATTAATATCTACTTTACTCTACATTTTTTCTATGAACCAGTTCAAATAAATATGGTCTTTCATAAAAACCGTCTCTCACAAGAATTTGTGGAGTTCAGCTCATTTGCAAAATAAGTAACTAATTAGTCATCAACTTTATTTTAAAATATAAAATCATTGGGTTGAGCTGTTTGGAGAACCGTCTTTGTCATAGACGATCTCTTAGGAGACCTTGTATTCTAATAATAAGTGGATATGATCCCACTAATATTGAGAGACACAAAGTGATAGATGAGATGAGGAATTCCTGAGAATTAATGGTAGGCCTCAAACATTCCCATCTCTGAACGTCCACGACATGGTTGGCATTCTTGTCCTTGTTATTTTCCATCTCCTGGGAATCTCTTCTGACTCCCTTACTTTCTTTCCAGTTTCAACCCTACATTTAATATAAATTCCTTTTCCGTTTCCTTGCTTTTTCCTTTATTATTCGACTTGTCAAATTTTAATCCGATTTTAAAATTCAAGTGACTTCAACTCCATCAAGTTAATCTATTTTTAGAATTTTTGTTGAATTTTGTTGAAGTGCCCATTGTTACCCACATGTGAGTTGTCCCACATCGGAAAAAGAAAAGAGTATGCATCACTTTATATACTCAAGGAGTAACTTCTACTATTACCAATTGGTTTTAGCAGTGAACCTTCTTTGGGTTTATGAGTGGTCTACTTCTTCTCCTCCTTATTTGGATTGCCCAGGCCCATTTTCTAAATTCTATCAAAATACCCTTCAACTCTTGTGTTGAGGACCTTGGCTTGAGGTCGTCAAAAAAGCACAAAACATAATTGTGCATTACATCGTATTAAGATTTGCTCAAATTTAAAAGCAAGAAATTAGGTTAAATTGCATTGTTTTGGTGAAGCATTATTTAAAAATATAAACCCTAATTTCCTAGGTAATAGCTAGCAAGCACATTCATCGAGGTATTATACATCTTTCACAAGCACAAGATAAAGAATTAAGGAAGCAAGGAGGGAACAAATCCGAGTGGGTGGATTCCATAGGCGTATTCCCCTATATATGCTCTATACCCCATCTATTATCACTCTTCTCAACTATGTGTAATCCTAGTGGTCAAACCATTTAATGTTAATGTTTGATAAATTAGCTGATTGAAACAACTTATTATCATAAATAAGCTCTTTTCGAGCAAACTGCACGCTCATAGCAACAAGTTCAAAATTAATTGGTCAAACCAGTTAATAAAATCTTAGTCAATTCAACCACTTTAATCAGCTATCATCTACCAGCTATCAGCAGTTGTATAAAAAGCACTCCAATATAATAACAATAAAAGTATATAAGTTTAGTTTTGCAGTTTGTTTGCTTTTTATGAAAGAATTTTTAGAGTTAACAAAACAATAATCATTTTCCCATATGCATGTATGCCTATAAGTATAAGCCTATGTGCTTTCTGATTGTGAGTACCCCAACACTCAGAAAATCATCTGCCAACCTCGCAAGTATCAACAATAAGTTGCTTATTTCTATGTTTAGCCATGTTAAGCATGCTCTCCACATGTTCTTACTAAAGTTGTCGTTTAATTTTGATTTGATTAATCTAAATAACATGTACATGAAAATTAAATTAGATTTTTAAAATATTTAGATGCATATTAATCTGATTTGAAATATCATATATAATCGAGAGATGTTGATATGACAATAGTGAGTAAAGAGAGATACACGCAGTTATGAAATCCCCAACTGATATCTGCGCCCTAGTAGGGGAAGAACCCCAAACCTTCTGCTCCACATGTATATGCTCTATCCATTAAGCTACAAGCACGTGTAGTAAGTTAATATATAAGATGAGTGAGACGAATTTTTAAAGATTATTCGAACTTAAAGAAATTTTACTTTTCAAACAGCCAAAGTTGAGATTTCTCTAAAGTAATTTTCCCGAAAATATAGAGGCGTCAAAGTGTAAATAAACACCTTATAATCTCTTATTATGACGATCATATATGAAATTGTCTCATGGTGAGACATGTACATACTAAGAGTACAGGAGCTCATATTAAAGAAAATAAGGTTTTAATATAAAGAGTATTGCTTTTTAACATTCAAAATGACATCTTAAAGAATAAACAACTAAAATTAAGAGTGTGACATTGTTCATGTTTTAATTAATTTAATTGAGCTATTTAATTCATTTAATTTCACAGTGACTGCCTTAAATGATAATTTGTATAACCTGTTTGGCTTACATTAAACCAAACCACAACCCTTTTTTTTTTTAATAATACCTGATTCATTAATAAAGAGTCATACGACATCTACATCAAAGATAAAAATTAGCAAGTACATAGCAACTAAAACCAAACCACAACCCTTAATTTTTGATGATTTGGGTTTATATGGTAAACAATAATAATTGCTCCCTCTCTTTCTGATAGTCGTCTATTTTATGTTTTTAGGTAGTTTATAATGTGTATTTCAAGCTCTAAAAATTTTAAAAATGTTTCATAAAAATTATAAGAAACATAAGAGTAATAAAATTTTATTCATTAAAACTAATCTAAAAATATTCTATACGAACATATTTTAACTCTGACATATGAAAAGGAGTCCACTGGTTCTCTAGTAAGGCTGTATCACCGTGAAATAATTTCAAGGGAAATTCCACGTGGTAGCATCAAGTTTTAATGAAATGCCAATGGTAGCACTTTTTTAAGAAAGTTCCACATGGTAGCATCTAGTTTATGCACTATCTAATTGCCGTAGCATTTTCCGTTAAGTTCTTGTTAAATTCCGTTAAATTCATCATTTTGTAAGTTTTTTTCCACATGGTAGCATCCAGTTTTTGTTAATTTACCATTTTAACTTTTAATTCACCATTTTAATGTTTAATTCACCGTTTAATTCATTAACGCTCATAAAAGTTTAATAATTTTATTTAAAAAATTATAACTGTTGAATAATTATACGGAAAAATAATTTTGACATATAATTTACCATTTTAATGTTTAATTCATCGTTCGAAACAAGTACTCTTTCGAATAAGTACTTGTTTCGATCGAATTTTCAAAAGAGTTATCACATAAGGATAGTAGCCACGTCCATTGTTTCAAAAAAATCGTTATGATGGGTAAAAATGACGTTAAATATCATTTTCGGTTTACGTATCGGAAAATAGGCGTATAAGTACTTGTTTCGACCGAATTTTCTAAAGAGTTACCCCATAAGGGTATTTGTAACGTCCGTTTTTTGAAAAAAAATTGTTATGACAGGTAAAAATGACGTCAAATATCTTTTTCGGTTTACGTATCCAAAAATAGGTGAATAAGTACTGTTTTCGACCGGATTAGATAGTTTCTTACTCCCTCTGTTCTTTTTTGTTCTTCTCGTTTAGAATATTCCATTTTTGGAGAGAGAAATTTAATTAAGATTTTTAAGACATTTATAGATAATAAAATATATCCATATGAGATCTCTTTAGATTCGTCTTAATGTATACTTTTTTATCATATATTTTTTATAATTTTTTATAATGCGTATTTAGAGATATTTAAGCTCGAAAGTTGCTTTGAAAACTGTGCAAAAAGTAAATGGGAAGAACAAAAAAGAACGGAGGGAGTATAATTTTTCATTAAAATTATTAAACATTTATGAGCGTTGATGAATTTAACGGTGAATTAAACATTAAAATGGTGAATTAAAACTTAAAATGGTAAATTAACAAAAACTGGATGCTACCATGTGGAAAAAAACTTACAAAATGATGAATTTAACGGAATTTAACAAGAACTTAACGGAAAATGCTACGGCAATTAGATAGTGCATAAACTAGATGCTACCATGTGGAATTTTCTTAAGAAAGTGCTACCACTGACATTTCATCAAAACTAGATGCTACCATGTGGAATTTCCCTAATTTCAATTGGATTAGTCAGAACTACTCTTTAATAAAATTGTTTTCTGTATATGTGTGAATCTAGATTTCATCACTTTTTATATTTTTTTACTAGCAAAATTCTGTTATGAATATCCCAATATGACCAAATTGAATTTTAACTCGTTTTGTATGAAACCGTCTCACTATGAGACGGACCCATATATTAGCCAATTTCTTTCATTAATTACTTTAAGAACGTAAGTGATCATTTTAAGATTATAAATAAAACTATAAAAAATGATTTTCTTAAAATTATAAGTGATTACTTTAACGTTATAAGTGATCACTTTAAGACAGAAAATGTATATTAAGCCAGCTCAATAAAAAATAGTCTCACCGTGAAACCGTCTCAGAATTAGTTTAAAGTTGTGGATCAAACCTTATGAAACCAAACAGTGTTCAGCCCTGTTAACCCGTCAAAGCCCATCCGTTAAAGCCCATATGACCAATGTCCCGCCGGCGCGTACAATACAAAAATCAAAGACTTGTAACTGAATTAATTAATTTGTCGGATAAACACACAAATTAAAAATAAAAAACAAAAAGTTGTACTCCAATCGAAATTCATCATGTCTCGAATCACTCCTCGCACGACGTTTGATTTCGATTTGATTTTCTCCCTTCTAAAAAATTCAATTCTCCATACATATAATTTCTCAATCTCAATTCAATTTAATTCTATTTTCCAGAATTCCGATTTCTGAAGAGGATTAACAATGGCAGAGAAGAAAGGGGAAGAATTAGTTCTCGGTATTCCCTACAATGGCGGAAATCAGAGGATGATGTATCAACCTCAACCTCCACCTAAACCTAAATACTTTTATGTTGGTGAAAATCCTTATCAAAAAGGTACAATTTTACCTACCGCCATTTTTGATGATCCAAAAGATGCTCCAATTCATCAGACTTTTTACAGAGATACTCCTGCTCCTTTTTCCTGCGTTTTTTGCTCTCATTCTTCCATTACTTCTGTCAAGTTCGTATCCTTCTCTCTCTTTCTAGTCTTAATACTGTTCTTTTTGTTGAATTTAAGTGTGATTAGCTAATTTATATTTTAGGGTTTCGAGTAATTTCGCACATGAACTGAATTTTTGCTTTTTTTTTTTTGGTTTTATTGGGGTTAAATGGTTCAATTCTTGTTGAATTTAAGTGTAATTACCTAATTTAGAATTTAACGTTTGAAATTTGGTTTGAATTTTATCCATGAACTGAAATTCTGCGTTTTCTGTTCATTTGTTGTGGACAATTGGTTCAATTCTTGTTGAATTTAAGTGTGATCCGCTAATTTAGATTTATGGGTTGGAGTTTGGATTGAACATAAATTTGGATTGAATTTTACCCATGAAATGAAACTCTGTTTTTTTTTTTTGTTGATTCTTATTCGACCATTAGGTGATTGGCAAACTTTTCGCTTTCGGAACTTTTAGGTCCACTTGTACAATTGTTTAGGAATATTATTGCCAACATTTTTATGGTGTATTGCTTTTGAGTTGTTTCTAATTTTTGTGTCACTTAAATTAGGATTGATAAATCACTTAATTGTCAAAAAATAATGTCCTAATTTTACCTCCAATAGACTCGTGTTTAGTGATCAATTTAGAACATTATGGTGATCACTTAATTGTTATAGATTGAAGCTAGTTTGATTGCTATCGTTGGGATTAATGCATTGGTGTGGTAATAAAAGTCAAATTAAGCAAAATGAAGGAAATGGAAGTTCATAATAATTAATAAGGAATTCTGAAGTGTTAGTATATTAAGATTGAGGGAGCAAGAAATTATTACCCTCTAAAATGGTATTAATGGTATAATAATAATAATAATCTGATAAGTGCTATATTCCTCCCTTTGTTTTAATTTTTATACATAATATAGAATATTAAAAGTATCTCCTGTCCCTTGATTGGAATGTTATGAAATTATACACCTTGGCCAAAATACAACTTTGATTGTTAATATATTTCAATGATAATCATAAAAGTTGATGTATCTAGACAAATCTAACAATATTTTGCACACAAAGTTCTGCTTTTCATAGTAGCGGAAAAGATCAAATCAAAATTAGCTTGTAAAAGAGTACCTTTGATCCTGATGTTGCTATTAAATTAGAACGTTTATAGTGCTTTTTACTCAGCAAACATGTCAATGTAAACTGCAGACTTTGAGTATGTTTTTATTGTTTTACAAATCTTTTCTGTCTTAGATGTATTCTAATATCAACCACCGGAAAATTAGGAACCACATTTTCTCTTTTTTTCTTACTTCCTTTAGGTGATTCGCACATAATTATTAAATCAACACAACGCAAGAATTTACGGTTTCTACAAGTACTCTTGTATGGTTTTTAATGTGTTGTAGACTTCTAATTTGTATTTCTTAGATTATTGGCTTGTCATTGTGTTTGCTGGTAAATTGGATATTAATCTAAAGGCCTTTTTTTTAATTTAATTTGTAACCGCAATCCAGGTCAAAGCTGAGTCTTGCAGCAGTTGTTGGTTGCATGATGCCATTTATGCTAGGATTTTGCTTCCTTTGCCCTTCAATGGATTGCCTCTGGCATAAATATCATTACTGCCCTAGGTGTGGAGAAAAGGTATATATGAATTATGCTCTTTATTTTCACCTTCTCTTTTACATTTTGGGGGCTTCAGGTGGTTTTCTACCATTACATTAATTCTAAGCAGTTTTGCTGAAAAGATAATTTTGTGTTCCTTAATATAGGTTGCTGATTTTGAGAAATCAGATCTTTGTGCTGTAATGGATCCTCCTAATTGGGTGCATAGGAGTTTTGCGTTAACTGGCTGATGCTGATATGACAAATGGTTAGTTTGTATGATGTTAAGCCTTCTGTCCCTCCCCTTAACATAGTGTATAATGCCAAATATAATTCATGAGTGTATTAGATGTGATTAAAGTTGAAGTTATCAGGTATCAATGATGTGTGTAATGTTATTGTACTAGTATTACCATTATAGTCTATGCAAGTGATCTTATTATAAATTGTGTTACCTATTTTTGTATGATTTTTTGCACCAATGTTATTGTGCCTGTTTTTATAAGGATTTGATACCAATAAGGCTTAGGGAATCATGGGAAAACAGAGGGGTCAAAAGCATCAGAGAATTTACTGTTGTTAATGTGTCACTAAACTGGAGACTTGTTGACATGGTTTATGCATCTCAGCAGCCATATTCTTTTGTATAAAGAAAGGGAGAGTTTCAGGTTGTTTGCCTTTATCAAGTAATTTATATATAAGACATTTCACATTATTTAAAGTAGCAAATGCATCTAGAATGATGCACCTTCTTGACTTACCTGATGCTTAATGTTGCATCATGCATCTGTTGAAAATGAAAAAAAGATGAACATAGTACTTCATCGAACCATGTTTAGTTGGAAAATGAATTCCAGCATGAGGGATTAGAGCCCACCAGGATAGCCAAGGATGACCTGCCTTTAAAATCTTTCTAAAAGATATGCTGTATGGAATTTTAAGCAAAATAATATGGGTGGCCTTGTAATGTGGATCATGTTTGACATGATTTTTATGTTGAATTGAATTTTTTATGCAGACACCCAATAGAGTTAAGGCAAGTCATCCTTGGCTGCCAGGAAAGGACTCTACATCCTCATGCCGGGACTCTCTTCCTATGAAACAGCTATTTCGTGTGCCCCATTTTGGCTAGAAATTTATACATCTTGCTGTTTTGCAGAAGTGTCTATTTATAGTTTCATACTGAATGTCGCTTTGTGCGTTAAGTGGATTCTGGTTGTTTTCCTTATAAATCAGCATCCTCTAAGATTTGATTGAAAGGATTCTGCATTAATGGACTAGAATAAATTCTTGTACATGGCTGGATATGCATGATCTCAATCTCGCTAGCACATGCTCTTTTTCGCACGCGTTCTTTCTTTCCCCCCTTTTCTCTCTTTATTTCTTACTGGTTTTCATTGACTTTTAAATGGTTTTTTTCTACATTTTCCAGGGTAAGCAATACCCACTTCTTTGCCACTTTTAGAAGAATAAGTACGTGAGAGGAAAATCGATTTCCTTTTTTCTTTATTGTGATGTTAATGAAATTGACAGAGTGCCACCACACTATGGCAAAGATAACCCAATGTGAATGAAATATGATAATCTAGTCGTCAACCAAATGACCTATAACTTAAGATGAACAGGCAAAGTATTATCTGGTTGTTTAGAGGTACATTGTTTTTTTTTTTTTGAAACTTAAGTGACATGTAATCCTATACTCATGTTCTTTGTGCCGAACTACTGATTCAATCAACTCCTTCACTCAAATACTCTGAACATTCTATTATAAACCCGTAGAAAGTAATGAGAAGTTTGTTGGGCTGACCATCAATTTATGTGGAAAACAAGGTTTCTTCATTAGATAAAAGCTGAATGGCATGATCCCTTAAAAGAACTACTCAAGTAGAACAGCATGTTAATGTTATCTAATTGAGAATTGTATGTGATTAGTCCCCGGCTCCTCCTCGCTAGCTAATCCTTCTACGAGAGCTCAACACATAAACATTCTGTCACTGCCCAGTGGCCTTCTGATATTTTGTACAGGTTAGATGATAAGTTTAGTGACGTAAATTAATGTGTTTGTGACCTCTTTCAGAATTCAGAGTTGCTGAAAATTCTGTGAGGACCGAGAAGTTGAGGGATGCACACGAGAATAATTGTCCCAACAGATGGCGTTGCGTGGAAGGCTTAGGTAAGAATGGGATAATGTGTTGAAGTTTTTTGATGATGAGAGCTGGAATATGATAGGATAGTGATAAACCAAGCTAGAAAAGAGATTTATGTATTGGTTTTCAGATTTTATTCCTGTTGGAGAGGTGAAGGTCAAAGAGGTACTCTTTTTCTCTCACAAGAGTATCTGCATGAAGGATCAAAGAGTGATGCCAATTGATCAAAGGTCACTTGGGTATGTTATTTCAATTGTTAGGCTTTCTAAATAGTTGAAGAGTCATCAGTTATGTATTCTAGTTCTGTGGAATTATACGTGGTAGTCCCTCTGTCCTGAGTTTGACACCCTTAAATTAGTTGTTTTTATTTGTAATTGGAGAATTAGAGAAAAAGTAACTGGATAGAAGGAATCCGTGAATGAAATTAAAAGGGAGAATATATTTATGAATGAGATTAAAAGCGGGATTGTGGTTATATTTTTATAGGGACGAAATAATATGTAGTGTGTTAAATTCATGAGGGTGGAGGGCATATTTTGTTTACTTTCAAACATAGTGCAAAAACAAGGACGTATTGTATCGTTTGTATCGTATCGTAAAAGCGTAAAAACCGCATTTCACACCGTTTCAAGCGATATTTCATGGTTTAGGCAAAAGTTGGCGATACAGTAACCGCATCACTCCCGTTGCGTATTACTGTCTACATTACCGCACAACTGCGACCGTTACCTTATTTTTTGCAATATGCTTTCATTAGCATAGAAATATAGGATAGAACCGTGTATCTAATTCCTGTCCAATGGAGGAGCTCTTACGTTCTCTACTTAAGTTAAACACTACATGAGAAGAATTTCTTTAATTTGATTTGGTTAGTTTCTGCTTTGCATTGGGTAATAGAAGTATAGACCAGGCACCAGGAACTGCAACTTTTACCAACCAACTTAAAGGTATGCTAATGCGACATTGTATGTGATGATTTTCTGTTTGGCATATGATTGTTGGTTAAAGTTGTTTGTGAAACTATTGTCTGGTTAAGTATTAGTGCATTAGTTATTTATTAATTGATTACGGAGATGTTTTGGTAAAAGTTAGTTGGTTGTTTTCCCAATAGTAGCTTTACTAGTATCTTTTGGCTTTTGGCTTGAAAGCTAGGTTTTAAACTCGCTTATACTTCAAGCTATTTGACCAGGCAAAAGTCAAAAGGCGATGTACCCTTGTCTCTCACCAGTTTTGTAAAAAGCTGTGTTCCTTAAACAAACAAAAATTAAGTTGATGTAATTGTAACATACACTCTTTGTCTCTTCTCATACGTGATTCTCTATTAATTTTAGATTTAGTTGAGCAATTATTTACATGATAACTGAAAACAAAGGCGAGAAGTACAGACGGGTCTGTGAACTGATCTATCTGTGAAATAAGCTGCTGTAAAATTGCATGAGTCAGCTCAAAAGTCAAAAGTCTACAATACTGTCTCTCTAAATTACTCTCTTTGCCTATGAAACATCATCACCATCACCGATCCAAGATCCTACTCGAAAACAGAGACTGGGTGATAGAAGGTGACGCATAATCCATTTTTGTATCTTTTTGAAAGAGAGCGTCAGAGGAATGATGTCAGTTAACCCAAAAAGTGAGAGCCCTGTATAAAGAGAAATATGAGTAACATTGTAGTCTCAACGAATCTTCTTTTGGCCACTTATGCTGAAACTCTAATTTTTAGTGTATAAACAAAAGATTTGATGAAGTAATAAACCTTAATAGTATACATGAACACTTGCAATTAATTGCGTTCAACATAACTTGTTGTGAGCGTAACTTGAAACATCGTTTGACTCATGTGTAGGCGTAGGACTCTAAAGTCGTGTTTAAAGGCTATGTATGAAGAATGGTTCGTATGAAGTGTGCTCAAACGAGCCAAAGGAGCATAAGAGCAAAGATCGCGTTTACGATCTAGGGCATGCTCAACCGAGTTCTTGGAACTCCATTGCTATTCATTGATCTATGAAAGCAATCTAGCAGTAAGGAAGAACGTATTCTATATTGGATAAAATGTGAATCTTGTTGATTCTTTATTGATTGTTTTAACTACTCGTTCGGGCATTAAATTTTCCTAATTTTGATTTCAATTTCAAATTCTCAAAGTTTCAACCATTGATCTTAAGGAATCAAAATTATGTTACCACATCATCAAACTCTTAATCACAATACTTACAATATCAATATGATCTCTTTTCTACTAGTTATCATCTTAAACTTCAAAAATATAATGTATTTGGGCCATCATTAGAGAACAATACCCCTAAACACAAATAGCATATCTACTTGACAATGAGATTGGACGATATATGCATGCAAAAGACCTAATGTTAATCCAAAGTTACTCAAAATACATATTTCAACTTAATGATGATATACTATATTTTACACATAACATAATAACAACTAAAGGAATAGTATTTATATATATTTTTCTTATAAAACTAATGGGATAATGATTTTCTCTATACACAAGTGAAATTTGAAAATTTTAAGATAAATGAAAAACAATACAAGTATATATAAAATCATAGAGAGCAGTGAAAATAACAAATTACAAATGTACAATAAAGATACAACAACAATAATATTAGAGCCTTAATCCCAAAAGATTGGGATTGACTACATGAATCGAGATATGATAATGTCAACTAAAGGAGCTAGGAAAAATAAATTATAATTGTTGTAATGAGCTAAATATTAGAAGAAATAGCAAATTTTATGAAACAAATAAAATACTTACAAAATCAATTAGAAAAATATGTTAAATTACTTCCTATATAAAAAAAAATGACATTGCAAAAAATGATTTTACTAAGTAGTTAAATGGCACGTTTGGTCAATCACTACAAAAAACATGACGAAATTTAATTAAATACTATACCTGTGTCACTAATAATATATACTCTATTAGTGACTCAACCATCAAGACTTATCTCGAGCATAACCATACATTATAACCAGTGGTGGATACAAAGTGATGTCAATGTTGTCAGTTGACATTGTTTGAAGCTGGATGCATTTGTTGTACAACAAATATCCCACTCTTCTGATCAAATCAGATAAGTGTAACTCTCCCAACAACATTTTATATTTATGATCAACATCATTTAACTTCTTATTTATTTTCTGAATTCGCAAATTTGAACCATATCTCCCAACTCATTACTCATCCATTGTATGAGTCCACCTCTCCCATTCCCATGATTGCATTATTGTAATTGATTTTAGAAAATAGAAAAAAGAAAGTGAAACATAAGAAAATAAGGGTTAGATGGGAAAGCATTAAAAATAGAGATCTTAGAGGATTGAGCCACGACATAATGTAGGGAAGTGACGTCACCAAGTATGTCATAAATCCTAGGGACCTTCAAAAAATAACTAATTCTATTATCTTAAATTTGTACAAGTAGGAGTATCTTTCTTGTATTTTAGGAGTATTTTATTTAGAATCAGATGCCATTACATGTGATGTGAGTTTTTGATATTTTTAAGTGAACTTTTTCAATGTAATAGGGACTACATAATAAATATTTATTGCATTGTTTGCCTACCTTTATGGGTTTCTATCATTCATGTCATCATGTTATGTATGTTAACATTTATCGTTTCATCATCATCCTACTTAGTGTATTCTGCTCATAGAAACTTATAAACGGGGTCTGAAAAGAGAAGGAGAGCGACAACTCATACATTTACATTTATCGTTTAGTTGTGCATATATAATTATGATATAAAATTTTTATGTTTTTTAGTTATTTATAATTTAATGTATAAATGGTCAAAATAAAATATTAAATTATGGAGTATAAAAAAATCAAAGGTAATAAATATGATGAAATAAAGAAAATACTAAGACGTGCATTGGTTTAGGGCCTTTAGGCAAACAAGTACTAGATGATTTGATGATGATAATGATTTATGGAAGAATTTACTTTTATTAATTTGAAATTTATAGATATGGTTGAAGTGAGAAAGTAGAAGAGAGTGATGACTGATGAGAGGAAAAGAGAAAAAGAAAAGTGAGAATCTGTTGCGTGAAAAGAGCGTGAAAAGAGAAAACATAAACAGAACAAACACTGTTCATCCGCAGAGAGTAAATGAACAGTGTCA
The DNA here is from genome assembly GCA_019776075.1 of Amaranthus palmeri. Lineage (NCBI taxonomy): Eukaryota > Viridiplantae > Streptophyta > Magnoliopsida > Caryophyllales > Amaranthaceae > Amaranthus > Amaranthus palmeri. Next base: position 1,006,060 of record JAAKBH010000292.1, read on the forward strand.
AGTTTAGCCGTTTTTTATATTGTATAGATAGATAAATGGTCAAGGAGGTATATAACTAAAAAATTTATTCATTTTCAAATCAAAAAATTTGATTGAATTCAAATTTAAAATATATACAATTGCCTGTCTAATAAATTAGTGCGAAAAACGGATAGATTATTCATCGTCACCATACATAGTACATCTCGCTCATAAAAACTATTACCTCGGCTCCACAATACTATATATATTTTTATTTGTCAAATTACTATTGTTATTAAAATCGCAATTCTAGCTACGACCCTATGATTGTATTCGATCCAAAAATAGCAAATGATCTGAATATAACAAAAATGATCCTAACAAAAGTAGGATCATAGCACGATTCTATGATTTGACAATCCAATAATCCGATTTAACATATTTAGTCATAAATCTATTAATTTCTCTTATGTATCATCTTTCACTAATCAACTTTAAATATAATACTCCATATACTCTTCTAATCCTTTTTAATTGTCCCATTTTCTTATTTGGACAATTCACCTCTAGTGTCCCATTTCTATTTTAAGGCCTATATTTATAGGTGATTCTCTCATTTTCTTAATATTAAAAATACCTAATATTGCACATTGGTCTACTATTTTAGCTGGTCCCCTCTAATTCTTAATATTAAAAACACTCAAAATTGCATGTGAGTCTACTATCTTCGGTGGTCCTATTATTTTCTTAATATCTGTGCCCAAATCAAATAGGACAACTAAAATGAATTGAAAAGAGTATATAACTTTTATTTATCGATTTTGTTATTAACCAATTATTTCATTAATATTTAGAGTTTGAAAAAGATGAGATCACATTACATCATAATTCATATCCTTAATTCCTTGTCATCCTTTAAAATCTTTTATTGTGATTAGAGGTGTTCAATGGGGCGGGGTGGGGCGGGGCGGGGCAAAATCTAAATGGGACGGGTCATGTCAAATGTTAGATGGGCCGGGGCGGGTTAAGCGCGTTCAAATACGACCCACTTTGACCCTTTTTAAAAAAGTTCATAAAATAATTTTTTTATTATACTTTATGACCAGTTAGGTCAATTCAACTATAAATATAACAATCGCATATAAAAAATTAAAAAAAAGTGTTAAAATATTTTTTACAACCAATTAACATAATTATCCGACCCGATCCGACCTGACCCTTTACACAAATGCTCGTTAATGACCCGCCCCTTTGGCCTTTATTGACCCGATCCATTAAAATGTGACCCGACCCTTGACCCATTGAGTCGACCCGCCCCGTTGAACACCTCTAATTGTGATAGATAGAATGGCATACAAATGATACAATCATACAATGGCACACCACATGACATGTTACATATCAACTACTCACATATACTCTCATCCAACTCAGCTCCAAAAAGTACCAAAATCAGATATTTTTCCAGATACTACTCCTCTTTCCCCTTTTTTTTATTCTCCCAAAATTCTCTTATTTATCTCCCACCTTTTCCCTCTTAATTCCTTCCTTCTTCCTCTTCATTCTCATCATCTCCATTCTTCATAGCTTAAACCCAGAAAAATATCATTCCAAAAACAAAAACCCAGAAAAATATCATTTCAAAAACAAAAACCCAGAAAAATATCACTTCAAAAACAAAAACCCAGAAAAATATCATTTCAAAAACAAAAACCCAGAAAAATATCATTCCAAAAACAAAACCCAGAAAATTAATTATAAAAAAATGGTACCTTCAAAAACAATTGAAGAACAAAAACTAAATATAATCATAAATCCCTGTGATTTCTGCAACCATGAAACAGCCATTTTATACTGCAAAGCAGACACAGCTAAACTCTGTATAGCATGTGACCAGCACGTGCACTCTGCCAATACACTCTCAAAAAAGCACCTACGCTCACCTCTTTGTGATACCTGTGGATCCGAACCCGGGTCCGTTAAGTGTTCGACCCATAACCTTTGTATCTGTCAAGACTGTGACAGAACTCTTCATCAAAACATGATCATTACTACCCATGGGTTAAACTTAAACTTAAACCCGATTGAAAGCTTTTCGGGTTGCCCATCAGCTTTAGAACTTTCTATTTACTTAGGGTTCAAAAATGATCATCAGATGGGTTTAATGATGGACGGTGCTGATTTGATTGTACCGGGAGGTAATCATCTTGTGGGGCCTACTTTTCCATGGGGTTTTAATGATAATGAAATTGATGATATTGGGGTGATTAGTGGGTCTATTAAGAAATCCTTTAATGGGGAAAAAGAAAAAGATGTGATTAAGCAATTATTAATGCTTCAAAAGAAGAAAAAGGATTGTTGTTCTGGAGATGATGAAGAAGAAAGGGATAGTTTGGTTGTTCCTGATGATGAATTTTGGTTAGGGTTAGAGAATAATACTAATTCTAATACTAATTATAGTATTAATGATAATATTAATCATAATCATAATCATAATCAACAGAATATGATTCAATTGCAACAACTACAGCAGCAGCAAGAAGTGAACTTGCAATCTTTAATGGGTTTGACTGCTGCTGCAAATAATGTTAGTAATGTAAGTGGGCCTGCTACTATTGGGAATACTATGTGGGACCCTAGTCCTACTAATCCATCTATACAGGTTCGTTTATACTTTCTCCGTTTCATTTTACTCGTAACACTTTTACTTATGAGTATTAATCGCTATTGTAAGAAAATTAAGAGTAGTTGTATGTGTTCGATCTTGAAAGTGAATCCGACTTGACCTGATTTCAAAATGATTTTACAATTTAAAATTATATAAAAGTTGATAAGGACTCGAGACTCGAATTTACCTGAAACATCTGACTTGAATTTGACTCGATTATCCGAATTCGACCCAAATTTAAGTCAAGTTTATATCTTTATCAAGTTACTACATTTTGGGATGTTTGATTTTAGATGAAAAATATGTTTTTTGAATTGTATGAGTGTGATGCTGATACATTGATACTCTTGGTAATATGTGCAATTATAATTTATTTATAATATAATATTAGAGTTCTGCTGTTGACTACACTGATATTTGCCTTATTGGGAAGTTTTACTTCATTAAGTAAGAATGAAATTATATTTTTATGTCTTGTGAATGTTGATGCTGTAGCCTTTTTGGAGATGGGATTTTTGATTTTTTTTTTTTTTTTTTTGTATTTTGGGGATGAATCTAAATAGTATAAATTGGGCCAAACACTCATTTTTTATGTATATCGTGGTAATTCAATTGTCATTTTTTGATTTATGTTACGCAATTTAATGTTCAAGGATTTTTTTTGGAATTTGATAAAATAACTCAGACAATAGTCTAGAAAAGCCCGAGCCTATATACCACAACCATTAACTTATTGTAGTATATGATCTTAGTATGTTATTTATGTTGGTCTGGTTGTGAATGTGGATGGTGTATTGATGTACTTCTTTCATATAGAAGTAGACAAGTAGTTAAGTAGTGAACTTTCAAATGTATCTTCATGTACCCAAGCTTGTCGCTCTTAATTTGCAACCCTTTCGTGTGAACTTCACCGGAATTTGTGAGAACTTTTTGAGTGAAGTGTTGTAAATTCAAAGTAACAGAGCGAGTAGATAGTTGAAAGGTGCTTCTTTTTACTTGCCCTTTTGAGTAATCTTAGACTTAGATTATGGAATTTGAATTTTTTGAGTGAATTTGTGAGATTAGTTTCGAGACAAATAATCAAAACTCATGTGCATTCGAACTTTTCAGATATGGGATTTCAACTCAGGACGGATGAGGGATCATGAAGAACTCGGCCAGTTAGATGTGAGCAACCGTGAGACTGATGTAAGTTTTATGATCAATAGCTACAGCTCAATTCTACCGGGAATTGGCTTGTCAAACTCAAAAGTCGTAAGGGATATGTATGATATGAATTGCTCCGGTGCCACTGAGGACATTCGACTTTTTAATGTATGTCATCGTCTTCCTGACCGAAGGTATTATATGCATTGTATAGGAATTTCAATCACTGAGATGTTACTGAAATTTTATTTGCAGGGTAACATGCAAAATCCAGCAGCAAGTCAGGGTCCAGCCACATCCGAGAGTAACAACTTGCCGATTATTAGCCCATCTTCAAGTTCAGTTTTTGGTAAACCGAAAAGTGTTGGCTCCACAGAGATCCATTTTATGGACCAATCTATATATCATGGAGCTGAGAATGCACTAACTGTGGTCAGAACAAAGGCCGACATGGAGATGCTAGCGCAGAACAGAGGCAATGCGATGCAACGCTACAAGGAAAAGAAGAAGACAAGAAGGTATGTATACCTCTGTACTTGTATGTTTTATAAGTCACAATAACCTTTGAGCCCTACTCGGTGCAAACTTCTTGTGGGGTTGCTGTTACTTGTCATTGTTGATTTTCAAATGCTGTAAGTTGTAATGTTCTGAAACAAACTATCGGCACCACTAATCGCTAAAAATTGTAATGTTTTGACACAAGCTATCTGCACCACTAAACGCTATCTATACTGCTATCCAAAATAGTATTATCACTGAAATAGTACGTGTATCAATTGTATGTCACCTTCCCTCACTCAGATCCTGGTTGATGATGATGATGTATTGTGTTGCATCGCTGATTATCATTAGTGCTTGTTTCATGAATAGATACGAGAAGCATATACGTTATGAGTCGAGGAAAGCAAGGGCAGATACACGAAAGAGAATGAAAGGACGATTCGTGAAGATCAACAATGCTCTGATTTGTTGAATGATGTATGGTTATCAACTCCATACTGTGTAAATATTTGAAATGTGGGCTGTTTTTTGAATCAATTTAGTGTACTATTATCTCTTTGTTTCTTCTAGTATAGTTGTAACATTCTAAATGTGATTATAAGTTTTTGTAATTCCCATACCAGCCATGTATCAGGATTCAGGTGTAAGAAAAATAAATCAGAGAAAATTGTATTAAGCGGCAGTAAGAAATGGATAAACAGAATTGCTTCTGTTTGAGTATTGCTATTGCATTGTTTCTCATACTATTTTGAGTTCTCAAATGTAACTCTGGCCTATGGGATTATTTGTCCCACATCGATAGATTAAAGATGGTGCGCACGTGTTATGGTAACATTTAAGTTTTTATATAATCAATTGTTATTATGGTATTACTTCTGTATCCTTTGACTTTCTGTTGATCTTCCGTTGAGCTTGAATCTTGGTCAAGGGGCTTTTGCGACCTTTTCATTTACCTTACTTAGTCACCAGGTAAATAACTACACATTACTCATCACTTTCCTTCACCACCTTTCATCATGCATTCATGCCCATGATGTTCTATATTTTCCTCAATTAACTTCCCTTCTACCGTTAGATACATGCTTACTACTTCATTTGCACCCCAAACTCAGATGTATCATACCAAAACTCTGCCCAAATCACTACTCACCATCTATCAACATACCAAAAGATAATCAACCAACGTCCTGATATACAGTCTTACATTCAATCTATTATCGTTCATTCATTGATTTCTTATCTCCTATCCGACTTGAGCGTCGGAGTGGTTTTCTAAAAGAACACTCCCATCAAGACTAACGTAGTAGTGTGTTGCAGGACTTCAGTTCACTTTTCCGGAAGAATTACATCTCATTTCCAGTTTGTTGACCGTTGACTTTGATAATACTTCCGCTTCAAGTAAGTGTCTCTTGCACTTCCTCATTTTTTTTTACTGAAACAACATACTTAATTGGAACTTTCCCCGTTATACATTTGATGAATTGTAATAAATAATATTTGATAAAATATACTTCTTGAGATCTTGTTTGAATTGTCTAATTACATATTTTCATAACATTAACTTTTAATAATTTTTAGATCTAGATATGTGTAAATAATATATAAATGTTCAAAATAATACATTAAATTATGTAAAAAGTCAAATGTAACAAATATAGTAGAACAGAGGAAGTACATACTTCATATAAATTAAACTATTACAAAAACAGACTTAATTAGTTTAATGTAGTAATCTATAATATTAGATTTTACACATGTGCTAATTATGTTCCCAATTTCTAAAGTATAATACAAATTATTTCTTTATTGTTTACAGGTTGGGCAGATCTATCCTCTATTACAATGAAAATTTTCAAGTCAAAGAATCTGAATTTTGAATGTTCAACAAAGATAAAATAATTGTAAATTGCTCTTTCAAAGAAAGCTACTAATTAATTAAATATTTATTATAAAAGGCTCCTTAATTATCCTGGATTTGGCCACAACCAATTACAGATTACTGATTTCAAAGACACTGCTAAGAAAATTGGTAAATGGGTTTTGGTACAATACTTTTTTTTGCTTTTTCCATCACCATTTCTGCTGTAAATGGGAACCATGAAGGTATGTCTAATATCATTCTTTTTGTATATTTATTTAAGAACCTAATTATTAAGGCTATATGTGTAGCTAGAGTCAGGTCGGAACAGGCCTCAACCATCAACTTAAGCTTTTGGTTGAGTTGGTTTCTTAACATGGTATTAGAAGCCAACGTGACAAGAGGTCACAGGTTTGAATCTTAACCACCCCTCATTTAATGTGGAATATTCAGCTCCTATGCGTATCCGCACTTGTAGCCTAATAGTCTCCCATGTGTTAGAGAATAAAACATATTTTGGGGCCTCAACCATTAGCTTAAGCTTTTGGTTGAGTTGGTTCCTTATCAGACACCTCTTCACATGTTTAAGTTTTTGGCTAGAAATGAGAATGCAACATATATACTCTATTAGATACATTGTACATATTAGGCCGTGACAAATTCGTCACATAATCTCAACGTAGCCTACTCGTGTAGACACTGGACACCTGTGGGCTTGGACCTACAAACCCACGGATCAAGAGCATAGACTTATACATACACTTTGTAAGGTTCATTGTTTCCCAAAACCATATGAAAGTAGAAGGATTAGCCCATACGACCCACTATTTTATCACTGTGGGATTTCATCTGACATGTGAAGCATTTCCAACAGTACATGTATCTCGGTGTATATTGAATAATTCAAAGCTTAAAATGATGATGTGAGTCGTGCAGGAGATGTTCTAGCTAGCTGGAAAACGATGCTAAATGACCCAAATAATGTGCTGCAGAGCTGGGATCCTTCTTTGGTCAATCCCTGCACTTGGTTTCATGTAACTTGCAACGCCGATAACAGTGTTGTTAGAGTGTATGTTCCTTTTCTTTTATTTTATATTGGAAAACTTATGGTTTGTCATGATTTTATTAGACCAAAGTAGAGAACTAGAGATGTCCGAATAGATGTTCTCTTGAGAGACCGTCTTTTATAAAGATGACTTTTAAAAGTCCAGCTCAATTGTAACAATATATATTGAGAATTGGACTGGGCTTTTGAAAATCGTCTTTACAAAAGACGATCTCAAGTAAGAATTTGTGAAAAAAGTCCATATTTGCCTTAGAGTTAGACCCGATCAAACCCGACTAGACCCACCCTAGCCTAGACCAAATGTATTATTAATTTAAGATCTATATTCGATCTATTTGAATTCATTGTAGATGTAATCAAATTTTTAAAAAATACTTTTTGAAATGACAGACATTAAAAATGAAAAACACTAGATAAAAATACATGTATATATAATCAGATTAAAACCCTTATGTATTAGTAAGGATTCATTTAATAACCAAACACAAATCATACTGAACATTCAGAATTTAGGTCTAAAATTTTCAAATGCACATCCACTCACAATAAATAATTGGGTCGACTAGACATGGACCTAATCCATGATCGTCTTTAGAGTTTAGACCCAATAGAAGGTTTTTTAAACCCTAATTAACCAGTCAAATTACTAACTTTAATTTTGGAACCATTTGAAGGGACCTGGGCAACTGTGGACTGTCGGGGACTCTTTCACCTCATTTGGCGCAATTGACTAATCTTGAGTACTTGTAAGTACAAAGCATACTTTTCAGAGACCGTCTCTCACAATAATTTGTGCTTTTGTTTGTGTTTAAATAATTATGTGTATGTATTTATTTAATGTCATTTAATTTGTCCATTTTGGGATGGATTTGATAGGGAAGTTTATCAGAACGACCTAACAGGAATAATTCCTCCAGAATTTGGCAATTTGACAAGTCTAGTGAGCTTGGATCTTTACAAAAATCACCTTTCTGGACCCATTCCTCAAAGTCTTGCCAATTTGAAGTCCTTAAGATACATGTAAGTGTCTTATTCTAAGGCCTAAACTTTTGCTTATTCGGTTATTTTTGTGAGAGACCGTCTTTACAAAACCGGTCAAGTACTTATCCTAAAAGCTCGACAAAATTTAATTCCCTCACCTAACGTTTTGACTTTGCCTCTGCACTCATTATACAACATCGAACGTATGAAACGAGGCTAAATACCAAACCCAATTGTTAAAAATTTGTTCAAATCATGTAGCATTTGATAGCTCTAATGAGTTGATGTATTATGAGTTGCTAATAGACTATATATAATTGGGTATTTACAGGAGACTGAATAGTAATGCTCTAACTGGTGATCTACCACCACAGATCCTTGAGCTTACACTGTCGGGTCATCTTCAAGTCTTGTGAGTTCTCATTCTACCATATATACCCCTCTTATTCAGTCTAAATGTCCCATTTAGTTTTTCACACTTGCCGAGACATTTTAACCATTAATATCTCAACTATTCTTAATTAAAAATCATAAAAATTTGATGTTAATAATTCTTGTATTGAGACGAATCAAACAAAATCTCACATGACTATTCTTTATCATATAGATTAAGAGTAAAATACAAATTAAAACTAATAAATAAATAGTGCCAAAAATAAAATGGGACATTTAGGCTGAATAGGAGATAGTATTATATTATTACTATATTATATGATCGAGGAAACATTAGATGAACACATTTCATAAGTTAAGAAGATTTCATCCCAAAATCATATGATAATGGAAAAAGGACTCTAATAACTTTTAAAGCGTGCACATCATCTTTAATTCATTGATGTGGGATAATCTATCCCAATAATCTACGATTCTAAATCGAATTTATAATTAAAGCATAACCATTAATCTTCTTATAAACATCATATTTACAGGAATGTTTCAGATAATTCATTGACTGGACGCGTTCCATCTACTAAATCAAAAAGATTGGCCGTTACAACCATCATACAAGACCCAAAAGCTTCACGGATGATTTAATACTCAGAAGTTACAACTTCATTGTGTTATACTACTCTGTCTCTTTAAAATTACTGTTGATTATGACATTTTTCATTATAATTTGTCACTATTAGTAACAATCTCATTTATTTTAGCATGTTTGACTAGACATATTCCTAAGGAAATAAGGTTGAAAGTCAACTAATAAAGTTTATATGTTTATTAACGAATGGTTCACAAACTTGAATACGCGATTAAACTCTTTATATATCGAGAAACCAATAATCAAAAACGTAAGCTGATCATGCCCTTGCACTAGAGCCAAAGTTTTTCACTTCGAATGGAAATACTGGATAATAGATGAGATTCAAATTTTATGACCTACACATCATCATCATAATCAACTTAACTAAAAATTTAAAATAGTTATTAATTAAATTATACTCCCTCCTATTCAGCCAAACTGTCCCTTTTTTATGGCACTATTTACTTATCATTTTTAGTTTGTATTTTACTCTTAATCTACAAATTAAATGTGAGATTATTGTATGTATGATTCGTCTCAATCCAAGGATAATTAATATCAAATTTTTATAATTTTTAATTAAGAAAAATTTGAGATATTAAAGGTTAAAATATTGCCTCAACAAGTGTAAAAAACTAGATGGGATAATTAAACTGAATAGGAGGTACTAATGGAAATCACAAATTCTTGTGAGAGACGGTCTCTTTGAGAAGAGACCATCCCTAATTAGGTTGGCCTATTAGAAAAAATATAGAGTAAATATAGGCAATAAACTTTAATACATTGGGTCTGAGAGACGTCTCTCATCATGAGACTAGTAGCTAAATAAAAATACGTTATATAACAACTCCGTCCTTGTTTTTCAGTTGTTATATTTTACTAAATTATGTGTGAGATGGTTTTTTTGTGAGACGCTCTTTATATATGGGCTAAATATCTCAACTAATACAATTACTAGAATATGAACTCTTTATTTTAAAGTCGCCTCACCAAAAAAGGGTGTCTCACAAAAATAGTTATATATTTTATAAGTTGATTTCACCGAAGAAAATGAAGAAATACGAGTATCGAGTTGGGCCATTTATCAATGAAGACTGATATATGTGTAAATGGGCTGTGGATTGTGGACTGTGGACTATGGATCGAATGGTGGACGATAATGTTCCAGCACATTTTTTCTCAAATAAAAGCACATTATTTGAACAACGAATTATAAAGCTTTTTCTTGGCATCTTGTATGAATAATACTCCTTACATTATTTGAACACCAAATTATAATCTAAAAAAAAAATTATAATCTAAAATACTCCCTCCGTTTTTAAAAGATTACTACATTAGTATGATATTGCAGGGATATTAATTAAAAAAATTTAATAATTAAATTACGTGGATAAAATTTAAAGTGAGAAAAAATGAGAAAAAGTGGTGAACTTTTTGAATAACAAAAGTGGTGAACGTTTATACAAAATAAAACAGATCGTCTTTTTGAAAGACATCTTTCAGGCCCAGTCCATTAAATCTTAATATCTACTTAAACGCTATATATTCTTTTATGGGCCAGTTCAATTAGAGATGGTCTTTCAAATAGTACTCTTTGTGTAAAAAAAATATTATGTGCAAACTAAAAAGGGAGTATTTGAACAATAGTACTCCATAAATGAGTGGGAATATCACTTTACCCAAAGGCCAAAAGTAATTGCACTTACATTTTGAAATTCCATTTCTTGTTGGATAACTAGCTGCAATTTGTTATTATTCTATATATTCCCAACAACTTGCAACATTAATTATTTCCGTTTATTTTTTAGTTAACTATAAAAATGTTTCATTATTTTTAAAATTGGTATTTTTCCTTATTTTTAATCTTATACATACAAAATTATTATCCTATTTATTTCTTAATATGCATGTAAAGGTGAAATATTCCAATACGTTGAGACTTGGGAACAATGAAAGTCTAATTCAGCTTTGTGCACCAAAAAATACCGTGTGAGTATGATCGATTCTTATCTCATTATATTTTATATGAGATAATAAGAGTCATTAAGAATAAAGAATGCAATGCAAATCCATCTCATAATTGCGCTAAATATTTTTCTTAAAATTATATAAAAGGCGTATGAAATTCAAATTTATAATTTTTATAAAATTAACTTTCTAATACCACATTTAAAAATCAATGAGCAAAAAGTATATTAAAGTTATAGTCTCATAATAATATGTTTATATTGTATCACTTTTATTGATCTAACTTATTTTTTGTGGTTAGTTGTTTGTACATTACATGTACTTAGCTTATTAGCAAGTTAATGGAGCATTGACTTTTTTATACTCTTTTTATTTATTTTTTTGAGATATATATTCTTTTTATATTAGTAAGGTGGGAATAACTTTCTATCCTTAGAATTAACAACACTAAAGTGACAGGATAAGCATCAATATCAAATCTCAAATTCTTGTTTAATGGCGTTTATTTGTGTCGTAATTAATATGTCTATTCGATTTAAATGTAAATTTAATTGTAAAATCAATTCAAATTAGCTGTGACTTACAAGAATACGATTTATGGGTTTTGCTAGATTTTCCATTTTATTATTACGTCTTCTAATATTTGTTACATTTTTATTACTAGTTATGATTCGAATTCTTTCATTAATTATCATCTACACATTTAATTTATCTTTTTATCTGATCTCATTCAGATATTTCTCTAAATGTCTCATAAACACCATTTTTTCTCGTTTCCTTCATATTCAATCTCATAACATAAAATTTTTAATCTTATTTCAGTTAAAACAAGTAAATAAATCTCAACAAATCCTCACATTAAATTTTAACAAATGTTGTTATGACTTGTTACTAATGTGTTGGTAGATTGTGGAACAATTGTTTTTGGAGTTGTCATTCTCTGATGGAATACTTTAAGGATTTAAGCATGCTCTTTAAACTTGTGTTGTCAAATAAACATACTATATACTAGTACTAGTGCCTTTCATAAAGCATTTAGAATATAGTATAGTACAAAATATTATAGTAAAAGCTTTACTTTAAATATTGTACTTCTACAAGTTTATATTATATAATTAAAGTCGCATAGGGTACATTAATCGAGAAGTGGATGAAAATTAAATTTGTAACTTTTTACAACGTTTGTTATTGATACCGTAAAAGTCAATTCAACTAAAAGATTTTTTATAGTTTATCTCATACCTAGCCTAACGCTTAATAAACATCATTTAAAATGAGAGATGAATGAAAATCAAACTTATAATTCCGGGATTCAATATAGTATTACGAGAAAACTCAACTAAAAGTTTAACTTGAGAAACCTTAAATAGATAACAAAATAGGGGTGTTTGACAAATAACTGATAACTAATAGTTGCTAGTATTTCTTAGTTTGACTAGTTGATTTTAAATCTGCTATTATAAGCACCTTATTAAAAAACATTTTATTCATAATTATAAGTAGTTTCAACCAAATAGAACATTAGATAGTTTGACGAACTAATAGCTTAGGAATTAATGGCGGGAAATTAGGTTGAATAAAGCAATGATGAATGATGAACAAAAACAAAATATAAAATGGTGGTGATTGAATTTTGTATATGGAAAACTTTTAAAAGTTTGAAGAAGGAATAACTTTTCAAATTCCAGATATTATAATTGCAATGTTAGCTGTTTACCTTTTAATTTTGACTGAAGTTGAATATTTGTTATTTGATTGGATTAAGTGAGACACAAAAGAAAAAGTTTACCTTTTTATTCTTAGTGCTTGGCTTTGTCAAGTCCCCTCTTTTGAGGAACCCTCAAGTCTTTTCATTTTATTTATGCTCATTCTATTTTGTTTGATCCTATAAAAAGTGTTATCTTTTGATCACGTATGGAACTGTCCGTTTGATTGTTGGAACTAAATGGTGATAATAAAAATAATTTATAGTGAGTATAAATTTTCAATAAATTAACTAGGCAATTCCAAGGTAACGCAACTTCGATCATATTCCGCCGATAAAAATTATGAGCAGGGTCTAGGGAACGAAGAAAGGCGGCAATTTATACCCATAAAGGAGGGGCGCAGCCAATAAGTCCCTCAATTCGAGAAAGGTCATGGGTAGTTTCTGCAAGAAATAAGATTGGGTGAAGCTGACGCTAACTCCACAAACCTGTATCATATCATACACACGTGATCGTTACTTAATCTCATTTAATTTCTCTGAATGGTAATAAATTAGAATGAATTTTGTGAAGTGAATGAGTTATTTAAAATATAACAATAGTATTAAACGTGTCAAAAGATATTTTAATCAAAATTACATTAAATTTTCATTATCATTTTCATCATTGATTAAATAACAACCAGACGTTGGTCAAAGTTAAATAATTTTGAAAATCATAATTAAGGTCAAATATGAGAATGTTGTCTATAACTATGAAGGGGACGCCACTGCTAAAGTAGTGTACAAGAAGTGAGTGGCATTAAAAGAAGTGTTATTCACATGCATGAAGATTTTAGATGGAGCATCATACAAATCTATGGAAGTGCCCAGTGCCCACGCATGCATCGGGGCCTAACTCTCCTAATCAAATGCCTAATTATAAATTAAGGAATCAAATCATCAATGGCTCTACAACATGTTGTATCAAATAATCATCTATTGACTAATATTGGTTGAGGGCCTAAGACAAATTTTGGATCGTAAATTAAAGGTTTAAGGTCATTATTCAGTATTCTCATGAAAAAATTAGGCGGGGTAAGATTTGAACTCCTGTACAACCTTTAAACGTCTAAGTTCAGAAACGATACTCTTAATCGCGCACTTAGCCACATTTTTATTACAATATTTATACAACATGTTACTTTTGTGTGGATAATAAAAGACTTTCACGGTCTATTGTTGTGTAGTTGGTTGAGAATCTAATTTGTCACATTACACAAGTTAACGTGAATATAAGGAATGTAATGAGAGACGACAATGAAAAGAGTGAGTATTTGTGTAGCAATAGATCCCCTTACCTTAGTGTGCTTATTATGTGCGGTGAACACCTTGGTAAATGACGGGTTAAAAAATGTTAACTATCCTAAGCTTGTTGAGCTTAACCAAGTCCTTAAAAATTATAGAGGAGTTAGAGCCAATAACTTTCAAGAGATTTAGACTAAACAAGAAAAGAAAACATAAAGTTGAGATCTTCTTAATATAATACACTACATATTTTCCTTTTCTTTTTAATAATACTCCCTCCGATTTATTATAGAGAATGAGACTTTTGTGTTTTGCACCAAAACCAAGGAGAGGTGGGGGACTACTTAAAAGTGAGTGGAAAACTCTCATTTTCCATAAAGGATATTGATATTTATGTGTTGTTGTAATAAGGGTAAAAAAGAATGACAAAAATAGAAATGAGACATTTTCAGTGAATTGGCCCAATAAAAAAATTGATCATTCTCTTTAAATACGAGGGAGTATTAGATAGTTTCTTAATTTTTCCAATATTATATACTTTATCATTGATGGGCACCAAATATATTAGTTTCTTCATTTCTTGTTTGTATGTAGTTGTACCAACTCTATCCAGACTTAACACAGACTCGTCCTTGTTGTTCCTTCAACACAATGTTGAGCTGACTACTTATTCACATGCTAACCCTATAAACTTACTCAACAATATGTTAAGCCTTTTAAAATTAATAACGCGATTCAAGGTATATATGTTAAAACGACTCATTTAATTTATTAGATTTCAAATGTAAACCTAAAAAGAAAAAGGCATGATAGACAAACGTTATATTTGGAGGCGACTTACACATATCTTAGATTACTGAGTCTTTTCCCTTATTTATTGTTGAGATCCTTGTTCCTTACCTTTCTTATATCGCTCTTTGAGTCTTTTTAATTAATTCTTACTTTTCCTTTATTTATATGCTTAGTTTTGTATGCTCAGATTTATATGCTTAGTTTTTATATATATTTATCTGTTAATTATTGTTATAAGTCAAACTTATGGTGCTGGTCGGCGAGTAAAGGCATAAAAAAGCTTCTTTGAAGGATTAGTTTTGAGCTGGGGGACTCTTTGACCGTATCTTCCTTAACGAGTATGAGTTGCTGTCTTCTTTTTCTCTCCAGACCCTACTCATATGTTCCTATGGACGGCATATACTGGATATGATGATGAAGTAAATTAACTGGATCACAAATTTATATAAAAAAATTGTGCACAATGTTATATATAGATTGCCTGTTAAAGGTATACAAACAATTCAAAATCAAAAGAGAAAGAAAATTTATTGTCTATATAACGAATGATAAGAATCAAACTCCTATAACTATAACCAATATTACTTAGAATTTCCTAAAACCTTCTAATTTATCAATAAATCACAAGAGCAGCGTTATTCTACACCTAATTTTAATAAAACACAAGAGTAGAGTAGTCATTACATTACTTAAGGGTTATTCTACACCTAATTTTAATAAAACACAAGAGTAGCGTTATGTATAAAATTTTTATGACACTTTCTCTTTAAACTTTGTCACACTTATTTATAAAATTTTTGTGACACTTTTTCTTTAAACTTTGTGAAACTTATGTATAAAATTTTTTTGTCACTTTTTCTTTAAACTTGTGACACTTATTCTTAAAATGTTTTTAAACTTGTTCTTGAAAATTTTTGTGACACTTTTTCTTTAAACTTTATGACACTTATGTATAAAATTTTTTTGAAACCTTTTCTTTAAATTTTGTGACATTTATTTATAAAATTTTTGTTCCACTTTTTCTTTAAACTTTGTGACATTTATTTATAAAATTTTTGTGACACTTTTTCTTTAAACTTTGTGACACTTATTTATAAAATTTTTGTGACACTTTTTCTTTAAACTTTTTGACACTTATTTAGAAAATTTTTGTGACACTTTTTCTTTAAACTTTGTGACTCTTATTTTTAAAATTTTTGAGACACTTTTTCTTCTAACTCTGTGACACTTATTTATAAATATATTGTGACACTTTTTCTTTAAACTTTGTGACACTTTTTTAGAAAATTTTTGTGACGCTTTTTCTTTAAACTTTGTTACACTTATTTATAAAATTTTTGTGACATTTTTTCTTTAAACTTTGTGACACTTATTTATAAAATTTTTGTGACACTTTTTTTTAAACTTTGTGACACTTATGTATAAAATTTTTGTGACACTTTTTTTTTAAACTTTGTGACTCTTATTTATAAAATTTTTGTGACACTTTTTTTTTTTAACTTTGTGACACTTTTTTTTAACTTTGTGACACTTATCTATAAAATTATTGTGACACTTTTTTAGAAAATTTTTGTGACACTTTTTCTTTTAAATTTTTGACACTTCTTTATAAAATTTTTGTGACAATTTTTCTATAATTTGTGACACTTATATGTATAATTTTTGTGACACTTTCTCTTTAAAACTTTGTCACACTTATGATTTATAAAATTCTTGTGACACATTTTCTTTAAACTTTGTGAAACTTATGTATAAAATTTTTTTAACACTTTTTCTTTAAACTTGTGACACTTATTCTTAAAATGTTTTTAAACTTGTTCTTGAAAATTTTTGTGACACTTTTTCTTTAAACTTTGAGACACTTATTTATAAAATTTTTGTTCCACTTTTTATTTAAACTTTGAGACACTTATTTATAAAATTATTGTGACACTTTTTCTTTAAACTTTGTAACACTTATTTATAAAATTTTGTGACACTTTTTCTTTAAATTTTGTGACACTTTTTCTTTAAACTTTGTGACACTTATTTATATAAATTTTGTGACACTTTTTCTTTAAACTTTGTGACTCTTAAATTTTTGTGACACTTTTTCTTCTAACTTTGTGACACTTAATTATAAAATTATTGTGACACTTTTCTTTAAACTTTGGACACTTTTTTAGAAAATTTTTGTGACACTTTTTCTTTTAAATTTTTGACACTTATTTATAAAATTTTTGTGACAATTTTTCTTTAAATTTGTGACACTTATGTATAAAATTTTTGTGACTCTTTCTTTTTAAACTTTGTCACACTTATTATTTATACAATTTTTGTGACACTTTTTCTTTAAACTTTGTGAAACTTATGTATAAATTTTTTTGACACTTTTTCTTTAAACTTGTGACACTTATTCTTAAAATGTTTTTATACTTGTTCTTGAAAATTTTTGTGACACTTTCTTTAAACATTGAGACATTTATTTATAAAATTTTTGTTCCACTTTTTCTTTAAACTTTGTGACACTTATTTAAAAATTATTGTGACACTTTTTCTTTAAACTTTGTGACACTTATTTATAAAAATTTTGACACTTTTTCTTTAAACTTTGTAACACTTATGTATAAAATTTTTGTGACACTTTTTCTTTAAACTTTGTGACTCTTATTTATAAAATTTTTGTGACACTTTTTCTTCTTACTTTGTGACACTTATTTATAAAATTATTTGACACTTTTTCTTTAAACTTTGTGACACTTTTTTAGAAAATTTTTGTGACACTTTTTCTTTAAAGTTTTTGACATTTATTTATAAAATCTTTGTGACACTTTTTCTTTAAATTTTGTGACACTTATTCTTAAAAATTTTTTAATCTTGTTCCTAAAAATTTTTGTGACACTTTTTCTTTAAACTTTGTGACACTTATGTATAAAAATTTTGTGACACTTTTTCTTTAAACTTTGTGACAGTTATTTATAAAATTTTTGTGACACTTTTTCTTTAAACTTTGTGACACTTATGTATTAAATTTTTTGACACTTTTTCTTTAAACTTTTGACACTTATTCCTAAAAATAACTTTGTGACGCTTATTTATAAAATTTTTGTGACACTTTTTCTTTATACTTTGTGACACTTATTTAAAAAAATTTATATGCCTAGTTTTGTATGCTCAGTTTTATATGCTTAGTTTTTATATATATTTATCTGTTAATTATTGTTATTAGTCAAACTTATGGTGCAGGTCGACGAGTAAAGGCAGAAAAAAAGCTTCTTTGAAGGATTAGTTTTGAGCTGGGGGACTCTTTGACCGTATCTTCCTTAACGAGTATGAGTTGCTGTCTTCTTTTTCTCTCCAGACCCTACTCATATGTTCCTATGGACGGCATATACTGGATATGATGATGAAGTAAATTAACTGGATCACAAATTTATATAAAAAAATTGTGCACAATGTTATATATAGATTGCCTGTTAAAGGTATACAAACAATTCAAAATCAAAAGAGAAAGAAAATTTATTGTCTTTATAACGAATGAACTCCTATAACTATAACCAATATTACTTAGAATTTCCTAAAACCTTCTAATTTATCAATAAATCACAAGAGTAGCGTTATTCTACACCTAATTTTAATAAAACACAAGAGTAGAGTAGTCATTACTTAAGGGTTTTGCAAAAAAATGTATAATGAGTTATCTTTTTATAAAAAATCATTCTAAGCCCTAATACATTGGAGGTAAAAATTAAGGAGGTATAATGTAGGAAAAAAATAAAATGATCTTGTTAAAATAAAATAGCAAGTAATTAAAACAATTTGATAAAAAAAATTGGTCTGAATAATCTCATATATTGTCCATCTATTGTGAATAATGTCTATTAATGATTATTCTAATTCAACCTTTGTATAATTTTTCATGACAACATTCCCTGCAACATTTTGGTCGGGTACTACGAGCACTTACTAACTGTTACATTCACCTCTTCATCCTCTTTTTGATTTTTTATTGGTCTACTTCACTCCACTTTGGTGGCAGGTATCTAAAGTAGTCGATTAAAATGTAGCAAAGTGTGCTGGCAGCACAAAATATACAAAAATTAAAATATATAAAAATAATTAATAATAAGAAATATTCACAATAAATGGATAATAAATAAGAATTTTCAAGATAATTTTTCAAAAAAATTAACAAGTACTTTCACCGTTTGTGACAATTTAATATTACTTGCTACATTTCTATTTTTAGTAATAAAACAATCATATAAATATCTATTTTACCCCTATTCTATTTCTTATCCTTCTATACCTAACAAACCTTTTTTCCTCTTTAATTAAAAAAAGTGAAGGATATAATTATACTTTATATATGTTGTGCTCACTTTTTTTTAATTCCCGTGTCAATGCAAATATAACAACAAAAACAGAAGAAGTAAAGCAAGTACTTTATAGGGTCTATATATAGAAATGATTGCAAAGTCCCAAATATAAGTTGAAGACAAAACACAAAACTCTAGCCTGCCCCTCAAAAAAAGAGAAAACCCAACAATACTCCTGTGTTCTTCTGATTCCCCACTGAATTCAAACCCCCAACCCAAACCCAAGTACACTCTTGTCTTGTCTTTCTTTCCTACACCCAATCTGCGTGCTTTCCCCTCTAAATTTACTCTTTTTCTTCCCTTTTACTTACAATAATGGCGGTTCTTCATGCTAATTATCTCTTCCTTTTATTAATCACTTTTTTCCTTGCAATTTCTTTCTCTGTTAATGCTAACTTAGAAGGTAAGATTACTCTTTGTTTTTTCTCATTTATTGCTCAGATTTCTGGGTTTTTTTCAAATGTTTTTGGGTACTATTTGTTGGGTATTAATTAAAATAATGGATGTGATAGGGGATGCACTATTTGCACTGAGGAAGGCAGTAACAGACCCAGGAAATGTGTTGCAGAGTTGGGATCCTACCCTTGTTGATCCTTGTACTTGGTTTCATGTTACTTGTGACCATCATAATCGGGTTACCCGCCTGTAATTTCTCTTTTACTTTCTTTAAATATATTCTTATTTACTTTGATTATTACCTTCTATCATAAATAATGTGAATAATAAGGTGTATAACATGAATTGGGGTTTAACCACTATATATGTACAACTATATTAGGGTCTCAACTACAAGTATTTTTAGGTTTTTGGTTGAATTTTTGTTGACATGGTATTTGAAATCAAGATAATTTATATAAATGAGGGGTGGTTGAGATTCGAACTCATACTTCTAATCACGTTGGCTCTAATACAATCTTAGACTGATGGTTGAAGTACCAAGATAATTTATATATAATTTAACAGAAATTCCGAGTCATGGGTTCGAAGCTCATCTATCTCCTTCTAAAGTGAAATTATTAATGCCAAGTATAACACGGACTTGTACTCCATCCACACGAGGGTCTCAAATCTCAGCCAGCAGCTTAAACTTTTGGTTAATACTTTCGGTTAATATATAAGAGTCAATTGGAGACAAACTTGTTACACCAAGTTATAGGTCGCGTACATCCGACCCTTCAAAACCCTCCCAAGAGTGGGACTGTGGGAGCCATTTACTGACTTGGGTTAATGAATGTAATAGTTTCATGTAATCGGAATTTTAGATTCAAAGTTCCTTTCTTTTCTTTTGTTTTCTACTTAAATGAAATAATTTGTTAATTAAACTACTGTAATTTTTAAGAAAATATGTTTATGATTCTCTGTTAACTTTAGTTTTGTAATAATAAGCTGAATTTATCATTCATTTTTGTCTATATTTTGATGAGTAGATGACAAAATTAAATTAAATAGAGATTTTAAATACTAACTAATGAATAAATATTGGATAACAGGGATCTTGGAAATGCTAAGTTATCTGGTAAATTAGTTCCTGAGTTGGGAAAGCTTGAGCACCTTCAATATTTGTAAGTACTGCCTTGTTTATTACTCCGTCCGTTTCGCATTGTTTGTTACACTTTGATCAAAACGGTGAAAATTTTTTGGTTAAATGTAATAAACAATATGAAACGGAGGGAGTTATATATTTTCGGCATTAAATGTATGATTTCTTTTTCTCTGCTCTTTATTCCTATTAATTTCTCTTATAGATTTTGGAAGTAGTTTTCAAATGTTAGATCTAGCAGTTCCTGTTTATTCTGCCATAAAATTAATTGTATTGTTATCTTGGTGGCCAGTGCATTCAAGTTTTACCTTTTAAGAGTCATGAAAGTAGGTTCAAAGGAATTATTAACATTTAATTCATATTTTCTTATAGGTTTTTGAAAACATTATTATTACTTGGAGTGTTCTTTAGTTTCCATCCATTTAGGTTAAGATGTCATGAGGAACTAGGAGTGTTATATGCTTATCTTCGAGAGTGGATCCTAACGGACATTTTTGGGTCGCCTTAACTAATTAGAATGTGATGTTTTGACAGTTGATTGTTAGTTGGTTTAGTTGACTTATTTGACCAGCTAGTGGCATTGACCTTTTTGATAGTTATTTTAAAGTTAAGGGAATGTTTGTTAAAAATTTTGTTGCATTGCGTGTTGCCTTTTATTTGAGAAAGTGGGTCAAAAAACCCGAAGCCAGTGGAAAAGCTATCTTATCAAACACTTCTTATCTGTTTGGCTGTTTGGCCAATGAAAAAGTCAATTGACAAACTCCTCCGATGTTTTGTGGAGGAAAATAAAAGCTCGCTTTCAAAGATGGGTTAATTCTTAAATCGAACTACTAACATTACGGTGTAGAAATAGGGGTATTTGAAGAGAAATAATCTTGATCTAGAGAATGAGGTAATCCTTTCTCGAAGAAGCTATAGTTATATGGAGTTTGATGAAGTGCCTTAGTATGTATGTACTCGCTTGGACATATTACTTATTACGTAATGGGTTATTTCAATCGGTTTTAGATATGTGGCTGTGTATCCTAGATGTAAACCAATCCCGTATAAAATAGGACTTGATCCTACCCTTCAGGGCCATAACAACCATTGGTCGTAAGCAGAGCACAGTCGATATGTTGTATGAGTACTAATCTATTGATCATTTGGTGACTCCACTATGTTGATTATTAGCGACTGAATGATTAATATCGGTGTAATTTTTGTCAGGGAACTCTACACGAATAACTTTGAAGGTGAAATACCGAACGAGCTTGGTGGACTAAAGAGCCTTGTGAGCTTAGATTTGTTTCACAATAATCTCACTGGTCCTATTCCTTCATCACTCTCTAAGCTCTCCAACCTTAAATTTCTGTAAGCATTGAAATTTTCTCTCTATGATTTCACTTTGAGTTGCGTCCGCATAATTTCTATGTTACAAATCCTGAAACAAAAATGTAATGAATATCTCGTGCACAAACAAACTAAAGTCCGCACATGCAAACTGCATGCACGAGATCCATGGTGGGAATCTAGGCCCGCCCTGCCTAGGCCATGGTCGGAGTTATTTGATCAAATATCCTATTTATATCAAATATTGAAACAGAGCATTGTATCGTTAAATGAATTCTGCTGCTGTAAGTGTATGATGTCTAATTGTCTATGTTGTTTATGATGGTTCTATTCTCGTGCAGCCGATTGAACGACAACAATCTGACAGGAAGAATCCCCCGAGAGCTAACCAAGCTCGGAAGCCTGAAGATCTTGTATGTTTCTCAAATCTAAACCTTGATCCTCCCAACCCCCTCCTCGATAAATAATAATAATGAATATTTTACGGAAAAAGCTAACTAAAGATAATTACTTGAAGACTATCTTATTATCGTCACTTGTCGCTGCAGGAATGTGTCGAACAATAACTTGTGTGGTACCTTTCCAACATCCGGTTCATTCTCAAAGTTTACCGAAGAAAGGTGATTAGGATTCGAATCTTAAGTCTATATATTTCATTTGGTATCTTTTCTTCTTGGTTAACCAAATGACCTTTTCCTGCTATTGCAACTGCAGTTTTGTGAACAATCCCAGGTTAGAAGGACCGGAATTGGTCGGTTTTGTGCGATACGATTCTGGAAGAGAATGTAACTGAAGTTGCAAAGAGGCAAAACCGCAAAAGTTAACTTGACGAAAAGGAAATTAATTAATGTAATAGGAGTATTTATAGTAACATTATACTGCATCAAAAAGGGAGAATAGTAAGTGTTAGTCCTTTGGATTCTCAATCTGAACATCGGTGTTCTAGACGGAGACTCAAATGTCGGACGAACTCTATCTTTGACGTCGGTTTTGTCCCTCAAATGTAATATAGTAGTATCTATTAACACCCAGAAAGTCGGAACCCCTTGTTTTGAACCTGTTTATTGTGGAGAAAATTATATCGTATTGCTCAAGAGTTGCTCTTTTTTCGTACAACCACCTTAAGAGTTTTGGTTCGACTAGTGTGGAGTTGTAAGATGATGCTGTCAAACTTAAAGATGAACACTTGCGTTGATCAAAGGTGAAAACCTTGTGTGTAATAAATGATAGATACAAGGCGAAAACTCCTTAAAATTTGTTAAAAGACTCGGGTTAGTCATATGTGACAAAAATCTACTAATGTATCTCAAAAGTTGCGTGTTTTGAATTCAAGCTTTTAAGCTCACCACTTTCATTGTCAATATCCTCATTTATCTATTGATAAATTGCCTCGCCTTAAAGAAATAGTTAAATTTGTATACTACATAAAAGTTGAAAATTTATGAGACTACTTGAATTGTGTGGATAATATTAATTAAAAGAGTGTGAAATGTGTGAAAGAAAATAGAAAGGAAAAAAGAATCTTTTTATTTATTGTAGCAAGTGAAAATTACGAATTGAAAAACAAATAATCTTTTAAAAGAAATTGAGTTTTGCGTCCTCTTCTTCCTATTCTAATCATGTTTGTCACTAGGAAAGAAATAAGTTGTAGACTTTAGTTATTTTATTCTCTTTGTTCATTAGATAATTTGCCCATTAATAAAAGGATAGAACTATTAGCGATGAAAGAGTGCAACACAAAGACTTAAATCGTAGAAGTCCGAAGAATACTCTTCCTAATACTACTCTCGTCCAAATACGTCTATCTACAAAGTTCTGATGAAATCCGATATATCAAACAAAATATAATTGAGCAACTACAATGGAAATTAAATACTCTATGAACTATCAGAGTGGACTCATTAAGTAAAAGAAATTGCAAAATTGTAAAATTGTAAAATTGTAAACAGTGATATTTTTTATAATAATATACTGAAACACTTTTATCATACAAGCTATATCCTCTACAAAATTTCCATAAAAGAATGGAGCCTATTACAAAGAAATACACCTAGTATAAATTTTAAAGAATCTAAAAACTTTTAACAAATTTCTGTAAACATGTACAGATACCTAATTTCTGCAAGTACCAGAAGGCAAACTTTGTGCACATTTCCTACCAATGGTACACTCCTTATCATAATAATAAACGTAAAAGAGCAGATAATCACCAATGTTTTACGCCTGCGTAGCCAATGCTCGTAAAACAATATATGTTGTTTCACCGATGTAGTTGAGTTTGTATAAAAAAATTGATATGGTCACACGAACAAGAAAATTCTGTACAGGGGATTGTTCCTGTGATCTTCTATAGAATATACAAGCCATTTGATGAGCAGATAGGCCCTGTATCAGATGGCCGTGTAGGAAGTATAAACTACACAATAGATCTGCACGTAAATACAACAATGATTAGTTTCGCCATTTTCATAGAGCAATGCAAGCGTCGGAGACAGATTAAGTTTACATTTGATTTATTGACGAAATGAGTTTCAGATAATAACGAGCAATTTACAAGCCAATACAATGTACATAACTTTTCTCCAACGTGAAGACAGTTATAAAACATTGTATACCCCCATATGGCCATATCTCTTTGAATTCGCTACACTATTTCCAAAAAACTCTGCGTATATAGCAAATTCCAAAGGATAAAGGAGTATTTGTAACAGCTACACTAACATTATAGTCTAATCGCTTTGTCCCTTTAAATTGGCAACACCGTATTAAAGTTCTCACTATGATATGCGTTATGTAGCAAATGTTGTGGGACAAAGGAGTATCTATGACAACTCCAAGAGAGCATCACGAACGTCTGAAAGCATGATGGGCCAAAAATCAACAAGAATCTATTTCTTTTTTTTGAAAATAAAAAATAGAGATAGAATGAATAGTGAATCCTCCGTTAAAATCTTGGAAGAAACTAACCGAGCAGACGCTACATCAAGTACATTAATAACAATAATCAACAGATAAACTACTATTACTTTTTTCTGGATTTTAGGCTACTCTCTTCATCCTCATGAAGTACAGGAGCAAATACTAGATGAACATGAATAATAGAACTCTTCAAAAATATCCTAATACAAACAAGACCATATTTAAAACAAAGCATCTAAGTCAAAAAAAACAATAAACAAATGTTTACCTCTATTAGGAGAAGCCTACATGATAGTCCAAATCAGCTTTTTGTTGGATTCTGATTTGCTAACATTATTGGTGTCAAAGGAGGAGAAAACATATCGGCTGACTTCTCTGAATCAGGGGAAGTTTCCGAAGGCCTGGAAGAGGGTGATTTTGTTGCTGTCGCGGGAACACTCAAAGGCATAGAGAAGTAACCAACTTGAGGAGGAGCGGGTAGTCGAGATGCTATCTTAGGCACATATGATTTAATAGTAGTGAAATCCTCTGAACTTTTTGACGTCAGTGGTGCAGAAAATCCGATGGTGCCTGAAGATTTTCCAGAGCCATTGTGTGTTGGAGGTCTAGGGAGCTCATGAAGCTCACTTATTTTTGGAGAAGTAAAGGTTGGTGAAGTAGTCGGAGACGATGATCTAGTTACAGAACCCCTCAGAATGGGTCCAGAGGAAAATTTTGGAATACTGGAAATTACAGGATGAGCAGCTGATAATGAAGGCTTAGTTGACAAAGGCTTGCTAGTCAAAGGACCAGAATAGGATTGTAATTTGAGACTTTTGCAACTAGTCAAGATCTGAGGTTTACGCTTTTGAACTGAAATACTCTCGGTTAAAGGTGGAGGCATTTTGTTATTATTGCTTTCTTTCAATATTGATTTTGAGTTTAAGGTAATAGGCCCAGACAAGGTTTTAGTTCCCACAAGCTTTTCAAAATTGTTTGGTACCAGCGGGGATGAATGATATAAATTTTTAGTAGGCAAAGGGTTTGACTTGGTCTGTGAAACTAGAGCACCAGCAGAAATTGCACTCTTATCACCTGGTTTAGGCAAGACATAAGAATAAAACTTTCTCGAAGAAGATGGCCGCAATTGTCCTATCCTTTCAGCTGGTTCAAGTTTTCGCTGAGGGATCAGGGGGGCAGATT
This sequence comes from Amaranthus palmeri, assembly GCA_019776075.1. Taxonomy (NCBI): domain Eukaryota; kingdom Viridiplantae; phylum Streptophyta; class Magnoliopsida; order Caryophyllales; family Amaranthaceae; genus Amaranthus; species Amaranthus palmeri. The sequence goes on from JAAKBH010000292.1 coordinate 1,032,345, forward strand.
GGCTGAGCATCTTCTGTTCTCTTATAAGAGAATCCCTATTGTAGTTTTTCAAATTTACCTACAAAAATACATTAATCAGACTACATTTTCACCATTATTTCTTTGCCAACCAATTTAACACCAAAGCAAACAGTATTTTTGCACTCATATTAGTTATGTTGCAGTTTCGTAATTATCAGGTAAAATATACGGAAATTTTCTAAACTAAACAAAGTAAACACTGCCAAACTTTCAAATACCAACCTCAAAGGTGTTTTTTGGAGCTGAAACAAAACTGAGCTGCCTGTTATTATGTTGATAATCATAACTCAAATCTTCTTCATATTCCCCACTAGAGGCGCTGCTGTAATCATCCTCATCACTGCAATCATCATCTTCACCATCTTCTGACTCCTCATCTTCACGGCCAATGAAGGGGTAAGCTATATGTTGCTGTTGAGTCACCAAATTCACATGTGGTTCAACAGCCTCAAGAGTTTTAACGGCCTTCCGCAAGAAAGACAGCTGCATCCGGAAAAAAAAAATACAATATTAGTTATTTGGCTCAGCATCTAATAGTAAAAAACTACCAAACAAACTATTGAGAAAAATGCAAAAGAAAATGCTAACTGATCAGCTGGTAACAACCTGAGCAGCATGATGGCGTGCAGCCTGAGTAAGAAGACTTGTGGGCAGGCCTTGTTTTAAAGACTTCAAACGGAAGACAAATAAAGTAGCTTCTTCATCAAATTCAGTTTTGGCGTCTTTTAGTTGCTGCAGCGAAAAGGTCTCACCCTTCCCACTCTTAGATCGTCCCTTTTCCCTATATTTTGTTTTCATGTACTCATATAATTCCCTGCAGATGCAAAACATGAGGTTAAGAGCTATTTACAAAAAAAAAGTAAAAAGGATTAAAAATATTGACCAAATCTAGAATAACATTCACCTTTTCTCGTCACATTGAAGCTTCATTTCCTGCAGCACAATTTAACATAAAGTAAGTCAGATCCAATTTTATTAATTTCACTAACTCACTATTCTCAACCCTATCCCCCATGCATTGAATCAAGAGACATGAGAACACTTGGGTTTCTTCCCAAGAGGGGACTTGATTATATAAGAAAGAATAGCAATTATCTTAAGTTCACAACAGAGACTCAGATGAGGCCAGAATCATGCAACCAATACTAACAAAAAAGCAATCAAACTTCTTCCAACAAAAAGATGACCAGGAATCTCCTTTGAGAATATTGGAAAAATAATAATTGACAGTAACAAAGGATTATAATAGTAATGATACTCATCAAAGCCATCAGGCGGGCATTAATGCTTACCATACCACCATCCACATGAATGAAATTCAGGAAAAAGCTGGAAAAGAATGGCAGCACAAACTAACCTCCACAGTGTGAAGCTCTTTTATAAGAGACTCCGATGGAACAGTGATCGTCTGACAAATATGATTACGCTGACAAGTGACAGAACATTATCAGTATATAGAAGTATATCCCAAACAAACTAAAGAAATAGGACTAAAAGGACTTACATAGCTATCAACAAGCTTTTGAAGTTCAAACTGCACTTTACCAAGCTTCAGCATTACTTTACCTGCAGGAAAATATTTACATGATAAGAAGCTATTAAAAAATTTCAGAAACCTATCATGACAGCAAATTCAGTTATGTATCTTTCATGCACTCAAAAAAATCAGAGAACTCCTGATTAAATCCCCGAGAAGTTCCCTTCTGATCATAATTGCACTAACAGTCAGAATAAACAGGTGAAAAGGAATAAATCCTTGACTATGAAACTTAATATGAATTCTCATGCACCACTGAGATTCTTCTGACACAAAAGGGCAAGGAATGCAGTCAGAATCTCATTAAATAGGTCATTGTGTTGAACAGTCAAGAATCCAAGATAACGATTGGATGGCACATGATAATCAACTAGCAGTTCAGATTAGAAGATGCAAAACAAATGCACTCAAGGATCACAGTTTGGAAGCTCACCACTTTCTTCATCATCATTCAATGCAATTTTCTGAAGAAGACAAACACCCATCTCTCGTAACGATTCAGAAAATTCTGAGACAAAAAGAAATGAACTTTGTAAAGTTTTAAGCAGTAAATAAATACAAAAAAGTTTCACAAGTTCAACAAAATAGTATAGATGTGTACTATTATCTGTTTCAGTATTATAATTTTGATAAATTGTGCTACAAACGTTTATTTGATGCTTATCTTAAGAAAACCATAATCTAAACAATATTTTAAGTTCAAATTTTGACTATCCTAACTTGAAAAATTGTGCTATTTAACTTACAAAAAGCCATCTAGCTGTTTCATTCACGTACCATATGCACTATTTGTTGCTGCTGCTGCAGCAGAGAGCAAGCTATCGTAGCAGTCTTTCATGTCTTCCATTGCCTGGATAATTCAGAACACGCAGCAAACTAAGATCAGATTTGAGAACTCTTCAAACTCAACAATGCACATGACTAAAACCAATGAAATCACATTGAGGATTCCCGTTATGTCTAAGGATCCATTTGACAAGTCAATATTACTTTTCAGGCAAAAAGTATTTTGATATAGTATTTCACTTTTAGACATTACACATTAGTCTTCCTTCAAACTTGCTTTTTTCTCTTTGTTTTGTTTGTCTATTTATCATGAATCGATAAGAGAATCATATTCAAAACATTTCCTTGTGGATTATGAGTAAAAGTCTTAACGGTGCAATAAGATGATAAATTAAAGAGTTGGTGAAAATTCAATAACCCTTTTGTGCAATTAACTGAATAAGAAATAAATTCTCTCAGCCCACTGTGCAACAAACGGAATAACTAATGATGTGGTGGCCAACAGACCAAACACATTTTCTACAAAGAAAAGAGTATTCTTCTTGGGCCAAGTTTTCCAAGGAATTACTGAGTTGGAAATCAGCAAAAAACATAAACAGAAACTTCATTTTAAAAAGATCATGTAGCCATCAATGAACAGCAAATGTTATTTTTGTTATCCAAATCTATATATAAGGACCATAACTGTTCTGAACTAGCATTTTTCCATATTTCCTGAATTTGGAAAAAAAAAATTCCTTGTTTGAGGAAAGAATCCCACGAAATTCTTGTGCCTAACCTATCTCTATCTTAATCCCACTCCATATCCTCCCACTAATCTTTTGGCAATGAACCAAACAAAGAGAATTTCAGAGCTACTTTTTAGACTAAAAATTTTCCATATAAGGCAAAATTCTATTCAACATATTCTCCTCCAGAATTTAAAATCAATTTAAATCTAACTCTACAAAGCACACTCCAGTTTCCAAACTAAATGAAATAAAAATTAAAAATTCCAAAAAAAAAAACAAAAAAAGCTTGTGATACACCAAACTCCAAAAGGAAATAAAGTTACACATAATTGAATGTATCATCTTCTACAAAATATCAGTCTTCGTTAATAAGTTTCAAATAAAGTTAAACTCAAAAAATACTTTTAAAAATTCAGCATATCATTAATTAATTCACTACAACAATTAAGCAACTGTAAATTCAAAAGTTATCAAACATTGCATAAAAACCAAAGCAAAACCCTAAAAATCAAAAACAAGAAAAAATACCTCGGAAGCTTTAGCAAGCTCGTCTAATTGAGCAAGAGGTTGAATTTTCCTGTCCTTACTATTCTGTTTTGTATGATGATTAAGCAATTTCTTCAACGAGGTCTTCATTTCTCCAAAATAACACGAATCTCGCAACAATTCGAAATTCGATTGAACAATCGACTGATTGATTGATTGATTGCAGAGAAAGTAGAAGCTCGAAATCGAAGAATTAATGGAGGTCGGAGATGAAGAATTGCAATTAAATATGATCAAAATCAACAATTGAAAAAGTGAAAAATTGAAATTCAACAATTGCGGTCTTGTTGTTGTTCTTGTGAGACTTTAACGATTAATCTTGAAATTATATTCTGGGTTTGGTTATTCTTCTTTGTACTATCTTCGTCGTCGACGTACGAATATGGAAATGAGACTCTATTATTTATATTTATATGACTTTTTCATATTCCCTTTGCCCATCCCTTTCTCCTATTTTCTTTTTCTTAATCAATAGTAATTCAAGTTTTGGGGGACATTTATTTAATACTTCACTTCTATTACATGATTTTAATTATATATATTAGGACTAAAAAGAGGATTTTTGTTTTAATGTCAAATTTAATATATAATGTACCCCAATTAAAAAAATTTAAAAAATACTCTCTTTTATCAATTATTATTGTCTCATTTAATTATGCATATTTATCAATAGTCATATTCAATCCTAAAATTCTGATTTCGTATTATTAATAATCATAAAAATTTCCTATTAGTAATATCTACGTTTAGTTTAAATGCTAACTAGGTGGGCAGGCGTATTTATTTAAATTTTACCCGTTATGGGTAATGAGTAGGTAGTAAGTATGAAAATTTTATCTGATATGATTTTGCGCTCCTTAGTTAATTTATATTAAGGACTAATGATCATAGTTGAAATTACTTTTTACAAAATTATTCTTTAATATGTACATTTTATAGTTTTTAAGCTTTAGATTATGATAGTCAAAATAGTGCAAATAAATAAAATAGTGAAATTATGTAATATCCATCCTATCTTTGCATATCTAAAAACATGTCAATAAAATTTTCCATAAAAGTATAAATCACGCAAAAGAACTAAGAGTGCATATGCATTAATAATAATAATAATAATAATAATAATAATAATAATAATAATAATAATAATAATAATAATGATAATAATAATAATAATAATAATAATAATAATAATAATAATAATAATAATAATAATAATAATAATAATAATAATAATAATAATGTTATTATAAATTAAAAGCTGTATTTATTTGACTGTAATTTAATTAATTTCAATCTAGTATAGCTCATCAAATCACTTTTGAAATATTTTACTAACTAATCAACTACTAATCTATTAGTTTAACACATTATTTCTGCCCTCCTTTTTTACTACTCAACATACCCTTAGTCCATTTAGTTGAATACATTTTTTAGTCTCAAACTTGAATTTTGAAATTAATTACTCCACTAATTTATTCCTTTTGTTCTTTAATATTTTTTCCAGTGAAAAAATTAAATAAGATTTTTAAAACATATATAGAAAATAAAATATATTCATATTAGATCTTGTTAAATTCTTTTAATTTGTATATTTTATTATATATTTTTATAATTTTTTATCATGCGTATTTAGAAATATTAAAACTCAAATTTTACTTTGAAAGAACGGAGAGAATATTTAATAACCCCTGTACTAATTCACGATATAACCAATCTCACATCAAAATTTAATTTTGTGTAAGATTTTTTATAAATGAGTAATAAAAAGCAACGAAGCAAAAATTTCATTTTCACCTAGCTCATTTTCTTTCTGTCTATTTTATAATAAAAAATTTTAAAAAAATATATGAAGGTGGATGTCATTTTCTGATGGTTTGAAATATGTTTGAATTTAATTTGGATTGACCATAAATAGTAAAGTTGAATAGTTAAATTGGTTAGATTAAAAGATCCATAGTATATTTGTTTAGTTTCTACAACCGAAGAAGAAAAGGCGCCCCATTATTTTCCAACAACGATCGTGTTGACTTTGACTCAATATTCAGGTGGACCACCTTCTACTTGTCTACAACTACACCCTTATGTTTCCCGCTTTCTACTTTTTCTTTTTTTTCTTCTTGCTCCATCCGTGTCTCCGGATCCGTCTTATTTTCTCTGTTTCATAATACTTGTTATTGATAGTAATATTTTTTCACAAAATATGTCGCACTTAGTAGCAAGTATTATGGAACGGGGAAAGTATGAAATTTGATATACTTTCTGATTTCAAATACTTGTACTAAACACATTTTTACGAGCGTCTTTTGGATTATTTATATCTAGAGTTATGTATAACTAAAAATTATAAAAAAAAAATGAATAAAATAAAGATCTCATATAACTATATATTTTCTGGTACAAGTTTTGGTGCAAGTAATATGAAATGGAGAAAGCACTTTTTTTGTAACTTTTAACTACTACTACACATTTAATTTATCTTTCCACCTTATTTACATAAGTATTTTTTATCATATTTTCATCAATTACGCATTTTACATACTCCCTCCTATTCATACAAAATGAGACATTTGGATTTTGCACCAAAACCAAGGAATGGTGGGGGACCACTTAAAATTGAGTGGAAAACTTTCTTTTTCCACAAAGGGTATTGATATTTATGTGTTGTTGTGTTGTTGTAATAAGGGTAAAAGGGTAAAAAAAATGACAAAAATAGAATTGAGACATTTTCAGTGAATTGACCCAATAAGAAAATATCACATTCTCTATGAATAGGAGGGAATATTATTCAAACTTTTTCTAAAATTTTATCAGTGTAGCAATTGTCACAAGATAGCAGAACAGAGGGAGTATTTTGTGATTTTGCAATGTCTACTTTTATTGGTTACACCCTCTATTCTTAAATGTTTCTTGCTATTTAGAATATTCTATTTTAACGAAAGAAGTTTAATTACAGTGTTTGAGAGATATATACTTATTTTTTTAAAAATTTTTATGATGTATAATTACAGGTATTAAAATCTAAAAATTGCTGCGAAAATTGTATAAAAAGTAAACGAGAAAACATAAAGGATAGGAGTATATATATTTTTTATTAAGATATTGATAAGGCATCTTGATCTCTCCTAAATCTTGACTTCCATATTCTTATCCATGTTCTTGAGATCTCCACCCTATATCATGATTGTTGGATAGTTTGCTTTTCTAAAATAGAAACAAAGTTTAGTTGCCCAATAAAAAATGTAATATACTTCATATGAGAATTTACTAAGCATATGATATAATAATCCACTTTGTTATTGTACCCATGCATATGAGCTTTAATTATACCTAATTTCTCATGATTAGTATTTTAAATTGTGTTAGAAGTTTTAATATTTACCAAAAGTTATTCTCATATGTATTTTTTAGACACATAATTCATTATAATGAACAATTATACACACTAATCTATCAAAAATTATTTTTCTCGGTCTATACATAAAAAAGATTTATGATTTTATATTATGGCTCAGGGTCACGCCGACTCACGCCCCTTCCTTCTAGCCTAAATATAAACATGTGACCTAAACATATAATTTACATACACTTTTTATTCAATTTAGAAATAAATCTAGATAACAAACGCTTATGATCACTAATAAAAATATAAATTAATTTTAAAAACTCATAGTGAATTAGAAAATATTTTATAGGTTGAATCATATAAAGACGAATATAATGTAAACTTATGTTGAAGTTGAAGTTGTAAATTTGAGGGATAATCTTCATTTATAATGTGCTTCAAAAGTAAAAAATAAATAAAAAAATTAATAAAGTTGCACACAAAAGATACTTTACAAAACAAAATGACAAATTGTTTAGATCTTTGTAGGAGAAGTCTTCTTCATTTTCCTTTATAGTCTAAAATTAAACGAATTTCTTTTTTAAATCATCTCACAGTGTTATATTAGCTCAAATTATATTTGTTTTAGAAAAGATACAAACAAAAAAGAGATTTAAACACTTTTAAGAATTTATTGTAAATTGATTAACAAATAGTCTTTTTTATTTAAATGAGCCTTTTTTAAAAATTAGAGTCGGCCACATACAAGAGGAGTTGATTAATGAGGGTTATGGCAAACGGTTGATAGCTGGTAGCTGATAGTTGATCATAGTGTTTGATTCGACTATGTGATTTTATTAATTGGCTTAACCAACTTATATTAAACTCGCTGCTATGAACAACTTATTCATATCAATTAGTTGTTCCACTCAACTAGTTCACCAAACGCTAACTTTAGCTGATTTGACTACCCAACCCTCTATTTATATTCAAATATGCTGAAATTGCTAAATAAACTAAATAAACAATTCTCCTAATTTAAAGCTTTCTTCAAGGACAGTTAACATCCAAATCATCATTCTTAGGTTTTGACCATTGACTAACTGTATTATATATTTATATTTCTTTTATTTTATTCCCAGTCAAAGCAAAAAATTCGGCCTTCAAAACTCTTAAATACACTCATAATCATATTCGTAAGCAATTAATTAAAATCATGAATTTGGTCTTGTTCTTTACGTTTGTCTTCAAATTTATACGTTCATATGGAGTATTATTCATTTTATTTGGAGGCATTTTGTCCTTTTTTTTAAAATGTTATCGTCAAGTTTGTGCCCATACTTGACCGGCGTGTACAATGGGCGAATTATATCTTTGACTTCTTTTCAAAAATATTCAAGAATAGAAATACATTACACAAATTCTTACTTGAGACTGTCTTTTGTAAAGACGGCTCTCAAAAGCCTAATCCAATTCTAAATATATATTGTTACAAGTTACAACTCTAAATATAGATTTGGGCTGGACCTTTAAGGGTTATCTTTACAAAAGACGGTCTCTCAAGAAAGCACCTGCATACATTGAGGTTAGTAGATGAGATCTATAAAATATATAAATACATAATATCATAAAAATAATGCCAGAATCTTTATTACTTTTATGTTTTAACCTCTATTCACGACTTATAAGAAAAACTTAACTGTTAAAAAAGACACGACCTAACGGACCTATGCGTTCGCTCTGCCCTTTTAAGTGCTATAATACTCGTTAAAATATTTTTATAATAAGGTGTTTGACAAATGACTGATAACTAATACTTTATAGTTGATTATAATAATTAATTTGATCAACTGGTATTCAATACACTAGTAGAAGCAACTTTATTATAAATATATGTTGATATACAATAAAATTGTTTCAACCATCTAATTACCAAACACTGACATTAATAGTTTGACCATTGATACCCGTTTTTCTCTTTTTATAGTAATTTCATATATATATATATATATATATATATATATATATATATATATATATATATATATATATATATATATATATATATATATATATATATATATATATATATATATTGAATAAGGATATTGAAGAAAACCATTAAAGAAAACATTGTTCCATTTTTATTGTAGACAAAGAATATCAATTTTCATGCTTCTTTTCTCCCTTTCCACCACCGCCCTCTTAGTGGTATAACAAATCAACATGAGGAATGTTGGGCAATCTTCAAGACAAAACACACAAATAATTGATGGCTTAGATCTTATATTTCATTTCTAATAGTATGACTTTCTATACTACATTAAAAATAAATTATTGTTTAATAAGAAAAATAAGGTATGATTTCATGATGAGAAGAATAATACTCCCTAGTCGCTTTTATTCGGCCTAAATGTTTCAGTTAGTTTTTCCACACTTGCCGAGACAATATTTTAACCTTTAATATCTCAAATTATTCTCAATTAAAAATTATAAAAATTCGATATTAATAATCCTTGTATTGAGACGAATTAAACAAAATCTCACATGACTATGTTTTAACTTATAGATTAAAAGTAAAATATAAATTAAGAGTGATGAGTGAATAGTACAAAAAACCTAAATGGGACATTTAGGTTGAATAGGAGGTAGTAGTATATTTTTAAGAGTAAATTATAAAACAAGTAAACGATAAAAATGATAAAAAGTACTAAATTCTTTTAGGATTGCAGGTTACTCTCTTTTTTAAGACCTCTTTCGAGTCGAGGGACTCCGCACTTTCTTCTATGGGTACGAGTTGCCGTCGTTTTTCTCTCCCCAGACTCTGACCATATTATTCTATGAGTGGGACACACTAAGTACGATATATGATGATAATGACGACTAATTAACTTTCTTTAGGAAGTCGTTTGATTGTTCATTGTTAACGTTTTTTAATTGAGAAATTTATGTTTTAATTCATGTGTTTGATTTTGATAATTAGTGAATAAGTTGATTTAGTGATTTGAACGCCTTAATTTCCCCTCTTCGGACCATTTGTAAAGAATGCTTCAACCTTACCCGAGTCAAAAAATTATGATATTTGATTTTGATAATTAGTGAATAAGTTGATATTTTATCAGTAATTTAATTTATACTATTATTATCACATTCAGTGATTCAACTCATAGAAAATTATAGTCAGGATCTGATAATAATCAAATATAGTAATTAAATTACACTACAACAAATTAAGTCTTTTGTGACTTTAGATTTAGTGGCATTAAAAAAATGTCACTGATTCATATTTTTAGTGTAATAATTATTGGTTTTTTATTTTAAGTTCCACCATAAAGTGATTTATCGACACTTAATTTGATTTTTAGTGGCATATGTAATTGTCACTATAGTCTATAGTGATATTTGTGAGAAATGTTACTAAATTCTATGTCGCTAAAAGTTTTAGTGTGGTTTTTTAATATGCGACTAAAGAGTCTAGTAAATGTCACTAAATCCTCTATATACACTATAAGAAATTTGAAATAACGATATTTAAATTAAATATCGCTAAATATATCTCACTAAAATCAAATTATCTTGTAGTGTTAAAAGAGATTCTTGTACAATCATAACCTATTTAATGGATCTTAGAGCAAAATGGATAGCTTGAAGTTTATTATTATTGGCTAACCAAGAAGTCATGATATACAATAATACAATAACATTAATTAAATTAATAATTCACAACAACAAGAAAGATACTTGTCCGGCCGTCTGGTTTGAACTTTGAAGGATATTATAAGAAATAAAAAAAAATAGGAGTACATTGTCAACTTTTAATAAGAAATTAAAGTATATAGTCAACGATTTCAAAATAAAAAAAAAAAAAAAAAAAAAAAACTACTCTTTCAATTTGTTAAGAAACTAATTCAATCAAAAACTAAAGGTGATGATTGAAGCCTCAGGATATGTTATATACTCTAACATGCCCCCTCACACGAGAGTTTATTGGGCTAAAAGTGTGGATGCAACACATGATCATCTCTTCATACTTGGCGCTAAATATGCCACTTCAAATGAGGGGTGATTGAATTCGAGCTTGTGACCTCTTGTCACGTTGGTTTCTGATACCATGTCAATGAACCAATTGAACCGAAAACATAAGCTAATGGTTGAAGCCCCAAGATATTTTATTTACTCTAACACAATTTTCTTTCTTATTCTCCTTAATTTTTTTTCTGGTCATAATGCAAAGCTAAAAACTAAGTAACTTATATTGTATTTTATAAAATTAATAAAATATTAATGTATAAACATACATTGAGATGAATATATTAAGATTTCACATTAATGCATATTTTATATATTATAATATTATATATATATCGATGAACACTTATATTCAAAAAATCTATGGGAAGAGTATTTCATTAGGTACCTTGGTTTATTATTGACTTTAGATACTAAAGGCTGGAGCACATAATATCCAGAACACCATTTGCTTTGATTTGGAGAATGGTCTTCTTGTGTTTTAAAGGTTGCTATAATCATCATACAATATACTAATTGATAAACATCTTTGCCATTTGTCAATGTGTAATTCAATTGTGCCAAATGTCCTCACCTTATGTATCACATTTTAATTGTTTTGCCATTTGTCAATTTATCCTTCATGATTAATTTATTTGCCTTTTATCCAATAAAATCAATTTAGGAAGATGGAGAATTATGTGGTTAATACAATAATAGAATGAAACTCTTCATTTTATGTAACTTATATGAAATGAAATCTAAGCATAGAGTAAGATAAAAAGCAAGCAATAATAATAATAATAATAATAATAATAATAATAATAATAATAATAATAATAATAATAATAATAATAATAATAATAATAATAATAATAATAATAATAATTTAATATGGATATTAATACTAATATTTTGAGTAATGAAAATTTCTTCTCTTTCCAAAAATAATAATAATAATAATAATAATAATAATAATAATAATAATAATAATAATAATAATAATAATAATAATAATAATAATAATAATAATTCAATATGGATATTAATACTAATATTTTATTTTAATTAAAAGTTTTTAACATAACCATATGGATGTACAATTAAACCAGAACACAATAATATTATTGCTAATATTAAAAAAAAGTATTTTTAACAAAATCCGTGCATAGCACGGGTATAATACTAGTAACAAGTATTAAATCATTTTAAATAGAGCTCGGACGAGCAAGTGATTAGCTCATAAAACAAGAATAAGTAAGAGCTATTAAGTAAACTAAAAAGTAAATAAAATTTTAATAAGGTTGAAAATTTTTATGATAATGCTAAATAATACTCCCTCCAATTCAATATATTTGTCCATTTTTTTGGGCCCGCATATTAAGAGTATTGTAGGAACCACCTAAAAGTGGATATATTGGGGTATTTTAATTGATTATATTAATTGTTACGGTGGTAGTTGAGGTATCTTAAGTAGTGTAAGTGAGGGTATTATGATCTTTACTTGTGTGAGCATATGTTATTTAGGTAAAAAATTTCATGTCAAAAAAAAAATGGACAAATAAAATGAATTTACCCAAAAAGAAAAGTGGACAAGTATAATGAATTGGAGGGAAAATGATTTCTTGCACTTAATACTCCTATCAACTTTGAAATATTTTTGCACCCCATATATATCTACAAGTGTAACAAGTGACAACCGACAAATATCTATGAATCCATCTAATTAAATTTTCAGAAGGTCTCCTGAGAGATCGTTTATGATATAGACGACACTCTCAATAGTCCAACCCAATGGAAATTTCAGCTGTTATATTTAAAAAGTGTAAAAATGGGCTGGTCCATTACACCCGTCTATGGTATAGCCCGTCTATAGCAAGAATTTGTGTTAAATTTTTGTCTTTTTTCAAATTATAAAGATGAAAGCTTTATTATCGTATTTGAGAATGATTTTTATTACCATAGTTATTAAATTATTATATTAGTACATTTATCAAAATTAACACTAAAACTCATTTTTAATGTCGTTGTTTAATATGATCAATAAGCAAATGAGGTATAAATCATTTGCAATTTTTCAATTCCTTTCACCTAAAGTTATTCTAATAATAAATAAATTATAAAAATTAACTAAAATAGGGATATAGAATAACTTGGTAGTACATCTCTAGCTATTTTCTACAAAGGAAAAATAACTAGAAATAGCAAAAGGAACTTTAATTGATGCTAAAGTGAAGTTAAGTAGCTATCAAGCATTTAACTCAAAAAAAAAAAAAGTAGCTATCAAGCATGTGAAATTTTTTCCAAACAATGATAAAAAATGAAGTACATTATGCATTATGGTCCATTTATATTTTGAAATTTCACCTTTTAACCAAAGATAAAATTGAAATTCAAATAGTCCTACCAATAAGCATCATAGGTTAAGTGAAGTCTTTTCCCTCTTATATTTTATGAATTCTTTTTACTAAACTTTTATTTTTTTATATAAAAAACAGATGCTCCCTTGGCCATAAAAATATGCTCATACGCTAAAATTGTTAAATTTTAGTGCAAAATAGTGAATAGATATAAAGGGTAAGCATAAATGACATAATCAAATGATTGAATTCGATCTAGGTTGCGTATAATTTAGATTTACGTCTAAAAATAAATTTTAACTAAAAATAAATTGTATTTAAATCCGTTATTGAATAAAACCTAGGGACCAACATTACCCACATTAATGTAATAAAAATATTTCCTTTGTATTAGTTATATATTCCACCTATTCATTCGTATGAGTCCATCATATTAATTTACGTGAAATAGATAATAAAAACGGAGGTAATATTGAGAAACCAAATCCATACAACCTCAAATCATATGGTACTCCAAAAAGGATAATAAGCATATTATTTGCTCTATATTCCAACAAATAAGATGGTGCAAGACTAGTTGTAAAGAAATAACTTCAAAGTTCAAACCCACTTAAGTACAAGCTATCAAAAAGTAGAATGTCTTTTCTCTAATTTCTTATTGCACCATTTTTCTTACACTCCCCAATGTACGAATTGCATCATTAATATCTCTAATTATACATATTGAAAAATTATAAAAACTCAAAATTAATAAACTTTGAATCGAGACGATTCAAACAAGATCTCATATGACTATGTTTTAACTTTTAGATTACCGACAATATAAAAGTCAATTTACTTAATGAACAGTACCGAAGTCAACAATATAGCAAGTAAAAAAGAACGGAGGAAGTATTACTCCACAAAAAACAAAATAACTCTATATTTGCCTTTTTTTCCCTATTCTATTGTTGTGTTATAGTCATAATGATTCCTAAGCTATAACCCATTAACACCACTATCTATGCTTTACCTCTCTCTTAAAATTATCTACAATTTTTCATTATAATACATTATTTTCAATAGTAAACTCAAAGATAGAGAAATTACAAAATAAACATCAATTTAAGAGTTAAGAGGTTCTTTGTTTGCATTATCACATAAATAATTAAAGTATGTTTGCTTAACAAATTAATTAAAGACAATAGAAATTTAGAGTACAAGCCTAACTTAATATTATCATCGTAAATTAGTATGTTAATTATAAATTCTCATAACCATTATTTAAACAATATAAAAGTATATCACACAAACCGTTTATCGATTTAATTTTAATTTTAACGACAATCGAACAACATTTATAATATCTTCCTAATCTTATATCCGTTTAATTAATAGAAGTATAATTTTTCTATTTAATTATACTTTTATTTTTTAGTAATATCCAACTAAAAATTAGAAATGTACTAGACAACTATTATACTTTTTTTATCTCTTTCAATTCACACTACTTTCTAATATACTTTCTCTGTTCCATAGTACTTGTTATTGAATGTGACATATTGTGTTGGAAAATGTCACTATCAGTAGCAAGTATTATGAAACGGAGGAAATATTCATTTTTGCACCATTTTCTTTCTTAGTAATTGTCTCATTCTCTCTTTTAATTTCATTCACAAATTTATTATCTTTCAACATCTTAACCATTCATTTCTATTAATTACTTATTTTTATCTTATTTTTCAATTTAATTCATTTTTCTACTAAATTTCACCAAAAAATTTTTAAATGCATTCTTATAAAGACATAAAAATATTTACTTGCCCATCATAGCAAGATCACAAAAAGGTGATTAATACAAAAAAAAAAGGGTCAAAATAAAAAAAGACGTGTTTGTTAATGATGTAATGGTGGGCAGCCCCAACCAGAAGCAGGCAGACACGGATGAAGGTCTTTTCATTTGACTTTCAAACTTAACTTAATCATTACGTACTCGCTCTCGCACTTCATTTTTTCTGCTTAAGGTTTTGTTTTTTATTACTTCTGTTTAAAGTTAAAAAATTTCTAATCAATAACGGTGATTTGTAAATTTCACAAAAAGAAAAAATTATAATAATCAAAATAAATAAAATCAAAAAAGATAAATTAAAATAACAAAATTTTCATTCTATCAAATCCTATCACATAAGCGTGATTTGTTAACTTTACAAATAACCGTTATTTACTAAGATCTTCTCAATAAAGAAAAAAGTTCCCTAACTATTAAAAGCTTTCACAAATTTTATTTTCAAAATATTTCATTGAGACAATTTTAAATTGATTAACTATTAAAAGCTTTCACAATTTTAAATTTTCAGAATATTTTTGGAATACTCATTTTTTATTATTTAATATTTAAATGTTCAAATTAATATTTTAAATATTAATTAAAACACTTTTATAATTTGAGCTTTGTATATTAACCAGTCTCACTATAAAACTAATACTTTTTTGCTTAGTTTTAAGTATAAAAGGTTTTAAAACAATACAACAAATTCGAAAAGACAAACAAACATACTTATGTGGAAAAAGAATATTAAAAAACCCTAAAATAGTAAAGTATCAAAGAAAAACATCAATCGCTGGTCTAACCATAACTTGAGTGGAGTATTTTGTTTTTTTTTTTTCAAATAAGGGTACTTGAGCGGAAAAACTAATATGTCGAGCTATTGAGTAACATCGATAAAAGTTCATTTTTATGAGCAAATATACTCTCTATGTCCCTAATTCCTAAGAAATTGCACCATTTAACTAAAATATGTGAGAGCTTTTGAATCACATGACGTGATTTTAGAGGGACACAAGAAGTTTGCCTTTAGGCAACGTATGGAAATGACCAAAGCAAAGCAGAAAATAGTAGCACACTTGAAAAACAGTGTGCTCTTATCATGGAAGATCAAAATTCGAATAGATGTGATCGTGTTGAAAAATTTTATTTGTTACATTAATTATGTAATTTCGAGTTCATAAAAAGATGTCTGATCTTATTTCTAAGGAAACTCAAAACAATAACATGTTAGCACCAGCACCAAAAAATGCCATTACTCTGCCGTTACAACGAACAAAATCTCTGCAATCTAAAACTAAATAGCATTTGGCTCAAGGGAGCTTGCATATGGCCCTGTTTAATACTATAACACTAGAATTTGGAGGATTGTTACCTAGTATTCTCGTCTCACTGCATACACGACACGAGATATTTTATTTCTTTACGATACCCTGCAAGGAATCATGTTTTTTGTTGTGTTAGTGCAAGTGCCAAAACTCATATCTTTGATCACATAATCAAACATGCTTCATGCACCTTAGAGAAAGAGGATGGAGATGTGTCGAGTTACGGTGAATTGACGTTTGGAACAATCAATGAAGTGATCGGTGTGGGGTGTTGAGGCTTCACTAAGGTGAGGAACCATGCCTTGCCGAGGCAAGGCATGGGAAGAATGTTGCTCGAACAAAGCAACATGCAAAGAACAATCAGAATGTGGCAGCAAGAGGCTGCTCGCTCAAGCACAGCCTTGCTCGTTCGAGCATATCAGATTTCATCAGGCAGTAAGTTTCTGAAAAGATGGCTTGTTCGAGCACTGTTAAGCCTCAGTCGAGCACTCTGCTATGGATTCATTTTCTCATCAGTTTGGTTTACGTTTGGGCATTGAAAGGGTGCATTACTTCCTTGTTTAATGCTATGTTTTATTGTGATATTAATCGTATGGTGTTAATGTGCTTTGATAACGAGTTAAGCGAGAGATTCTAAAATGACGTATGAGCTTCTTTATAAGGGTACATCATTTATAGAATCAAATCACCAAAATAACAAATAAACTTTGTAGAGACGACTAATTTCAAGTGAGAGCTAGGGTGTTTACCAAAAGAGTATTCTTACTTTGTGATTAGTATTCGCGATCTTGAAAGATTGTTCTTAAAATAGGGAGGGTTATTTATATTTTAATGTTGAATCATTATAAATAAACCATTGTTAAGGGGAGGTATCCAAGATAACTCATAAATCACTGTGTCCATTGTTCCATTGTTTTTGTTTATATTTCTCATCTTGTTTTTCATTTGCTTAACCTCTTGAAGCTTTCATTTCATGTTGACATATTAAAAATGTTGATATGCGTGTACAAACTGCAAAGTAACAGTTTATAATTCCCTGAAAGATGTGAATAATGACTACAAGCAAAATTAAAGAAACGTACCTAGTCAAACGAAGTATATGATAAAAGTCATGCTGTCGCTGCCAATGGTAATTCTCTGTAACATGCCCGTTTTGCAGCCCGGACAATATCTTCAATCTGATGAGTAAAAGCAGCCATATGATCAAAACTCACAGTTCTTAACCTCTCGTATACAGAAAATCCAAGTAGCTCAATTAATGTTGAAGTGAAAAGAAGTAACAAAATAATAGTATTTGAAAGTCTCGTCTCTTATGATTACTACAGTAACAAGATACAAAACGAAACCAACCTGTGGCACAGCCATTTTCTCAATGTTTGGTGCATAAGGCATTGGTACATCAGCTCCAGCAATCCGCTCAACAGGTGCATCAAGATATTCGAAGCTATCATCAACAACCGATGCACTGTCAAAAATGTCAGAGGTTGTCAGCATTTATCACACCAACGTATACTAAACAACTAGGAAACTAAGAGAAATGAAAAGCCGTCCTTTTCTCAATATTTAATGCAGATATGCATATCAACATCAGTATTTCCCCTAGGAACAAAATTTTAATTAGTTGTAGAAAGGCAAGGCTATAAATTACAAGGATCAGAAGCATAGCTCATTGGCACACTTATTCATGCACTTCTGATCTTGTATAGCATTAATATTTCAATATATTTTACGTTATTGAGAGTTGAGACTAGTTTGCAACATGGAACTTCTCTCTGATATCGCATTGAGACCAATCGTTGAAAATTGCACTTAACTACTAGTTCCTCCCTGCTTAGCCAGTAGGAAGTTTCTGTTTATATTATAATCAGTGCATTTTTTGATGCCTATAAGCAAAAGAGAGTGGGAGAATTATAGTTATAAATTACTTGGTGAACTAGCTCACATAACTACTTATGCGCGGCAGCATGCTTCTATAGTGATCTGGTGAAGGGCATAATTTTTAGATGCCTACAAAATATCCTCTCTTTTATATCTATATTGAACAAATATAACAAAA
The DNA here is from genome assembly GCA_019776075.1 of Amaranthus palmeri. Lineage (NCBI taxonomy): Eukaryota > Viridiplantae > Streptophyta > Magnoliopsida > Caryophyllales > Amaranthaceae > Amaranthus > Amaranthus palmeri. Next base: position 1,050,844 of record JAAKBH010000292.1, read on the forward strand.
CTCTGCAGTTTGCACTCTAATGAAAATTACAAGGCAGTGCCTAAGTTACACCCAGATTTTCAGCATCTCTAATATATGAATAATACAGGCTGGCTTAACCTGATAAGTGATAACTATCCTGTATGAATCAAGTCATCTTCATCAGCAAGGCCCTTGACCAACTTATAGATCCTATCTTTTAAATTACGATGTCAGCTTAAAGTGCCATGGCCACTTTAATCAATCACTTGAACTGAGACTTCAAGATTAATATCCTTTGAATTCTGTCAAATAACCCTAAAACACAATAATAGCTCAAGTAACTCCCTTCAGATTGTGCAAGTTAGAGGGCGTGCAAGATTCCCTTTCCACACCGACACAACCTGCCAAAAGGCTAAGATAGGACATAGACTTTGTCAATGCTCGGTGATACCGTGATGTTAGAGGAGAGTGGAGCCAGTGGGCCGCTTTAGGGGCTTGGAACTTCCAAGCTACCTGGATAAGCCAGCCTGAACAGGCAAAAACATCTTCGCACCATAAGACATCATGAAAAGAAAGCCAAACAGGTAAGGAAGGTGGCTGCAACAAATATTGTTGATTGGACCAATCTAATCACTAACCACGATCTGGCCAAGACTCACCAGTCACCTGCAACAGTTTTACCAATATTTGAACATTGGTAGGATTCCAATTCTCATACCATCTCCCTCACACTAGCCTTCCCACCACTCTTTTTCCTTTTAATATTTCCCTCCTCTCATTTTCTATATATATATATATATATATATATATATATATATATATATATATATATATATATATATATATATATATATATATATATATATATATATATATATATATATATATATATATATATATATATATATATATATATATATATATATATATATATATATATATATATATATATACTCCGATTTACTTTCTGGCACTCAAATCTCTTCTTAATTTAAAATTACTCTAGCCTCACACAATACACAGCCTGTGTAGCTGATGATGTATAGTTGATTAATTACAAAAAATATTAATGTAATTTCTATGCAACCCAATGGGATTTGAAGCAACTTGGCCATCTTGCCTTCATACACTCATCTTAATACAAGAATTTTTCCTAATACCAATGAGCTTTCTCACGCACAGGCCACAATTCAACTTCCACTTAACCTGTTCTCAATTGTCATTCCCTTAGTCACTTTCCCAACTCAGAAAATGACCGGAAATGGAAACCCTTTTTATCAAATAAAAAATTTCAATAGTCACACAGAATATCCTAAAAACTATAGCTATAAGCAGACCAAAGGAGCACGCAACAGATCAGATAGCGGTTGCCCATGTTCAACAAGGATCAACACGATTATACAATATCACCATAAAAATCCCATATTTTCGACAATTATCTAACTATAGGGAGGAGAAAAACCTGATTTCAGCTCCAACACCATGTTGAGGGAAGCCTTCTTCAACTGTTACCAATCTATTTGTTTTCCTAACTGAATCATTGACCGTCACTCTATCTAGTGGACGAATTGATCGTAAATTAATGACCTAAACAAGAATAATACATGAAGTTAGTCACTTATTGTCCAATCACGATCAAATGTGCTAAGGACTTCTTTTCCTCATTCATTTTCCTCTTACCTCAGCACTAATTCCTTCCTCTGCCAGTATTTCAGCAGCCTGTGGGAAAACAAAGATTATAGAACACAATTTAACCAAGACAGCAAGACACAGTTATAAGCATTGAAAAAAGCTAAAGCTATCCATCTAGATCTTCAACAGAAAAACAATATAGAGCTGTATTTAAGAAAAAAAACAGCAACCAAATATACACAAACCTTGAGAGCAAATCCCACCATTTTTGAGAATGCTGTTATCGTTACATCCTTCCCTTCTCTTTCAATCTATAGATGAGAAAATGAATACGCAACACATTTAGAGATACCAATGGTTGGGATACAACTGCAGTATGTCAAACTGTTAATTTAATAAACTAACTAAATGAAAATACCTTGGCCTTCCCAATAGGCAGACAAAAGTTAGGATCTAGAACTTCATCAGAAACTGGAAATGACTCTCCATATCTAAGAACAAAAGATCCCTTTAAAAAATTAGCAATTGAATTCATGCACATGTATACACCGACACACGCATATAACTCTATTACAGTTAAAACGAGCAAATCGCTACACAAATTGGTGGAGATTTTGACCCATCAAATGGGATACAAATCAGGCTTGTTTTAGAATATGCACGGGGAGTGGGGGTGTTATAATCACTAATTAGCATCATCATGATGGTGCACTTACAAAATTTCATTCTCCAGAAAAACAACTGGATCAGGATCCCGAATTGCTGCTTTCAACAAACCACGAGCATCCTCAGATGAGTACGGAGCCAACACTTTCAGTCCAGGACAAGAGCCAAACCATGGAGCATAACACTGCAAATATTAAGAAAAGATCATCAGAAAGGACTTAATTCATAAACATGCCTCGAGATCAAGAGACAAACATGCCGCTCAACATCGCTAGCCACAAATTTCTTGTAATGAAAAGATTCCTACAAAAGCATTAAAATGAAAACCAAGAGACTAAATTGATAATCATGCCTGAGAATGCTGGGCACCAACTCCTGCAGCAGCACCATTTGGGCCCCTGAAAACAATGGGAACAGAAATTTGACTCGCAGACATGTAGTTAGTTTTTGCAGCAGAGTTGATTATGTGATCAATTGCCTGCCAGAATAAAAAGGCAATTAGTCACAACATCCATCACTTCCAAACGAGTATTATCTACGACCTTTCTACCAATGCAAAGAATCTGATGTGCAACAGATGAAAAGCAAGGAATGTATTCCTATTTATAAAAAAAGATAGTCTGAAATCAAAGAGCTCCATGCGTAAACTTTAGGTGATAAGATAGCATGTAGGAGAGCTCAAAGATGATAACTTGGCTTATAACAGGGAAAGAAACACATTGTTCAGGCTTTAGAGCTAGCACAGGCATATTGGTCACAAGTAAGCTTAAGCACCAGATAAGCTTCCCCTCAAGGTTCAAGCGATATGCAGCTTGTTTCTTAATCCCCTGAGCCCATACGAAAACCCTGCCGATCATTGGATCCTTAACAGCTTTATGCTATACGTATATTGTTTTAAAGGATTTTGATAGTGACTATGTTAAAATGCCTACCCAATTTATGAAGACCTTCAGAAATAAGCAATGTGCATTAATATAGTACAAATTAGGGAACAATTTACTGGAAAGTAAAGGGAAAACCAAGGAAACTTTGTTTAATGAGCGGGAAAGAACAAGTTGTGACCTGCATGGAAAAATTAAAAGTCATGAACTCCACAATGGGCTTGAGGCCAGCGTAAGCAGAACCAACAGCCATACCAGTAAATCCAGCCTGGAAAGAAGAGTGTGTTGAAAATAGTTAGCATTTAGCAATATGCAACAACACAAAATTAAGAGTTAGATATTAACAAGTATTTAAAAAGAGTACAAAGCAAGTGAAGTAGACCTCTGTGATTGGTGTATCAATAACTCTTTCAGGACCATACTTATCCAATAGTCCTTTGGTGATCTAAAAAAAGCAACATAAAGTTAGGTTAAATATAGCTACTTCCCCATAGGTATTCCAAATATAAATCAAGTGAAGACTCTTTTGTTATCACTTCAAGAATTCTCACCTTATAAGCCCCTTGATATTCACCAACCTACACATTGAAATGTTAGCAATTAACAACTTAAAGAAGAAATATGCGATATATGTATTTGAGTTTAAATCTACATACCTCTTCACCCATCAAAAATACTTTAGGATCAGCGGCCATCTCCTCATCAAGGGCAGAGTTTAGGGCATCCCTAACTGTCATCTATGACCCAAAGAACAAAATTCAACATACATATAACAAACTTAAAGGCAAAACAAGTCTAAAATCAATGTGTTCCAAGAGCACACAGAGGAGCTGTAAGATAAGACCTAAAGCACACTCCTCCAAGAAATGTCATGATTTGGTTTCTTTTTTACAACTGAACAATATAAGGGTACAATCGAGTGCCCTTACCAAGATTGAGGGTTAGAGCCCAAAAATATATTATATAATCTATCACACTCCTTACACGACTGCTCTACTACTATATCAAGTGACCATTTTAACTAAAAGGTTAAACTGATGGTTATAGCCCTAATATTTAAGCTTAAAGGAGGGCAATGGGGATGGATATGTTCTTTTCTTTAATAGAAAAAGGGCCCATTTTTTTATACATAGTAAAAACCACGCCTTTCGAACAAACTTAAGTATAATCAACAACATGAACAACATCCCACAAACCCTGTGCAAACAACATTTACAACTAAAACACCGATTTTGGATTTCATTTGAAGAACTAAAACTACAAAAGCAAGTAACATCATAGGACTTGAACATTTAATCATCTCATATTCAGCATAATAGTTTACTAGTTACATCCACATAAAAACATCACATTGTAATCAAGCATACATCAAACTCAAATTAACCCGAAAAAAGACCAAAATGAACCTGTTTGCCAGAAGATGAGTAGTATCGCAAAGCCAAAGCAGCTGGATTAATCCTCTGCAACAGCAGTTCACGATCATTCCAACATTTAATCCCTGATTCTATAATTAAGAAATATTACAGAATTACAACTACTTTAATCATCAAACAAATAACCCACGGACCTGCTGGGAAAAAATCCCTCCATAAACCAACTTCTGCCTTAGAATTCCCGACATATTATCTTCTTGTTATACAATTTCCAACGCGAAAATCACAAAAATCCTGCAGAAAAACCATATCAACAAAATTTAACGTACGAATGAAAAAATTGACAAGAAAATCATTCAATCGATTCGATTCGATTACAAAGGTATATTACAGAAACAAAAACTAACCATTTACATTTTTTTTGAAAATTCAGAGTAAAATTAACAAGAACATCAAACATGGCTATAAAAACGAAGATTTCAAAATTCAAAAAGATCAAAGAGAAATAATTATAAGTATACATGCTTTTGATCTGGAAATTGAACAAGGAACGATGAAAATGGGAACGTACCTTTGTCGAAAATGATCAGTTCGTTGCGATTCCGGCCTTCTAGGTATATTACAACGAGTAATAAATGATTAATAATTAATTAATTAGATGAAGGAGAATTAATTAATGGATTGCATAGTATTTATTGAGCCTGTCTCAATTTGAGATGATTTTAGTTTGACCAGTCTAAACTATCTAAAAACAATTTGCTCTATGTACAAGTGTGAATTTAAGTTTTATTGTTTTTTTTATGTTTTTCTTTTTACAAAATTCTTACTTAAGACAGTCTTTTGTAAAGACGGCTCACAAAAGCCTAGTCCAATTCTAAATATATATTGTTACAAGTCTAACTATAGATTTGGACTGGACTTTTGATAGCCATCTTTACAAAAGACGGTCTTTCAAAAGAGCACTTGTTTTCTTTTTTTTTTTTACTAATGAGCTAATTGTGTAAGTCCTTATTACGGTACGGTGAGATGGTCTAACTTGCTCAATAAATTATTATTTGATTATAAAATAACTTTTGTTGATTGGGCTTTGGCCTTTGGGTTGTGTTTTTCTTTTGAGTATATGCAATAGTTAAAGTGTTGGGATTTGGTTTGTGTATAGATTAGAGGTTATAAATTCATATAAATTTCAATCACATCTGGTCTCTTGAAAAAATTATCTTTTTAAGATAGTCATTCAGGTTCAACCTATCAAACCTTATTGCTTACAAGTTGAATTGGGTAAAAAAATTCCTCATTTTAATTAACAAGTTTAGAATTAAGATCAATATACATAGTCTTTCACAAAAAAAATCATATGCACATACCATGACACCAACTCTATACAAACTCGATCCAACCAGAACTAACATAATATAATTTAGGTTGCATTAAAATCAAATATTTTTAGTGTGCATCAACCTAAATCTCCTCTATGGGTATGAGCTGCCGCCATTCTTCTCTTCCCAGACCTTGATTATAGTTTCCTATAAGCGGGATACACTGGGTATGATAATAATAATAATCTTATATAAACCTTCTCTACATTATTTTAGTGTGCATCAACCAACCTAAAAGCGAATAATTTTTAATAATTATACTTCCTCCGTTCTATATTATTTGCACAATCTGCTTTTTCACACTCCCCAATGTACGTATTCAATATTTAATAACTCTAATCATACATAGCGAAAAATTATAAAAATTCAAAACTAATAAACGTTGAATCGAGACGATTCAAATAAGATCTCATACGACTATGTTTTAACTTTTAAATTACCGATAATATAAAAGTCAATTTGTTTAATGAATAATACCGCAGTCAATAACGTTGCAAGTAAAAAAGAACCGAGGAAGTACTTATCAAGTAAAACTAATTATTATTTTAATATTTTTCAAGTTTAGAGCAATCTAATACTCCATAAGATATGACCGATATGAATTTGTATTTAAAACAACAAGAATGATGGAGAATGTTGAGAAACAAGATTCCGGTGGTCTTTTATGGAGGAGAGTTAAGTTTACTTCTACTCACAAAGCTTACGGCAAGAAACGTCTTCGTCGTGATTTTGCAGGTTTCATCTTTCTCCTCGATTTCTCGCCTTTTTTTTTCCTTGTGTTTTACTAATTTATTTTGGATATTTATGTATTATTGCTTCACTTATCATCTTTAAACTCCTTAAAACCCAAGAATTTTGCTCCTTTTATATTTACTTTCTTAGGGTTTAATGCGAAATGATACATTGATTTTTGATAAAAGTTCGTGATTTCAAATTGTTGATCACATGGATGACCTAAGTTATCAATTGTTGTACCGTTGGTTGTAATTAGCATTTTATTTCTGATGAGATGATAGTTGTTTGGTTGAATGATGCAAATATAATGGAAATGAAACCCTATTAACACTTGTTTGGCATAAGTAAGGAAAGAGAAACGATAATGATGAATTGAGGCATGGAACAAAAACTTATAATAATTCTTGAAGCCTAAAATCAAGTAAGTAATCTATAGATGAAGTAATGTAAACTATAACAGGCATTAATTTTTGGGGCTAGTACAGTTGGACACCTTGCAAGTGCCCAAACCCTCTTCTGTATGAAGTCCCCACAACCAATTCAACAAAAACCTCTATTACCACCGCTAATTACTATCCCTCCACCGTACTTGTGCCATCATACCCACCTCCTTGGTCCCAATTCTACTCGCCTCCTCTAATCTCTATGGCACTAATTTCTTGTCCAGAAAAGTTTTTGTTGGTGGATTATTGTGGTCAATGTGGGTGATGGTGATTTCAATGGAGGAGGAGATGAGGACTTCATTGGAGAATTCACCAGAGACATCAATGGAGAATTTCTGAAGAAATTGATGATTTGATAAGAGAATGTGATTTTCAGGATGTGAAATGGATGATGGTGCAGAAGAAATAATAGGACATTGGTAAATTGTTGGTACGATGAGCCAAACAAAAACTGCAATTTATGTATGCATTTCATACTATCCAAACTGGTAAGTTTGGTCTTATATCCACTTATAGTAACTTCTTCAAATTCAAGTGATTTCCTCTTTTTAAAAAAGTTTGCCATACCACTTTGGGACTAAGTTGTCATTTTTTGCCTTATTGATTGATGTTGATAGAAGTTGTGATGTTATTCTTTCAGCTTTTTTGCAAAAGAAATGAGTGACTCATGTATAGGAAATGGATTTAACGCAATGTTAGATGCGATACAAATAGAAGTCACACTTTTCATTGAGAAGAGCCTTGTACTGTAATTGATGCAACAGTAACCATAGAGTTTTTGATGGTCAATTATTTGAAAAATCACTGGATGGTTTTTCTTTTCATAGGAAGTAAAAGAAACAATGTAATCCTTCCGCTTCAAATCAAATGTTGCTTCTTTTATTGAAGTATTTTATAAGCTTATTGATGAAGTTTTTTATTCGAGAAGGGACTTTCCATTAGTAAGAGTACTTGATACTTCATAAAGCCCATAGCCCTTGGAATTAAGTCTAGGGTGTTGTATGTCGCTACTTGGTTAATTCTTGGGTGCTTGTGGACTGTGGTAAGTTTGAGAGTTTGGCTTGGTTGATTTTACCATTTTGTGGTCTGTGAGTGAGTGTATGTGTTTGGGGGAGGATGTTTAAAACTAGAGCATTTTTGATAGGGAGCAAGTAGAACCTCTACAATTACTTGAATATGTGGAAAAGAGATGAAAGAGCTTTGGGTAAGAAGTCGGCGATGAAATTGTGGGTAGAGGGTGCGAGGGGGTATGTGATCCATGGTTCCACCAGCCAAGGAAGAATGGAAATTTTCGGATACTAATGTATTGGTGTGGGAAAGGAAAATGTAACTCGAAGTCCTCTTTTCCATTTAGAAAAACTGTTTTTGAACTTTTTAATTTTTCAGACATGGGTTTGATGGTAACCCCTGTGTTTTTTAAAATTTGAAGTGCACAAAGAAGAAAAACTGAAAAACTTCGCTATTACAAGATCCCACAGCTGTTTTTCCCATCTGTGGTGGTGTTGTCTGCAGCAATTATTAATTGGTGAGATTATTTTGTAAATTCTAGATGGTAGCTTTGTTCAGTCAAGGGATTTAATAGAGTTAAATGAGCTAGGCAAAAAGGTTTTGGGGGAAGGAGCGTAGAAAAGGTAAGAAATAGCTGGCAATTGTCAGTTATCACGTTTTGAAAGAGAAGGGTTTCAAACGTAGATGGAGTTCTCTTATAAGAAGAGACTAGTTCCTATTTTCTTATAAAGGTTTTCAATGTTTGGATCTTAATGAATATGAAAAATTACATTGTTTGAAATGGAGGTATACCAATAATTTGAAATTTAGTAATGTCTCAATTTTTTGAATTTCTTTTAAATATGCAAATCCATGTATTTATAATGATTTTTTCCTCTTTCATGTTTCCTTTTCCATTTTGCTTAGCTGGTAGTTTCCTTCGGAGGTGAATGCTAGATTCATTGGCAAGCTGTACCTGTACTGTGGTTTATGATCAATTTGAGAGTTCACTGGACCCTGGGGTATCATGAAAGCTTGTGTTGCTGGTTCAAGTTAGAGAGACATGGTACATGATGCAAAACCTATGTTTTTTGGGGGGCTGCAGCTTGCACTGGAATTTGGATGTTGAAGCAAGATTGTTGAAAGCAACTCTAAGTCGTTAGTTGATGCTGTTTGTGTTAGAGCGTTTAGCACTTGACATTAAATGATAATGTCAATTTGGATTGAGTGTACTTATTCTTTTGAGTTGGCTTTGGGTTTTGCGCTAGTCACTAGCATATCAATATGGATATTATGATGTAGTAATCTGTATTCTAGTTTGTTGGTGTTCTATTCGGTTTTTGGTTGATTTCATTGTTTCTCCTAAGGAACTTCTTGACGAAGGAAAATTATAACTTAAGTTCAGAATTCTTGCAGAGTTACTATTAATGTCTAGTGATGTAATTGTATCGAACTTGTGCTTCCAAGGCCACTAAGTTTTAAGGCCAGGAGACAGTCAAATGAAAAGAAACTATCAATATATTCCTTTTTTGTTGAATCTTATGCCTATTTTGCAAAGTTTCTTTTTCATGTTGGTAATGCTGTACAATTTACGAGGTATTAATAATTACTACTAAATTGTTTCTAACTAATTATTCTTATGTGATCTTGTTGAATTAGATGATAGATCTAATGTGAAGCTATTTCCAGATTGGACCGAGATCATTTTACGTGAATAATTGACTTGGAATCAGGTGTGTATAGGATCTAGCTTCTCTCCCATTTATTGTGGTATAAATTTTTGAAGTTTCATAGAGTGAGGATTTATGATGCATTTCCTTGGATGCACTATCAGATAAACTAGGAAAAGAGAAATATGACTAGCCAAGAGTTAATTTGAATGAAAACTTTAGAATGGACCGGATTTCAGATGATATTTATTTGCTGCTGATTTATTCTGCTTGTTACTGTCCTGCTTGGCCATAAATAACCGCGCGTAGGAAGGAGCCACTTAACGGCATTAGAGGAATGTTGGGTTGAAGAAGATTATGATTTTGCTTGACCATGATTCGTAATTAGTCTTTAATAGATAAAATATGTCTAGTGTCAAGGATGCTTTAAGCCTTTTTTATGCAATGTTTGCCAATGCGTTTAGTAGAAACAACTAAGGGTTAAGTAGCATGGTTTGATTTAGTTGTGTTTTGGTGTGTGAAACAAAGGATGACATTTACATAAGGTAAATGGTTGGAGTGACAGTTTATGTCAAAGCCCAGAGGGTTCTTAGTCTTCCAACGGAGTTAAATAAAACAGTCTACTGAGGAATTTGTGACTGAAAAATGCTACAGCTTATGTGGTCAAGCATTGCGCTCATTGGAGTCATTATATATGTCTATATTTAAGGCTTTGAATTTGGATGCCTTAGGGTCAATATGTAAAGGTGATTGTTCAAAGCAACACCAAATATCTTCTGATATCGTACTTGACAAGTTGACATTGTCACCTGATCCATGGGAAATGAATCTCCTTATAATAAACATGACCTGTGAAATCTTGCTATCATTTGATAGACTTTATGGTGCTTGCATGTTGCTAGTTATGCTGATGAAATCCTCAAAGTAAGACAAACTCATTACTATGTTCTTAAGAAAAGGTGAGGATTGAGGTAAGAGGTCCACATTCGGGTTTTGGAAATTTTATGATTTGTTGGAAGCATGTCATACTAAGTTGACAAAAAAAGTAATTTTAATCTTTGGATGTGTGTATGAAGAAAATTGTTCATTCATGTTAATGTTCTAGGATCCGGCTTAGCTAAACTAGAAGTCAGTTGAAGGCACCTTGATTCTTTGTAATCATCTTGGATTTCTTGCCTTCACTATTACCGACTACCCCTTTGCTTGGGGTGGTTGTTACGTTGGCGATTATCCAGTTGTCTTTTGGTAACTTTTAGGAGCATATTTTGTTCAAATTAAAGTTATTTTGATTGTTGATTTATACTAGTGATTCTGAAATGGGCACTTGACCATTCACTATTGAGTACGAGATCTTAGAACTTAGAGTCCTGAAGGTTTCTTATGTCGATGAGTCCATCGTCTAATGGACTCGTCGTAAGAAAATAATTGTTATAGCCTGTGGTAAGCAAAAGATCCCATCTTATTTGGAGTGTAGGGTATATGGTTAATGGAATGCTGTGTCACTTTTTGTTGAACTTGAGGTGTAATCCCCTGTAATGGTTAGTTGGAAGTTCCACTATAAAGTGTTGGAAAATAGAAATTATATATTCCAATGTCTTTGCCTGTTTGGCTCATAAGTCCCCTTTTTGTCTGGGTGAAAGGCTGGGATTTTGATATAGAAATATGTGGGTAGTTGGTAATGAGATGATGCCCCTTCCTAGTTTTAAAGGTTATTTGAACAATTGGGTCTATTTGATGGAGTATTTGCCGTTTCAGTTTGTCTTTAAGATCAATTTCATTTGATGTGAATTGGTGGTCCGTTTTTACATGAAACCGACTTTGAGGATAGCCATAAACCTAAGAGACAATTCTCTTAGATTAAGACAACTCCTTTTGATGTTATTCTTGGTTTGATATCTAAGATGTTCAAAGACGTGAAACAAGAATTTTATTATCCCCTTTATTCCATCCATGTATATCATTAGACGTAACGTATGACACTGAGTGGTGTTAGGAGAACAGTAAGTATGAATGAAAAAAGCTACCATCTTTTAAAGATGAAAGCTATTTTTCTTTCATGTTTACAAGTCTTTGTTGCTTCTAAAATTCACATTATGTTTTAAGGGAAACTTCCATTACGGCAACCTTACGTTTGGTTCACTTTTATTATGAAGATTCATCCAATTTTGACTTTTGTTTTTAGGGAATATTAAGGTTAATGTATTATTTAATTTATGGAGTTTTTAATGATGGTTGATGATTGATGGCTATACTATATTTAGTGAATGGATCATAAATGACTTTTATATGTTGCAAATGATGTTTAATATGAATTATGGTGCTTGATTTGAATTTTGAACTTTGAATATTTACAAAGTAAATAATTTATATTAACCTAACTTATCTTTACTTGTTTACTAGGATGATGTTGATTGAATGATGATACTTTGTTTATAAAAAATACATAGTTTTTTTTTTACCAAATTCCGAAAACGGGTCAAATTTAACCCAGTGCAGAAAATCAAGTTTATTCAGTAAGACCTCTGAGTTTATATACTTGTGATCTTATGTAGGTCCTTGATGAACATTGGTGGTGCTGGTACTCTTTTGTGGCGTTTCAGCCGTAGCTTGGTGATTGAAATGACTTGAACCAAGCGGAAGCTGCTTGATGGTGAGAATTATTTGCCCATTAGTGCTACATAGTTCATGTGGATTGTGGTCCTTATATTATCTTTATGGTACTCTGTTTGGATTAATAGAAGTGGTGGGGTCTATAGGCTGTGGACTTACTAAGGAAATGGCCAAATTGATTGGGTTGAAACAAATATTAAGGAGTAGTTTAAATAAAAAAATTAAATTGTATAGATGATATTTACAAATTAATGAAATGTGTGGCAGTGTGGGTGAAATTTAAAGAGTGGTGAGGACCATAGCAAATTGAGTGAGACGGATAAAAACAGAAATACTTGTTTTATTTTAAGGGTTATAGTTGGATATGCTTTTTGATGAAAAAGGGCATTTACAAATGAGCTTTCCCTTATCACAAGGCAAAGGCAAAGTACATCCAAAAATTAGATTGTGATAGAGTTAATCTTATGTTTATCTTAGGTTAGAAATTTCCTAGTTTACCTTTACCATTTTCTTTTCGATTTTGGATCAAAATTAGATATAATATAAAAACTCATTAAATTATATGCATTTCTTATGTATGTGAAGTTACAAATAATGTTTCCGATTAAGGTTTAATTTTCTGAACATAAAACCTTATTTAGATCAGAACTACTTAGTTGTAACTATATTCTTTTTGAGTTTTAGAGAAAAAAAAAAGATTTAATCAAGATAAATCTTACTTATAAAGTACTTTAATTTTCTTGATCTCTATTTTGCATCCTTTCGATAGAGGTGGCCTACATGCAGGTCAACTAGGACTATATATAAGAATCGAATCGACTCCAAACTACAAAAATTTATGATTTGTTACACACTTACGCTAGTTAGAATATTTGAGAAACGAAACAACTAGTTTCAGTAACAGATGTTTGCGTGATCCTCATTATACAAAACCAAAATGTTGTACAACTATTACAATGAGAAGACTTGGCCTAGTGATTAAGTGTATAGTTTTTAAACAAGATACTAGTGGTTTAAAACTTGCCCTCCTACATTTTCTATTTGAATAATAATTTTGGCTTCTCTAACTTAAGGTCTAAGATCTTTACTTGCCGTTTTCTTGTAATATGTTTGTTTTTTCCTTCCCTTGCCCCACATTCTCTTCTTTTACCCAAAACAAGTGTTAAGTAGTGTGTATACTCTATATCCTAAAATTGATAATCTGCATGTGCTCTCCCTCCTCTTGCTATAAATGGGTTTAGATTGTGTGTTGTATTTTTTCCAATTGCTGGTTGCAAAATTTTTTGGGTCTTCTTAGCTTCTTGGATTCTTGCTTATAGTACAATGTACAAGTATTAAATGTCACTATTATAGGGCATATGCAAATATAGCAATAGATTTTTAATTATATGATTCCATTTTTTCATCAAACTGGTTGTTGCCGACTTGCCAGCTCCCATGTGCCATCATTTTATCTGCTTTTGCACCTTCTTAATCTTTTTCAATTAGCAAATAACCCCTTCTCAATACCATAAATTGACATTTCAATTCCTTTACCTCTTTTATCCTCTTTTTGCCGTTAATAGTAAAATATACGGTTTTAAGTATTATGAATTAATTTAGTGGTTAAAGGATTTCCTTTTTACCTTTATAAGTTTTATAGGATTCGATTCTCTTCAGATATAGGAAGATTAATTTCTTCTCTTTATCTTGTCTGTAGTGGATTCCATTTACCCTTGAATCAACAAATATGTGATTAAGTGATCATGGGTTGACCTGATGGTTCGACAATTTCCCTTATATATAATATGGGGTTGATTTTCATTACATACCAAATGATTAATTTCTGTAGGGGTTCTCTTTACCTTTAAATCAAGAAATCTGCAGTTTGAGAATTATAAGTTAACCTAATCACTGAAAGATCTACCTCTCACCCTTGTAATATGGATTGGATTCTCCTCTTGCTCGTAGGAGATTTTCCTTATCTCTAAACCATAAATAAGTGGTTTCGGCCAGATTATGATAACAATCACAAGAATGTGGTTACATAGTGATATGGTTGTCATATCGCTAAACATCATTCGAGACCATAAGGCACATTCATAAATCAGTTTAAACGCAAGTTTCTCACATCTTTATGATATAATAGTTTCAATTCGATAGTTTTGAAAACCTTTACAACATATTCGGTACTTGATATCATAAGATACGATCTTGTTTTTGAACTATGGGTGTTGCTTGCTACTTTAGATAGATGTACAGTTGGTTACTCACTCTACCTTAGACTTGAGGAAGTTCAGAGCTGGAAGCCATACTGACCTGTACCGACCTTTATGAGTCATGATTAATTTCGTGCATCATCTTTAATGAAAGTTCTTATTTGTTACCTCCTTATAGAATCAATAGTACACCTTATTAGGTGTTGCACAAGGATGACATAAAGATTAAAAAGATGGAAAAGTGAGTGTTTTAGTGGGTATTGTAGGTAGAGTAATTTCTTTTAGTATAATAATTATGAGTTTTGAATTTTGATGTAGAAAAGAGAAAATAGGAGTAAATTGTAAGTTTTAATGGGGCATTATAAATGGGTTATGTTCAAAAATAATAATTGAGTAAATTGCATTGGACGAATTAACTAAAATAGTATATGAAGCGAAATAGGGGATTGAGGATTTAAACTATCAAAATGTGATGCCAATTTAGATAAAAAGGAGTAATTACAATTGGTATTATTTGTTCCACAACATTTTTATTGCTCCAAATTTACCGGAAAGATGATATTAAGGGCTAGTTTTGAATTTGAGAGTGATTATGTAGAACTTTAAAATTCGCCAAATTATAGAAAAATGGTTCGGATCGGTCGAGTTTAAATCGGGTCAAATACGTTTAGATTTTCGAGTTAAATCAGAATTAAACTCTTGTGAAAAACATGTAACCAAATATGAAGTATTTTTTCTAAGTAACAATAATTTCCTAATTAGGGTTAGTCTAACTCTAAGACTATTCTAGTATCTAGGATAAACCCTAAATTTTAGACTTATAAATTTTATTACACTCTTATAATGCTAACTAAGTTTTTTATAAAAGAAGAAGATTAACACAAACTATTAGATATAAATAAATTTATTGGGTTCTCAGCGGGTTTAAAAAAATTATAAGCCGTTATATAAGTTTTGAAAATGGAAGACTTGTTTTAAAACTTTGGATGAGTTAGCCATATAATGGTTATTAATGATTAGTGAGTTAATAGTTGTTCATAAGAGTAGACGAAAAATAGTTAATAGCTAGAAACTGATTAAGAGAACTGATTTTACGAATTGATTCAACCAATTGAGTTTGTCAGCCGGTTATTAAAGATTGTTTGGTGAACTTTAGCCGACTATTTGATAAAATACCTTTTAATTTAACTTATTTGACTCATCCAATCAGCTAAAATCTTCAATCAACTCTTTTACCAAACAACCCTGACTAAAAATATAGCAAACTCATTTAAAAGATAGGGCCTAGGGGTAGTTTGTTGCGTATGGGAGTATTTGAACTTGTATGAAAGATCCCAACAAACTTAATTGCTAACATGTGATCACAAGTTCACAAATGACAACACTAGTTAATAGTTAAAGTACTCCTAATAGTAATAGGATTGTAGTGAGTTGGGGATGATCTTAGCTTTAAATAGTAGGAGTATTTGAAGTAATGAAAATCATGGAAAATGACATTTCATTGTTGAAGTTTAAGTAACTAGGCAAACTCCTCTTAAACTTGTAAACTTGTCCAATCAAATTTAAAGTGGGACTGGGGTGTATTTCTATTTTGTAGAAGTATCTTGTATTTTGTATTAGTGCCAGTCAACCTACACCATCTCATGAATCAATTCCCTGTCTGCTAGTTTAATACAGTTGGAGAATTCTCATACCTACCCTTGCTTTGTCCAAGATACCCCATTATTAACATTTGCAAACAATATTTCTACATTCAAGTACATAAGAGGTGAATTTAAAAGTAAAAATTAAAAGGTTGTGATAATATGAGGTATATCTTTATGTATTTTCTTTACTGATGTCTGGAGGCGCGGTTTATATGTGTTTGACTGTTTTTGGTTATTGGGTCTAGAGTCTATTTAAACTTAATTAAGTTTTAGTTTCTAGATTTCTATTCTGATTAGGGACAAGGGTTTTTTTTTATAAACTCTTCATAACCTATTGATTCTGTTTTTTGTGTTCTTCTCTCTTCTCACATATTAATAAAATATGTTTTCTCTCTGCCTATAGACGTAACAAACACATAATTAGTAAACCATGATAATTTATGAGTGTTATATATTGTTTTTGTTTTTTTCTTATGTAATAACAAGAGTTAAAATGAAAAAAAGACAAAATTACTCCATCTCTCTTTATTCTGTTATATAACAAAATGATATATACCAAATGAGATTGATTTAAAGATTATTTACGCCAACAACAATAGTAAAAATAAAACGATGCTACTTAGAAAACTTAAACCTTTAACTTCATGTAATTTAAAGCTTTCTTTATTATCATAAAGCCACCAACGTTTTATAACTTTGTTACGAACTAGCAAACTTGCAAGGGCTAAACTTGAAAGATCGGTCATGGTGGAACGTTTGGACCCTTCACCCTTACCAACCCTCAGCCCTCAGGTGGTTTCACCTTGCACGACTATCACCTAACCTAAGCTGTTAATTTTCGAACCTGATCTGATGATCCGAATGTCCAATTCAAATGAAAAGCATTAGCCTTTTTGAGGGTCCCTAGTGGGCCAGTCTTATATGTATTTGACCTAATCACTAGAGGAGCAATTCAGGTTGAAGCAAAAGGCTAAAAATAAAACACAAATAACAATTACTCCTACTTGTCCTGTCTTTCACAATTTTTTGTGGTTTACCATGACGGGCCAGTCGGCCCGAGACCCACGTGATTGACAATTCCTCGTTTTCCTTTGTATTATCTCTTTCTTATTGTCATGAAAATGATTTATGATAATAGTGTTAGTGTGGGTGACGTGAAGAACTCCAACATCCATTTTAGATGACTTAAATCCATTCTCACAAGTAACCTTGGTCGGCAAATTATATTTTCTTCAACCCCTTCCACCCTTTTTTATTTTTTTTAATAATATCCATTAAATTTCATTACATACTCGCTCCGAATTATTTTAGATGTCCCATTTTCTTATTTGGTAAAATCATATCAATTTTGTCTCATTTTCTTTTTTGTCTATCTTTTTTTAACCTTAATACCCCCACTTTTCCAATTCTCAATACCCAACTATCATCTGTACAATTAATTTAATCAATTAAAATACCCAACTACCATCTTTTTAATGGACCTCACACCATCCTTAATAACCGTGAAATTAATGGTTGTTAGTGGTTGGTTTTTAGTTAATTAGGATTGATTTGTTTTGACCAACTTTGGGTTGTTTTTTTTTGTTCGTGAAATCAACGATATATTGTTGATAAAGATGTTTGGTAAAAATTGATTTTGAGGATAGGGTTTCCGCCATATAAGTGAAAGAGAAGGGATTTAACTTTGAGTAGCGTTGAGAATCAAATTTCTATTACGAGGTGGAAGGAAAAACCTTTAACAATCAGGTCAACCCATAATTCTTTGATGTTTGGTAACATTATTTGTTGGATATTCGCTAGTGCATTTGTTTCATGGCTTTTGGCCTTTTGCTATATTGGTTATGTTCATGAGATTGCTACATATTTTATATTAATTTGCCTTTTGAAATTTGCTGTATTTCTAATCCCACTCATACATTTTTACTCTTTTAATATAAATTGCACAATTCAATTTCTCTTATATTTTAACCAAATTTTCACCTTTCCCTAAAAACTCCATTTTACACAATAATGCATATTTTAGGGGACATAACATAATCTAATACTCATGGATTGTCAAGTTCTATTACTCAAACCTTGTAAAAAAATTAACTTCTCTTTTAATTTTGAACTTTTCTTTGTATCTTGCTTGACAAGTAATTAGTATATTCATAATTAGAACTAAAGTTAGTAATAAACTCTTAATCAAACAATTAATAATCAAGTCTAATATTGCCGTCTTTTATGTGTGCCATATCCACTTGGCATCATGCCACATTGGTTAATATTTAGTGCACTTTCATCATAACCTCGTCTAAATTGTCTTAACACATACTTGTACTATGATGTTGAAATCATATGTGCTAAGCATAGTGTTCCATTTTGCTTGATTGTTATGGGATTAATTAATTAATTAACTTTAATTTATTAAGGTTATAATAGTCGAGAATTATGACTTAATTTATTGGTTTAAGTTTTTCTTTACACCCTCGTGGCAAGGATTTGATTCCCAACACCTATAAAAAAATTAATATCTTTTCTCCTTATTTGTAGAAATACTTTAACTCATCCTTATCATCGTACCCAGTGTATCCCGCTCATAGAAAACTATGGTCAGGGTCTGGAGAGGGAAGGACGCCGGCAACTCATAGCCATATAGGAGAGTGCGATCAAAGAGTCCCCCGACTCGAGAAAGGCCTTTCAGGAGAGAGAAACCTACAACTTACAAATGGGTTAAATATAATACTTATACAAATAGCCTAAGCAAGGTAAAAGTAAAGAAGAAGGAAAAGAGCGAAAAATAAAGACAATGAACAAAAACAATCAAAAGGCAAAAGTATGGATTTAGTAATTTGGGACGTGGATAAGGCGTCGTCATCTGCCCCTATTTCCTGGTCAGGTCCACTCACCCCCAATAATATAAAAAAAGTTATAATAGTCCTATATGCGAAGCGACTTTGTAAAACTAGGGTTATTTATTTTTATTTAAGACTCAAATCTATAGGAGTTTTATATTAAATTTTTAAACATTATATATTTCTTATATATTATTAAACCCCACTAAATTTATGATTTCATTTAACCCCCCTAAACATATTTTATAGATCCCATAATCATAATCAAATGATAATATTTTGGTTTAATTTTAATAATATATATTTTTAGTTGTACATTACACTAAGGCAAGTCAACTTCTTTAAGGGGTGATAATGAGCAGTGTCGTGAATTAGTAGGTCACTTTTAGTTTAATTATGATTATGATTTAATTAATCTTATATGATATGCTAATTAACATCTTGATTAGAGGAATGATTTCCCCACAATTAAAGTCAAAGTTCTAATGTAGTTGGATGATAGTGGGAGAATCTTCCCCACTAATTTCTTCTATTTAATGTTTCTAATACAAATTAAATGCTTTATTGTGGTGAGAATTTGATCTAAATATTTCCTTTCTGTTTATGCAAGGAACTGACGTCTTTTAGCTATCCAAAGTCATATGCAACATAAATTAGGATAATGCCTTCTTTTATGTAACTTGTAAACAAAGTTGTATATTCGGGCATTCAGATGTGTAACACCCTTGAATTTCCGATCTCTTATACGAAACCAAAACCGCAAAGGTTGGGAGGAAATTCGGGTGTTACATGAAAAGAAAAAGAAAAGAATTTAGATAAACGTTAAAGGTTAACTTTAAAAAGGTGAATGAAAATTTCGGCAGCATCTCTGCTAAAATTTAAGTTATTGATATTTTGGGTCAGGTCAATTTGAGGTCTTATGTGTACAGATATCTTGTCAATCTAATTTGATTTTTACATGCGAGTTATTTTCAAGATAGTCGATTTCAGTTGCACATCTCTACTTGTAAACGCTTTTCTTACAATAAAATATTGTTATTACCAGGTTTTGGATATGCGAGTGTTTGTTTGTTGCATATATACATTGTTATTGATAATGTCGAATAGAAGATGAATATTGCTGTAGGTTAATGATAACTAGCTCAAAACACGTAATATTTTAAAGTTATATTGTTGAGATTAAGGTTTTATAATCTGACATTTTGTGGGGTAGACTTGCAAAGTTCATGAACTTTGCTCAATTATGCAAGAAATTGCATACTTATACGTGATGACTTATAGATAATTGGTTTAGGTATTTCCTTGTTTTGTTTGACAAGATCTTATTTTAATTGCAAAATTGGGATCATCAAAATTAAGCTACACTCAACATAATTAATTAGATTAAAGAGCATTTCAAAAATCCACCAAATAATCTAATAAAACTAAAAGTCTAGTGAATTTCAAACCCCCATATCTGTTTTCTCCCCTCATCTAAGGGACCCTACCTTTGTGTTGGTTTCTTGTGTTTGCTGCTCTGATTATGACAATTTGAACTGATGTTGTAGAAAATCTGTCCCTAGAATGTTTTGCTTCTTTAACTGAGATTCTCAAATAAAAAAAAAATTGCTGAAAATAATCCCAACTATCACTCGTTGGCAAAAAATAATTTCAAATATCAATTTTTTTTAATAATTTCACATTTTCATAATTTGTTGAAAACATACGCATTTCTCTTTTAACTGGCTGCAACAAGTAACTTTTCCACTTTTTTCCTTTCTTTTTTGATTAATAGATGAAGGGAAAGGGTTAATTTTGAATAGGTAAGTAAAAAAAGAAAAAAAAGTAGAAAAGTTAATTTTTCAGCCGATAACAAGGGGTAGGTGTATTTTCAACAAATTATGAGAATAATTAGAATTATTAAAAAATAATTAATAGTTGGAATTATTTTTGACCAACGAGAGATAGTTGAAATTATTTTGACTAAATTTTCAAAAAAAAAATTGTTTGCTTCTTCTTGTAAATGTAACAAGACTAGGGTGTAAGTAGAGTAACTCCTAAGACAATCTCTAGGGATTTAAAATTAACACTTGGTGAAATTAGTATCTTGTCAAATGGGTGATAATTACTTCATATAGTAACTTTCAAAATAATTTATATGTATTTTTGAATATGCTATATGATTTGCGTTATGCAGTAAATTTAAAAGAATAGATTAGTGTATTATAAATTTATATTATAACATTTTTACTTGTTTTAAGAGTTGTTAGGATTAATTCAGAGTCTTGTAACCTTTTCAGTGTTTTGAGTTTTTCAACTGTACGTAGTGGTTAAATAATTGAGTTGAGTTACTAAGATATATTTTCTCTGTCTCCTTGAGTTTGCTATAATTTTCTTTTATATGCATCCCATATATTGTTACATTTCCTTTTATGAAAATGATCTCACCCTTGTCTTTAATTTTCAACCATGCATTTCTTCTATTTTTGTGCCAATATCCTTTATAGCAAACTTTGTAGATTAAGGAGTATCCTTAAAACATACAAAAAAAAAAAAACACGAGTTTGTATGATCTTTTCTCTGTAGAAGTGAAAATGAATGATATTTGACAAAAAAAAAAAAAAGAAGTGAAAATGAAGTTTGTGAAAACTGCGAAAATATATAAAAATATTTTTCCTTGTACTCAAATTCTCTTAATACCCAAGATAAATACTATACAGATATCACAAAAATATATATATTTTTATTTTAAATCCGATAATTTTTTAATTCTGCTTTAAACAGCATATATTGTCAAATGCCTAATACGAATCCAATAGGAGTATAAGTACTATTATAGCACAAAGCTAAAGTGATACCAAAAATCAACGTGCAAGTATATATTAGATTAAATAGATATAGTTTCATCATGAGATCATCTCATTTAAAAATTTGTAAAAACAAATGCACATATTGCAAGAGATTGACATTTCTATCCAAATTTCATATGATCATATTTTTAAAAAATCTCCCACTTTCTCTTTGATGTAATTCTATCAAAACAGACTGACAGAGAAGTATGTTTTAATTTGTAATAAAACAGTGAAGAGAAGTTTTATATGGTTTGGATAGATGTGTATACCACACGATTTTGGTACTTTAATGTAGTATTGGTCCAAATAGTTTTATCGGATTCCACCATTTAGAGGAACCGGGTACGATTCTGGCTAAAGTTTGACTTTCTTATCTTTCCTTTCTCTGCTTTAAACAAAAGGGTACCCCTTCTCAAGCTGTTAAGATCTTTGCTCAAATTATGTTCTTATTCTTATGCTTCCAATCCTCCCTCACTAAACATAAAAATATATTATCTCTATTTATACTTACGGGAAGTTGCAGATGATGTTTACTATCAGACTTAGTAATCCATATATATATTTTTTTTAAAACATTAGTATTAGTTGCTACTTGTTAGAGTATATAACTAAGGGCTCAATTATTAGCTTAAAATTTTGGTTGAATTGGTTTCTTGACATGATATCAGAAGCCAACGTGACAAAAAGATTTTAGGTTTGAATTTCAACCACCATCCATTTAATGTGGACACTACACCAAAGAACTTTTGTGTGAAGTGCGTATTAAAGCATATACATATTATGGAGCATCAACTATCATCCTAAGTTTTCAATTGAGCTGGTTCCTTGACATTGATGTAGTGAAACGTTGCAGAGTATATAAATTTAAAATTACTATCTACTATATTTTACAAAAAAATATATGGCTCACATGTTATTATTATAACTTTAACCCTCTCACTTACGACTCAATATGTAGCTAACCCTTCATCATCATCATCATCCTACTCAGTTAATTCGCACATAGAAAAACTATGGACAGGATTTGAAAAGGAAAAAACGATGACAACTCATACCCATAAAGAACAGCACGGCCGAAAGGAATCCCTCGGCTCGAATGTAGCTAACCCTTGAGTGTTACTAAATCCGAAGGACAATAGAGTACTTTATTAAATATTCACACCAAAAAATTAAAAAAAAAAAAAAAAAAAGTAACGAAAAGTATGTCCCTTTGAGCAAAGTTTCTTTGTTACACACATGAATTCCACTTCTTCTTTGTGGGCTTTTTCCAGAAAAACTAATGGCACTCGTGCCTAAAACTTTAACATCTTTAAGAGCCGTAAGAATTGAGAATCACTCCCTTTTTTTCCTCGTTTGCATGGACTTAGAAGCATCTCATCTAAAGTTCTGACTATCAACAAGCGTAAATTACAAGAAATATATATTTTCCTTTGACATTGCCTATTCTTTTTTTTTTTTAATGATTCAGTCTAATGTTTAAAGATTTGTCATTCCTCTCTTCTAAGGTCTCCTTTTGAGTGTTATTGTGGATTTTGAGTTTTTTATATCTGAGATCAGCATAAGAAACGAGTTGGCTGCACACAAATGCGATAAAATTTCATTATAAAATCGATTGTTAATAGAAGAACTAGTCCATTAAGCTTATATTAGTCCCGGACAATCTGATTTCAAGTTTTACATGCTTTTCTAATTCTTGTATTTTTTTCACCACCTACAAAAAGTATCAATGATTTTTCTCATCATAGGTCTTCATTCGAACTATCGAGTTGATTTAAGGTCAGATGTTTCAGTCCGTTCAAAGTCAGGTTTAAGACCACATTGATTTTTACATAATTTTGAATTCATTTTGAAGTCGAGTCCAGTCGAGTTCGATTGCAATATTTGATAAATATCGAGTCAACGGACCTGTCTGGAACATTTGTGGTAAGCTAATACTAAATGCTTAGCTTAGAACCATTAAATTCTCCCTCTTTGTAGATTTTAATTCTTCCTTGTTGAACATTTGAGGACAGAAAAAACACTAAACAACTTAACATGGGTTATTTGGACTAATACTAATACTAATTTGTTACTTGTAAACTTAAGTACATAATTAATTAAGCTAATTTTGATGGGTTAAAGTTCTCTTCTAAGAAATGCAATACTATTACAGCTACTACTGCTGCTTTCGTCGGTTTCGTCCGATGATTCGTGGTGGTTGTGGTGGTGGTGGTGGTGATGGTGGTGTTCGTCTGTGACGGCACTTGATCCTGAAGAGGAAGAGCAAGGAGCAGGCAAATTCAAGTCTGCTGCTGCACCTCTTTTAGTTTCTTTTGATAGAAAATCATAAAAAATTGGCTTTTCAAGATTTGTGTTACTAATTTTCATATTATCTTCTTCACAAATTATCCCCTCTTCTTCTTCATGATCATTCTTGGTAGCTGCATTGTTCCTTTTCTTTAGGAAAATTCTGCATAATACCCAATTCCCTGTTGGTTCCCCTGTTTTCTGCAATACCCAAAAGTTAAAAGTCAAATCAATTGCAGGAAAGGTTAATGCATTTGTTTAATAATGTCTGTGCTTAAAATGTGGGGACATTATCATAACCCCAAAAATACCCACTAATAATTTGCTTATAATAATTTACAACCCAAATAGACTATGTGCAGAGTTCTCAAAACAGATCCGACGATTTGATATTTACTAGACTTTGTAACTGAACCCGAGTTAACCCGAGTTAACGGCTAGTCTTGTGAGAGACCGTCTCTCAAAGAGTCGACCTCAAACAAAAGGCCTACATTCTTATTTTCTCTTTAATTTGCATTAATTGGGCTATTTAGAGTTGACCCTTTGTCAAATAGAATATAAAAGTACACAAAAATCAATGTGGACACAAAACCCATTTGAAAACCGACTTGAAATGAACCCGAGTACCGGAATGAACAACTCTAAGGCTCTAACTACATGAATAAAGGTTTACCTGAATGAAGTTCTTGTTGAGAGGGGAATTAAGGGGTTGTAAATTGATTTGAGGTTGATTAGTATTAACAAGGCGATACTCATGCATAATCCAATCAGTTCTTGAGCCATGAGGAGGTTTTCCTCTGTAGAAAACCAGAGTTTTCTTCATACCAACAATAATAGGCTGATTGGTTAGATTACTTCTAGCACCACCAAAAATTGGCTTATCTTTGCCTGTAGCTTTCCAATACCCAGAATTTGTTGCCCTGTTTGATCTATTCCCATTTGGGTATTTTGCCTCTTTTGTGCTGAAAAAATACCTCTCCTGCCCTGTTTCCCCTGCAAATTTAACACTTCTCAACACCATTTTTCCCCAAATAAAATTAAACCCAAAAACCCAAATCCAAAACCCACAAAGAAAAACACAAAAGATTTTAAAATGCAGTATAAAATGATGGTTTATCATTTACCAGGCAAATCCCAGGGATCCGCTTTGCAAACATCAACTTCAGGGATGATAGAAGCAGGTAAAGGACAAGCAAAAACCTTACGCTTCAAATACTGAACCACTAATTCTTCATCAGTGGGATGAAACCTGAACCCAGGAGGTAATCTTAACACTCCATTCTTCACAAAATTCATCTTCTCCATTCTGATTTGTTTCTGTTCAACAATGGCTGTTCTGTAGAAACAGGAAAAAGGGTATAAGTAGAGAAATGTGTTTGTTGATTTGGGGGAACAAGTTCCTAGAAAGACATGTTAGAGAAAGAGAGAAGAAGAAGGAGAAAAGGAGGGAAAAGAGAGGATGAAAGAGTTGAAGAGAGAGATGGGAAAGGGTAGGTTCTTTATAGTAATGGAGATTTTGAGGTTGAAAGAGAGAGATTGAGACCAAATTTTAGAATATGGAAAAGGGTTTTGGCGTAAACCAGACTCAACCTCTTTTGCCTTTGACGCTAACTATTTTATTAATTTAAATTAATATTTTTAATAATACTTCTAAGAAACAAGAAATACTACTTCTATTGGGAATCCTTTGTGTATTCAGTATCCCTCCGAATCAGTTTAGATGTCTCATTTGAGATTTTACGGATTTTAAGAGTTGAATGAAGTCCATTAAAAAGGTGATAATTGGGTATTTTAATTGGTTAAATTAATTATAAAGGTAGTAGTTGGGTATTGGAAATCGGAAAAGTGGGGTATTTAGGTTAAAAAAGGATAGACAAAAAAGGAAATTAGACAATTGGTATAGTTTTGCCAAATAAGGAAATGGGTTATCTAAACTAATTAGGAGGGAGTAGTATTTTATATAGCTTGACAAATGGTTGTTGGTCGGAGTTAGAAGTTTCCTTTTAAATGGTTTTTTGGTTCGGGTTGGATTGGATTCCTTTTGAATGGGTTTTTGGTTCGGGTCGGGTTGGATTGGATTGTGTTGAATGATACTTGATTTTGATTAACTAAGTCATTGATTGAAGTTGTTGGACAGTTTGATTCGCTAAAAGTATTGGTTTATTTGCTAGTTGTTATATCAATTGTCCATTGTTATATATTCAACTAATATGGAGTATTTGATAGAAATTAGTGTTTGACCGTTAACTGTTTATTAGAGAAAATATAAATCAAAAAGTTAAAAGTTAATGAAAAAACTACTTATAGTTTCATTTATTTTGGATTAAGAATCAGATTTCATGTGACAAGTTATTAACAAGTAATTTAAGTTGTTTATAGTTAGAGCGAATATTGCTTCTTTTTTTCAGATAAGATTTTGGGTTTCATTCTCATCTAATATTTTCTTTTCCTTAGCATACCCTATAATTAAATAAATATTTAATTTTTAAAATTCTTTAATCAAAAGACAAAAATTAACAAAAAAAAAAAGCAAAATAAAAAATATGTGCCGAACACACACACACAAATGTATTTTATTTGTTTGACGAGAAGATAAAAATAATAAAATAATGTAGAATAATGATGTTATTGGGTGAGTTGAGACGAAATCGATAATGTTTGCATGTTGTATTAAAATACAAGAAAGAAAGATTAACACAACAAATAATTTAGCAGTTTACCAATTGCAATTGCCTCTTCTTCAGACAATCTCTTTTTAGGTTTCCAGCTCACATTATTAACCACTGTTTTATGGTTCAAGTAACACCAACCAGCATTATTTTGGGAAACACTTTTATCTCTTTGGGGTTTCTCCTTTTTACCATAAAATAAAATATGAGGTGAAAGTATTTACTAATCTAATTATTTAAGTCGGTTGTTATGGAAATATTTATAAAATTAATTATTGATTTTTTTTAGAGAAAAAGTAAGTTATAAAGTCAAAAGTCAATGAAATACTCCTTCCGTTTCTTGACGAGGTTTTCATAAGGAATGTTCACGGGATTTAAGAAAAATAGAGTATTTTAGATAGTGGAGATACTATTTTAATGAATAATACTCCATATTTGATGAAGGAAAAAGTGGGGTCCACAAATATTAAAAAAAATATTAAAAACCAATTATTACAAAAAATATGGGGACCACAACTAATTAAAAAATGTTTTTATGAAGTTAGGAGATCATAATCATTATTAAAATAATTAAAATGGAGATGAATAAGGTTATTTTTGTCTAAAGTTTATGATATAAATGAAAAAATTCCTTGTGGGAACAACAATTAAAACAGTCAAAAAGAAAAATGGGAACTTTTTCTTTAAGGAACGAAGGGAGTATAACTTATACTTTCCTGTTCTTCAAAATTGTTCTCATTTGTCCATTTAAGTTATTTCAATTGTTGTTCTTTCAATTTATATAACAAATTTTGTAAAAAATAACCTTGTTTTATTTTAATAGAGAATACAAATTTTTATCGTGCTACATCTACGAATAAAGAGAAAACTTATTTTACCAATATATGAGGGGAGTGAGAAGAATAAAAACTTCAAATCAAAAGTCTAAGAGGTTTTTAGCTATACTTTCTCAATTTCAAAATACTTCCTCCGTTCCATAATACTTGCTACATTTCACTTTTTTACGTAATCCAATGCACATTTTTGATCATTAATATTTTAAACTACACTTATCTAAAAATAAAAAAAAATTAATATTATGAAAGTATGCGATTAGACGATTCAAACAAGATCCCACTTGACTATATTTTTACTTACACATTAATCGCAATATGTAAAATAAGTTTGAACGATGAATAGTGCACAAAATTGAAATGTAGCAAGTATTTCGGAACGGAGGAAGTATTTTTTTTCACGCAATTCAATGTACTAATTGAATTGTTAATATTTCTAATTATATATAAAAAAATTATAAAAATTTAATATTAATATCTTTGCATAGAGACAAATCAAACAAGATTCCCCTTGACAATGTTTAAACTTATAGATTGAAAACTTAATCACAAATCAAAAGAGAAAAGTGTATAGTGCAGTTTTTTCAATATTGCAAGTAATTTGAAACGGAAAAAGTAAATTATATATAACACTTAGAAATCTTAATTAGAATAAGAATCTAGAAAATCTAAACCATATTAGATTTAGATTGATTTTATGTTAATAATAAAAATAATCAAATAGATATGAAAATCTATAATGTCCATAAAGATATTGTAAAGTTGATTCTATTTTAGACAAATTTTCTTAAAACAATTAGTAATCGTGTAGTAGAGCAAGTCATTATTATAAATTATGTGATCATTTCATAAAGTACAAGAACCGATGATGAATATTTAATTTCATGTTTTATAGTTTTTATTTTTTTTTTTATAATTAAGCGAGTGAATCTTACTTATCAGAGTTTTTGACAAATAATTGTTAGTTAAAGTTATTAGTTGAATTTTTTAACAGGTTTAACTAGCTGAAAATATTATCTATAAATTAATTGTTATGAAAATTTTGTAAAAACTATTAATTTGGTATAAGTTGTTTATTAGCGCAAAAATATTAAAAAATCACATATCAAATATGTTTTTGATTTTTAAACCAAACAAAAAAACAAAAGCATATTAAAACCCACAAATTGTCAAAAGTAGTGTTTTTGTGGTATTGCATTACCATTCTTAAGGGGTTGCTGGAATTAGAATTCCCAAATTGCCCTTTTCCCTCTTCTTCACGCCTCGTATCAACTTGAGTGAAAGCGATATGTCGGAAAATCTATGCATCTATTCTCTTCTTAATTACCACTACCTTTTTTATTTTGCTAGATGATGCTTTTTTCGTTTCATATTACTTGCTATTTATCTTCTTATTATTTTATAATTTTTACTGCTGAGTGTGATATATTGTGTGAAAAAATATCATTATCAGTTGTAAATATTATAGAACGAAAGAAATACAATATACAAATTAAATTTTAGTGAGAAACGGTCCCTTTAAGAGATCATCTTAATTTGATCGGTTCATTATCATCTTTTAATTTACCTAAGATGTAATTCATTATTTATTCATCATTTTTATTTGTGATTAGTTTTAAATAATGTATAAGTTAAAACATAGTGAAGTTCAATCTTCTTTGATTCGTCTCGATGTAAAAATTATTAACATACATCAAATTTTTGTAATTTTTTATTTATACATAATTAAAGACATTAAAAGATTTAATTAACGCATAACCTTCGTGAAAAGTTAGAAGGTGCAAGTATTTGGGAACGGAGAAAGTTAAAAGTCATTTGCCATATTAACTATTCGTTTAAGTTTTTGTAATTTTTAATTATGTACAATAAAAAATATAAATAATTGAATCAACGTATTGAATGTGTGCAAAAGTAAATGGAACTAAAAAAAATCGGAGTGAGTGTATACATGGCATTGTAAAAAAATATAAACTTTGAAAACTTGATTTATTTTAATTTTTATTAAATTTTAAAAAGTTTCACATTTATAATTTTTTATGGGGTTCCATAAATCATAATTATAGAAATGTCTCCTAATAAAGAAAATAATATTCACTAGATTCACACTATTTACCAATAGATTTTTTATTAGAATTTTGATGGTGAACTTTCATAATATCAAGTAGTTTCATAATATCAAATTTTATTTTGATTCTTTGGAATTGAAGGAATATTGGTTCAAAGAAACATAAAAAAACAAATGTATAAAATTTTTTTGTATTTGGGAGGCACATAAGAAAATGCAAAGTGTGTGGTGGTAAGCCTGAAGTCACCTTATGTCATAGTCCATAATATTACTCTGGCTGTCCCTTTAATTTTGCACTATATAATTTAAATACGTGAGAATACTTTATCCGTTACAAAATACTTAATATTTATAATTATGTATAATATATAATCATTAAAATTTGATATTAATAAAATTTTACATCGAGACGAATCAAAAAAGATTCTACTTGACTATGTTTTAAGTTTTAACTTATATATTATGAATTAATCACAAATTAAGGAAGATAAGTTACGACTATATTGGAACTAGAGGTGTTCAATGGGGCGGGTCGACCCAACAAGTCAAGGGTCGGGTCTCATTTTAACGGGTCATTAGCGGGTCGGGTCAATAATGGGGCGGGTCATTAACGGGCCTTGCTGTAAAGGGTCGGGCCAGGCCGGGTCGGATACTTATAAGTATTAATTACGGAAAAAATTTACCTCTTTTTTTTTATTTTTTTAAATGATATTATTATATACATAAGTGGATCGACCCAACGGGCCATAAAGTATAATAATAAAAGCTATTCTATGAACTATTTGAAAAAGGGTCAAAGTGGGTCGAATTTAAATGGGCTTGACCCGCCCCTGTCCGTTTATCATTTGACATGACCCGCATCGCCCCGTCCCATTTAAATTTTGACCCGACCCATTGAACACCTCTAATTGAAACGGAGGAAGTAAAATGGAAGGAGTAGTTCACAAAATCATGGTATGATTTGTTACATGTGCAAAACTTCACCATCTACTCCTATGAAAAAGATCAAGTAGGAATGCTTTTTGTTGGTGCATCTACAATCATATGAACATTGGACCTCTTAATGGGCCGGGTTGCATCACTTTGATTAGGTTAGTAGAAGAAGTATATCATTCTTTTTGTTTTGGAAAAAAAACATCATTGAAGGATTTTAAAGGAAATCTTTCCTTTTTACTTTATGTTATCTATGGTCAAATTTGGTAAAAATGTTATAGTTTGTACACACCAATTTTAGTCCAATTTTGTGGGACAAAGTAAATTTGGAGTTGTTCGTGACATGATAAGTATTTTGTGTTTTTTTTCAATTTCGAGATATGCAAAGGAAAATAAAAATGCTAGATGAAAATTAAACTAAAAACTTTTTTTAAAAATTAATTTAACGCTCTCTAAGCCAAGGTTCGATTCTCCACATAATAAGCATTTGTTACTTCCTACTGCCATACTGTTTATGTATAATTATTAGCGTATATTATACATATATTCATCACGATATCTTGTACATGTTGTCTCTAAATTTTATGGATATGAATAATTAGTTTACTTTAAAATTAGATCCTCTCAAAAGTAGGGTATTTTAAAAAATATCTCAAAGTAGAGATTTTTAGATTTTAAGACACCAATTTTTTTAAAAAAATTATATTTTTCATATTTATTCTTATATAGGTAAATTAAGATACTAATGATAAAAAGTAGTTAAAAGGCCAAGAGTTTGAGTATTTAGTAGGAAAATAAGAATTCAAAGTAAATTGAGATGGAGATATTAAATGTATTATTATTAGGGAAATTATCATTGGTGCTCCTAAGGTATGCGTTTTTATCAATAGTGTATAAACTTATTTTTTTATTCCAATGGCACCCCTGAGGTTTAATGGTAATAACAACCGTGAACTTTTGTACTTTTTCCGTTAACTTACCGTTAAGTTTGATTTTATTATATATGGAAATTATCATTGATGCCCCTGAGGTTTAAGGGAAATTATCATTGGTGCCCCTGAGGTATGCGTTTTTATTTCAAACTTAACGGTTAGTTAACGGAAAAAGTACAAAAGTGTCACGGTTGTTATTACCATTAAACCTCAAGGGTGCCATTGGAATAAAAAAATAAATTTATACACCATTGATAAAAACGCATACCTCAGAGGGCACCAATGATAATTTCCCTTATTATTATTATTATATATATATTCCAAAGACATGATATGTGTTTGATTGAAGTAGCATAATTATTAATTAGCGATAGAAATGGGAAGAAAGTGTAAGGAAGAATCTTATTTTCAATCATATTTTCATTCCTTCTCAAATAAATGAAATTTGGGCAGAAATTAAAGCACCTAACTTTATATCCTTATTTTCCACAATTCCCTTTTTAAATTTCTTTTAGGTTTAATAACGTAAAATATCATATCTAAAAAATCTTTTAATATTATATACTATCTCTATACATTTGAATTTGTTACTATATTTTAAAATTACTAATTTGATTTGTATAATTTAGCAAATTCAAAAAAATATAGGAAATATTGACATTAATAATCCAACCTTTTGTTAATCCGATGTGAATAATCCAATCTTGTGATTATTTTCTAATAGTCCGTCATTTGTTCTTAGTTTACTGTGAATAATCCAACCTTTATTTTAGTGCTAGCAAAATACTGTTGAACATTTAGTGTATAATAATATATACTACATAATAATCCTGAATATTAATCACCGAGTACTACTAAGGTAGTGGGACAATTTATAAGTCCGTTATATATCGATTAAAGCTATTATAAATAGTGGGACAATATACGTATTAATTTACGTGGTCCAAGATAGGTATTATAAGATAACACAAGAAAACAAAGGACCAAGTCAAAAGGGCTCGGCGCCGAGTCGGCGCTCATCCTAGTGGCCTCGTCGCCGAGTCGGCGCGAGGTTACTGGAAACATTGGATTTGGTCAGAAGGTTGGCGCCGAGTCGGCGCTCCTTCAGGTTGCCTCGTCGCCGACTCGGCGCAAGGCTACTGGGAGAAGGGTGTTTGGTCAGTGAGTAAGCGCCGAGTCGGCGCTCCCCCCCAGGGGCTCGTCGCCGACTCGGCTGTCAGGCTTTCCATGTGACCGTTGCTTTTCTTCCCGTTTTCTTTGTGATTAATGCCTAGGATTCTTAATCTTTACTCATAATTTCTGAGTTTAAGGCTGAGAATTAAGAGTAATCATGCCCATGAATGCCTAGAATAATTGGCATTGATGTTTGATCATCAATATGATCATTATGGGCATGATACAAAGGCTCCTCTATTTTTGTATAAATAGAGGACCTTGGGTGATGGCATTTCTTGCACCTTTCACTAGCATTTTCTGAAATCTTTGCTCTCCTCTCTCATTTGTTCTAAAGCTTGATCAAGAGAGTAATTAACTTTTGTTCAAGTGATACAATTCTCATAATTTCTATAAACACATAGTTGTTACATTACACTACCTAAGTACTAAGGTAGTGTTGGAGTTGTTTGTATCTCATTGTGGATTTCCAATTGCAAACCCAAGTACCGTTGTGGGGGAAATATCACAAAAGGAAAGTGATCACACGCCTACAACTTGTATCAAGTTTCCGGGTAACATTTGGTGTTACAAATTTATCTTCACTTTCTTTTGTGTTGTAATATTAAGTTGTAATTTCATTTTTGTCATCTTAAAGGGGTTTGAAACAAATTCCCGTTTGTAATTTGTTTACATTATATACCGTTTGTAATAAATACCCTATTATTACCTATTATTTAGTAATAGAGTATATGTTGTGGGCAAATTTATCACAAAGGTTGGATTATTAAAACGTAATCCAAAGATCGGATTATTCATAACGGATGAGTGAAAAATTGAATTATTAATGACAATTTTTTCCATAAATAAAATGGTAGAGTAATATTTAACATCCTAATATCTTATACCGATGGACTTTTTAGACAATCATTCTTTATGGGTATGGATTGACTGATTGACGTTTTCCATTCTTCCCTAAAGTCTAAACATAATTTCTATTAACGGGATATATCGGATAAGATGATAATAGATATTATATACTTCTCCTATGTAAACTGAAATTCATATTGAGAAAGGAAGAGTGAAAAATATAGGCTCTAATAGAAAGGGCCCCTTCGCTTTTGAAAGTGACTAAGCACTTGGATTATCTTCCCCACCCTTAATATAGCCTTATGATCTTATCCTTAATATAGGAAAAAAATAAAATAATTAGGGAAAATAAGGAGTATGAAATTTTTATATTCGAGCATTTTTATTCAATGAAAAGTAAAATTTAGGATAATATTTTTCTATAAAAGGTAAAAACTACTATATTTTCTATGAAATAATTTTTGTTGGATGGAGACACTTGGAAGATAATAGGGAGGAAAACTAATTTACTTCTAATTTTAGAAGAAAATGTATTATTTGTTTAAAAATAGTAAGCACATTTTTTTTTCTTTTATATTTTCTCTTTATATCCAAACAACAATAACTTATTTATAAAATTTACATCATAAGTTAGTCTAGTGGTTAAAAATTTTCTCTAGTATCCTCGCGACAGATCTATTATCAAATTTTAATTCTCACCACCTAATAAAAGGATCAATTCCCCATTATTTTTTTTGTTTTAGTAATTTTCTTATTCATTAGCATCATCATCATACTTAGTGTATTTTGCTCATAAAAATAATATTGATAAAGAAGAGATTGAAGATGACAAAAATCATACCCTTATCAAACAAAATAAAGCGAATGCGGTCAATGAGAACTTTGACTTATAACAAACGTACAAATGAAAACAAAACACATTTAAGCATGACAAAAAGCAAGATAAGACAAAACAAGATGAATATTAACAGTAATTAAATTAAAAAAAATATAGAGCTGTCGTCATTTTGCCCTCATCAAACTCTAACTCTAATCACAGTTTTCTATAAGCGAGATACACCAAGTAAGATGATAATCATAGACAACGATCTTATATGCATGCACGAAGAATAAAATTTTAAAAATCAAAAATTTATTTTCTTCTAAACGAAGGGCAAAATGGTCATCATGAGGCAATGAAAGAAGGTATAGTTGAAAGAGAAAAGAGTGAGGGACCTACAAAGTGGCATCAAAACGACAGGCAAGCACGTCGGATTGAGAGGCTAAGTGACAAAAATGACTCCTTCAAGGTGATGCCCCATTTCAAGATTTCCTCCGATTTTGTTGTCTCACCAATTTGGATGGGATACCAATTTCCCTTCTTTTTCTAAATGACCAACATAACCCTTCCTAAAACCTTATCACGATTTCCGTTGACTTTTTTACCTTTTCAAACTTTTTACTTTCTCCTAATTATTTTAGTTGTTCCATTTTTTTATTTGGTAAAATTATATTAATTGTCTCATTTTCTTTTTTGTTTATATTTTTTTACCTAAATACTCTCATTTTTACTACTCCCAATACCCAACTACCACATTTACAATTATTTTAATCAATTAAAATACCCAACAACCACCTTTTTAATGGACCCCACATCACCCTTAATAACCGTGAAAACTCAAATGGGACATCTAAAATGATTCGAAGGGAGTATTATTTTTCTTTTCTTCTCTTAAAAGTATTTATCCGTCTATATAATATTACTACACTATAGAACATTGGCGGACCCAGTAGTGTGACAAGGGGGTACAGTTGTACCCCCAGTTTGAAAAAAAATTCAGAAAAAAAAATAAAAAAAGAAAAAATTAAAAAAAAATAAGCATTCAGCAAGCTGTTCCACTAATTATCCATCTTCTACAATAGTATTGGTGTTATACTCTTTCTCTACTGCCAAATCGTGGTTCTGGACATCAGTGAGTTCTTTTACTGAAATTTTGATTTTTTTTTTCTGAAGTAATTTCGTTCAACATATGGTGTATTCGATTTTCAATTGAGGTTTTATTGGTAGGATTACTAGGATAAACTAACCTGATTTTTATTCTGTACTTTTTATCTCTTAACTTGCCATTAGTGAGGATACTCGTTGCTCAAACTCGAAAAATTGTTTTGAAAAATTTAATTTAAAAAATTCCATTTTTGTTCGTTGTCTTTTAAAAATCTCACATTTCGATTATTTTTTAAAAATCTAACCTTTATGCTAGTTATTCTCTTAGTAATTCGACATTTTGGTTTTTAATTTGTTTAATGTTAAATGTTGCAAGTAACTTAACGAGGTCAGTACTTTGAGCAGTATAAAGGTTGGATTTTTTTTAAAAGAGAATGAGAAAGAGTGAGATTTTTAAAATTAGATTTTTCTTTTGTTATTTCTAAACATGTTTGTGTTAGTTATATTTGAAGGACTCAACATACTGTATTGGAAATTTTTCACAAAATTTAAGAAGCATTTTTCAAAAATTTATCTTTTTTTTCTTGGATTTTTCTATTTTTATTTAAAAAATCTTTAGATGACAACATTATCTTTGAATTTTTCACAATTGACTTGCATGAGTTGGTCAGAATATTTGAAAAAATTTTCGCCCATCGTTTGTGATGCTAGAGACTTTGAGTTGATTAGGGTTCATTCCTTCAAGTGTCACATGACTGCCCAGCGCAAGTATTTTTATTTTTATTTTTATTTTTATTTTTATTTTTAATATGGGGTAGGTTGTTGGGAGGGGAGGGCTAGGTGAGATTCGATGGCAAGACCTCGTTTGGAATTCCTGGGTCCGCCACTGTATGACGTTCGTGTTTTGTACCCCCAGTTTGAAATTCATGGGTCCGCCACTGCTATAGAAATCAAATTAAAGCATTTATTGCTCGTTTGGTTAGTAGTATTAATTAAATGTCGGTAATGAGAATGCTTTATAGTGTAAAATTTTATCAAAAATTCCATATTATTCCCATGGTGATGAAACTTTGATCACAAAAAAGTTTTTTTAATTTACATATTTCCATCACCACCTAATACCACATCTCTCAGTGGTAATGCATACGAGTGAATTTTATGAAGAAAATAAAATGATTGAAGTTAGACAAACATGATCAAGGTAACCAAGAGATTTTTCAACCAATATTACACTTGTTTTTCATTCTCAATACTACTATTTATTACCACCTACCAAACAGGCCGTAAGCGTATTTTGTAGCAAAAACAAGGCGAAAAATAAAGTAAATTAATTAATTAATTAATAATAATATGAGTATTATGCAAGAATTGATGACAATGAAAAATTTTATATAATTTTATAATTTTGTCCATCAATCCTAGATTCTATTGACAATAGTGAAACTAGGATATTAGATTTTGAACATTTCCCAAAATTAAGTTATCCCTTTTTATTAAAAAAATTTACTCCTTTATTGTAACTATTCCAATATTTATGAACTCAATCAACCACACCAAACAATAGTATAAATTAGTGAAAGCTAAGTTAATTTTCTAATGCCAATCAAAAATTAATTTTCTAATAACAAAGGTATATATATAATTATCTTTATAAAACTATCCATAATTTAGAATTTGCTATATTATATAGACATTAATTAACTTGTATATATCAAATTAAACAATTGATTTATTCTATAAGTAATAATAATCTAGAAGTAATCAAAAGAAATAGTTAAGCGAAAACGTGCATTAATTATTGATAATCTAAGAGGTTTTATTTTGGGGCCACCTAAGCTTAAACGTAACTTAAGAAACTTATCCACATCATATATAGTGCAAATGTTTTTGGTGCACCACTTTTATTTTTCTTTATATTCTAATTATTAAGAATATCATTGAGTGACGTATGTATGTCAAAGAAAAAAAGATGCACTAAATGGTTGAAAATTCTAATAAAAATTTGATAAGCAATATTAAACCTTTTTTTTTTAGAAAAAATATATCGTATCAAATTTACAAAATTAAATAAATACAAATATGCTTTCATGCAATTATATTTATACATAAATTATAGTCAGGTTGATACTTGATAGTTGATACTTCTTTTAAATTAGTCGTCCTTAAATTACCAATACATAAATGCACTAAAGGTCAAAATTTTAATCAATTAAATCAATTTAGTTTATTTTTGACTAGCGAATAACTATTATTAAACTAACTATAATTGCTGCGATTAATATGATTTTAGCAATACTTTAATTTCTTGGGGGTTTCTTGACCGCGCGCATCTCTCTTTACTCCTCCTTGGGGATACGGGTATGATTTGTCCGCATCTTTCAAGAAAAAAGAAAGCCTCCACTCGGACTCTGCCTTGTGCAGGATACCGAGAAAGTTCTTTTCTTTCCTTTCCTTTCCTTTAATTTCTTATTTTAAAGTCATTTCAATGAGATGGTTAACAAAAAATAAATGTTTTACTATTTACAAAACATTAATTTCTCATGGAAATTTTTTGAAAAAATCTTATGGTGGGGCCAAATGGAGATTGATGAGAATTTAGTTAAAAAGGAAAGCCTCAAAATTTGAAAAACAAAAAAAACTCAAGGTGGTATTGGTTCCGTGTAAAGAAGGGAAATCCAAGTATTCTCCATATTCTGCCTTTCTGTTCCCTTCAATCATCGAAAACGACTTCATTATTGGAACTTATTGTTTCAACTTGAGATTTGATGACGTGGAGTGTCGTTTCTAGTATTTTATGCTTTTTAGGCAATAATCGAAAGAAATAGACCTTTTTTATGGAGGGTCGATTTTAACTTAAATTCGTGTTTGGAAAAATAACAGAGATAGACTATTGTAATTATCATGTAGATGTGTCATATACTTTTTAACAGTGAATGAACAAATTTTAAATTGCAAATTTTCAAGTGTCAACTTCAATACGTATTAGGGCACTTTTTAACCCTTGACCTTAAATAAATGTCTACTTTACCTATGATCAGGAATGTCCTAAAAAATATGGGTTTTGAATACTTGAGACTGTTGGCCTATATTTTGACTTTAAAAGGTCAAGTTCTTTGAATTTATTGTTGAGCTTGTACAAAAAATGGCGTTGAAGTGCGCATTGTACTTGTATGGAAGTTGTCCATATAGGAGATATATATAAGAGAGTAGTATATCGATTTTTAAGCTTCAACTATCAATCAGTTTTTCTAATTGATGAATTTAAGATTATGAGCGCTCACTTAAAACTATACATTGTAAATACACTTTAAAATTGTAAATGATATAAGGGATATTATAATTATACATTAGGTCATATAATCTCACCGTAAAACTATCTTATATATTAGAATTTGTGAACTTTTTTGTAATTATAAGTGGACAAACTTCTCCTATTTATTTAGTTGCCCAAATCGATTTCTTAATTATAACATTAATTAATTAAGTAGTTTTAAATTAAACAAAATATAGAACAATTTTCATTTATTTTTTTATTAAGAAGTAATTTTTCAACAAGTATATATAATTTCATAAAAAAACATGTTAGAACCTGTATTCATAAAAATCACCTCTAATCTTCTACATGAAAAATACACCACAAAAAACAAAATATATACCTAAAGATAAAAATTAAGAGATCCATTTAATTAACACCTTATATATTATAATAATAATAATATAATACTGTAAATTTACCTTATAAATTTTACGTGTTCAAGAGAATAGAAAATTAGATTAAACTTCTTTGTTACTGCTAAGTGCTAACAAAAGTAATGTAGAAGTAATATTCATTTGACCCGTCAAATCCCATATGAATGAGATCACTTAATATTTATCTATTTGAATTTGGTGGAAAATTTATAAAAACTCTAAATTTTATTTAAAAAATATAACAATTTTAAAGAAATATATGGGTAATAAATCATGAAATGGAATTGGTACCGAATTTTATGACTTGAGGTTTAAGTATTTACAAGGACAAACAAATCAAACGTTGCCAAAAATTACATTGAATGATTATTGTTGACAAGCATAATCCAATAATTAGATAGCAAAAAAAAACAAATTAAGTGTCCTAAAACCTAATTAGTCCTATAGTCCTATTAATAGTAGCTATTTAGTCTAAACATACCCACTAGGAAATTCCCTAATCACGTGTTAAGTTTGTTAAGGTCAAAACAAATGAGTACTTGGAGACTAATTTCTTTTTTCATGTATAAAATGAGATATATGATAATTCAAAGTAAGTAAGGATTATAAAGAAAAAGTTTAATTAAAAAAAATTCATCATTAACGCTAAATTTGTAAAGAGGTTATATTTTCTGCCGGATTATGAAATTTCACACTTTTATTTCCCATACGTAAATATGCAAAGCTATGTACATTTTATACTCTATGTTCTAGAAATATTATTGCAACACACAATTATATAAATATTAACAAAATTTCATTTGTTTTAACAAGTACAGAAAAAAAATCTCTTTAAAAATCGAACTATATTTGTTGGTGGTAAACTTTGAGTTAAATGGATCTACTAACATATTTCAATGGTCCATTAATAGTTTAATACTTTACTCGCCCTGGTACAAATTGAGTTTTGGGCCACCGTATACAAGTTAGCTCTGCCTGTAAGTGTTTCTCGCTTATTGTCGATTTTAAGGCCGCCTATAGGAGGAGGATGGTCCATAGGTTAACCAATTCAGTAAAACTAAATTACATTCAAAGTATCAACCTCAATCTTTTGAAATTATCACTTTGGCATTATTGTTATACTACGTGTTCCGTTTGTAGGAGTTATGATTAGAGTCAAGAGAATAATATAAAAAGACTAATTTTATCCTTATCGAAGAAAATTGTGATTAGAAAGAACCCTCAACTCGAAAACGAGCAAATGAAAATAAAAGGCAAGATAAGTATGGTCGTAGAAATTTAGTACAACTGTACAACCGTACAAGTATACAAAAGCAAAAAAGAACTGTTTGGGTGATGAAGGTATAGTTATACGTACAAATCTATTAGCTATACGTACAAGTATATAAATAATGTCGTTGGGAGACACGAAAACTAAAGAACCAAATTGTGGCCGTACTAAAGTTCGTTGGTATCCCATCCCAGAAACCAATTTAGCTTAACTTATGATCATGGCCTCATGGCTATTCGATGAGTTTTTGACCATTGATTTTTGGAAATTGTATGTCGTGATTCTGAGGTTTTTGCTTTTCTATGTGGTAGACAATAAATCTATGTGGTGATCTTGAGCTTCCAACTTTTTCGTGTGGTAGAAAAAATTGTTAAATTTTTGGTTAAATTAAGTTCTCATTTCAACTCGATTAAGAAATATATGGACATATGGTGTATTAGGGTGATCGCGATGTTTACTTTTTTGAAAAAACAAGTCATTATGTTTAGAAAAAATAGTGTAAAATTATCAAAAGTACTTCCCTTTTGTCTACCATGTGGAAAAATTAGAAGCTTAAAGTCACTACAAGAATTAAAAACGTTTTTCTACCATGTTGAGAAGTCTATAATTTAAGATTACCACGTATTTTTTAGGCAGCTTTTTGGTTGACTTACTCTATTGTAGAGCTGTAAAGTTGTCCATCCAGTTTAGCCCATTTGTCTCGCAAGATGAGAAAAATTGAATAAAATAAACTTTCTTTAAAAATAATTCCCAAAATAAGTTCTTTGTGTCCCTGTTAATAGCGAAAAGTCAATAAACTTTGTTGTTACTAATAGCGAAAAGAGGAAAAAAATTTAATAATATTAACGAACGAAAAGGTGGAATATATATATTCATGTTTCTAACATTAAGGTTTTCATCTTAGGGCTATTGCAGTGTGCAAGAACTGCTGTTTGTCGGACATAAGCAATCCAATAGACGAAGTCGAATAAAACTCGACAGAAACTGAATCATCAAACAAAAAAACTTGCGAAACAACAAATCAGCAGGACAGAAGCACCGGAGTTTGAAGCACACTCCCATCCGTCCTGCAGCCATAAATCTTAAAATTTTTCGTTTCATGAAATAAAGCTAAAGACTCCTTCCGTTTTTCTTTGTTGTTCCTAGTTCGACAAAAGTTCTCACGGTTTTTGTCAAATTAAAAACAACAAAATAAAACGAAGGGAGTAAATCTTTTGCATTAATAAACAAGGGGAAGAGAAGTACAAAAATGTGACATCAAGTACATCCATTATGAATATGGTATGTATATAGACCTTCAAGCTTCAGTAGTGAAACACCTAACACTACCGAATCGATTGAGCGTTTCTAGGATGGTATAAATATGCTGATCCAAGAAGCAAATATCATCCACCGTAACCGAAAAGAAATAAACCCGGAAAAACGACTCCTTCATACTGAAATGTTTACAAGGGGCCAAGCCGAGATGGTACCTTGGGCTTCTTACCGAAAATATACACTCTGATTCTTCAATGCACCTCTCCTGACATCTGATCCTCTGTACGAAGCTTCGATACACTGCAAAAAAATGAGTGAAAAACAAGGGCGTGGATCAGTACTCGACTTAGCCTTCTGGGTGCGGAGTATCGTTTCTGATGCTGTGCAAGAACAGGGTGAATCACACATCCGAGTTGTCATTTGTGCCTTGAGCGCTTATTCGTCTTTTCTCTCGCCAATTCTCTCCCCACATCTTGGCCTCGGCAACAGCTCTCTCTCTGTCTACGTCACCATTCAACATCCTTGCGGTCTCTTTTGGGGAGTCATGTTTTTCGGGAACACCTTCCGAATCCAAGGTTTGACGTCTCTTTTCCCGAAGATTCTCACCCCACATTTTAGCTTCAGCAACGGCGCGCTCTCTATCTAAGTCCCTATTCATCATTCTAACCGTTTCTCTAGGGGAGTCCTCTTTCTCTGAGCCTTCCAAATCCCATTTTCTACCCGAAGTCGCCCCATCTTCACCTCTTGCAATTTTCCCACCATTTTCATCTTTGTTCCTTCGATCATCTTTCGTAGTTGGGTCATATGCTTGGTTGGCCAGATACGAGAGTGCAGTTACAACATCTCCAATGTGAGGACGACCAGCTGCACTCTCTTGAATGCACATAGATGCGACAGCTAGAGCTTGGTAAAGTCCTCTTGTTGGAAATTTACCTTGAAGCCGAGGGTCTGCCAATTTCAAAAATTTTCTCCTGTCGTTGAACAAAGGGCGTGCCTGCATACACAGAAGATATCAACTACTAAAACATCTAATAGCTCCTTAGCACAGTCTGCTAAAGAGGATTGAAACTCGTATTACTCTCATCACCACGGGATTTT
Organism: Amaranthus palmeri; assembly: GCA_019776075.1. NCBI lineage: Eukaryota > Viridiplantae > Streptophyta > Magnoliopsida > Caryophyllales > Amaranthaceae > Amaranthus > Amaranthus palmeri. The sequence continues at coordinate 1,093,666 of JAAKBH010000292.1, forward strand.
GAGCAATAAATAAGGTCGTTCTGTAACAAAATGGCCAGTTTACAAGGGATTTTGAGCTAACCGTTACGCGACTTATAGATTATTTTTACATGTTTATTGCAAACTTTTATTTAGATATGTTCTGTAGGAAACTTGAATTAATACGATAAGATGAATATTTTTATGTTCACAAACGACTCGTAATAGAGAATAACAAACTTGTAAGCTTGTAAGCCTTTTTTTCTGGTCAAATTAAGCAAGTGGTGGTTCTTAGAAAAATAAAACAGCAGCCCTATTTGGTTAGTAGCACGCAGTGAAACATAGTTCGCTAGTTTGTTCGCCTTTTGGATTCTCGATTCGCTCAAAATGGTTCAAAAAATAGCCCATAAATAACCATAATTCGCTTTTATCATTTCGCGATTAGCGAGGCAATTAGCGAATCATGTGACACTGGTCACAAGTAAAAAAACTGAATATGGGGAACAAGGGGTGAAATTTTAGGTAAATTTATCATGGACACCGAACTTGAATAAACGAGATAGTAATAAATGACTTCAAATGCATGTGCTACGTACAAAGACATTATCTTACCCATGCGACAAGGTTCTGCTCTCCATGAGGACGATCACCATCAATGGCTCGACGACCAGTTATCAGTTCTAAAAAGACGACTCCAAAACTATAAACATCAGACTTCACAGTCAATTGTCCTGTCATTGCATATTCAGGCGCACAATAGCCATAAGTTCCCATCACTCGTGTAGATACATGTGACTTGTCACCAGTGGGTCCCAGTTTTGCAAGCCCGAAATCAGAGAGCTTTGGATGGTACCCTTCATCTAGCAATATGTTGGATGATTTAAAATCTCTATAGATAACTGGTGGATTTGCTTTATCATGGAGGTATTCTAAACCTTTTGCAGCTCCAGCTGCAATTTTCATCCTGGTATTCCAGTCAAGTGGTTCTTTATCAGGCGGGAGATCTTCAATAAAACGTTCAACTATCAGTAAAAATTCTGAAACTGCAGAACAACTTATGTAAAATACAAAAGAAAAGGAACGTCGAGATTTTCCATGGCCAAATGCACATCAGTATATCCATTCTAAGATTAACCTGGAGTCCTTAGTTGCCTATATGAATGGTGATAACAACGATCAAGGTAATAATATTACGTGTATATTTGTCTGGAGGGTCCAATCTAAAGTTATAATCACATATGTTATTGATGTTTGCACAATATAATATTCTTGTGAGGATAAGCCTAAAAAGCGCTCTAAAAGCTCTAATCTAAAAGTCGCTCGAAGATGCTCGCCTAAAAGAATCACTTAGCCTATCCCTGTCAAGGCACCCAACCCATCCATCACACAAGGCGCTAGCCTAAGGCGATCATTTTAAAATTAAGTTCAATCACCTAGCAAGGACAAGCTATTCTTCACCCACAATATATAACAACAGGTTTTTATTAGTCGCAACAAATAGTGACATCTTGTGAGGAGAAATGTCACTATTTGTAGCAACTAATAAAAACCAGAGAAGTATAAACTAGCAGTTAAAAGCGCCCGATTATATTACCTTGCTACTTAAGCACATAATAAGCACGAAACCTTGAACAACTAGAAAACAATTCAACATAGTTTCATATTTTTGCTATTGGTTTCTATTACTTAAAGCTCCAAATTCCACACATAACAAGCTCGAAAATCAAGCCATTCAAACTACATATATTGTGTCAATAGAACAGCTCAATCATCGAAGATGAAGACTAACGGAAATTAACAGAAAAAAATTACCATGAAGGTGATCTTCTAGTGATCCCAGTGCCATGTATTCATATACCAGCAACCTCTGGTCACCATCGGCACAATATCCTATCAAATTCACGAGATTAGAATGATGTAAAAGACTAAGCATAAGAACCTCTACAAGAAACTCTCTGTTGCCTTGGAGACCATTTCTGTCCAGTTGCTTAACAGCAACAACCTGCAAGCAACATACAGCTTACTGAGTGCAGAACTGAATCACTGATACTAATAAGGTGACCCATATAGCTCGTTGAGTCAACTAACGTGTTAGGTGAACGACTGATATCAAATATTAGCGCTTTTGTTCCTGTTCCACGTCCCGAGCCGTACAAAACAATATATAGAAGAATAATTTGCAAATTACAGTGTCAATGTTTATTTTTTTGCGAATTAGAGTCACCAAAGTATTAAATTTTACAACGTTCAGGTCAATTCACATAATTCCGACCATTTTAGTGGTCGCAATTTTAGGTTAAGTGGTCGGAATTCTGTAATTTGGCATAAAAGTTGTAGACTCTGATACTTTGATGGTTGTAATTCACAAAAAAAAAAAAAAAAAATTCACTCGTAGAAGTCGCAGGATCCATTTTAAACCACTAGGGTATAAATTTGTATTATCCACACCTTGTACATGGTGAACTAAAGCAACAAAATGCATAATCAAAATGAATGATCGAATGAACAGCTACCTGTCCAGTCTCCAACTGGCCTTTGTAAACACTCCCAAAACCCCCTTCCCCAAGGAAACATTCATCTCTGAAGTTCTTGGTTGCTACTGCAAGCTCATTAAAAGTAAATGTCTGGGCATTGGAGTCTGGTACATCCTTCGGAACTGAAGTCTCCCGCCTTGGCCCGACATTGTTTCTTGTTTTCATCCGATCGGCTCCTATAGGTTTACAAAATGAATACATATGAAAGATCATTAGAATCAAATGAAGGCCAAGCTCATACACTTTGTTTGGGTAACAATTTACGAGGGGGAGGAAGGAAAGGAAGGGGAGGGAATAATAAAGAAAAATTTCTTGTTTGTTAAGGAGGGAAAAGAAAGGAGATGAAGAAAAATAGGATTTTCCTCCTCTTTCCACATTTGGAGAGATTTAGTTGTTAAAATTATTAAGGGACTTAATCCCTTCGAATCCATTCATTCCAAATCAATGCCCTCCAATATTGATATCTAACAAAAGAAATCATACGCTCCAAATCCCTACCCTCCCTTTCCCTACAGTTTCATCGATCCAAACAAAGTGTTAGAGAAGTTGAAACAAAAAGCCGATCAGGTGTTTGTTCGGATCATTGGGTTGATTTCGGGTAAAGTGTTTAAAATTGGTTCAAAATCAGGTCTTATGTTCAAATTGGTTTTAACATTCATTTTGAAGTCTGATCAAGTCGTGTACCGTACTACAGTTACATACTCGGGTAAACATCGAATCATCGAATCTGTTATGAAGACCTCCTCGATCCAATACGTCAAAGAAAGATTTGATCTTACAACCCAAGGACAACTCACATTTTTTTTGCTAAAAGATTTGATTGATAAGGTATTCAAACTATATAGAGGGACATCTATATATAGAATTGAAACCTATAAGCTTACTGAACTTAGAAAAAAGAGGATTTTTACCAAAATTAGGTACTATGCTTATCAAGCAAAACAAATCAATGAATCATACACTTATAGAATCTACACCATCCAACAACAAAATTCAGTACATCAAATTCCAATTCCACCAAAAGGGTGTTGATTCCTTTAAAGTTTTAACCTAAAGTAAATTCAGTTCATTTCTACAGCATATCATAACATAACTAGTAAAAGGCATAAGTCCAATCATAGAACAGTAGAATGAAAAGTATAAATCCAATTATAATCAAAACCCAAATCAGATAATCAGCAAATAATCAGATCACAACATTTTAATGAAACATTACAACCAAAAACAAGTATGAAATCAAACCTCACCAGATGATAATTTAGAGATATTGGAGTTTGAAGAAGGATGAGTATCTTTATGATCATCTTTTTCACCAAGATTTGGATTCAATCTTTCTTCCTCTTTTGATTCAAAACAAGAGAAACACCCCATATCTCCTAATCAATCAAACAAAATATTTTCTTTTTAAATATCTTGATTCAATAAAAATCAATAAAATAATCAAATACCCATCTCTCAAAATCTTGTCTTTAATCAATTTGCATCATCAAAATATCATCTTTAATGGGAAAAATAGATTGTAACAAAAAAATCTATGTTTTCTAGTGAAAAGGGGAAAAGGGTATATGAGAATAAGAAGGATTGAAGAGAATAAAGGTGTATGGTATCTTGCTTGAACTGAAAATGGAGTGTAGAATAGTGGGCAAGGGTAGTTTATGTAAAAAAAACTAGATGGAATTAAAGAAGAGATAAAAGATTTTAGATGAGAAAATGAAGTAGTATGAACATAACCCAAAATTCTTGTATTTTACTCTACAATTTTGATTGCATACTTTGACCAAATGCTTTGTTTTACTCTAGTCATCCGTGTTTCATTCTTCTACGATCTACATGGAAATTTGGAATTTTTTTTGTAAATATCCTACTTCAAAAGAGTCCAAATATCCGATCATAATTATTTATGAGCGGGGTTATTCGTCAGACTCAATTCCGACTTAAAAAATTGACAGATTTAAATAATATTTTTTATAAAATGTTTAAATATAATTAGGCTAATGTCCATCTGTTTAAGATTTACGTGCTTTTAATAGCAAAAAAATTGCTTGTAGATAAATCAACAAACATAACTCAAAAAAAAATTAAGCATCAAAATCAACAAACATGCTTAATTTTTTTTATATATATAAATCTTATATTTAAATTGTTATTCAAGGATATTTGATATTATTGTTTCACTTTTCTTTTTACTTTGGACTAATGTACTTTTGTGATTTGGATTTTGTAAATTTATTATATGGATTAAAATTATATTATTATATTTTTATTTTGGTCATAGAAGTTAAAGTTTAACATACAAGTGCTTATATTACAATTCTACGTCAACAATGTTGCTATAACACCTAGTAAGGTGGACTAAGTACACATCATTACATGGGTACTTAACAAATTCGACTACCATTCTTATAAGTACACACAATTCAAAATGAAGTGGATTTTTGATTAAATAATCTGAACCACAGTTTAAGCAGATTCAGACCTAAATTCTCTTTGACTAATTGTCTGAAGTTACTATATGTATATAATTTTTGCTAAATTGTGATATAAATGATGTGAGTGGTAAAGTTATATATGAATCACATCGGCACGTCATTTTTAGATGGTGTGAGAATGATTAAGTTAATAAACAAGCTTAAGTGATTGGAAAAACATGTTATGCGACACATAAAAACATAACTTAAATGATATTTTGTGTTGCTAGCTCCAGAACGGCCTAGAATTTCTATAAGTAAAGGAAAAGGAAAATCAATCCTTTATATAAATTGTTGAGAATTGAATAACTGTCACAAAGATGAAAGAGAAGCTTTCGATCATCAGATAATTATCTTGATGATTTTATTTTTGCAAACTGAAGGAAGAACCTTAAGCTATAACATCAATTATCATTCAATCTTGCTCCTCTCCAAGAATCTTGGGTTATAAATATGCCTTTAAAACCTTAAACAAGAAAGCCTAAAATGCAAATAAAATGGTGCCAAATACAAAAAATAAGTTGAATAAGGGATGTAATTACAAGACAATAGTCTCTAAACTAGCTTATAGGTTACACTTTTGTCACCTATCTTCCTTAAAGCTAAGTAGACGGTTCATCCTCAAAATGTGACCTTAGTATAACTTGTATTATATGAGTTATTATCGAATTATTTGATAAAATATAAAAAATATGACAGTTATTTTACTATAATGTACATGCAGAATTAAGTGTTTGATAATTCTTTTACTAGTATTCTTGTCGTTTTTGGTTGTAAGAGATTATAGCCTTAGCCTATGCTTCCTCTCATTATATCTAAAGTCGAATTGAGCAACTTCATTTGATTAAAATTCTATTAATATTAAATTGTGTAACATATAAGGCAAGTAGGCAATGAAGTTGATTCATTAAGTTACACATGAACAAAAGACTGTTCAACCCATCTTTAAAAGTACTTGTATTCTGTACTCGTCGCTAATAATCTTGTAACTCTTTCTCTCGAATGAAATTATCAAATCATATATAGCTAATAACCTCAGACCAAGGAAAGGAAATCATTAAAGGATGACGAAACCATCAAGAACAAACTTGGATTTAAATTATTACTGACATCAACAGAAACTTTTTTTTTTTTTTAATTTCCTAATTAGCAGAAGATATACACTAGTGTGCATTTCCGGTATTAGCGGAGAACAATGAGGTCATAAATTGTCATGATCCAAAACTTAATACTTCCTCAATTCCCAAATACTACTTATTATTATTATTATTATTATTATTATTATTATTATTATTATTATTATTATTATTATACTCCCTTCGAATCATTTTAGATGTCTCATTTGAGATTATTCATTGTTTAATCTTATTGATATTATTCATTGTTTAATCTTATTTTATACTCCCTCCGAATCATTTTAGATGTCCTATTTGAGATTTCACGGATTTTAAGGGTTGAGTGGGGTCCATTAAAAAGGTGGTAGTTGAGTATTTTAATTAATTAAATTAATTGTAAATGCGGTAATGGGGTATTGGAAATTGAAAATGTGAGACTATATAAGTAAAAAAAATAGACAAAAGAGAAAATGAGACAATTGATATGATTTTGCCAAATAAGAAAATGGGATTTCTAAAATAATTCGGAGGGAGTATATTATATATAGATATTATGTAAGAAACAAAATATAATTAAGTAAAATCTTGTTTCAATCCTCTAATGTATTTTTTATAATATATTTAATCATACATAATCTAATATATAAATGATCAGAATAACGTATTAAGTTGCGTAAAAAATTAAATATTTTTTTTGAATTTTTTTTTTTGAATTTGTAAAAAATTAAATATAATAAGTATAATAGCACGGAAGAAATAATTATTATGCATGTTTTCAAATTTTCTTCAAATTATTAAAAGATATAGAACAAAAAATTAAAAAATTTTATATGATTCCGTGAATTTTTTATATTCGAGATCCTCTATAATCTCATATTTAAACCTTTTACCACTTATTATATTTATTTTAATATAAAATATTTAACGCCTTATGTTTTTAAGGGCCCTGTATAATCGCGGTATATATATTGCACGTGCTTAGGCCTTAGAACCTTCCCAATGGCTATGTGTAAGACCTGTCAACTGTCACCTTCTCTAAAAATAAACTATTTTCCAATCCATTACAATCACACAATTACATGACCACTTCCCAAGTTTACCCCATTTTCTAATTTTTAAATTTATTAAAAATATATTTTTTTAAATAAATAAAACCACAAAATTTATTATGTTGCCTCCATTTTCGCTATGATTCTTCCTCCCCTGTTTCCATTCTTATTGCATTTCCTCTCCATTAACCCATAAACATCTCAATCTCCATTAAACTTTCTTAAAAATTGATTAAAAAATTCAAAAATGGCGAGTAATCCTCCTGTGAAGAGTTTGAGTTTTGATTCAAGAATTCATGGTGAAAACAAGCATAAAGATGAAAATATTGGAATCAAATCATTCAGTTTTGCTGCTCGAAATTCTTCATCAGATTTCAACAATGATTATAATTTTCAAAAGCATTTAACCATTGATGAATGTGATGAAGAAAATGTGAATTCGAAGGAGTTTACTCTTGAACAGCTTTGCGAAGACATTCAACATTTTATCGATTCGATTACGTCTGTTTCTGAGAAAGATGAACTTCCTGAAATTTCCGATGTTGTGGTTAAATTTCTCAAAAAAGTCGAATCGAAAATCGAAGAATTCGAATCCATTTCTGAGGATTCGATCGTTTTTGGACGCGATGTAGAATCGGATGCTTGTTTTGTTGTTGCTGTGATTAAGTTGTCTGCCCTAATGGAGGCTCTCCAGGGTTTAAAATCGAACTATTTGATTCCATTGTTGAATCAGACGAGTTCGGTCCTCCATCGTGCGATTGTGTTCTTGGAGGACGAGTTACGTTTGATTCTGGCGGAATCGGCGTGCCAGGATGCGCACAATGTCGGTGATGGTTCGGATGTCAAGCAATCAGATTCGTCGTTTAATAAGCTCAAAGGGAAGTTGCAGTCAATTACGTCGTCTCACCACGCCTCGGACGAGGGTGGAGACTCCTGTGAACTACCGTCACATGAGGGTGGTGGTGGTGGAGGTGGAGGTGATGATGGTGATTGTTTAGACTCGGGAGAAAATCAAGGGGATGGTAAGGAAGAACAACCGAATACCTTCCCTTTCTTTTCTTCCGAGGCTGTCTCTAGCCTTCGCCTTATAGCCAATGCCATGATAATAGCTGGCTATGAGGCGGAATGTTGTAATGTCTTTTTCATTTCGAGGAGACATGTTTTTGAAGAGGAGATAAAGAAACAAGGATTTGAGAAGATTAGTATGGATGATATACAAAAGATGAGTTGGGAAGTTTTGGAGAGCGAGATCTCTACATGGATTCGTGTATTTAAGTATTGCACCTCTACTCTTCTCCTAGGGGAACAATCTTTTTATGAATCTGTCTTCTACGATCATTCCTCCACCTACCAAGTCCTCTTTACCGACCTTTGCTATGCCGTCTTCTCAATCTTGGTTAATTTTGCGGAAGCAGTGTCGATGACTAAACGAGCCACCGAGAAATTATTCAAGTGTCTGGACATGTACGAGACCATACGTGACATGATCCCTTGGATAGAGTCTAAAGCAACAATGTTTCCTTCGGAGGAAGGAAAGGAGGAACTAAAGTCGGAATTGTCGTTGGCAAAATGTAGGCTTGGGGAGGCCGCAGTGTCAATCTTTTGTCAGTTTGAAAACTCGATAAAAGGTGACAATACTAAGACTCCGGTGGCAAGCGGAGCTGTCCATCCCTTAACAAGGTACACCATGAACTATCTTAAATATGCTTGTGAATACAAAGATACTTTAGAACAGGTTTTCCAACAACACTTGAAAACAGATCAAACAGAGGAATTTTCGGCACTTGATACTACCTTACATCATCATAAAGAAGAAAAACATGAGCAGCAACAGCAACAACAACAACTACGAGATATAGAACAACATTCCCCATTCTCGAGACAATTAATAACCATTATGGATCTACTAGACTTATATCTCGAATCGAAATCAAAATTATACAAAGACCCTTCATTAAGGTTCATTTTCTTGATGAACAATGGGAGATACATGCTTCAAAAAGTTAAAGGGTCTCGAGAAATTCACCAAGTTGTAGGGGATAATTGGTGTAGGAAACGTTCATCGGATGTTAGGCAATATCATAAGGGTTACCAAAGGGAAACCTGGAGCAAAGTATTACAATGTCTTAACCCTGAAGGATTACAAGTTAATGGAAAGATACACAAGCCTATACTGAAAGAAAGGTTCAAAAATTTCAATCAATTGTTTGATGAGATTCACAAGACACAAAGCACTTGGGTTGTGAGTGATGAGCAACTCCAATCCGAGATTCGAGTTTCGATTTCTGCTGTAATGATTCCGGCCTATCGATCATTTCTTGCAAGGTTTGGAACCATTTTTACACCAGGAAGACAAGTTGAGAAGTACATTAAGTTTCAACCAGATGATATTGAGACCATTATTGAAGAGTTGTTTGATGGAAATCCTAACTCTATGGCTAGGAGAAAAATTTAAGTGCAAGATTCTTGTGAAATTCACAACAATGAAGGGACACTTGTTTTAACCACTGGTTGTGTTTTGCTTCCCTAACATTACATGCATGTTAGTGTATTTAAAATCTTGTGTCTTTACGAGAATCGGTCTTGTCTTAGTTGAAACATGTACCATTTTCTCATGGTAAGATTTTTAAGTTCGATTTTCATTTTGCCTTCCTTTTCCTAGGCATACCTTGTACCAAAAAAATCTTGTGCTTTTTTTTTTATAACTTTTGGCTTGTTGTACTATTAAATAGTTATTGTAATTCTTATATTAATGTAGTTATACTCCTATATGTTTACATAATTTGATTTAGAATATTATTTATTTGTTTATGATTGATTTATTATGGACTTTTAGAGAGCTTGTAATCTAAGAAAATTAATGTATAATTTCCCTTTATCCAAGCTTGTACGATTAATGTTGCCCGCTATTATTTCTTTTAAATTTTGTATTCTTTAATCAAATATATTTATTGTATGATATACAATTTGAAATAATAATAATCATAATATAAATATGTAAAAACGAAAATTGATTGAAATTGAGTCATTAATAAAAAGTTTATAGATTTAAAATTTTACTTGGCCTTCTACAATATTCTATGTTTTAATCACTTAGTTTTACATTAAGTGCACATCGTGCACCTCTTCATGAAAATTGTACAAAAATTGCCATCAAGTATATATCAGTATATCACTAATTTTGAGATGTGACCTGCTAATTTTCAACTGACTTTTAAATTGATCTATTTTAACCATGTTTAATTTTAACATACTCTTTCATCTCATAAATATTCCTATATTTAACTTGTATAAATTTTAGTAAATCTTCCTCAAATTTCTATTGTTTTGATCCCTTGTAATTAATGTCAGATTTTTTTTTCCATTTTGAAGTAAGAAAGTCACGAGACAAATTAAAACATCCAAACTTTATGGTTGAAACTTGCAAGTTAAATGAAAAAAAAAAATCTAATTTCATCATTAAAAACTATCCGCTATTAATAAACAAATTACATATATTTGTTTTTATTAAATTGAATTCTCCTAATTACTGTTTGGCACAAAATTATTGTGAGAGACGATTTTTTTGAGAGATACATTAGCTATATGGACTAAATAACCCAATTAATACAAATTGGAGAGAAAATAAAATATGAGCCCTTTGTTTTGAGGTCGTCTCTGTGAAAGACGATCTCTCGCAAGAATAGCTGGAGTACATTGTAAGATCTGGACAAAATCTTGAAGTAGGCCCATCTGAGCATTCTAAAGTCTTAAATGCAACTTAATTAGAAAGATAGAAAAAAAAAATAAGTTTCTTATCAAACAAAATTTTTCAAAATAAGTTTAAAAAATTTTAATTTCTAAAATAAGCATCTTCATGCCATAACTGAGATCAAGTATGTTCTTTATTTATTAACAGCGAACAAATAATTTGGTAAAAAATGTCAAAATACTTTATTCGTTGTTAATAGCGACGAAAGGGAAACAACGTCATAGCATTGAAAAGTGACAAAAAATAGAATAAAACAAATCTATATATTTTCTTTGTCCCTTCTAATTTTATTTGTTAAGACATTTATTTTGAAAATAAAAGAAATTTATTAATTTCAAATTTTCACTTAATTAACGCCTGATTTACCTAGATCTCAGTTCTCACCGCCAGGCGCCAACTTAATCTGTGTGCTTAAATCCCTAAAACCAAACAATTCAGCGGCAGACTCTCTTTTTCTCCACTTCAGTCTGTTTCATTTTTCCAAGTATTTATTGGTTTCTTCCCCCAAATGGAGTACTAGAATATATGATTAAGTAGCTCAAAATTTGGATTTATCAAAGCACACTTAGATTCTTCATCCAATTTCAGCTTCTGGGTATGTCACAATTTCCCTTTTAATTTTCAAAATTTTGTTCTATATTTTTTTTTTTTGAGATAAAAAATACATTTGTTCTATAATTTTATTCAATGCTCATTATACTTCATTTTGCTTTGTTTTCTATTTATATTTCTAGGTTATAATCAGTGCATGTTTGATGCCCATGTTATGATATTTTCTCATTTTCTGGGTTTCTGTAACTAAGAAGTCAAAGTGAAGTTTTAGGGTTTATAGATTATTGGCCTGTAGGATAGAATCTTTGTTAATCTTAAAATTGAATGTTGCCTATTTGATTGAGATGAAATATAAATATAATTATATCATTGTAAGTTAAAAATCTCAGTTTATATCTGTTAGCAGAGCTTTGTCAAGTAAGCTAAGTTTTTCTTGATCCATAGTGAAAAACTGATGAATGATAAACTGAGGTTCATAAAACCCCAAGAAAAGCAAAAACCCTAATTTTTAATCTTAAATTCTTAATCTTGACGTTCTAATCTTAAATCTTTTTTAAATCTTTCTTAATCTTGAGGTTTTGATCTTTAATCTTAATCTTAATATTTATGTTCTTGAATTTTGTTAGAATGTTATATCTTAATTTTTTTTGTGTATCTTTTTTGTGTTTGTTTGTTTATCTTTAATAATTCTTCTATAGTTTAACCTTTTGAAAAATCTTTGTTGACATAACCTCCCTACGATTGAAGAAAATTGTCCTTTGTTCTTCTTGTTGAAGTATACAAGATATCATGGGGCTTTAAGGGTGTTTGGTTAATGTTTTTTTTGGTTGGTCGATCAGCCAATAGAAGTGTTTGCTTGTTTGGTAAATGGCTCTTAAGCCTAAGGCAAAATAAAAAAAATCTACTAAACCCGAATAACCAAAAGCCTAAGTTGATGGTTGAAGAACCAAGATATCTTATATACTCCAGCATACCCTGTGGACTTCAATAGCTGATTATTAAGCCCTAGGATATTATATATATTTTTAACAATTCATGGGTATATTGAGGTTATGTATCTGAATGAGTTCACAAATTAGCCATGGAAGGTTGGAATGTTGGATATGCTGTCCAAGAGACCTCACCAACCACAACAATGTCAAAGCCTTAATCCTAAAAGTTTTCCACGACCATTTACAGTTTGTGCCTATTGTGATTTATGATTAAATGGCATGTAGCATGATCTACCGCCTGCAGACTGCAATATTTGTGGTCCAAGACCAATTTTGATTTATACTTTTTTTCTGTCCTTTTCCTACAGTTGAGTATGCCAAATTACTTCTCTAGTTCTATATTTTGGAGAAAATTTGTTTTATGCCAGATCTTTTACTTGTTGATGCAGAACATTTTAGATAAGTGATACCGGTGGTCAGTTTGAGAACTTTCAAGATTTTAAACCAAGCTAGTATTTTCTTTTAACCTTGAAGTTTTCTTTGCGTTGGTGCAATATAACGAGATCGGCTTCTTGCTTGGACTGCGGCAATGTCGTTGTTGTCAAAGTTACGTTGTGTAACTGTTGATGTAACTGGTACACTTATTGCTTACAAAGGTGAATTAGGGGATTATTACTGCATGGCCGCCAAATCTGTAGGATTGCCTTGTCCCGACTATAAACGTGTACATGAAGGCTTTAAACTTGCGTATACTGAAATGGCAAAGAAGTATCCCTGTTTTGGTCATGCTGCTAAGATGCCCAATATTGTATGGTGGAAGACGTGTGTTCGAGACTCCTTCAAAAGGGTATGTCTCTTTTAGCTTGGGATATCTATGCATAAGTTGTCTAACTAGCACTCAATTACGCTATTATTTCATATCACAAATTCTTGTGAGAGACGGTCTCTTTGAGAGACCATATCTAATTGGACTCGCATAAAGAAGGTCTCTTGGAGACTAGCTGATTTCATATATTGAATTTTTGGGGAAGGATGTTGGGGGCATTGGTGTTGGGGCTGATTGGTGGTTTAGTTTAAACATGTAAGAACTTTAGGCGATATTGTGTCAGTTTGGCAAATGATTATGTTGGCTGAAAGGTTTGAGCAACCGGAAATATTGATAAGACAACTTACAATGCTAGTAGATTTTAGTTTTAGCTTAAAGGTCTGATTTCCATTCGGCTTAAAAATCATTTACCAAAAGCTTTGAATATTTGGGAAAAGGAAAGGACTAAAGGGTTGTCTTAGTTTTGCTTTATGAAGCTGTAATACTCTGTTTCTTGCCTGCTTACATATACTGTTTTCGTGTTAGGCTGGATATGACTATGACGAGGAGACATTTGAGAAAATTTTTAGGCGCATATATGCGTCATTTGGCTCGTCTGCACCTTATATTCTCTTCCCCGATTCGGTTCCTTTCCTAGGGTGGGTCCGCTCGTTAGGTATTCCAGTTGGGCTTGTTAGCAATGCAGAATATCGTTATCAAGATGTAATTCTTCCAGCATTAGGCTTAAATCAGGTAAAGATTTTTACTTATGTACTGGTGCATTATATCCTATGTGTTATATGTATACAATGGCCTTGAGAACACTGAAAATGTCGAAATTCAGGGTTCTCAATGGGATTTCGGAGTATTCTCTGGACTTGAAGGTGTGGAGAAGCCAAACCCAAGGATATATGAGATTGCTTTAGAGAAGGCCGGAAATATTCCTCCTGAAGAAGCTTTACACATCGGAGATAGTATGCGTAAGGATTATCTTCCCGCAAAGAGTTTGGGCATGCACGCCTTATTGCTAGATAGATTTAAGACTCCGGATGCCTTGAACTGGATGAAGGCCGGAGCACCGGTTTTTAAGAACTTGAGCGCTGTGCGAGAAGTTCTGGAATCCGGTAGCGTAGACTTGCTGACTCCTGATATCCAAATGTCAGACTCTCACTTGAACGAATTAAAGTGATGCTAATTTACTAAATATAACTACTACTTTTAATAAAATGTCTTGATAGGTATAATACAGGTTGCATCGGGTTGAATCATTAACCCAGCCCGTTTGAAGCTCATTATTTGCAAAACCCAGCCCGGTCTATATAAGTAGAACCTGGTCCGGCCTGTATTCGACCCATTGTACAGGTCTACTTGCATTCCTTTTATGTGTTGTAACTTGGGAGTTTAGGATACACACCTGCTTTATTCATGTTGTGTATCGTAGCACACATTTTACATGTTTGGGCCTTTGGAGTATAACATATCAGAAGCATTGCTTTTACTCATGAATTCTACTTTTCGTGTTCTGTATTCGATTTATTGTTGATAATCATCTTCCTTTTTTAGTCTGTTGAGAATATTTTCGAGTGATTATGGTCATCGTTGGTGAAAATTTAAGGGCAATCTCTTTGTAGTCCGTCTCGTTAAGCTTGTTACATTTCTCCTAAAAAATTCTCACATGAAAAAAGGAAGTGGATTAACTAAATAAATTCATTTGGATGGACGAGTAATGTCTCAACTCAAGAATTTTGTGTTAGAGTCTTTAAGGAACACTCATCACCAGATAATCTACACGCTTTTTATGTAACTCTTGTCTCGTAATATTGTTATTAATTAATCTTTCATAAAACTCAAATATATGTACATTTTCATTTGCAATTTCAAAATTCAATCTCACAATATAATGTGAAAACTTGTCAAAATAGATTATCAAAATGTTTTTTCTGTAGTATTGATTGAAAAAAATAATTTTTAGCATATAGATTTATGCTTTTTATTTATATTTTTAGCATATAGTTTGAGTTCTAAATCCGCCACTGCATACAATTATCTGTTATTTATAAGTTAACATGTATTACTTCTATTAATTCTATAGTTAGTCAACCCATAGTAATGCCATGAATAACGTGTTAAGTTTTTGGCATGCTGTTCTGCTTCTTCGTTTCTTTAACCAATAGCTGCCCATATACTATGCTTAAGTTGACTAATCGAATAAAATGTCCTTAATCCTTAAAAAATATTAAAGACGTGTGCGGCAATTATATAGCAATCGTTACAAATAAACAACATACATAGAAAACCTTTTACCATTTAAAAAGTTAAATTAATCGACTTAGAAAATAATAATAGCATATCAAATTTTTTTATTTGTATAGATTAGAAGTATGTTGGTGTGTACAATATATATTACTCCCTCCTATTCACACAAAAGGGCACATTTTTATTTTGGGTCAATTCACACAAAAAGTCTCATTTCTATTTTTACTCTCACCTTTACAATTAATTTAATCAATTAAAATATCAAACTACCCCACTTTTACTACTCCCAATACACAACTACTACCTTTACAATTAATTTAATCAATTAAATACCCCACAATTCCACTCTTAAAAAGCGTGTCCAACCTAAATGTGCCCTTTTGTGTGAATAGGAGGGAGTACGTTTTAAGGTTATTTTCAAGGTAATAACCTTCCTATAAATAATAGTTTATATAGTATTTAGTGGGCATGTAGTTGTTTGAGATCAAAAGTATCAAAAAACATGGTTTTAAAATTATCTATATGTTTTTCTCAACAATTTATACTTTTAACAATTTCTATATAATCGTTACTTTTATCCGACAGTAAAATAATTAACCATACAATTTTGCTAACTATAATTATTTGGTTACAGCCTACAGTTCTCTATTTTTGTCATATCTAGCTTATGTCATATCCACTTTGCACAAAACAGGTCCTAAATCTACAAGTCTACAACCCCTAATATTTCCCATGTTCTACCTAATTATCAAAAAATCTATTATTATAGCTCCAATTTGCATAAGTTGACATTTTTAACAAAATAAAAGAAAAGGGTGGTGGGAGGAATAAAAAGTCGTGGCACCCACAAACTCAACACCTCTATCTGAATTGGGTCAACTGTCAACCGCCATTCCCTCCCCAAAATAACGGTCACCTCTATTACAAATCAACACAACTAATTTCTTTGCAAAACAAAAGCATTTTTTAAGGGTCTAATTTGAGCCCCTACTTTTTCTCCTCCATCTTTGCTTCTCTTTGGTTGATGACATTATCGTAAGACCCATCTGTTATTTTGATTTTCCCCAAAAAAAATAAAAATAAAAAATAAAAATAAAATTTGAGGGAGAAGAAATGGACAAATCTAAGTCCATTAGCTTCAATGATCGACGTAGTAGTTCTACGAGGAGAGAAAAACATGGTCGTTTTAGCAAATCCTCAAGTTTTAGTGTTCATCTAGATCGCCATGTTGCTCCTCCTCTAAGAACACTTTCTCCTATTGAAGCCGTGTGGGATCTTTCGGCTTCTGAAGGTAATGTGGATGGAGGATCAGAAAATGACCGCCCATCCACATTGGAAGAACTCTCAAAGGAGATCGATGGCCTCATTGAGAAGCTCTCCTCGGTGGAGGACAAATCAGATCTTTTTGATATGCCTCGTGAAGTTTTGACTTTTTCTAAGATGGTTCAGTCGGAGATTGAAAAGTATGATGTACCAGAGTCTATCTTGAGATTTGGGCAGGATATAGATCAAGATAGTACTTTGATTGACGGTTTAAAAAGGGTAGCAAAATTGTCTAATTTGCTTGGAAAATTCTCCTGTAATGAAAAGCTCGGTCCGGCCCTTAGTGCCACAACACTCGTTGTCCAACGAGCAATGACGTTCATGGAGGAGGAGCTTCGGATCCTTCTAGAAGATTCCATGGTCTCTTACTGCAAGCTTGATTCCAAAGATATGAGTTCTGATGGGGAGAAATTAGAGGACAAGTATCCGATCATTGATGAGGAAACAATATCTAACATGAGAAGGATTGCTTCCTCGATGATCTCATGTGGGTATGAAACAGAATGCTGTCAAGTTTATAGTGTTCTTCGACGAAATGCTTTCAAGGAGGCCATGTTACAACAAGGGTTCGAAAAGATAAGCATAGATGAAGTACAGAGGATGCAATGGGAGTCTCTTGAAGGGCACATTGTTAATTGGATAAAAGTCGTCAAATATGTGGCTAAAGTCCTATTGCCGGGGGAGAAGAAACTCTGCGATTCTGTCTTCTCAGACGAGCACCCCTCCATCGGCGAGGCCATGTTCTCGAACCTTGCTCGGTCAGCTGTCATCCTTTTCCTTAACTTTGCGGAAGGAATTTCTATGACTAGACGAGCAGCCGAGAGACTGTTCAAGGTGCTTGATGTTTACGATACTTTAACAGAGTTAATCTCTGCTGTTGATGAATTATGCTCCAATCAATGTGCACTTGATCTTAGGTCTGAATTATCTTCTGTTAGGCGGCGTCTAGGAGAAGCTGCAGTTTACATTTTCTGTGATCTCGAAAACTCGATCAAGAACGACATTGCTAGGAACCCAGTTCCTGGTGGAGCAGTTCACCCTCTAACTCGGTATACCATGAACTATCTATGGTATGCTTGTGATTTTAAGAATACCCTTGAGGAAGTCTTTTCGCTTCATCACACCACCGAACCAAATTTAGAGGCACGAGAATCTAGGACAGACAATGGGAACGAGAACAGTCACGATGATCATAACCAGAATGAAGGGTTAAAACAAACACCCTTTACTGCTGAGCTAATGACCATCATGAGCCTTTTAGACGAAAACTTAGAAGCAAAGTCTAAGCTATACAAAGATCCTTCGTTAAGATTTATTTTCTTGATGAACAATGGAAGATACATTCTGCAAAAGATTAAGGAATCGGCCGATCTCCATAGTTTGCTGGGAAATGATTTTCGTAGGAAGAGATCATCCGAATTAAGAGGCTATCATAAGAGCTATCAAAGAGAAACATGGAGCAGAGTACTTCAGTGCTTGAATCAAGAAGGATTGCAAATTAATGGCAAGGTTCAAAAGCCGGTACTTAAAGAAAGGTTCAAGTCTTTTAACCAAATGTTTGACGAAATTCATAAGACACAGAGTTCTTGGGTGGTGAGTGATGAACAGCTTCAATCCGAGCTTCGGGTATCAATATCGGCTGTTATGATTCCGGCTTACCGATCTTTTGTAGCAAGGTTCGGACAACATATTACTGCTGGGAGGCAGTATGAGAAGTATATAAAGTATCAACCAGAGGATATTGAGACTACTATTGAAGGGTTGTTTGATGGGAACCAGAATGTTTCAATGGCTCGGAGAAAAAATTAGGCTCTTAACTTAAAAAGGGATCGATTTGGGATTTTTTTTCTCTCCTGTTATTGTTCTTAAAACTTCTTGTCATAATCTGAAATTTAGTGTTGAAAATCAGTTGTATAGGAACTTTATGTTTTTCATTCACTTTGCTGGTTTAGTGACTTAATGTGAATGATGAGGCTGAAGACCTAGCTATGCTAAATATCTTGATTTTCTTTCAATTTGATTGTCAAGATAGAAAACTAATACTTGGAAGGGGAAATGAGAAGTATTCTGTTTTCAAACACCAAAATAAACTAGCAATCACGCTTATACGTGTGTAAGATTTACTAAACAACTGATCGAGGGAGATCACTTGCAACGTATTCGATATCGACTTGGCCAATACTCTAAGTGTTCAACTCGAGTTAGTTTGGTCTGAAATGAACTCAAGTGGTCAAGCCCAACTTTTCTTTTATATCTTATCCTCCTCCACCACCTCTTATATATGATATCAAACATGGACTTCTTTAATCTCTCCATTTACTCCACCAAACAAGTGTAGGTTTTGTTTTTTCTCATCATCCAACAGCATGTATACTCATAAAAACAGATTTAGCATTGTTTCTAGCACCATTACAACAACAATTTTAGAAGAAAAACTTTTGGCAACATTTTAAGATCATTTATGTCATACGTGTCATACTTTCTCGAAGCCTCAATTACAGACTTACAGTTACATTGTACTTTACAGAGTTCTTCGCGTATAAAATGGAAAAGAATTGAGCAAAAACTTAAATATGCAATGCACTCTAAACCATTTTATTTAAATGTGCACCATGTTATAGATTTACATATATATCAAAAAAAATTGATGGATAATAGCAAGTTTGCTTGACATTGAAGTAATTATACAATTAAATACACAGTTTAAAAAATGCAGAATTCCAAAACTAAATTCAGAGAATTAATTGAAACCAAACTTACTTGATGAGTGATGACCATATGATTTTAAGTTTTATACAGCAAGTGTAACATCACCCAAATCAAGCTGAGTGGCAATCTCCTCAAGCTGTTTCTTGACACTCATATCAACCAATTTTGAACCCCCATTACCATACCTGATAGTAAACCCAGCAACCAACTCAGGATCAATCATCGTCTTAATTCTCACATTCTTTGCCCCTGTCAAACGCTGAACGCCCTTAGCAATTTGAGCTAAGTGATTACTCTTCAATGGCACCACTGAAGATACCACTGCCAATTCGGTATTGGTAATCTGATTAAATACCACCTCAAACTCCTTCACTATGTCCTTAATCAGCTCAAGTCTGTCTGCATCTACTAAAATGTTTAGAAAGTTAGCAGTATGTGGCTGCAGCACTGAAGAACTGACAATCTCATCCAACACTTCCCGCTTTTTCTCAGTGGAAATCACGGGGTTTGCAAAGAAGGCATATACCTGTAATGCAGAATAATAAGAAATCATGATCAATGAGAGATTCATAATAACCACATAAGTATGAAAACAAAACCAATTTGGTTTCAAATGAGCATAGCAACATTGTACCTATAACAAATTGTTTATACATGTCCATTTATAGGAATATGACTATAATGAAACATGAAAACTGTTCTCAAAATCAATATTGTTTGGTGATCATTGAGAGCCCCTGCGTATTTGACTAATGTCTAAAATTATCACGGTTCTAGTGGCCTAAAATTGGCTTGTTCCAGTTTTCAATTCGCAATATTGAATAATTCGGTAGCAGTGTGAACTAACTGAAAATTACATAATCAATTAAAGTTGGATATGAGATTTTAAGGATCGGTTAAGTAGGATAGAAGAGAATGCATGAACTAACGTGGAACAGAAGCAAGGAGTGCACGCTCCTTGATGTGGAGTGCTCGCTCCTGACCAAGTTAGGAGCCATGTTGTGTTCGGTGCAATCTTGTATACGTGCTTGTTTCATGGGTTCGAAGTTACCCCATGAGTACCAGGTCCATTGTGACAGATTGAGGAAGTATGAGAGAAGTTATGCCATCATTGGGAATCAAAATATGCCCATAGCGCACTGGATACTTAACCCCAAAGGCCCAAATCAGAATTCTACTCCTGATTTCTAAACTGTCATGCTCTCTTAATCTCTAGCTTAGTATATTTGAGTGTTCTTCTGTTTACTACAGGGCTTATTTCACAAGCATGTCAAGCACTAAGGTTATGCGGACAGCGGACAGCGGAACAATTACCCAAAAACAATCGAGAAACAATAAAGAAATAAATAGCAATAAGAAAACACACTAAAAATTAAACGTGGTTTACTATCAATGTGATAAATACACCAACAGACACCAAGATTAATTTTCACTATGTTATATTACTAGAAAACAAGATGATATAGAGTAGTTTAACATAAAACCAGATGATATAGAATAACTTGCCTGCTCACCAAAAAACTATGAATTTTTGGCTCTCTCACTATTCAACCTCCCTTCTGAACCCGAAACCTATGCCATGGGGGATTACATCTAGCCCTCATTTACAAAAAAAAATCGGCTTAAGTGAAAACTAATTAAGAAAACCTAACCGCCAAAATCTGAAGTGCAAAACGTACGGTCATGCCTAATCTCGGCTGAGATTTTGTTCAAGTCACCAAACATCAAAAATTAGGCCGGAGAAATAAATCTTAGGAAAAAACATCCAAATTTATCCGGAGAGGAGTATCAAATTCTCCCTTCATTTATCTACTTCTATTTTAACACATTTTATTTTCACAAAGAGTTAATCCTATATGATCAATACAGTTTGTCAATTTTGTGAATTTGGTGCCCAATTCCCCATATTTAGAACTTAAGTAATACTTGGCAAGAATTTTAACCAATTCGACTATATATAAATTAATTGAGGTAACAAAGCACCTGTGAAATTGACAAAGAGAATTCACACTAATTTTGACCGCATGAGAAAAGTTCAATAAATCGAATAATGGAAATAAACATACGAAACTACAGCCGTAATCGAAAAATCGAAACAATTAACATTTTCCACAAGTAAAACTAAAAAATCATACCTGCTCATCAGAGAAAATCTTGTCAATTTTATCGACATCAGAACTGGTTGTTTCAAGAGTACCATTAGATTTAGCCACTTCGGCGAGAGCAGTAGCATATCTTCCGGCAGGACTATCAGACATGCGAGCACCAAGAGCACCACCGCCGCGAGGTTTCGCGGTAAACTTAGAGGAAGATAAAGTAGCGAGTCTCAAAGGATTGAAGGCGGCAGTAGAAGAAGAGAAAGAGAGAGAAAATGGCTTCGCAAATTTGGCGGAAGATGATGTTGATAATGCCGCTACCGTTGCTGTATTTGATTGTAAAACTACATGATTTTGGAGTGCCGCCATTGTTGAGGAAAGTAGGGAGGAGACTGAAAATGTAGAGGATAGGAAGCGAGAGAATGTGTGTGGGAGAAAATTAAAAATTAAAATTAAATAAAAAATGAATGGTAAATGCTTTAGTTTTTAGTGGATAAAATAGAGATAGCATAATGTTTATTTTGATCAGTTGATTTTTTAAAAGACCGTCTTGTGTGAACCACTTTTAAAAGTCCAGTTTAAATCTATATTTAAAGTTGTAAATTGTAACAATATATATTTAGAATTGGGCTGGACTTTTGAGAGTCGGCTTTACAAAAGATGATTTCAAGTAAAAATTTGTGTATTTTGATTGGTGTGCAAAACAATTTTGTTCATCCCTTGGGTATAACAAATTGGAAGTGTTCAAAATCCATCTGTTAATTTGATTTTTATTCGGCCTTGAAATCTAATTAGAGTTAATTTGACTTTAAAATAAATTTAAAATGATGTAAAAGTCGATGTGGACATAAGACTCTATTTTAAACCGACTCAAAACAACTCACTCTAAATGAATTGGTCACAATGCTAAATTTGATTTTTATTTTAATTTGTCTTTTAAATTTTATATAATCTTTTATTATAATAATTCTTCATGTCTCTTTTTATTTATCTACTACTCATGCTTTAGTTTTTATTCTACTCCTAGTTAACAATTACAATGAACAATTCGAATATTAATCAAATCTAGTGAGATATGAGTCATTAATTTTAGCTAATAATTGCGAGTAATTTTTGGTAATATCTATCTGCTATTTTAAACAAATTTGGCTCATATATATTTTTTCAACTGAATAGCCAATTTTGACAAATAATCCGTCATAAATAAACTCTAAAATAAATAAACTCTAATTTAAAGTCTAAATTAGTATAAAATCTTGTGCATAACATGAAATTATTATCATTAAGATATAGAAGCATTATGATTTAAAAAATATCCTGTTATCAAATATAATACATTTTACTAATTTGATGACGAACTTAAAAAATAAATTGTTGAATTAGAATATTATTATATACTAGGATATAATCCCGTGCAACGCACGGATTTTTTAATACGTTGATATTTTAGTGAAATTTTCTACGAACGAAAATATTAAATAAAGGTGCGTGATAAATTATTTACATACATACATCGTAATTAAAAAAAAGAATTAAATATAAAAAACACAAAATAGGTTGTTAATAAAGAGTTTATAAGTTTTGAAACACCTCTTTATATAATACATTTTCAGTACGATGACATATTTTAAAATCCTGCCATTTTAAATTTGTAGAAATTTTGTCTCAATTGTCAAAATCCTTGGTCATAAATAAATTAATCACTACACTATTATTGCCATAGATAAAAAAATTCTGGGCCAAAATCTCTGGTCAAGTTTACTCCTGCCATATTTATGAAAAGATTCCTGGTCATATAATTACTATACAAAATATTAAAAATCCTTGGTCATAAATAATCATGTTGTATTTAAAAATTCTGGCCATAAATACTCCTGCCAAAAATACTGGCCAATAAAAAAATTACACTTGTCACTCTCATATTCACTTGACTTTTCCATCACTATACATTAAAATTAATATATTGTATGATTCATCACTAAAAAGTAAATAATTCTCATTAAATATAGCAAAATTAGTGAAACGACAAGTCGCCTATTGTTACGTTATACGTCTATTAGTGGCACTACTATCGGCAACCAGCAAGCAATAATAAGCAATTAAGCATACCCAATTCCATGTATAGAGCAACAGAAACTTAAAAACTTCTACACAAAATTAATATTCGCGGGAAAAATTAACGAATACAAATTCTTAATGAATTCTCTATCTTCAAATTTGATTCTACCTCTCCATAATTCTCATTCCCAAATTCCACTTTTATCATCACTGCAATTGCAATCTTCAGAACATGCTAATTTCTGCAAAACCCAAACTCTATTTCCTCATAAAATTCCTCCAAAATTTCGTTTAAATTACAAAAATTTGCATATTTCAGATGATGTAATGAATTTGAGCAATCGTCAGATTTGTGAAGAAAACCCAGTTGCTGAATTTTCGGAACACGAGTCAATGTGTGAAGGGGTTGAATGTGATCCATTATGGTTGATTTCTTTGCTCAAATCACGTTCTAAATTGAAAGAAATTAAGGTGGTACATGGTTTAGTTTTGAAGAGTAAAATGAATTTATCTGTGTTTGTTGATAATAATTTGATTAATGGGTATTTGAGATTTGGGAAGTTAGGGGAAGCCCGTAAGGTGTTCGATGAAATGTCTGAACGAAGTATTGTTTCTTGGACTGCAATGCTTAATGGGTATTTGAAATTTGGCTTTCAAAATGAGGCTATTAGTGTTTTTAAAGAGTTTATGAAGTCGGGTATTGAAGCAAATGGGACGATGTATGTTTGTGTGCTGATTTTGTGTGGAAAAAGGCTGAATTATGAGCTAGGCAAGCAAGTTCATGCTTGTATTATCAAAGGTAGATGGAGCAATTTGATTGTAGAAAGTGCTATCTTGTATTTCTATGCACAATGTGGTGATTTTCTGAGTGCTTTTCGAGTCTTTGATAGGATGAAAAAGCGGGATGTAGTTGCTTGGACTACGATGATCACTTCTTGCTCGCAACAGGGTCACAGTGAGAAAGCGTTCTCACTGTTATCACGAATGCTGGTGAACAGATATTTTCCGAATGAACACACTATATGTAGTGTCTTGAAGGCCTGTGGAGAAGAAAAGGCACTGAAATTCGGAAGACAATTGCATGGTATTGCAGTTAAGAAGCTGATCAGAAACGATGTTTATATCGGTACTTCTCTCTTGGACATGTACGCAAGATGTGGAGAAATCGAGGACTCTAGAAAAGTTTTCGATAGGATGAAAAGGCGAAACATGGTAACATGGACTTCAATCATTGCTGGGTATGCTAGAAATGGTCATGGTTACGAGGCATTGAGCCTATTTCGTGTGATGAAAAGGCGAAAAGTAGGTGCAAACAATCTAACCATCGTAAGCATCCTTCGAGCCTGTGGTTCCATCAGTGCTCTTGTAACCGGGAAAGAAGTCCATGCCCAAGTGCTCAAGAACTCGGCACACAACAACATTTACATCGGAAGCACTCTCGTGTGGTTTTATAGCAAATGTGGTGAATACGGTCTTGCTTCAAAAGTTCTCCAACGAATGCCCATACGAGATGTTGTCTCATGGACAGCCATAATCTCTGGTTGTACTCATCTAGGGTATGAGTTTGAGGCACTCGAGTTTTTGAAGGAAATGCTCGGTGAAGGCATAGAGCCAAACCCGTTCACATATTCCTCGGTTTTGAAAGCTTGTGCGAGGCTAGAAGCCATCAAGCAAGGGAAACTAATACACTCTTCTCTGAACAAACTCCCTGCATTCTCAAACAATATATTTGTAGGAAGTGCTCTGATAAACATGTATGCTAAATGTGGGTGTATTTCGGACGCTTTACAAGTCTTCAATAGTATGAAAGAAAAGAACTCGGTTTCTTGGAGATCGATGATCGTAGGATATGCGAAGAACGGGTACTGCCATGAGGCTCTAAAGCTTATGTACCAGATGCAAGCAGAAGGGAATCAAGTAGATGATTACATTGTAACAACTGTTCTTAGTGCATGTGGGGATGTAGAATGGGATTCAGAACCTCCCCCTGAATCTTTATTGCAACTAAAATGAAGACATTGGAATTGTACATAAACTTTTGGATGATATTTATCATGAAATGAAAGCATAAATTCTGAGTAGGCTGTAGCTGAATCCAACGTATTTTGCTCGAATCTCATCATCATGCCCAATGTATCCCGCTCATAGAAAACTATGATCAGGGTCCGGGGAGGGAAAAAGACGGTAGCTCATACCCATAGAGATGAGTGCGGTCATAGAGCAGGGTCGGTCCTATGTTTGTAGAGGCCCGGGCGAAAGATTATTTATGGGCTTCTAAACTATTATACATAGAAAATTTCGAACCTAACACTAATTGAAAACTAAAATTTTTAGGGGCCCTGGGCGTAGGCGCGCCTTATCCTTGCTTAGAGCCAGCCCTGTTATAGAGTCCCTCGGCTCAAAAAAGGTCTTTAAGAAGCCTATATAAATTTCGACCAGACCTAAAAACCTATCTAAATTTGATCTGTTTCCTAAACATTGGTGAAATTTTGAGTTTTGCACAAGTAGTTTCGACTCAAGTTATGTATGGTGAAAAAGTGGTTTAGGCTCCATGTGATTGAAACTATTAAATTTCAAAAGTTAAGGAGAGGATTACATGGTAATTTAAAGTCATTATAAATTTCTACTCAAAGAAATTTTTTGAACTCAAAAAAAAAAGTCATTATAAATTTATGATCACTTGAGTCAAACACGACCAATCCAACTTACTGATTTGACATTTTTAGTAATTTAAGACATTTTTAGTAAAAATAAAAATATAATTAAAATAAAAAGAAACAATTGATATTAGGAAAATTTACTTTTAAAAATCCGACCTTTAGGTTGTTCTCTTCTAAAAATCCGACCTTTCGATTATTTTTTAAAAATCCGACCTTTAACCTCCATTTTCATCTAAAGTCCAATTTTACCGGTGACCTGTTATTTTGAAAAATTACCCAACTAAGTACTAACCCATTTGCATCCCTCCTTTCCTGATTTATCTCCCTCCTTCCTTCCCTGAAACATCAACACACCATTAGTATTCTTGAGAGCTCCCTCCTGTCTTTTCTCTTTAAATCCTACTTCAAATCAGAGTACCTTCACATCATCATTATTTCTGCGTTGGTTGGCAACTATCACCTTTTTAATGGACCTCACTCAACCTTTTTAATCAGAGTACCTTTAGATGAAAATGGAGGCTAAAGGTCGGATTTTTAAAAAATAATCGAAAGGTCGGATTTTTAGAAGAGAACAACCCAAAGGTCGGATTTTTAAAAGTAAATTTTCCTTGATATTAATAAACCAACCTTTCACCGGATTTTTGAAAGAGTTATCCAATTAGGGTAATCATTTGATAATTTAACTATGGCAAAAAGTACTTGTTTCAGCCGGATTTTTGAAAGAGTTATTCCATTAGGGTAATCATGACATCCGTTATTTAGAAAAAAAAAATCGTTATGATGGGTAAAAATAACATTAAGTTTATTTTATTATTTTTATTTTGTTAATTTTTGCGTTTTAATTTTAAATTATTTAAAAATACAATGACTTATGAAATACACTGGGTATGATAATGATGATGACGACTAATGTGATACTGCCACATAGACAAACTTAACCTCTCAAATTGGTCAAACATTTAAACTTATCGGTCAACTAACGTTTTTCGTTAAGTGTTAGTCATTTGCAGAGAAATATATTAAATTAGGTAGTTTTTTACAAAAAAAAAAAAAATTATATGAGGTAGTTTTTTGCAAATAGACATATAGATTAGGTTATTTCTTATAGTTTTTCCTAAATCTTAAGTTATATTGCTATTTAGATTGATTTTATTTTTGTTTACGAATACCCAAGAGATTTTAATTAGCAATATTTGGTTAATAAATTTAATATTTTGGAAAGATTTGTGAATAATTCTTAAATATTTTAATTTTCTATAATTATTTCCTTGTCAAATTAGTCCATTCGCTTAGGTTTGTTAATAAGATATGTAAGGCCTATTTCCATTAAGAGGCGTCTCAATTCTCAAAATCATGAGCTACGACTTACAGTATTACAAAATTAAAAATTAAGTTATTACATTACTAATCGCGAGAAATATTCAAAAAAATAAATTAAAAATAAAAAATTTAAAATAAATGAATAAATAATATATTTAAATCATACTACAAAAAAAAATATATTTAAATCGTTAAAACCCCAATGTAAGTTTTTCCAACCTTTCACTCCTACGTTTTCATGTATTTTAAACTTTTGTTTTAAGGGGAAGTGGATGTAATATAGAAAATTTTTATCTTATAACGAACATCCCAGAGATTTTCGTTAGCAAGTTTTGGATAATAAATTTAATATTTTTGAAAGATTTGTAAATACTTTTAAATACTTTTTTCTATAATTATTCCTTGTCAAATGTCATCATACGCAGTGTATCCCGCTCATAGACAAACTATGGTCAGGGTCTGGAGAGGAAAGATAGACGACAACTCATATCCATATAGGAGATTGCGGTCAGAGTCCCTCGGCTCTAAAGGGTCTTCAAAGAGAGCGGTTTCTGCAACTATCCGAAAGCCTATAACTTACACTCACGTTAGCCATGTATAGTAATCAACTAACTAAAGAAAACTCAAAAATTAAAATACGTATAAATAACTAAACAAACAATAACAAAAAGACTGATAAGTTTATTCCGATAAGTTTGCTGAAAAGATATATAAGTTGATGAACTATATAAAAGTATTTTAAAGATTAGCCACCAAAATACTCAAAACCTAATCTAACTATATATATATCACATTAACTCAAAAAAAAAAAAAAAACTATATATACATCACATCAAAGACCTTGATGTTGGGAAGGCATGAAATGCAATACATCTCTAGTATAGAATCATGCTGAATTTATTGAGACAATATATCAAACCATGCTATGGGGCAACTAAAAAACATTTTTTTTATATACGATCTTGTCTTGGTTAGAATATGCGTTTTTTTTTCTCATACAAGATACTAAGTATAATTTTCGCCGCCTCCTTCCAAACTACCAAAGTCCCCTTACTGAAAAAATAGGAACATCTAACAGAGTTTTATGTTAAATTGGCATTCATGATTTTCTTCCTATATGTCCCGTGAAATTGACCCACTTTTCTTTTTAAATGGTCCCATCGAACTTGTCTTTTTCTATTTTTTGTCATGGTCCACACATTTTCATTTAGGGGGCGTTTGGTATATGGGAATGGGAATTTTGGGATAAGAATATGGGATTGGGATTGGGATTGGGATTGGGATTGGGATTTAATTGTTGGGAATTTGTATGATATATTTACATTCCCTTGTTTGGTATGTTAATGGGAATAAGTTGAGAATTGTGGATAAATATTAAAAATAAAATAATAATTTACAATTTTATCCCATTAAAAATTAAAAAAAAACATGTGGAATTGTATTGAATAAGGGTAAAAAAGTCTTTTCCACCTAAAGTCCAATTCCCATCCTCAATTACTTGCCCCCCTTGGTATTGAAACCATGGGAATTCATGGGATATATTCTCATTCCCAATCCCCATTTTTAATCCCAATCTCATTTACCAAACATGGGCTTTTATGAAATATGGGAATTAAATTCCCATTTCCACCCCATATTCCCACATGCCAAATATCTATAAAGCAAATATGGGAATTAATAGTTCTACACATTTAACTTATATTTTCATCTCACTCGTATATTTCTCTTATTTCTTCATTAAATACCACTTTTTAATAGTTTTTCTTGATTTGCTCACCAAATATCTATAAAGCAAATTTAATGAAACAGACGGGATGGGGTATGTCATTAAGACTATAGCTGACGTTTATTGATGATGCTTGCCTCTCAAAATTTACTAATAATTTTAATTAAATAAAACTCGACGGCAAGAATAATTTCGAACTAAAATATATGACAATAATTAGCTTTTTGTTAATTGAAATAGACAAGACAATTAACTTCCCCATCCTCATCCGCCTATTGGTTTTTGCCGTGTGGCATGCCACATTGCCACCTTAGGCCCTTACCATCATAATGTTATTTGTTTAACTTATCATAGTCTCATGACTAATCAATACTTCTAAACTAAATTATGTAGTAGTTTCTCCGTTCCATTATACTTGCTATATTTCACTTTCAATCAATTTAATGTGTTATTTTGTTTATTTATATGTCGAATTATATATATCTAATAATTTTATATATCTAATAATTATGAAAAAATATATACTCCCTCCGAATCATTTTAGATATCCTATTTCCTTATTTGGCAAAATCATATCAATTGTCTCATTGCCTTTTTTGTCTATTTTTTATTTACCTAAATATCCCTACTTTCCAATTCCTAATACTCCACTACCACCTTTACAATTAATTTAATCAATTAAAATACCCAACTATCACCTTTTTAATGGACCTCACTCAACCTTTAAAATCCGTAAAATCCCAAATGGGACTTCTAAAATGATTTGGAGGGAGTATTATGAAAGTATGCGAGTGGAAGATTAAAACAAAATCCCACTTGACTATATTTTTACTTACATATTAGACACAATGTATAAAATAAGCTTGAACAATGAATAATGCTTAAAATTGAAATGTAGCAAGTATATCAAAACGGATGAAGTATCTAACATTAACAGCGGACTTAAAATTTTAACCATATAATGAGGGTTTAAAATTGATAATAATATCTAGATGAAATATAAAAAAATTTAGATAAGTCATTGCATTTTTTATTTAAGAGATTTTCAATATTTTTACAGTTTTTTTAATAAATTCAACAGTTTTCACTCTACATTTAGTGATAGTCATAGGATCTGTGCCAATAATCCCTATACAACTGTGCCCGTGCTCAAGACTAAGCAACACAATAACAATCGATCATAATTCTTTTTAATCTGAAATAGTACGAGAAGTCAAGTGACGATGAATATTCAATACCAGCTAGCCTGTCAAGTATGAAAAAGATACGTTGCTTCTTCACTTTCAGCATGAAGAAGTGTCCTATGACAGAACATGTTATATACTTAATGAATCATGGGCCTCAATTATTAATCTAAATTTTTGGTTAAGTTGATTCCTTGATACAAAATTGTTATTTATAAGTAAAAACTAAGACAATTGGAATATTCTATTGAATATGCTACACAAGATTTATTTTTGATGAATTCTTGACAAATTGCAACATCCATTCAACATATATACTTATTAAATCAAAGATTAATTTAGTAGTATTTTACTAGACATACATTCACCAAAGAAAACTAATCTCCTCCCATCCGAACATCTACTCTACTCCTATTATTATATATTCATTAATTATATATATTTTTTGAGTCCTATTTTGATTAAACTAGAATATATTTATAGGCCATATTTACTAAATAATTAAATAAATATATAAATACTTATTTCATTTACATGAAAAGGCAATAATGCAAAAGTCGAACAAAGAAGATACCCCAAGAGAAAATAGACAATATGGGCGTTGACAATAGCCTAATTTTACATCATTGTCACCAATGGCCCATCTATTACAATATATATAATAATATTATATGTGAATTATGTTATTTGTTTTTTAATTTAATAAGAAAATTATATCTCATAAGGGTTTGACCATGTATAATCTTCCCATAGTCCTCCTCCTATTTAAGCTCTTCAACTTATCTCTTCATCCACCCTTCAAATTCACATTTTAAAATCCATTTGATCATCTACAAACTCTTTGTTTCGAATTAAAATTATACGAGTATATACTTTCTCTGTCTCATATTAATTATTGAGACTTTTTTGTTTAAAGCATAAATTTTATAAGTTTTGTCAGTATAATACTGATAATTTTTTTGGTGTGTCAAGATTTTTTGAGGGTATCAAATTTTTTTAGAAGGATATATACTGATGAAAAACAGACTTGAAAATTTTCTTCATATATGGATTTTTAGCTAGTCTATTTTTTGTTGGAATTATATTAAGGTGTTGGGGGTCTCTTTTTGGTTGCTTGACTCCTAAGGTTTAATTTGTAACTTGTTACAAGAAATAACATGGAGGGATTGCATGAAAAGAGAAAGAAGGGTAGTATAATAAAGAAGACA
The DNA here is from genome assembly GCA_019776075.1 of Amaranthus palmeri. NCBI lineage: Eukaryota > Viridiplantae > Streptophyta > Magnoliopsida > Caryophyllales > Amaranthaceae > Amaranthus > Amaranthus palmeri. Next base: position 1,125,370 of record JAAKBH010000292.1, read on the forward strand.
TGGGAAAGATGCAAGTCATTTAGCCATGGTCAAACACAAAGGCGGGATCTTACTCCAACTAGCCCCCTTACAATAGCGCCATCACCAAACCATCCTATGGTGAAGAGCAAGTCATGGTCAAACTTTTTCCCCACAACTCCACTTAGCCCGCGAGTTGAAAAATGGGTTGGATCCAAAACCAACTCGAGGGCAATACCCATGTCACCTAAGGGTTGTTTATCGGTTTATGTAGGACCTGATAAACAAAGATTTGTGCTCAAAATTGAGTGTACAAATCATCCGCTTTTTAGGATGTTGCTTGAAGAGGCTGAATTAGAATATGGGTTTCATAGCGATGGTCCGTTATTACTCCCATGTGAAGTTGACATGTTCATCAAGATTTTGTATGAAATGGATCCAAGTGATGAATATGATGGTCAAATGAACACCAATAATTCAGGGTGTCGGTTCCCAAGAAGCCGTAGCTCGTACCATCTTCTCAACCCATCAAGAAGATTAGTCACTTAATTCATCAATTCATCACACTCCATATATAACATATATCCATCCAAGTATGTAAAATTATTCATGTTGTATGATACAGTTTCACTGTGAGATATATTCTATACATAAATTAAATAGTCCAACTAATACAAATTATTAGTATATATGGACTTTTTGTTTTGAGCTCGTCTGACCGAAAAACGGTCTCTTACAAAGTCAACTATTTACTTGATTTGACACAAGCTTGTTTTTAGGTATGCCTAATTTTGCCTATAGTGTTACCAGTTTCGAGTCAAATTATATCATGAGAAAAATGAATATATTACGTACTTTATCAAAATGATTGTAAAAAAATATATGTAGCCTAAGATAAATGTAAAATATTGGTATATTGCATGTTACACTTTCTTCTAGTGTCTAAAAATAGACTACTATCCTCTAATCCTTCCTTAAAGGGAGTACGAATATGTATTGTATTTGTCACTTAACCTCACCCAGACTTTGCCTTTAAACGGGATATTGAGGATGATAATGATGAAACACTTAGCCTGAATTTAAGTAATTTCAAGGCCATTTGAGAAACTAATCACAAATCACAATTCACAATTACTAATAGTCCATATGGAAAATCATTTTTTACAACTCATTTAGCAAATAGAAGTATGCTGGTGAAATTATGTTGAACATTTAGTGTATAATAACATAATAATCCTGAATATTATAATCATCAAGTACTACTAAGGTAGTGGGACAATCGTATCAAATTACTAAGTCCGTATACATCGCTAAAGCTACGGAAAGTAGTGGGACAAAACGTATTATAATACGAGGTCCGTTAGGCATTAAAGTGGATTCCAAAACGAAGGAATAGGGGGACCTAGGCAGTGGCTTAGAGCCGACTCGGCGGTACCCCTAGCAGAGCCACAGCCGAGTCGGCTTTTGGTCTCTGGAAAAATGGGAAATGGGCAGTGGACTAAAGCCGAGTCGGCGGTCCTTGATATGGACCCATCGCCGACTCGGCGATATGGGTCTGGATAAGACCGTTGCTTTTTCTTCCCGTTTTCTTGTGATTAATGCTTAGGATTCTTTCTAATACTCTTGATTATCTGAGTAATTAGGCTGTATTAAGGTGCATTATTCTCTAGAATAATGGCATTTAGTTCAATGGCAATGAATTGGTCATTATGATGATGATTAAGAGCATAGGCTCCTCTTATACTCCTTGAGTATAAATAGGTGCCTTTGGATGAAGAAATCGACACACCTTTCCTTACTCTTCTCCTGATTTCTAAGTCCTTCTCATTTGTTCTTTGCATACAAAAGAGTAATTAACTTTTGTTAGTGCATTTTCACAACTTATAGTTTCTCAAAACACTTAGTTATTTCATAATACAACCTAAGTACTAAGGTTGTGTTGTAATCGATTGTATCTCGTTGTGAATTTTCAAACATTAACCCAAGTACCTTTGTGGGGGAAATATCACAAAAGGATAGTGAGCACACGCCTTCGATTTGTATCAAGTTTCCGGGTAACGTTCATCGTTACAAAATTATCTTCATTTCATTTGTTACATTGTAATCATCTTGTAAGTTTATTTTTGTCATCAAACAAAGAGGTTTATACAAATTCCCGAGTTGTAATTTGTATTGTAATTATATACATCGTAATAAATTATCATAGGATGGGTTTAAGTTAATTACTTTATTTGAAATAAGGTGAATTTAGAATATAGTCTATAATTGTATAAGGTGCGTCGAATATATTTTTTTTTTAAAGAAAAAGTAAGTTTAGAATAAGGGGGTGTTTGGTAAAGAAACTAAACCGGAAAGGGAATGGAATTAGATAAGATTGGGTAATAGAAACAATAAGGATTACTTTTATAATCTGTTTGGTTTATATTTACATGAGTAACAGATTCAAAAAAAAAATCCCGTAATCTCAAATATAGTACTAGTGCTCATCAGTGTTTTTCTATCTTCTTCCACCATTGCTTTTTCTCTCTCCTCTCAAAGCTCTTTCAAGCCTATATTCTGATGGGGAGGGGTATTGGTTGATACGTGCGTGCCGCGTAGGAGTTTATTGTTTTGCTGGAATTAGAGCTGCTCATATATAGGCCAAGAGTAGAGAGAAAGGAGGCAGACATTGTAGCAGACTTTGTTTCCGGTGGTAAGTCAGCGGTAACATTGTGAGGGTATTTGTTACCTTTAGGTAACGGTTATAGTTAAACAAATCTCATACCAAACAATATTTAGCGGATACACTTAAGCGATACCGTTACTTGATCTAAAAATCTGATACCAAACACACCCTAAGAATGTATCAAATCAGAGTACAAAGCATCCTTCAGCCTACAGTTTAGGAGATAATCAACACAAACCTCATCACTAACACCAGAAGTCGCCCAAAGGTCGAACATACTGTTATACATGTGGAATGAATCAACTTCATTGTCATTGTTGTATTTAATGTTACTTTCTCAATATAACTAAGATTTTTAATTAAATGATCTGAATTATAAGTTAAAATTATTTTAAGACCAACAAAATATATTTTCACGCCTATAATAAAAAATTAATTCACACATATGGGTTAGTGAATGATTAATTTATCAAGTAAAAGATAAATGCAATATAGTAAAAATAATATAATAACTTAATTTATTTAATATTTTTTATTTTTATAATAAATACAAAATAAACAAATCATAAACAAAAATTTTAAAATTATAGGATAAAAATTAGATGTAGTCCATATTATATTAAAACACCTAAATCGAAAACAAAAAACTTTAAACAAGTTAAGTGGGTCGAAATCAAAATTAACTTGGTCTGTTGCAGGTCGAGTCAGGGTTTTCGTTTTCAACTAAATCAACTAAACAAATTAGAATCGGGTCAAAAGAATTTGTGACATGTTTATTCATGACCCCAACTCAAAATATGATCTGTTTGATAGACCTACTTTAATGTCCTTTTAAAAAGGTTATAATCGCTTTCTTTAAAATTATATGATTCTATTTAGAACTTTAAAATTATATGCTTTAAGTTGAAATTGATCACTTTTAGTAAATTATTTTAAATCAAAATTGATTGAGATCAAAACTAAAAAAAATAATGTAAAAACAAACAATTTTCCCTATTAAATAGTACTTAATAATATTCAAAAAAAACTAAAACTTAATACTCCCTCCGTTCCTTTTTGTTTTTCCACCTTACTAAAACGGGCAGTTCCATAAGTTTTTCCACTTTAGAATACTTTCCATTTTTGGAAAGTTTTCATCCCACTTTTACCTCTTAAAACCCCACTTTTCATACTTCACACTACTATTTAATTATTTTCTCTCTCATACTTCCAATACAATCATTACATTACACTATTATTTAATTATTTTTTCTCTCATACTTCCAATAAAATCATTACTTTGCACTACTATATAATTAAAATAATACCCACTACCACCAAAGATACCAATTTTCTTTATTTTGGTGAAAAACCCAAATAGGAACATCAAAAAGGAACGGAGGGAGTAATAAATTTTAAAAATGACCAAATCATAAATTTATAGCGGGAAAATTCCATTATTCAACCCTATTAGGTCAATTCTTTGAGAGTTCTTCTCCTGATCTTTTCTCCGGCCAGGTGACTCCTTTTGGTCGTGTTCTCCTTTATGGATATGAGTTGTTGTTGTCCTTTCCTTCTAAGACCCTGTCTATAATTTTCTATGGACGGAAAATACTGGGTTGAATGATGATAATGAATCCTATTAGTATGAATGGTCATGGGGCGGGTCTGGAGCGGGTCCAATCAGACCCGGACCCGGACCCTTTAAATTTTTTGAGATCCAGACCCGGATCCGGACCCTAAGGGTCCAAAATATTCAGACCCGGACCCAGACCCTTCGAATCTGATGGGTCTAGGGTCCTTAATGGGTCCTTAGTGGGTCTAAAAAAAGTCTCTTGGATTTGTCAAATTTAAAATATTTGTAAGTCATTATATTTTTCGTATATTTTTAAGAGAGTTATTATCGTATTTTACAAATATTTAATACTAATTTAACATCTAAACTCGTATAGGGTTCCCATATACGCTTAAATATTATTATAAACACTAGTTCAAGTCCATGAAATAAGGGTAATTGGGTTAGGATTTAGCAAGTAACATATATATTATTCATATATATTATGATTATATAAAAAGAAAAAAATATTGGGGGCAAAATTCATATGTAAAAGACAAATAAATATAGACAATTTTATATTTATAAGGGTCCAAGGGGCGGGTCCAGGGTCCAGATATTAGACCCGGACCCGGACCCGCCAAATATTTTTTAGATCCAGATCCGACCCGGATCCGATGGGTCTCAAAAAATAAGACCCAGACCCTTAAAAAAGGGGCGGGTCTGGGGCGGGTCCAACAGGATCCTGGACCCGTGACCATCCCTACCTATTAGCCTATTAGGTCAATTCCACACTAAAATTCTCAAACGGATCGGACTCCGCATTAACATTGATAGCAAAGTCTAGAAGGTACTCGAAGCAATATAATAGTACTATCTTCCTAACTCCATCGAGAATCTTCTCGAATCTCTCACATTCTTCCAGAATTTCACCGCTTTTCTATAAAAACCTTATACCGCCATTTTCATTCAAACTACAAATCACAAATCAAAAATCAAACCAGAAAAAGTCACAAATCAAACCACAAATCACAATCTTGATTCAATTATAATGATGGATTCTCCATATTTCCAATCATACTTCCAATCTCCCTCACCTTCACCATACCGCCGTGGTCCTGCATACATGAGATCACCATACAATCGCACTCCAACGGAGCCGTCTCGTCCGAAGAAAGTAATCTCAATCCCTGTCCACTCTGTTGATTCGGAGATGAAGACTTGCAGATCAGCGGTGAAGATCCAGAAAGCTTTTCGAGGGTTTTGGGTCAGGAAAACCGTGAAAAAGATTCAAGAATTGAAGCGACAGGTTGATGATGTGGAGAAGAAGCTTCACGAGAGAGAAACTATGGTGTTGATTAAGAAAGATGGTGTAGAAAGATTGAAGGTTAATGAGGGTTTAATGAGTTTGTTATTGAAGCTTGATTCTGTTCGAGGTATTGATGGCGGTGTGAGGGAGTTGCGTAAGGGGGTGATTAAGAAGGCGATTATGTTGCAGGAGTTGATCGATTCTTTGATAAATGATGAAAATATCGATGATGATAATGGTGAAAGTGAAACCCTAGGAAATTCTGGTGAAAATGTTGATAATTCTGCGGAAACTAGTGGTGAAACCCTAGAAAAATCTGAAGAAGACGCTGATAATTTGTTGGAGAATTCCGATAATTCGAGTAAAATGCAAGTGAAAAATTCTCGAGAATTCGCCGACAAAACTCTAGAAAAGGATAGAGTGAACGAAGAATTAGATTGTGCAGATTCAATGCAAATTGAGTCTGATCCTTCTCGTGCTGAATCCCGGGAATGTGTTGTTGATGAAACAGTGGAACAAAACTCCGAATCAACTGAAGCAAACAAAGAAGAAGAAAACCATGGAGTTCATGAAAATTGTGAAGCTGGAGAAGCAAATACCAAGAATGAATCCATGGATGAACAATGGTTCTTTGTAAATGATCATAAAGAGGAGAAAGATAAGAAGGAGAAATTGTTAGAGAAAATGGCAGAAGATAATCAAAAGTTGATGTCAATGATGGAGGATTTGTGCAAGAAAAATATGTTGCAGACTAAATTGATGTTTTCATTGTCACAGAGAGTTGATCAATTGGAGAAGGCTATGAATGATAGGTTAAGGAAGAAGAAGAAATCTAATGTACCTCCTAATTAATTTTTTGGTTTTTGATTGTTATTGTCAATTGGTTCTTAATCTAGGGTTTTTGGTGAGATTTGGTAAATTGGGTTTTGATTAGTGTTACTAATTTTAATGGTATAATTGTTTTTGCTAACTTGGGTCATATTTTGGGTTGATTACTTGATTGTAAAGACCAAATTTGATGGGTAGTTTCTTGAATGAATATGGTTTTTGATTTGGAAATTTGCTTGTTATATGTAACTTGTTTGTGTTATTGTTTGTCTGTGAATTGGAATCCACAAGAGCTTGGATGACCCCTAATGTGTCCAATATAACAAGTTTTTCGACATTAGTATTCCCTCCGTTCCTTTTTGTTTTTCCACCTTACTAAAACGGGTAGTTTTATAAGTTTTCCACTTTAGAATACTTTCCATTTTTGGAAAGTTTTCATCCCATTTTTACCCCTTAAAACCCCACTATTCTTACTTCACACTACTATTTATTTATTTTCTCTCTCATACTTCCAATACAATCATTACATTACACTATTATTTAATTAGTTTTTGTCTCATACAATCCAATACAATCATTACTTTCCACTACTATATAAGTAAAATAATATTCATTACCACTAAAGATTCCATTTTTCTTATTATTGGTGAAAAAACTAAATAAAAACATCAAAAAGGAACGGAGGGAGTAGTTTTTATCGATTATCGATAGATAGATTTTTATAGATTGACAATCAAATGGACTCTAAGGATGGTATATACCTCTCTTATGAGTGCAGGGTGAGTATTTTGGGGCGCTTGGCTTGTGGGAATGAGAATTTGGGGAATTAAAAATGGGATTGGAATTGAAAGTTAATTGTTGAAAATTGTTAAAATATAATCTTAAATCCTTAACTGGGAATGAGAATAAAGTATATATTTGCCATTTTATTATTTTAAATTAAAATAGAACATATAAATTTTTTCAACAAGGTAATAGATTCTTGGGAATTATGGGGTTTAATCTAATTTCCAATCTCACCTTAAATTCTCATCCCATATAACAAATATGAGATATAAAATTTTTTGAATATAAATTCTCAATCCCAACTACAATTCCCCCATACTAAATACCCCTTTGAGTTTGTATATACCAAAGTAGCAGTTTTCATATGTGATTATTTATTAAGAAAAATATGTAACGGCCCGGCTTAAGTGTATTTAGAACTCTATAAAAATATGGAGTGTTACAGAATATGATACTGAAAAGCAACAAACAAGAAAACGATAAAAGGTATAATAATTTTAAGTTAACTCACAACAATAGGGCTCAACATTGTTTATCAGTAATTTAAAAACTCAAAAAGTGACAAATAATTTTCTTATCTTCTTGATGTAGCTCGTGTCATAATCGTGTCTTTGAGAATAGTAATCGGGATTAAGGACTTGTTTTGAGCCATGTCTTTTAGTATGCAGCTAAGTTGGATGACAATATTGTGATATATCGATTGAGCTTTAAAAATAATTGATAGACTCCTATATTAATAGGGGTATTTTGTTTTTTGGAGAATACACTTTCTAAGAAATCCACAATTAAGAGTACTTTGTGGGGGTGGGGAGTAATCTTAAGATGTGTGACCTTTTGGGAAATTTCTTTGGGCGTGCATGAGTGACATTAAAGGAAGTTGAATAACTTTGTATTGATTTGTGAAGTCTGATTACAACATCTATGGTTTGCAACCTACGATCTAATGGGGTTGCAGTGTTACAAATAAAAAAACACTTTCTCCTCATCATGAGTCTAGGAAGCATGGTTATATGTGTGTGTGTATATATATATGTTTAGTCTATTTTTATGTAGATTTTTTATTTTATTGTTGCATTTCATGTCTTTAAGGTATAATCGCTTCCCTAAAACAGGCTCACTCTCAACATGAATATGGTAACATATTATTTCTAGATTTATAATGTTATTTAAAAGATCCTAGAAAAACAAAAAATTTATTTTTTGATGTTTGTAATTGTAAGTAAAACAATGTTTGAAGATAGCTAAAAGGCCTTTTAAGGTATTAATCTCTAGCATTATGAGTTTGCTGATATTTCTATTTTGGTTTTTTTTATTGCAATATTTTATTTTGATTTTCTACCACTTTCCTTAATTTTATCCATATATCTTATATTTCTTTTTTCTTTTAACCATATCAACACATTTTCAATGTTTGTACTATTTTCTTAATGCTTGCATACGTGTTTGCTTTCAATGGATCACACATTTTACAATGCACATCAAAATAATCATAATCGCACAAACAAATCAATTCCTTATGTACCTAAACAAAACTAACCGTCATGCAATAAAACAAGCTTATCCATTACAAACATCTTACAAGTTACATGACATAATCATTTTAAACTTTCTATATATACTCTATCTCCACCTAATAACATTTTACACGATGACTTATCCAAAAACTCATACAAATAATACATAGAGGTGAAAAAATGAATACTCCTACATTCCTTTAATTTTATTAATTCAAAAATCAAATCAGCGAGAATTTCTTTAAATATTGTTATTAAATATTTTTATTGTGTAGCTAAATCAAAACAGACAAAACAGACAGACGGTGAATTTCAAAAAAATCTTGACTATTGACCACCCATAAGGCATAACCTCATAACGCTTTCATTCCGAATCCCCGTCTTCTCTCCTAATACCTTCTTCCTTCAAGCTTTATCCAATATCCAAATACTATTCCAATTTCCAAACCCTAATTTTCTCACTCACTCTCTCTCTTCCCTCGCGCTAACAATCTACGGCAATTTTCTTTCAATCTTCTTCTCAATTTCTCTTTCAATCCCTCTTTTCCAAATCGCTGAGTCTTATTTCTTGATTTCGATCTTAATCACCAGCCATGTCTGCTCGCAAAATTGATTTACCGGTCGATCCCCTTCTATCAACCACCAAAGGTAAACTCATTTTTTATTTACTCTTTTCTATTAAATATTTTGTTTTGGGGGGTGGGGGGTACAAATTTTGTGTTGTTTTTGTAGATTGATATGTTTCCTAATCTGTTTCTGTTGTTCGTGTTTTTACTACTCGTAGTCAATTTTGAGGTTTTTGATCTCATAATGGATCCTTTTTTGATAATTTTGTATGGGAATAAATTTGTGATTAATTTATTTTAACTTTGGATCGGATTTTCCGTCCTCTATTATAGTAATGTTGGTTTTGAATAAGTTTTATTTTGTTTTTTGTTCGTTTTAGTTTTCTCTGAATGCACTTTTTGTATTTTTAATCCTTTGATTGGGTGATTAATTTTATGAATATGTTCCAATATGATTTATATAACGTATTTTGATGCAGTTGAAGAATTTTAAAATGGAATCGAGTATTCGTTAGGAAAGTATATTATTCATAAAAAATTATGAGTATATTTTTTTGAGGGTTTATTTAGGATAATGAATGTTTTGCAACTTTTATTGGTTGATGATCTTTACATTAAAATCGACATGTCTAAAGTGCGTGCAATGTGTGTTGATTGTTGAAGCCTCTCTAGAAAATGTTGATGAAAAGGTCACATTGGGATTCCTTGATGAGGTTAAAGGTACAGGAGTTCATCATGGCTGTGAAGGGTTTATTTAGTTTACCTCTGGAATACCGGCGCATGTTCTTTCTATTTTTCTTTTTTCTTTTGCAGTGTGTTTTATAACCGGTGTTTTTAATCCATGTAGATCAAGCAGCTTCTGAGAACAACATTCCGCTGTCCCCACAATGGCTCTATGCCAAACCTAGCGATGCTAAGTCGGTGCGTCTTTGATCTTTCGTAAAGTTCCTCTTAATGCTTATCTTGAGACATCATATTTTCTATGTTACATGATTTATCGAAATGCTTTTTGTTTTTCCAGTTTGTGTAGAGGACCCCATATGTTGGGATCAAGCCATTAATGTTTTGACATTGTTATTTTTGTTTTAGCTATGAAGTCACTCGCTAAGTTATTTTGATTTGGGAACTTAAAGTAGGGTGTTGTTCCATTGGGTGTTCGTGTTGAAAAATACTTGCTTGGTTGACTTTGGTCGTGACCTATGCTTATTGATCATTGTCAATGGGCTTCCTTGTGATGTTCTAACTTGAGGGGATTTAGTCTTTCCGCCACTCTCTGTGATTGCCTTTGGTCTTTGACAGTGAAACATGATTTGCTAGTTAGTTCGCCTTTTGGATTCGCTCTTCGCTCAAAATAGCCTAAAACTGACCATAATTCGCTTTTTTAGATTCGCGATTCGCAAGGCAATCACTGGTCTTTGATTTTGACTTTTAGTGGCTGAAGTTGCAAAGTGATAGAAATGAGGATCTTTTTTCTATTGTCTAAGAGAAAGAACTAACAGATTTTTGAGTTCAAAGCTTCCCCATGCCAGATTTTGAGTACAAAGGCCTTCAGTATATCCAGAGTTAGATAATAGTGTTGCTTGCCTTTTCATGATTCTGCTATCAAATTTTACCTATGATAGCTTGAAGCTTGAGACCTTTCTGTCCTTATCTCTTGAATGTGGGTGATAACCTCTCATTACCTTTGAAAATTCTAAAGTAAGAGAATATTTGTTTTTACTCTTTTTGATGGGAAAACCTTGTTTTGGTCCTTTTTGTGGACTCTTACTTTTTAGATTGCATGACCGGTTGAAATTCATGCTTTTAGTTGATGTCATTTTTAATTCCATTCACCGGTTTAAGTTGTGCCCCTATTTTCTAATATGATATTGTCCCTACTTTTATCAGGATGTTCGTGGTTTGAACACGCTGTCTCTTGGAAATCCCAGTGATCAGTCTCAGAAGGAAAGTGACAAGAAGGACTGGAGGAAATTGGCTTCTGAAAATGAGAACACAAGACGTTGGCGTGAGGAAGAAAGGGAAACTGGCTTGCTTGGCAGAAGAGATGGCAGGAAAATTGATCGTCGCATTGAAACTGTTTCTGTCAAGGAAAGTACCGAGTTAAGAAGTTTGCCTTCTGAACGTTCAACAAATCGCAACTCCGTTCATGATGCAAGGCGTGATACCAAATGGTCTTCTAGATGGGGTCCCGAAGACAAGGAGAAGGATTCACGGCCTGAGAGGAGAACAGATGTGGAAAAGGAAGACGCTCATATTGATGGTCCATTAAGTGGAAGTGGCACTCGTGATGCTGAATTCCGTGATAAGTGGAGACCTCGTCATAGAACAGAACCTACTTCTGGCGCACCTACTTCATTCCGTGCTGCACCTGGCTTCGGGGTTGATAAAGGAAAGTTGGACGTTCGTAGTTTGGGATTTACGATTGGAAGAGGGAGGTCAAGTGCCGCCACTGTCCAAGTTGACAAGGATGAGCATATTCTTGGGAAGCCTAGTCTTTCAGTGGAGCCTTTTCGTTACTCTAGGGCTAAGATTCTTGACATCTACCGTGTTCAAAAACTTGATGCAACTTCTTTTTGTAAACCTGATTTAATGGATGAAGTGCCCTCGTTAACCCGGGTGCAGGCTGTTGAGCCATTGGCTTTCATTGCACCAGATTCTGAGGAAGAGGTGAGGTCTATATTTGGTTATTTTCTAGTCCTTTGATTAGCTTGCTTCTTTATCTGATTTTTGCGTTCCTGGTTATTATTAAAGCCTCCCAGCTCATGAGAAATGTACACATACTCTCTGAGAAGCCTTTTGGGGTATTGTTGAATTTTGTCCTGTTTTTGTAGATTTTGTGTTTTCTAATCTTTTTTATTTGTTTTTTTTTACTTATAAACTCTCCGTCACTGGATGCTAGTATTGATGTTCTGTGGTACCAACAGGCAATACTTAATGATATATGGAAGGGGTCAATCATTGGCAGTGGGGCTTCTTATAGTCCATTTAGAAAGGAAAATTTAGCTGAGGCCGCCACAGGTAATCCATTTACAATTGCTTGTATTTTGTTTAAGATACAACCACTTGGACTATCCTTGGACCTTGCCTGATGGTAGAGTGGTATTTTGACCAGGCACTGGCCACATGGATTCTATTGAAAAAAATCAGAATGTCTTTCCTGCTAATATTGCGAAGGACGTTGTTGAAGGTGATGACCTTTGTCTACAATTCATTTTCTTCATATTTTGTTGAATACAATAGTTATTCTAACTTTAACATTATTTCATGTTCCAGAAAGACCAGCCGAATATGCTGCAGCATCTAATGTTTGGGTGACAGAATCTGAGGGGTCAATGTCAGGAGCTCCAAAAATTGCTGATGTAACAATGACCCATGATGACAATTATAATATCAAGGCTGCCGAGATTGAGCGTGCTGCTTTTGATATGAGTTCTAAACTTCCTGATGATTCAAACTCTTTGTTTGTGTCAGAATCTCTTGATGATAGCCGTTGTAACAATCTTCTATATTCTCAGAGTGTGAGAGATGTTAATTGTGTGGGAGACTGTGTATCTCCTGAGGAGTTAAGCTTATATTACCGGGATCCTCAGGGAGACATACAGGGTCCATTTCTTGGGGTGGACATCATTTCATGGTTCGAACAAGGTTTCTTTGGTGCTGATTTACCAGTTCGCTTGGCAGATGCTCCAGAAAATGCCCCTTTTCATGAGTTGGGTGATGTAATGCCTCACCTCTTAGTTCAAGAGGGGCTTGGTATCAGCTCAGATATTGGTTCCAAGATGGATAACCTGAGAGGGTCTGCACCGTCGAGCGAAATCAATGATTTGAGCACATTAAATTGTCAATCTTGGCAGCGGTCTGAACTGGACAATCACTTAAATCAGCCAGCTCACTCTCTAAAAGTGGAGCATGATATTCCATCGCAACATGCATTTTCTGATGGGAAAGGTCTTAATGATTCTTCTGCTCAGGATGAAGGTACTCTCTGCGTCCTAATTAATTGTTACATAAGGTGGTTCATCTCTTTGGAGTGTAGGTTTAATATTTAGCGTTGTAAATTTTTATTTTTGGCATTGCAAATTTTGGCTTGGGAGTTGAAAAGTTGAGCTTGGATATTATAAATGGATTAGATTAGCTGGTATTTTTGTATATATATACATTAGTTAACGCTTAAAACTAGGTTATGTTTTAGGGTTGCTGAGAGAAAGCTCACTATGATATGTATTATTAATGAGCTGGTCTTGTATGAGACCGTTTCACCATCAGATAGACCCATATAATTAACTCATTTCTCTAATTGATTATCTTAAAATTTTAAGTGATCAACTGATCACTTTAACACATTAAGTGGCCCAGCCCAAGGGAGATGAACCGTTTCATTTAAGAATTTGTGTATTTAAATTGGGATGACCCAAAAATGATTATATATCAGTTAATTTGTGACGGGGGGTATTTGTTTATGAGATAATATCTATGTGTTCTTATAGCATGCTGTTAATGACATAATGCTGCTTAATTTCAGAAATTGTTTTCCCTGGAAGACCAGGCAGTGGTGATAACCCTGTTGCGAGACGTTTGAGAAGTGCTGATGGGCCCATTGCAAATATTGCTGGGTATCATACCCATTCAAATGGAGCAAAAGAAACTGGCATGTCAATTCAAAAGGATGATAAGCTGCACCCTTTTGGCTTGTTGTGGTCTGAACTTGAAGGTAATTCAACCCGGCATTCCCAACCCGTAAATATGCCTTCTATCACGGGTATGCCTGGTCGGGCTGGTCCTCCTGTGGGTCATTCAGCTGGTGGGGTTTCTCCTTTTAGTGGAATCTCTGATCAGAATATTGATGAAACATGGTCCAACTTTTATGACAAGGCTCCGAGTTCTAATTCAAACATACTTTGGGACTCATTGGATGCCCAACAATTTTCTCACCTTGATCAAGAATCTAATCATCGTGAATTAGCTGAGCATATAATATCAAGACAACTTCAGCAGCAGCAGCAGCAGCGTATTCAACAAAGAAATCGGTTGTCTCAACTTTCTCACTTGAATGATTCACCTCTAGATCAAGTGCCTGGTCGAGCTTCGCTCCATCAACAGCTGGCTAATCAACCTTTATCTGAACTTGAGCGCATTATGGCTCTTGAGCAGCAGCGTCAGCTGGAGTTGCAGCAACATTTGCGACAGCAGCAGCTTCAGAAAATTTTTCTGCAGGAGCAGGAATTACAAGCTAGACAATATGACCAGTTTCTTCATGGTCCTGAGGCTGGTTTTGCTCATTCTCACATAGATCCTACTACAAGCTTGGATCAGATTTTGATGAAGCAGCATCTTCGTGATTCACAAGCCCATTTGCACCAGCCGTCAAGGCATAGTGATCCAAGTCTGGAACAGTTTATTCAAGCAAAGTTAGGCCACGCAACACATCAAGATCACCAGGCCGGTCTCTTGGAAATGATGCAGCGTACTCGCAATGAACCATTTCGGTCTCATCAGATGCTTCAGCAGGAGCAGCTACAGGCACAGCAAATGTCAATGGGCGTAAGGCATCGGCTGGAAATGGGGGAAGTAAGACCAACTGGCTCCGTTTGGCCAGTGGAAGAAGCAGAGCATTTTCTTCGCAATCCTGTTGGTTCTCAACGAGCTCGTTCTGCTGCTTTCAGCCCACCTCTATTTAGCCCTTTAGAGATGCTGCAGCAGCAAGAGCACAGAGCAAAAGAGGAGCAGGTAAGAGAGTTTGAACGAAACCTCTTGCAGGAGAGACTAAATAGAGGGCTATATGATCCTGGGACGGTGCCATTTGAATTGGCAATGCCTATGCAAGGTGGAGTTTCAGGTGGTGACTTAGAATTGGCCAATGCTATGGCCCGATTGCAGGGCTTGGATATTCAAGACCCAAACAGTCATGTGCGTTCTGCAGGTCATCTTGGCTCCTTAAATTCTGGCACCCATACTCATCATCCTAACCATTCTTTTCTTTCTAACGAATTCAATACACATCATGATGTCGAGGGCCATTGGCATGATAATGATAGTCGTATGTCAAGTGATTGGATGGATTCACATATGCAACAGCTGCATCTTCAATCTGAGCAGCAGAAAAGAGAGCAACTACTTGGTGAAGACAACTCAAAGAGATTGTTCATGGAACTGTTGCATCAGAAAACAAACAATCAACAAACGCAGCCTCTAAATTTCAATGACAGTGCACGTTTAGAGAGAACCCCTTCTGGATTTTTTTCTGGGTCAAGCTCTGCAGAGCCTTTGTTTAACTTTGCCCATGATCGTGATGTCGGTCTGGCCAGCCCCGCTGCTGCTCCATCTTTTGTTAATATGCCAGATGAGCAAACTCAACGCCGAGACGAGCAGAGGGGTGGCTTTGACACTAGTGGGAGATTGAGTGGTCGATCAAACTCTGGTTTAGTTGTAGAGGCAGAATCTATCTATCCTGGAATTGGTAGAAATTCTTCTTTGATTTTCAACAATGCTGATATGAGTGGAAGCTCTTACATGGACAGAGAATTCTCTGACGCAGAGAGAAAGAAGTGGGCTCCTAAAATAGAAGATTTGGTGAATGAGTCAGCGGTGGATATGTCAGAGAATCTTTCTAAGCAACCTGGTGTTGCACCACTAGATGGAAGGGAGATACAAGCCAATTCCGTCAATAGGCAAACCTCCATTGGTGTTGCTGGTAAATTTTCTGGGATTCACTTCTGGTAATGATTACATTTTGCACATTTTTGGCGGTGGGGTAGTAACTATTATTTCTATTTCTTGCAGCTGGACAAGGTGGTTTCTACAATGATAGCTTTGGACAATCTAATTCTTTTGCTGA
Organism: Amaranthus palmeri; assembly: GCA_019776075.1. Classification (NCBI taxonomy): domain Eukaryota; kingdom Viridiplantae; phylum Streptophyta; class Magnoliopsida; order Caryophyllales; family Amaranthaceae; genus Amaranthus; species Amaranthus palmeri. The sequence continues at coordinate 1,141,365 of JAAKBH010000292.1, forward strand.
AGAGGTTGATAGGTAATTAATCTGATGCCGTCATTTTTAACATTTAGCTCTGGTGGAATGTAATACACTGCTGATATTTTTGTAGTCTGATGGTAATGAATGATAGAACCTTTCAGGATGAGCGGTGTGTCTGAATATGTCTTTAGTTTTGTTGTATTAGTTGAATTGTGTAGTACATAGTATGTTACGGATCATTTAGTTGAAAATGGAAATGTCCGTGACAATCTCTAATTATTACATTTTCGTACTTATCACATGAAAGAAAGGGTTGTACTTGTCCATGGCAAATTTGATTTACAAATAGCCGTCAGTATAAATTGATGATTTCAAATGACCACTTCATTTGTCAAAATTTTCTTTTGGAAAACCATGTTAGAGCTCATGTTAAGGTTGAAAAGCTGTTTGTTTTAACACTGTAAATGTTACCATATGGTTTAGATGGCAGTTGACCACTATGAAATCTAGTGTATAATGTTTGTATTTGTATTTTGAAGTTTATTATGAACGTATTGAAATTGTAAAACATTTGAATGTAAAAAGAAAGGAAGGGATTTCAAAGTTTGCATACTGTATTATATTTGCTTATTTATACAAAGTTGTAGGAGTTACAATTATCCTTATTTTTTGTTATTACCATCTGCAAGTAAGATAACCTGATACAGAGTAGGATAAAAAAGAATGGGCTTTTGATCCTATGAGTTGACTGACTTTTGAGCTTGTATGTGTTGAGTTACAGTAATGATTATATGTAGAGTGAACATGGTAAATTGGGCCCAATGACTCTCACAGCCCGTTTGATTGTTGATACTAATTGGTAATAATGAGAATGATATTTAATGTAAATTTTCAAGAAATGTATTATGTGATTCTAATGGTAATAAAACTTTGATCATATAAAAGGTTTTTTTCACACTTTTTCATAACATCTCTTCAAGTGGTAATGCATTAGAATGAATGTTGTGAAGAAAATGAGATGATTGATGTATAACAACATGATCATTAAATTTATCAAGAAATTTTCCTATAAAAATTACACTAATTTTCCATTACCATTCGCACTATTTTTTACCAACTGGTTGTCAAGGAAAGAATAGTTTGGGGCTTGGGTGATATGGTATTAGGTTATTGGCATAATGATTTTTTTTGCCTACTGTTGACATAGAACAAGGCTGGTCTGCGAAAAGGGGGGGAGTTAGCAGGTTTGTCAAATTTGTTGGGTGGTGAGGGCTGGAGATTGAGAATTTATGTGAATGGCTTTGGAACATGGACAATCTCTTGAGGTTTTGACACTAATTATTTGTCACTTGTAAAGAAGTTCCAGCATTCTACTACTAACAGGGGTGTTGGAGCTGTAAGTTATGTTTTTTTTTCTTTCAAGTTATTAACCGTTGGTGATGACATTGATGTGGCAGCTTGAGCTGGATTTAATGAGGGAGAGGTTTTGTAGGTGCATTTCTTGTTCGGCTTCGTTTCTCAGCTGCTCATTCTTATTAGACCTTTGTGCCAATAATATGTATTGAACCTATTGGGGACTACTAATCCTTATTTTCTTATTTGTGTGCAACAATGTCATCTGTTGATCGTATTGTAGACATCTTACTAGTAGAGAGGATTTGATATTATTGTTAGTTTTCATCTTTGCTGGGGTCAATGTTATTCCTTTTCTTTTCCCTTTCGCTTATTCTTGTTTCAACTCCCTTTTTCTCGCTTTTGTTGTATGCTTTTCTAAATGTTTTCCTTGCAGGATGCCTGGTGCTCTTTCCAGAGGGTCAGAAAATGTCTTATTTAAACGTCCGCTTGTTTCTCGCCCTTTCTCACCTCAAGATGGGATGTCTGATCTAACTGTTGATGCTGCCACCAAAGGAATGAACCCGCCGATAAGCACTCTTGATGGTATGTATGTCTTAAACAATTAAATATTTCAGTGAAATAGAACTTATTTATTTTCTCTGATGCCATTAATTCATAATAATAGTACGCAATTCTATTTTCGGCATTTAGGTAATAATTAGGTGTCACAAAATATAAATGAAGTATTTACGAAGTTGTTCAATGATTTTAAAAGCTTTAAAGCAGAAGTTTTACCTGTGCTGGGGATGAAGGAATTACTCCAGACTTGTTACATTTACCTGAAACTTCTTTGAACTCGTCAAATATATCACTTACATTTACCTCAAACTCTAGTGGTGGGCGACATATACCTTATTTGCATACATTCATAGAATGTCTGTTTTTGTGCTATGTTGTGGGTGTAAGTAATTAGCTCAATTTTGCCGAGATAATTAATAAGTTCTATCTCGCAACTAGTAAATACTCTTTTTCCTGAGATATGCTTGAAATAGAATGCTTATTTTATCATAGGCAGCTGCTTCTTTGAATCTTTTAATTTGTTTCCAATAAAGGTTTTTTTCAGATTATTATTGAATAAATATATTTTACAATATCTGATAGATAATTCTAGAACCTTGTAACAAAATCATGATTTATTTGGTACTACGTAATATTTTACTCTGGTAAACATATGCCTTCTTTAATGCTTTAGGTGGAAGACGAGACTTAGGAGGCAACACAGCTGTCCAAGCTCCTGATACTTCTAAAAAGGATATGCGATTCAGGCGAACTAATTCTTGTAGTGATTCCGATGTCTCTGATACATCCTTCATAGACATGTTAAAGAGCAATGCTAAGAAGCCACCACAACCTGAGGCACATGCTACAGGTGCTTCAGAATCTTATGATGCTACCCATGGTGGTAAGAGCGGGAAGAAGAAAGGAAAGAAAGGAAGGCAGATTGATCCAGCTCTTCTCGGTTTCAGGGTCACTAGCAATCGTATCATGATGGGTGAGATTCAAAGGATCGAAGATTAACCCTTTTGCTCTACCGTGTCGTGTACTCGTGTTTATACCCAATGCGTTTTCCGCCAAGTCTTGCAAGGTGTACAGATTACCATTTTTTGGTGTAAAGCCCTTTTTATTTTTATTTTCCTGAGTGTATATTGAATTTTCCTGTCAATTACCCTGTTTTTTTACTTGTTCATGATGGGGGTGATTGATATAGTTTAGTTTATATCGGTTGTACTTGTACATACTGAGCTCATTTTCGGAAAACCGCAGTTGAATCAAAGAAAACTTCAATAGCAATCTGAAATACGTTATACATCTGATTTGTGCTCTTTCTGTGCAATGATACCTTATAGACTATAGTTCCAAGATTATACTTCTATAAGAAAACTATATTTTAACACAAATTAATAATTCTCTCTTTTTTTTCATACTATTGGGTGTTTAAACCCAGATATCGGATCGATTTGGATTCGAAAGTTCAGTATCATGATCTGGTTTCCATTTCATCTACTTAATGTAAGCTCAAATCACATTCATTTTCCACCTATAGCAAAGAAAAGCTTTTTAAAGTGATCAGTTAGAGAAGTGGACTAATTTAGGATTAGTCTATGAGTCTCTCTCATTGTGAAATGATCTTATAAAAATAACTACTCGTTTCGTTCCTTAAAGAAGTTTCCATTTGTCATTTTGAAGAGTTTCATTGGTTATTTCCATAAAAATTTTTTGTGTTTATATCATAAATTTTGGATAAAAATAACCTTGTTTATCCTCATTTTAATATTTTGATAACGCTTATGATCTCTACATATTGTCCACTAACTTTATTTTAACATTTTTATACTTATAGTTCCCACATTTTTCCCACTAATTTAAAAAAAAAATTTGTTAGTTGTAGTTCCATACTTTTTTCCTCTAATTTTCTTTTAATATTTTTTTAAATATTTATGATTTCTATTTTTCTCCATTAAATTTATTATTTAAAATAAATAATACTTTTATTTACTATTTAAATATTTCATTAATTTCTGTCATTGTGGGAACTTCATTAAAAGAACGGGAGTATAAAATTCTTGAACAAAATGAAAAGATTTATCATCAAAAAGCTAAAAGAGCAAAAAAGAACACAAAAATGGATTTGATTTAGGCATTGTGACCACCCATAACAATAACCCCTTCCTGCCGAGTCCCCCGTCTTCTCTCCTACTGCTTCCTTCAAGTTCTATCCTAGTACTATTCCAATTTCCAAACCCTAATTTCTCACTCTCTCTCTGTTCTCGCGCTAACATTCTCTGGCAATTTCTCCTTCAATCTCTATTTCACATTTCAATCCTCTTTTCGAATTCGCGAATCTGAGTTGTTGATTTCGATCTAAATCACCAAACATGTCTGCTCGTAAAATTGATCTACCGCACGATCTCCATCTATCAACCACCAAAGGTAACCTCTTTTAATATTTTTTTAATTATGAACTTTTGCGTTTTTTTTTTCGAATTTTGTCGCGTCTTGTAGATTCTGTGTTTTTACTATTCATAGTCAATCAGTGCTCTTGATCTGATAATGATTTTTTTTAAGATAAATTTTATGTGGATTAAGCTTATGTTCAATTTTTGTGACTGTCGATCGGATTTTCCGTCCTCTATTTTCTCTTTGTTGCCTTTGAATTTGTTGTGAATGCACTCGTATATTCATTGAGCTTATTTTTTGGATGTTTTTATTTAGTTATTATTCGGCAACTTTTATTGGTTGATTTTTACCTTAAATCGACATGTCTAATAAGTGTTCTATGTGTGTTGATTGTTGAAGCCTCTCTAGAAAATGGTGATGAAAAGGTCACATTGCGATTCCTTGATGAGGTTAAAGGTATAGTAGTTCTTGGCTGTGATGGGTTTATTTAGTTTACTTCGGGAATACTTGCATATGTTCTTTTTTTTTTTTTTTTCGTTTTATTGTAGCGTGGTTTGTAACTGGTGTTTTTGGATCCATGTAGATCAAGCAGCTTCTGAGAATAGCATTCCACTTTCCCCGCAATGGCTACATGCTAAACCTGGCGATGCTAAGCCGGTGTGTCTTTGATCTCTCATAAAGTTACTCTTACTGCTTTATCTTGTGACATAATATCTTCTATGCTACACATGATTTCTCACATTGATTGTTTTATTTCATGTAGCACACCCCATATGTTGCGATTAAGCCATTAAGGCTTTGGCATTGTTATTTTTATTTTTGCTATGACGTTTTGCCCTTGCCTCTTTATGATTTGGTGACTAATAATTAGTTTTTATGTGAAGTTAGTGTAAGGTGCTTTAGTGTTGTTGCATTGGGTGCTTGTGTTAAACGTTTGCTTGGCTGACTTTAGTCATGATCTATGCTTATTGTGAATTTGTATCCTAGTATTCTTCTATTCTGAGGGAATCAGTTCTTTGGTTTCTCTGTTAATGCCTTTGATCTTTGATTTCAACTTTGTGTGGCTGAAGTTGCTAAGTTATAGCGTTGGGAATCCTTATTTTATTGTCGGAGAAAAAACCAACATATTTTTGAGTTTACAGCATTATCATGTCAACATTTTAAGTTCCAAGGCCTTTTCTATATTGGAAGTTATATAATGACTGCTGCTTGACTTTTCGTGTTCTTGTAGTTTAATTGCTCTGTGATAGGTTGAAGCTTGAGACCTTCTGTCCTTATTTTTTGAATTTGGGTATCAACCTCTTGATTGATGCTTTTCAAAATTGTTAAAAAAGAATCTTTTTTTTAACTCTTTTTGACGGGAAAGCCTTTTTTTGTGGATCTTACTTTTTTTGATCGTACAGCCAGCTGAGGAATCATGCTGGTAGTTTAGGTCATTTTTAGATCCGTTGACCGGATTATGTTGTGCCCCTAATTTCTAACAGGATTTTGCCTTTGTTTTTATTTTTTTTTTATCAGGATGCTCGTGGCATGAACACGTTGTCTCTTGGAAATCCCAATGATCAGATTCAGAAGGAAAATGACAAGAAGGACTGGAGGAAACTGGCTTCCGAAAATGAGAGCACAAGACGTTGGCGTGAGGAAGAAAGGGAAACGGGTTTGCTTGGCAGAAGAGATGGCAGGAAAACTGATCGCCGCGTTGAAAATGTGTCTATCAGGGAAAGTACCGATGCAAGAAGTTTGCCTTCTTCTGAACGTTGGCATGATTCTACAAATCGCAACTCTGTCCATGAGGCAAGGCGTGATAGCAAATGGTCATCTAGGTGGGGTCCTGAAGAGAAGGAGAAGGAATCACGGCTTGAGAGGAGAACATATGTAGAAAAGGAAGATGCTCATATTGATGGTCAATCAAGTGGAAGTGGCAGTCGTGATACTGAATTGCGTGATAAGTGGAGGCCTCGCCATAGAGCAGAATCTACTTCCAGTGCACCTACTTCATACCGTGTTGCACCTGGCTTTGGGGTTGATAAAGGAAAAGTCGATGGTCCCAATTTGGGATTTACGGTTGGAAGAGGGAGGTCAAGTGGGGGATCTATAAAGCCTCCACTGGGGAGTACAAGTGCCACTGTCGAAGTTGACAAGAATGAGTGTATTCTTGGGAAACCAAATCTTTCTGTGGAGCCTTTTCGTTACTCTAGGGCCAAGATTCTTGACATTTACCGTCTACAAAAACTTGATGCAACTTCCTTTTGCAAGCCGGATTTGATGGAAGAAGTTCCCTTGTTAACCCGGGAGGAGGCTGTTGAGCCATTGGCTTTCATTGCACCAGATGCTGAGGAAGAGGTGAGTTCTATGTTGGGATTCTTTTTTAGTCCTTTAAGTAGCCTTCTTCTTCATCTGATATTTGTTGTTCCTGTTCATTATTTAAACCTCCCATCTCATGAGAAATGCACATGTAGACTCTGAGAAGCATTTTTTTTACACTTCCTTATTCTTATTGATGTTATGTGGTACGATAGGTAATACTTAATGATGTATGGAAGGGGTCAGTTACTGGGAGTGGAGCTTCTTACAGTCCATTTAAACAGGGCAAGTTAGCTGAGGCTGCCACAGGTATTCCATTACCATTGCTTGTATTTTGTTTAAGAAACAACCACTTGGACTTTCCTTGCCTGATGGTAGAATTGTTTTTTAACCAGGCACTGTTGACATGGATTCTCTTGAAGAAAACCAGAGAGTCTTTCCTGCTAATATTGTGGAGGACGCTGTTGACGGTGATGACCCCTATCTACTATCCATGCGATCATGCCTTCATCTTTTGTTGAACACAATAGTATTTGAATTTGTTAGTTCTAACCTTTAACATTATTCCTTGTTCCAGAAAGTCCTGCTGAATATGATGCAGCAACTAAACTTTGTGTCACAGAATCTGAGGGACCAATGTCAGGAGTTCCAAAAGTTGCCGATGCAGCAATGACTGATGATGATAATTATAATCTTAGGGCGGCTGAGAATGACCACACTGCTTTTGATATCAGCATTAAACTTCCGGATGATTCAAACTCATTGTTTGTGTCAGAATCTCTTGATGATAGCCGTTGTAACAATCTTCTGCATTCTCAGTGTGTGAGAGATGCTAATTCTGTGGGAGACGGTGTATCTCCAGAAGAGTTAAGCTTATATTACCGGGATCCTCAGGGTGAAATACAGGGTCCTTTTCTTGGGGTGGACATTATTTCATGGTTCTATCAAGGTTTTTTTGGTGCTGATTTACCAGTTCGCTTGGCAGATGCTCCAGAAAATGCCCCTTTTCATGAGTTGCGTGATGTAATGCCTCACCTCGTAGTTCAAGAAGGGCTTGGTATTAGCTCAGATATTGGTTCCAAGATGGATAATCTCGGAGGTTCTGTACGTTCCAGCGAGCTCAATGATTTGAGCACATTAAATTGTCAATCTTGGCAGTTGTCTGAATTGGACAATCACTTAAATCAGCCAGCTCACTCTCGAATATTGGAGCATGATATTCCTTCGCAACATGCATTTTCTGATGGGAAAAGTTTTTATGATTCGTCTGCCCAGGATGAAGGTATGTATATTTGTTTATTTATTTATTTATCTAAATTATGATACTCTCTTTGTCCCAAATTAGTTTATACACAAGGGATTTATGGCTCATATTTTTGGAGTGAGAGTAAGATTTAGAATAGTAAATTATCAGTTAATTTGAGATGTAGGGATTCTTTATTGTTTATGGGATTTTATTAATGTGTTCTGATAACATGGTGTGAATGACATAATACTGCTTTGTTGCAGAAATTGTTTTCCCTGTAAGACCAGGGAGTGGTGATAACCATGTTGGTAGAGGTTTGAGAAGTGCTGATGGGCCCATTGCTAATATTTCTGGGTATCATAATTTTCCAAATGAAACAAGTCAAACCAGCATGCCAATTCAAAAGGATGATAAGCTGCACCCTTTTGGCTTGTTGTGGTCTGAACTTGAAGGTAATGCTACCGGGCAATCCCAACCCATAAATATGCCTTCTACCATGGGTATGTCTGGTCCTCTTTTTGTTCATTCACCCATTGCGCCTTCTCATTTCGGTGGAGATCAGAATATTGATGAAGCATGGTCCAGATTTCATGACAAGGCTCCGATTTCTAACTCCCACAAATTTTGGGACTCATTGGATACCCAACAATTTTCTCATCATGATCAAGAATCTAATCATCGTGAATTAGCTGAACATATAATATCGAGACAACTCCAGCAGCAGCAGCAGCAGCAGCAGCGTATTCAACAAAGAAATCGGTTGTCTCAACTTTCTCACTTGAATGAGTCACCTCTAGATCAAGTGCCTGGTCGAGCTTCGCTCCATCAACAGCTGTCTAATCAACCTTTATCTGAACTTGAGCGCATTGTGGCTCTTGAACAGCAGCATCAGCTGGAGCTACAGCATCATTTGCAGCAACAGCAGCTTCAGAAAATTTTTCTGCAGGAGCAGGAATCACAAGCTAGACAACTCCATGACCAGTTTTTTCATGGTTCTGAGGCTGGCTTTCCTCATCCTCGCATAGATCCTACCATGAGTTTGGATCAGATTTTGATGAAGCAGCATCTGCGCGATTCACAAACCCTTTTGCACCAGCCTTCTAGGCATAGTGATCCATATCTGGAACAGCTTATTCAAGCAAAATTAGGCCACACAACTCATCAGGATCGTCAGGCCGATCTGTTGGAAATGATGCAGCATACTCGCAATGAACCATTTCGGTCTCATCAGATGCTCCAGCAGGAGCAGCTACAGGCACAGCAAATGTCAATGGGCGTAAGGCATCGGCTGGAAATGGGGGAAGGAAGACCAACTGGCTCTGTTTGGTCAGTGGAAGAAGCAGAGCATTTTCTTCGAAATCCTGTTGGTTCTCAACGAGCTCATTCTGCTGCTTTCAGCCCACCTCCATTTAGCCCTTTAGAGATGCTGCACCAGCAGCAGCACAGGGAAAAAGAGGAGCAGCTAAGAGAGTTTGAACGAAACCTTTTGCAGGAGAGACTAAATAGAGGACTATATGACCCTGGGATGCCTATGCAAGGTGGAGTTTCAGGTGGTAATTTAGAATTGGCCAATGCTATGGCCCGGTTGCAGGGCTTGGATCTTCAAGATCCAAACAGTCATGTGCGTACTGCAGGTCATCTTGGCTCCTTCAATTCTGGCACGCATACTCATCATGGTCACCACCCTTATGTTCCTAACGAATTCAATACACATTTTGATGTCGAGGGTCATTGGCATGATAATGATAGTCGTATGTCGAATGATTGGATGGATTCACATATGCATCAGCTGCATCTTCATCCTGAGCAGCAGAAAAGAGAGCAACTACATGGTGAAGACAACTCAAAAAGATTGTTGTTGGAACTATTGCATCAGAAAACTAATAATCAACCTACACAGCCGCTAAATTTGAATGACCGTGCACCTTCAGAGAGGAGAACACCTGGTTTTTTTACTGGATCAAGTTCTGCAGAGCATTTGTTTAACCTTACCCATGATCATGATGTCAGTCTAGCCAGCCCAGCTTCTGTTCCATCTTTTCTTAATATGCCGGCTGAGCAAACTCAACTCCGAGATGAGCAGAGAGGTGGCTTTGACCCTAGTGGGAGATTGAGTGGTCGATCGAACTCTGGATTAGTTGTGGAGGCAGAATCTATCTATCCTGGAATCAGTAGAAATTCTTCTCTGATTTACAACAATGTTGATATGAGTGTAAGCTCTTACATCGACAGAGAATTTTCTGAGGATGGAAAGAATTGGGCTCCCAAAGTAGAAGATATGGTGAATTTATCGGTGATTGATATGTCAGAGTCGCCTTCAAAGCAACCTGATGTTGCACTATTAGATGAAAGGGAGATACAAGCCAGTTCCATCAACAGGCAGAACTCTATTGGTGTTGCTGGTAAGTCATCTGGGATTACTTCTGGTAATGATTGCACATTTTTTTGTGATGGGGAAAGTAACTATTGTTTCTATTTCTTGCAGCTGGACAAGGTGCTTTCTACAATGAAAAGTTTGGCCAATCTAATTCCTTTGCCGAAGAGGTTGATAGGTAATTAATCTGATGCTGTCCGTTTTAGCGTTCAGGTCTGCTAGATATACTCCCTCCGTCCCATTTAATTTGCAACATTTTCCAATTTGGTTCGTCCCACTTAATTTATCATTTCTATTTTTGGGTGATGACCCACCACTTTCTTTTAATCTCATCCATACATTTTAACTCTCTTTTAATTTCATTTACAATTCATTCTCTCTCTTCATTTATTACCACATTTTTAAAAATTACCCTCTTTCTCTTTGATTCAAATAAATGAGGACAGAGGGAGTATGTGAATGGCTTTGAAATAGTACCACCTCTTGAGGTTCCAACACTAATTGGCCGTCCTTTTAAAGAATTTTGTAATCATTGTTCCAGCATTCTAAGAGCAGCCAACAGGGGTTTCAGAGTTGTAAATTGTTATTTTTTCTAAGTTATAAACCATTGTGCAAACCTCCCTGTCCCCCTTCCAGCATTCATGTGATGTACTGCTAAGCTCCCCCTCCCCTTCCCCTACCCCCTTTCCCTACCCCTCTCCCTCCCCTTCCCCTTCTCCCTCCTCTTCCTCCTTCCCGTTTCTCTATTTTGGTGACATTGATGTGGCTGAGCTTGAGCTTGAATTGAGGAGGGGAAGGGTATGAAAGGTGTTTTTCTTGTTCGGCTTCATTTCTTAGCAGCTCTTATGTGAAGGGTTCAGCGGCTATTCCGTATTCTCTTATTTGCATAGAAAATTATCATCTGTTTATCTATTGTAGACGTAGTTTAGAGAATTTGATTATATTTTTAGTTTACATCTTTGCTGGGGTTGATCTGGTTCCTTCTCTTTTCCCTTTTCCTTGTGTTAGTAGTCTACTCTTGTGTTAATTTATGTTTTCTTCCTCATGTTGAATGTTTTTAATAATATTTTCCTTGCAGGATACCTACTGTTCTTTCCAGAGGGTCAAATAATGTCTTATTTAAACGTCCATTTGTGTCTCGTCCATTGTCATCTCAAGAGGGGATGTCTGCTTTAGTAAATGATGCTGTCACTACAGGAACGAACCCACCGATTAGCACTCTTGATGGTATGTTTATATCTTTAATAATTAATCATTTCTGCGAAATAAAGTTTTGTTAGTTTCTCTGATGCCTCTATTCTGACGCCACTGATCAATGACAATGTACTCATTTCTATTTTGGGTATTTATGTGTCACCAAACACAAATGAAGTTATTTTGAGTCTTAACTTTGCTTGAGATGAAGGAATTATCCAAATTTTTTGCTTTGACCTGAAACATTTATGAGCTTGTCAAAGTTTTCACTTATTTAATCTTATTGTGAAATGCACTAGCTTATTAGGGCAAAATATTCATCAGAACTTATTTTTCCTTTAACTTAGTTTCTATTGTTGAAAGTTGAAACCATAGTGTAAAAATGCGCTAATAGTCGCGATCGTGATAACGGAATGGTGATGCGGTATCGTAACGCCTAAATGTCGGCCAAATCATAAAAGGTCCCTTGATATGGTCTAAAATGCGGTTTTTGACACCTTTACAACGCGGGAAATATTGTTCCGTTTGTTTTGGAAACCTTTACAACGCGGCCGATGCAATTTAATGCGGCTTTGTTTTACACTGGTTGAAACAACAGTGTATCAGTGCTATTCTTGTGCTGTCAGTCACATTGGTTCAATTTTGACTCGGTTATACTATTTTCTATGTGGTTTAATTTGTAAGCTCTAATTTACTGAGATAATCAATAAGATCTATTTCACAACTTGAAACTACACTCGATTTTGCTGAAATTAGCTTGAAATAAAAAGCTTATATTATCATAGGCTGCGGCTTCATTGAACTTATTGATTTATTTTTCCAATATATGGTTATTTATATTTGTAAAATTAAAGGCTTTATTTAGGGTTATTATTGGATAAATGTATTTTCCAATCAATGATATGATGCTAGAAGGTTGTGGCAAAATCATGCTTTGTTTGCCTGCTTGGTACTGTTGAATGTTTCTACTTTGGTAACCTTATATGCCTACTTCAATGCTTTATCCATAGCCCTTAGTTGTAATTAACATTTTCCAAAATGTAACGTTGATTATATCTATCTTTAGGTGGAAGACGAGACTTGGGAGGCAACACAGCTGTCCAAGCTCCTGATACTTCTAAGAAGGACATGCGATTCCGGAGAACTAATTCTTGTAGTGATTCCGATGTCTCTGATACGTCATTCATAGACATGCTAAAGAGCAATGCTAAGAAGCCACCACAACCTGACACACATGCTACAGGTGCTTCGGAATCTTATGATGCTACCCATGGTGGTAAGAGCGGGAAGAAAAAAGGTAAGAAAGGAAGGCAGATTGATCCAGCTCTTCTCGGTTTCAAGGTCACTAGCAATCGTATCATGATGGGCGAGATTCAAAGAATCGAAGATTAACCTGTTTTGCTCTACTGTGTCATACTGTCATGTACTTATGTATATACCCAATGCATTTTCCGCCAGATCTTGTAAAAGGTGTACAGATTACCATTTTTTTGGTGTAAAGCCCTTTTAATTTTTTTATTTACCTCAGAGTATATATTGAATTTTTATAGTTTTAATTCGGGATTCCTCATTCCTGTGTAGAGGTTGTACATACTAAGCTCGTTCTTAAAAAACCTTGGCTGAATGAAAGAAAAGCATCAGCAACAATACATTATACATCCGAGTTGTGCTCACTTTGTGCTATCAAACCTTATTGATTCAAGATCTACTTGTATTTGAAAGTTAAATACGTATAAAATTAGAGGTATTTAAAACAAATCTGATGATTCGATACTCATCCAACTTTGAAACCGAATTCGATTTGACCCACCTTAAAAATAGATTTACAATCATGTAAAAACCAATGTACATACAAAAAATCGATCCGAAACACCTGACACGAAATCAACCCCAGCCCATGACCAGAATAAAAACCTCTAGTTGCAATCTCAAGAACATTATAATATCATCATTAGTGTTTGGCATCGAAAGTCAATTATTATATTGTCCAGAAACAAAAATAAAATTTAGCCAACTTCATGTTCATCTATATTGCCCATCATATAATTTCCACATTTCAGAGCATATTTAGATTTGTATGAATATCAAACTAAATTAGATCATGACAAGTCCCAAATTTGAATATACTGTTGGCAGATGTTGGTGATTTCTATTAGCTCATGAAGAAAGCCATTGACCTTGGAAAAGCTTCATGATTGTTCCACCCATAATCAAATCTAAATCAGAAGCTGATAAGCTCGCTTGTTCCGCAATCAGAGACACGGCTTCCTTGGCTTCTTTGTAACCACATTCTGAAACGACGAATGGAAAATCGCTGCAAGTAATAATTGATCTATGTTCTTAGTTTCATATGGACTAATTTTGAATCGTATGTATTCATCCATCTAGCATTGTTTATGAAATATTTACCTGCCCCACATGATTCTATTGGCACCAAAACTTGTGACAATTTGAGAAAATGAAGGCGTCAAGTCCTGGTATGGAAATGACTCTCTCGAGATCCTGAACAGCGCACTGAATTTTATATGGACCTGTACATTCGAGAATATGTGGATTAGAAGGAATATTGCTCATCTAAATATGAGGCTGAGAAGGAATATTGCTCATCTAAATATGAGGCTGAGAAGGAATATTGCTCATCTAAATATGAGGCTGGAGGGCATGCTTGCCTTGTGGTAATGCATTAGGTGAACAATAAAGTCGAATTCACAAAAATAAAGGGAAACAGCGACAGTCACGAAGAGAATAGGTCGGTGGACATGTGAGGGGCAAATTTGTACTCTCATTTGGACGTTATACACTATCCTAGACGGATGAGTTAGTATGCTCAATTTTTGGTCACAGAATGACTAATGAGTATACATGCGTCATGCGTGTAGTTTAAAGAAAAAAAAAAAATGATATTTGACATTTTGTTGTGAACAATAGCCAAATCCTTACCTGAGGGAATTGCGATAACTTCAAAAGATTTGTAAAGCTCGATCGTTCATCATCATTACTGCAATACAAAAGAAAAACAAGTTTAGTACTTAAGAAAAGCAAGTGAATTCGGAAGCTGCTAGTGATGAAAGTTATCAAGAAGAGATGTACGTGGGCGATTTGCAGAATCCCATATGATCTATCAACACAGGAGTTGACGGATATTCTCTGCACAATTCCTCAATCTCTGAAAAATGCAGATTTAGACCCTGAAAATTCAGCATCGAGTACAATGATATAAAAATGAAGCCGTTTGTTCCTTAGATTCTATTATTTATTGATTGTTTTACTTCATATTCTTTATGTATAAGAAGAGATCTATATTTCATTGCAAAACCAATGTTACATAATTCGCTAGCTAATTTGATTTTCAAATTCATGATTTGCTCAAAATGACTACAAAGTAGCCTAAAACCGAACATAATTTGTTTCTTCCGATTCACAATTCACGAGAAAATTAGCGAATCATGTGACACTGGTGAAAACAAATGTATAGAAGAATGTATAGAGATGGGTCATGGGTATCACTAGGATGACAAAAGGTAAAAAGGGAGTGACCTTCATACACATGAAGCCTACTGGTATACCAAGTTCTCCGGCCTTAGAAAACATCGCCTTTCCCACCTCATTTGTCATCTGCGGAAGTCAATTCATCCAAAAACAGTTAAGATATCTCCTATTTCACTATATACAAACGTAGTTTCCAAGTGATTCAGACGAAACTTATGAAGTACTATCGACGAAGGAAAACTGACGTGCAAAATAGGAGAACGAAATAAGTTAATCAACCAGCGATAGTAAAATGATTTGATCAATACGAAAATTTACCTTCTGACCAGATGGCCATAAGTACGGATTAAAGCGAACAGCACAATATCCATCCTGACAAAGAAGGAATGAGTTATGTAGAGAAAGATAGCTGATACATTGTATGTGTACATTTGAGGTTGATCACAGCAGTCACCTTTTTGACAAGATCTGTTAGTTGATCTATCCCACTACCGTCTTCCGCTGGATTTGCGAGGCAGCAACCGGAGAATTTTGATGGGTATCTCTTCAAAATGCTGAATAAAAGTTCGTCTAGTTATGGTCCACACTCATTAGCAAAACAGGCACGATGAATCATCTATATTCAATTTTACATAAATTATAGTAGACCAAGACCAACAAACTTTTGAAGGCCTTTCCCATCCACCCTTGTTTGTAGGGGATCCTTCGACCTTACTCTGGTTTTAAAAAAAAGACCAACGAACTTTTGTTTGGTAGCTCTAATAAACGATTTGGTGGATGTGACGAAATCGAATTGTATAAAAGTTCAAATAATGACTATCAACCTATGTTAACTGATGTTGGATACTAGTATGTATCCAAGTGTCAGATACGTCTAAATATTCAATTTACGCCTAAAATGAAGTGTCTAAGTGCCATACTAATGTCCAAGTATCAAGGACCGGACACGGATACGTGAAGCAAAATGAAGAATCCAAGTAACAGAGCTATCAATCTTCTAATACTCAATTTTCATGATCACAAATTCACAATCATCAAAGGTTCTTATGACCCGTATCGGTTATTATGTTAATTAGGTTAATTATCAAAGTAAAGGATGAAAGAAACTATATTAGACAGACCTTGTGACATAAGAATGATCAAACTTGTGATTTATTGGCTGCACAATCAATGCACCATCTACACCTGCTTCTTCCATACACTGCCTCAAAAATCAAAATTTACAGGTACTTATCAAAAACAGAAAATGATACTCCTCAACTCTCCGTCAAAAATCCAAAAAACCCAATTAAAGGAATACAAATCAACCAGAAAAGGATACTCATCAAGTCATCTACACCATCTACACCTGCTTTGTGCAGAACTGAATATGATATGGATTGCCCTCCTTAATTTCAAGGGTTTAATAAGGAGGGCAATCAATATCAACATTACAAAAAAATGTCATGCCCTTTGCAATTATTCAGTTTTTGTCAAGTTAATATCTTCATTTCAAGGACATCCAAGGTTCCAATAGTTAAAATCCTGGTTAATGATTAGCCTTTGTGCACCAATAGCTCCGCAAGGTGTTCAAAACCAACCCGATAACCTAGTATTTACCCGAACTTGTGTATGACCTATTTTTTGACCCGACTTCAACCCGAACTTGTGTATGACCTATTTTTTGACCCGACTTCAAAAATAGATTTACAATTATGTAAAAACCAACGTGGACGCACAGTCGGATTTTAAACTGATCTCAAAATCGACAGATGACCCGAGTAAACACCTCGACTCCCCCAACCTTAAGTCTAATACAGTACACTTGAAGGTGCGATAAAAAATTGAACAAAATGATACCTCAAGCAAGAATTCAGCATGTCCTGTCAAGGTGGGTTCTTGGCCAGGGAAATAAGGATATTTATCTGCAGCCTTTCCAAAAAAATTACAAACCCATCAAAAAGGTAAAGAAACAGAGAGAAATGGGACAATTATTCATAGAAAAGTCAGGAAATTTAGGATAAAAATTACCTCTTGAGGAGAAGCCCAAACATGGAGGTGAGAATCAATGACTTTAGCAGGAGAATTCATGGCATTAGAAGATGGCATTTTGGCAACTAAAGCATGGAAATTGTGTGATTTTGGAATTGAGTATGGAAGTTTTGGGAAATCTGAGACAAGCCCAAATGGGATTATAGCCGAATTAATAAGAATTGTACGCCTTAGCCTCAATGGCAATGCCATTCGGGAAGTGATTGGGGATGTGATCAATATACAAGTGTGTGATGTTAGCCTTTCTATTGGGTTGGTTGGATTTGATGTCCTTTTGAGGGTATTGCTTGGGAAAATTTAGACTCGGACCTGTACAAGTCGTGATTCGATCAAATTATCTTTTAAAGTTCAACTAAGATTTTGTACGGAAAAAAATTGTATTATAAGACGAAGTTAAATATGTTGTAAGTAAATTTAATCTATACATTAATTTCTCTTGTCAGACGAAAAGTTAATTTTCTTTTCCCTTGTTATAACCTATAGCAAATTCTTTGATTTCACTTCTGAAAAAAAAAAGGTTAACTCTAGCACTCTTATTGTCTCTTTCAAAATTGAGACTCCTATGTTCTTCGGATTTGTACACAAAACATTGAAACTAATATAAGGAAAATCGGTAATAGTGGGATATTGTAAGTGAGTTGATGTATTTTAATGAAGTTTGCGTTGATTGTTTTGTAGAAGAGATAATGAAGCAAACCATATCAACAAACTAAATTATTATTTGTAACAAATTAGGAGAGACGGAGAGAATAAATTTTGTCAACAAAAGAGGATTTGTTTCAATAAATTGTTAGAGTTTTTATTTAAGTGTATATACTTATTTTGATTATCGGGTAAATCAAAGGAATTAAAAAATGAGAGGAATTCAAAATCATATACAAAAAAAATGAAATATTTTAATTAGTAAAATAAAATCGAGCAACTCTAGGTAAATAATTGTTATTTGCCAACTTGGCAAATCACACTCATGTGGAGAGATTTGATAGGATGACATTTTGAAAATTGTAAATTAGAAGTACTTTTTTGTGTTTTGTTTATTTTATTAGTATATTTTTTGTCTTTTATAGTGATTTGCAAATCACGGTGATTAATTAAGATTTACACCAGTACTAAATCTTCTCGCATTGTTCTAAAAAAAAAAAAAGAAAAAAAAAACTTCAAAAAATCTTCTCGCATTTATGTCCAATTCCTTTTAGTTTCTTGTCGACTACCCAACACTCGACAGTAATCCGTCGTCAAAATACTCGCAGCTCCTTGTATCTTCATCAATCGTCAATGGCGGCTTCTTTCGCAACCCAAGTAAAAACCCTAACAAATTGCAGTCCTGATTTTTTTGCAAAATTTAATCACACTCTTTAAATTTAATATATCAATTTTTGTCCTTTTTTTTTATTCCAGGCAAAATTTAATTCAATTTCCGGCAAAGGAAGTGATATTCCGATGAATGTCGCTGTGAATTCCGCCGTTTCGTGCTCGCTTAAACTTCCAAGGAATTCATTCTCGTTTTCAAACTCCTTATGTCACGTGTCCCTCGCGTGCACCGCTCCCGCTTCAGCATCTTTTCGGCTGAAACCTAGTTTTGTTCCGTCTGTTCGAGCTTCTGCTGAGGTGAGCTCATTCGATTTTTCTTCGTACTTTTTTGGGAGATTTTAAGAAAATTTTAGCCTTCAACTTTTTGTACTGTTTTGTTAGCTGTTTTAATCTGGAACACTTTGTAAATCGTTGCAACATTGTTAAATACGTTGTAATTACCTTAGTTATAAGAGGTGTGAAGGACTATTAGGCCTCAATGGTCTCTAGAGCCAAGCCGCTAGGTAAAGCATGAAGGTGTTAGCCTTCAGGCGTGAGGTGCCTAAAAATCTGGAAAACAAATATATAAAGTAAACCCACTAAGATACCTCAAATCCACAAGAAGAGAAGTAAAGATGTAGAGAAGAAAATCATGGGTGGTTGAGGCTTTCCCTTCTACCAACGCTCTAAGGCACCCTCAAGAATCAGGCCCTTGTATCAAAATTTATATGACACTTGACTTGAAGAATTGCCTTGCCTAACTTTATCAAGGTGCCAAGCTCATTACCCGATGGGTGCGCCTAGGCTGCCTTTTTGAAAGTAAGACACTAATAAGATGATAAAGTCAATGTAATTTTCCGTAACTATGAACTTCCACTGAGTAAATTAAATACATATTTATGTGTAGAAGGAGATAAAATTCCTGAGATATAGGAATGGAGTAATGCTTTGTGATTATGTTGACATTATGTCCATATTTTGATCGGGGGTTTGGAGGAGTTTAGGCAAGAGCCGACTATTATAAATCTTAACTTTTTAGTTGAATTACTTTAGATTGTATAATGAGGTGTGGGGCAATGTCGTAGTTATGTCCAGATCAAAGGAGTTTTTATTTGTTTATGTTTTGAATCTTTTTCTGTTTATGGTAGTCTGATCTGCAAGAGACTCCATTGCAAGCAAAAGTGACGAATAAAGTATATTTTGATATAAGCATCGGCAATCCAGTCGGGAAGTTAGCTGGTAGGATTGTGATTGGTCTCTTTGGTGATGAAGTGCCTCAAACTGTTGAGAACTTCAGAGCTCTTTGCACAGGTTTGTCACTTGAAAAGTTTTTAAGGGTTCATCCGCTCGAAATTTATTTACGTGCTCGATAATTGAATGTTTGAAGCTTATGGTTATTCTTGCTTTGACTTTCAGGAGAAAAGGGATTTGGTTATAAAGGTTCCTCGTTCCACCGTGTTATCAAGGATTTCATGATTCAAGGTGGAGATTTTGATAAGGGAAATGTATGTATTTACAATCTCAACTTGAAATCTTTAACATGATAATTTTCACTTATTAAATTTTTAATATTCTCCATTTTTGCCATAATGATTCAATGACTTTGCAATATCATCATCTACTCATCTCTACCTATGGTGGGACGATGGGTCTTTACTTGTGTTGCAATCAACTTTATTATCATAAGCTTACAGGTAAAAGCCCGGGTATTATTTTGAGTATATACTTCCAGTGAATTTTTTTCTAAGGGATTTGATGTAATGTAGTATATGGAGATTTGGAATACAATCTAGCACTGCTGCTCTCCCTCCCCTCTCCACACCGCACACCCTACACACACATTCATAGGACTCATGGATGTTAGATAACGGTAAAGGCTTGAATTAGCTTTATAATTTGGAAAATGATAATAAGTCATTTGCAACTGCAAGGACTTTATAATAAAGAAAAATATTAAGCAATTATAAAATGGGTCGGACGGATTCTAATACGACTTTGAGTAATATAATCAATGTTTATACATACTTCTATAAATTATCATAACCCTTCTATTTTATATTTTTTTGATATGGATAACGCTTCTATTTTTTGTGATCACAACTAAATTTTTTAAATTGTTGCACTGATGACTAGGTCCAATATAGAGTAAAACTTATGTTTTCTTAATAGTTTCATGTTAGTAATGAGATTTCATGTATCAATGCTTGTTCCTACTTCACCAAGTTGGAAGTTAGGATATAACAAATTATAAATGTGGGCCAACTTTATGGTACCATGCTCACTATAAGATATCTGTCAATTGTTCTCTTTGATTAATTGATATTTGATACTTACTATTTTTGGAGGCAAATGAGAGGAATTGTTTTGGTATTTTAATGAGTGGCAAGTGGCCACATTTTGCACTTGAAGTCTAAAATGGATGTGTTTTGTAGGGAACTGGAGGCAAAAGCATTTATGGCCGAAACTTTAAGGACGAGAATTTTAATTGTAAGTTCAGAATTATGAATTATGTACCTATTTTTCTATATTACAAAGTTGAAATGTTAGTGCTGGTCATGATTTTTTACCCCATCATGTTGTAACGAATGGGGGGCAACCGGCCCTACCGATTGTCAAGACATATGTTAGGAGGGGTTTATTAATTGTCAAGACTTATGTTAGAAGGGGTTTATTAAATAAATAATTGCTTAGTTGGCATGTAATAAAAATACTTGATAGGTTTCTTGAATTCTTGATGAGGTGTCCTAAGGGTCTTATTATAATAGACTCCTATATAAAGGCCCTCTTGTACATATTATATTTTTGTCAAGTAAGAAATAAAAGAAAAGGAGGATTAGGAGCTAGGCGGTGGCTCGAATACCGTTAGGAATTGGGCTTTCTTGATTTTGTTTCTTATTTGCATACTTCCATTGTTTTCATTCTTAAGCGATTTGTTACAAAGGTATCAGAGCATTGTTCGATTGTGGGCAAGAAAGATTGGTGTTCAAAGCAAAGACATGGAT
Source organism: Amaranthus palmeri (assembly GCA_019776075.1). Classification (NCBI taxonomy): domain Eukaryota; kingdom Viridiplantae; phylum Streptophyta; class Magnoliopsida; order Caryophyllales; family Amaranthaceae; genus Amaranthus; species Amaranthus palmeri. The sequence continues at coordinate 1,162,543 of JAAKBH010000292.1, forward strand.
TCTCTTGAACAAAGTTTAGAGAAGTTAAAGAAGGCCATGAATAGACAAGAAAGTACAAGATCTTGGGAGCAAGGGTTGTCCCGATGGAAGGAGGACATAATCGGCCTTGACGATAAGTTTTCCCGACGGCTAGATAAAACCGATCAGATTATGTCGATTTTAATGGAGGAAAGAACGAGTTTGGGAAAACGAAAGGATAAAGAAGGCGTAATTCAAAAGAAACAGACAACCATTCTTGGGGAGCCGCAACGAGACGAATTCGAGGAAGAGTGGGTTCGAAGGAAGAAGAACGATATTGATCTTGATACTCAAGAAGATGATCTTGATGTGTTCTTTAAGGGTTTAGGGGCTGAAATTTCTCCGTTAGACATGCTCCAAAGGGCTGTCCAGAATGATATTATTCACTCATTCAAACCAACATCCACAAATGAAATTCATGAAAAGATAAGAAAAGGCATTTGTGAGATTTGTGATGAACGCGTTGATCCGAAACAAGAATGTAGTCACAAAGGGTATTCACTTCTCATTTTACATCAAGATATGGAAGATGAATTAATAGCCTTTATATTCCATAAGGAAAAAAAAGAAGTGGTCCAAGAAGAGGGTGTGAAGGTTGATAATATAGGAAAAACTGAGATTGGGGCATTAGAAGAAAGACTTACTCGTAGGCAAGACAAAACCAACCAGATTCTGGCCAACTTATTGGAAGAAAGGGAGAGTAAAAGGGAGCGAAGAGAAAAAGAAGAACCAGATCGCAGGAGGCAAATCACTTGTACCGATGAATTTTCCTATGAGGGAGTCGAAGAGAAATTGGGTAGTACAACGCCTCTATTAATCAAATGTATTAAAGATAACATTTGTGAAGATTCTGAGGTTAATGATGAGATTGAAAATAAAAGAAAGGAGTGCAGAGAACTCAATAAATGTAAGGTTCAACTTACAAATGAAGAAGAGACATTGAAGAGTCAAGAAAGGGGCCTAAGAATAGTGAAAAAGATAAAGAGAAGGTGGATCAGAATGGGTAAGTCTACATTATTGCAGAATAAAAGAAAAGGCAGAAAAAGGACAATGAAGAAGAAAGGGAAAACAGAAAGTGACAGAAAAAAGAGCAAAAACAGTAAGAATGAGGGAAAAGTAAAAAAAGGGAACGGTAGAGAAAGACAGAAAAAGACAAGAAAGGAAAAGAAAAAGAAGGCACGAAAAAGAAGCCAAGAGAGGAAGTACCTGAGTTTATGTACAAGTGAGCAGAAGTGGACCACGAGGGGTGTCTGGAAATGGAAGATACGCAAGAAGAGGAAGAAGAAGGTCCGTAGAGACAACGGTGCTCTTGTAGGGATGGCCGGTCATGGCAATGGCATGGGAAAATGGGCGGCGATCAAGGGGAGCAGAGGAGAAAGAAATTCGATAAAGAAAAGAAAGGAAGGAGAAAGAGCTTGGGATGTTCATAACGAGAGAAGGGTAGAACATGTTGGAACCGGATCTGGAGGAGGTCCCGGTATCCGATGCCGGAACACAGAGAACATGGAGAGAAAAGAGGCGGTGGCGATGGTAGCAAGGGTTAACAATTTTGAGGAGAGAAAACATGTGAGTTATGTGGAGAAAGATATAATTGAAAGGAAAAAGAAGGAGGTTGTACGAATGCAGCAGGGTCTAATTTTTGAACCAGGGCATGACATCATTTATTATGCAAAAAGCTATGCTGATGACATCATTACTGACGTCATCAACTCAACAAAATTCTGGGTTGACTTGTTAAAAGAGACCGGTGAAACATCTGTGAAATTTAATGGGAGGAAGGCAACTTCAATGGAGGATCACATGCTTGAAATTGCATACTGGGACTGGGGAGCAGGAACTTATATTCCAAGGTGCTTATTGTTTCAAAGCTGCAGAGAAAATCAGTGTTCCAATTACAATTCATGGCGACCATGGACCATCAAAACAGGAATTATTCAAAATAATAGAATTGGAGTTCGATACAGTAATGGGAATTGGCTCACATTTGGGAACAAACTCTTTGTTTTCCGCTCAATTTTGCTTAGCCCACTCATTCCGTTAATCCAACTCTTCAAAACCTCCAATCTTAAATTGGTGAATGGCTCACATTCGGGACTAATCTGCTGGACGTACAAGGCTCATTTTTATCCACCTTGAGGACAAGGTGGAACTTCAGGGGGTCGGTAATGTAACGACTTAGGTCAAGGGGTCGAAGGGCTTTGTCGAATGGTCTTATGGGAGTTCATTCTTTCTCACCTTGAGGACAAGGTGAAGGTTTTAGAAGGGGGTATTGTAACGAATGGGGGGCAACCGGCCCTACCGATTGTCAAGACATATGTTAGGAGGGGTTTATTAATTGTCAAGACTTATGTTAGAAGGGGTTTATTAAATAAATAATTGCTTAGTTGGCATGTAATAAAAATACTTGATAGGTTTCTTGAATTCTTGATGAGGTGTCCTAAGGGTCTTATTATAATAGACTCCTATATAAAGGCCCTCTTGTACATATTATATTTTTGTCAAGTAAGAAATAAAAGAAAAGGAGGATTAGGAGCTAGGCGGTGGCTCGAATACCGTTAGGAATTGGGCTTTCTTGATTTTGTTTCTTATTTGCATACTTCCATTGTTTTCATTCTTAAGCGATTTGTTACACATGTCTCATGAGGTTATGATTTCTCTGGTTCTGCAGTGGCTCATATTGGACCTGGCGTTGTTAGCATGGCAAATGCTGGCCCCAATACCAATGGCAGTCAATTTTTTATTTGCACCGTCAAGGTAATACATGCCCTTCATATTTACTTATTTTCAATTATACAATCCACTAGCTTGTCTTGGTTACCGTCAAGTAGGAAAAGCTTTTCTAGTTTGGCGGACTGGGACCCTCCAGACTGCTAAGAAGCCAAGCATAAAAGTAGAATTGGAAATCCTTTTCATCCTGATGGATACATATGAATTCCTATGGGATTTCTCCATAGATCCCTATGGGGCAAACTGATGTAAACGGTGGGAGTAGTGTTAAATATTAATGATAGTTCTTCAAAAAAAAAAAAAATATTAATGATAGGATCAATTAGGTTGCTGCTGTTGACAAAAATGAAGATGTGGTGTTAATTGAAAATATTTAGGAATTAGAACTAAGAGTAAAGTAAAAAGGTGGGTGAGTCCCACTAGTGGGGATAAACATGCAAAAAAAAAAAAAAAAAAAGTAAGATAACTTAAAATTTGTACGTCTCAAATGTGGGGTGTTAACTTGAACAAAGAGACTGGAGAGATTTGAAAGAAAAATACAGAGCAGAACTAAATGTGAAATAGGATGTTCTAACTTCCATCTTTCTGTTTAGATGGTGGATTTGTTAGTTTTTACCTTGGTCAATACAAAATGGTGTGTTCTCCTAAAGTGACTTTGTGATTTTTTCTTGGCCAAAGTACATCAATATTGATCAACACTGGTGGCATTTGGTGTGTTGCTTTGATATTGGCATTTGGGGATATCCCATCAAGATGGTTTTTAGTTTTGGTTTTTAGGTAAACTATCATGTGTATTGTTATATATTTTGTTCTTGTATAATATTATAGAACATCTTTTTAGCTCTTCAGGTTGTTTTAACCTGGAACCTGATTCCTGAGTTATGATTTACTCTTAGTCTGTTGTACGATATACATCGTACTTTGTGGTTGCACGAGGGTTCTAAAATACTATCTTACTCGAATTCTTTTAGAGATTGGGTCTCAGATTGCTGGACATGCAGTACAGCAATATAGTACTGCCAAAAAAATGTGTTTTGGACTTTTGGGCTATTATAGAGTGTTCGACCCAACACGGGATTCAGTGATAAGACTTGTGACCTTTTTGAATGCTAAACAGCTGTGTTGTTGTGTATCTTACTCAGAGTGGTGTACGTGTAGTCGTGTACCCACGTTGGACACAGTTTCAACTCCAAGTATCTGGCTTTGCTGTTTCCTGTTTTATAGAAACATTTTATGATTTTCGCCCATAATAAAGTGGCCAAGTGTGTACCCATGTTAAATTATCGAGTTTTCAACACATGTATTCGAGATATTGTGAAGAGTTGAACTACAATCTTGTAGCTACTGCTTCTGCCTTGATGTCTGTTACTTTGTTTCGTTCTAAATGACTCGTGGACACTCCACCAATGAGCTTTATACGAATGCTCATAAATCAGTTAATTTTTACCTGGGACCCCAAAATTATTTTAATTCACCTGCAAATCTAGTGATTTCCTTGTATTTTACAGTTGGCCAGTGCCTGTAGTCATTGACACATAATGTTGCATTTACAAGATTCTCTATAGCATTTATCCAAGTGTGAGGTACCATAGGTTTCAGTACCAGCCCTTAAGAGGTCGGTTGCATTATGTAACGTGTACCGGTTGGTGTAAGTCTTTGATTACGCACATGTTTGTAAATTGAGAACAATGCAATTTGTATGGACTGCTTTATGCCTGGCTTCTTGGCCGGCAAACACTACTCTGGACAACATAATTTGAAGTTTACAATTTACAAATGCCCATCACGATTTGCCTTTAATTAAAAAATTATCTCGTCAAATTGCAGACACCTTGGCTGGACAAGAGGCATGTAGTCTTTGGGCAGGTTCTGGAAGGCATGGATGTCGTTCGACTCATTGAATCACAGGAGACCGACAGAGGTGACCGTCCAAGGATGAGGGTTGTCATCAGTGATTGTGGCGAGCTTCCATCAGTATAATGCATGACTCGGTTACGTCTGGATGGGCAAAACCGTTTTGCAGGCTTCAAGTTTTACCCTTATCAACTTGATTTTGATTTCCAGAAAGAGGTTCGTTTTCTACACATGTTATTCTCTTTGTCATCCCTCTCTTCCTCCCAAGTTTTGCCCATCTAGAGAAGTACAATAGTCTTAAATTTTAGAAATCCTTTGGTGGATAATGAAATACTTCTATATGTAATGACTAATGATGCCAATATTTCCTGTTGTAAACATAAGATGATCTATAATTCACAATCTTGTTCTCTTGGAATATGATGTTGGCACTCCTATTTACTTTCACATTACAATAATTAGTTTTTTACACTGTTTGGATAGCAAATTAGGAGGGGAAAGAAAGGAAGGGAGAGTGCTCCTGGTTTGTTTAGAAGTAAATGAAAGGAAAAAGGAAATAAATGAGTGTTTTTCCTCCGAATCTTTCCACTAAAGGAGAGATTGTATTCTTAAGAAAACTTGTTCATGTTTTCCCGCCAAACCCTCCCCTCCAAATTCCTCTCCTCCCTTTTTGGTTATCCAAACGACAAATCCTACATTCTTACAAATCCTGCCCTTCTTTTCGCTCTATTTCTCTCTATCCAAACATGATGTTAAAGCTCTTGAAAATCATCAATTATCAAGCTTTATTAAAAATCATCTTGCAAAGAAAGTTGAGCGATATGGCCAAGTTACTGGAGTTGAGGATAAGCTCAAAGGAGGATCTACAAAGTTTTACTTGTGTGTCTTATTGAGCTGTTAAGTTTTTTTAGCTACTCTACACTCTCTTCAAAGTTGAAACCATTTTGATTAAAATTATGCATCAAAAACGCAATCTGAAATAAAAAATGAATTTTTTATTGTATAGTAAATGACTTTTGAATTTGGGTTTTGGTTGATTTTTAGCATTTTAATTGGTCAAACAGTTAGTGAAGTATATTGTAATAAATAACTTATAAGTCAGCTGAAAATTTTGATTTTTAGTTAAAACAAAAAAGCTATTGTGAGTAGCATTTTATTGATTCTGTCTTTTAGACCTACTTTGTTTCTAATTAACAATCAATAATCACCAAATGATATTTCACAGCCTGTTGTGTGAGTTGATCTAACGGTTGAATTTGTCCTATACATGGTGTAAATATTAACTAATGAATATGAGCTTGTTATTTTGAGATCGTCTTATTGATCTCTTACCAGAGTAACAAAATATTTTCTCTGTTCCATAATACTTGTTACTGATAGTAACATTTTCCCACACAACATGACAACATGTCACACTCAGTAGCAAATATTATGGAACGAAGAAAGTAATTTTTACCATACAACTCCGTAAGAATTGGTTTAAGCATCTGGATAACCAATTAAAACTCTTTTATTTTTGGTGGAAAAAAATAAACATAACTACAAAATACATTTTATTAAGATTAATAACTTTAGTATTTAGTATTGATTAGGGTGTTGAACTACAAAATGAATATGAAAATAACTAATTTACTTTAATGAGAAGTCAAAAAGCAACTTAACTTAATACTATAAAGAAAATTTTGGGCTAAATGGGGGGAATTGATATATTCCAAGTTGAGATTTGAATGGAAATAAAGATCTTAAAAAATTGATACTATTATGAATTATCCAATAATATGTATTTTCCTTTTAAAGGAAATTTCAAGAAAATCACCCAAGTAAAAAAGCCTATTCTTTTTGTATAAATAACATGAAAATTTAACATCTTTCAATTTGAATATTTAATATTTTGTGGTCCTTTAAAAAATTAAGTTAATAGTTATAGAAGTATCAATAAAATAAGAAAATAGGAGAGATCGATGGTAAAAGTTATTAGTCTTGCAAAGAAAATTACCGCATCAAATTTACTTGTTACTACTTAAAGAAAATAAAGATAAAGTTAAATACAAAAAGAGTAACATCGATAAGGTAATTTTTTCTTTGATTCTTTTAAGGTGGATTGTCCTAACATTTCCTCACCTAAATCGTGTTTTCGAGCAGGATATTGAGTTGATGATGATGATTGATGATAATAATATTTATATTATAGAATACATCTTTTATTATTTTACAACATTTTCATTTTTTAATTTGCTCTCTTGTCTTGTTCTTTATCTCCACTTTAAACATATTTTTATTCATTTACCTAATTAATTTTATCTTATTTTCTAATTACTATATATCAAAGCCTTAAAATCAAAAAAAATTTAAAATATTAAATATTGATTTTCAAACCTCTAACTCAGTTGTCTTATTGAATTGCAATATTAAATTTATGAGAGCTTTTAATTATAAATAAGTTGCAAAAGTTTATCCTCAATCCAAATTTTTTTAAAAAAAATATAATATAATATATTCTCTAAGGAGTTGGGTATTAGGGATAAGTAACGCTTACCGTTAATAAATACAATGATATCCAACATTAAGTTAGCACTGAATTCCACAAACCCCATATCAAATATTTCCATTTTGCCCAAATTTGAATTCAACCCAACACAAAGTTCAATTTTTTTTTATTTTTTTTTTATTTTTTTTGCATTGCTAATGTTTATGTGACAATTTTATACAAAATAAAAATACAAAAAGATCATGAAAAAAATGTGAATTGATCTTTTTGGTTCTCCATACCATTCTTATTTCTTGTTAACAACAAAAATTAATCAAAGCTTTAATTTGGTTAATATTGGATATCATTATATTTATTACCTCAATATTATTAATCAATTTCCCTTATTCTCTAGACTCTAAAATTAATCTAATTTAAGAAATATAAACACATAATCTTAATTCTTAAGTTTTTAACCTTGTTACTAGTAATAAAATAATTGTCTTTGACTAACTACTGATAGCAAGTACTTTTGAAATTTCATGTAAATACAGATGTACATATTTTAATGTAGTGCATTATAATAAGGGAATAAAGGAATATTAACCATTCTTGCAACAAAATCATAAGAGTATTACTCAAAAATCTTAAAAAATACACTACTATAGTCTATCTATTACACACATTTACTTAAATACTTGCCAAATCCAATACACAAACATAAACCATATTAAAATAAAAATTAAAGCTTTTAATCAAACTTTAACCTAATTGATTTCACCCACTTCACATGATTAACAAGATTAAACCCAGAAAAGAGAGCAAATGAGTTCTAGAAAAGTTCAAGAAAAAAAAAAGGTTTTTCCATTAAACCCAGATCAATAAACTCACCTCAATCAAAATTTAACCAAAAAGTTTGGAAATTTGCAATGAAAAACAATCCCAATTCCCAATTCCCAATTCATCTTGAAGTTTGAGAACCACCATCATCAACAAGATTTTGGTGATGATCACCACTAAAATCAACCTCATCTCTTCCATGCCTAATTTGTTGATACATTTGATTAATTGCTCCATAATTTAAAACACCAAAATTAACATTATCTTGTGATAATCCAATCTCTAATTTATCCCTTTCTTGTTGTTGTTGTCCATAATTCACCAAACCCATATTCAAATTTGATGTTTCCATTGCTTGAACTCCAATTTTAGGCCTAGAATCCATACTTTGTCTCAAAAAACTCGAGCTCGAAAACCCGAAATCATGAACCAAGCTAGACCCATGTGCCCATGATCCATCTACAAAATGGGTTCTTCCCAAATTTCCATTTATCAAACTTAAACTCCCAGAAATTCCAGAAACTCCAGAAGAAACAGAGTTGTTCTGTTCTAAAACAGAGGATCCTGAAGAAGTTGAAAAAGATGCTGGCATAGTTCCAGTTCCTGTAGCAGCAATTATTGATTGTTCTGATTGTTGTAAAAGCCATTGAATTGTTTCACCATCAGATTTATGACCTAATTCTTTGGTTAATTGGAAGATTCTAGAAGCACAAAGAGCAGGCATCCTAATTCTTCTTCCCCTACCATCAACTTTTTTATGTCTATCTTTGTTTGATTTTCTTTTTGGTGGGTTTTGCTTCTTGTTGATGGAATTGTTATCATCAAGATTAGAAGTAACATTTTGATTTGTATTAGAAATTAGAATTTGGGGTTCTTTGATGTCTAAATAAGGGTTTGTTTGTTGATGATTGTTTAGGAAAGTTGGCATTTTTTCTTGTGATGGCTGCATTGGAAGGAAAGGAGTTTGAGGGTTTTTCTGTTTGAAGGGTGAAAAAGAGAAAAATGTAAGAGGGTTTTAGGGGGGAACTTTGGAATTTGTGTATGATTGAAGAATGGAAAGAAAATGTGGGTGTATTTGTCAAGGAGGCAATTTTCAATTTGTTTGTGTGTGTAAATGTGTTCAAACTATCTCATCATCATCTTATTCGGTGTATCCTAGTCATAGAAATTATGGTTAGGGTTTAGGGAAGAAAGGACGACGACAACTCATACCTATAGAGAAGAGTGCGGTTAAAGAGTTCCCGGCTCAAAAACGTCTTCAAAGTGTGTTCAAACTATCTATATCCATCAAATTCTGATCTGACTCGAAAATTTGATCAAATTCGATCTGATTAAAACTTGATTAACTTAATCTATGTTTTTAAATTTTAGTGATTTTTGAGTTTTAAATTAGTATTTCTGAATTATAATCTATATTTCTTTATTTATTTTTTTGCTCATATCTTAAAAATGTTAACTTGAAAAACTATTTTTAATCTTATAAAATAATTGAAACAAAATTATAATTTTAATAAATTTTTGTGTCAATAAATGTATAATCCGTTCTAACCGAAATAAAATCAATCTAAACGACCAATTTTCAAAGTTAAAACCAATAGATTGTTGCTTTGTGTCGTGTTTTGAAATTTGAAGTGACTTTCCTTGTGAAAATTTTTGCAATTTAAATCTCAATCAATTGCAAATTTTCTCACCCTTTCATGTAACAAACTTGTAGTGATTTAATTACAAAGGGACAGATTAATGCAACAATAAGTTGACATCATCTTTGGAGCTTACTAGTATATATGGAAAATAGATGGAAACATAAATTAGGGTAATACAAATTCCACCTCATTCTCATTAATGATTGATTTGAAATTTACACTAAAAACTGTTTCAATTGATGGAAAACATTTATGAAATAATTGTATGTTAAAACTGCCAATCAATCACTAAATCTTCATAAATTTTGGTGTAGATCAACTATGTGTTTTTCTGTGTTAATTTTAATTTACGAGTTTAAATTTCTTTCGATTAAAAGAGTCTATAAATTAAATATAAGTTTGTAATACGTTGTTGTTACTTTTTAGATGTTTCGATCCATTTGACTCATTTAAATTGTAGTATGTTAAAATTAAAAATATATATTATTTTTATTTATTTTTCTAGTAAAACGGCTTTGATGCATATTATAGTAACTAAATTATTAAACATTTAATTTTTTTGGGAATAAGTTATATATTTTTAAAATTTTAAGTTTATATTGCTGTTGAGATCTGCGCGAAAAATATTGTTTTACTAAAACAAAAACGTATTTTCATGGTAGAAAAATCAACATTGACCCGTCCTCTTTGATAATGGCTACATGAATGATTGTACTTGAACATAGTTGATCTTCAAGGACCTTTATAGATCTAATTCGTGATAAAATAAATAGAAGTATTTGTTATGTAATTTTCATATTTCGATGAAAATTTAATATTTTAAAAAGCTATCTATAATTATACAATCTTATTTTGAAAAAAAAGTTTAACTCAATAGTTCAAAAATGTATTATTATGAAAATAGTCAATATATATAAATTCTCAAGTGAATTTTGATTTGGGTAAAAGTTTTGAAAATTTTTTATATTCCAAAAGTATTTTTTTGAAATGTGTTTATCATTTATATTTACCGACCTTAACACCATTAAAAAGTAGCTTAATAAAATTTTCAATTTTTTTATTAATATTGTAAGGTAAGAATTTCATACTCACAAATGTAGTAAGGAAAGTCTTTATCTAAACCCATCAATTAATTAGTCTAAAAAGAAAAATAAAAAGTTATAAAAAATTACAAAATAATAATTTTATTTGGTACATTTATACCCAAACATATTGTCAACAATTCCCAAAAGCAAAATATAAAAATTGTCAACCAAGACAACTTAAAGTCTACCCAAATATTTTCTACAAATTCTTTTTCAAATTTTTTGTCTTATTTAATTGGTGGTATGAACTATCAAACTGATGTTAAGCTTCATGCAGTTGATGAGTCTAGTATCAGAGTATCTATCAATTATGATAGTTGACAAAATATATATTTTGTCCTAAAGAAAATTAATATACAAATTCAGAAGAGTCAGTAAAAAATATAATACTTTCTAGAAAAACAGATTTATGTAATGAGAAAATAAGTTAAATGTATAGATGAGAATTACAAAAATAATGTGAATTATGATAAAAACAAAAATATGATAAGTTTGATGAGGTGATTTAAAAAGAATTAAAATCGATAGAGAAGTTAAGGAAATAAGTATTTCAAGAAAATTAGATTTATTTGTTGAAAAAATAAGTTAAATGTGTGAATGAGAATAAAATAGAGAATGTGAATTATGATAAAAAAAAAATTAAAAATAGAAATACGTTAAATTTGATGAAGATTTTTAAAAAAAATGATAGGATATAGAATATAGTAGGATCTAGATTTAGGTTGAAAGTTCAACTCAATTAATGATGATTGAAAATATTATAGGAATCTTGTCATTAACATTCCACAATAGTTATTTGTGGACCAAATTGAAATTTGTATCCATTACAAAGTTATGAATAGGAGCTAAAAATATACTTAATTAACAGACGATATATATGAAAATTATGTTCATAATTTATTATTAGAACCTTTAAATTATACTTCACTCCATAAGAAACATAAAAAAAAAATAGTGAACATTATTTATAACATTGATTTTCGTTTAATTTTGGCACGGAATTAGTATATAGAAAAAAAGTTTTAAACAAGTAATAATAATAATATTTTTAAAAGAAAATATAAAAAATTTAGTGTACAGAGTTTCACTCATGAGCCAGCTTCAGCTTCACTCATTCTTATTCGCCGTAGGAATATCTTTTGATCTTTCTCGAGTCGAGGGAGGTTGCACTCTTTTTTATGGGTATGAGTTGTCTCCTTCTTTTCCTCTCCAAACTCTGACCATATATTTAATTCTATTGGCAGGATACATTGGGTATGATGATGAAGATGAATAATAAATATATTTAATTCTAAAACTTTATTAAATATTTTTACGTAGCTCAAATAATTATATACTTCATAATTAATAATCAATTTACATACAACCTATTTCAGTAGTAGGAGACTTGAAGTTTACTTTTTGACCATGCATGATTTGTGCCTCTACTTAATTAAATTGTTACTTCGACAAGAGAAAAGTGTGGAGATGAGTCTTTTTTGTGTGTGAAGATTATGTCATAGTGTTGAAGTTTTTTTTATAAGATTTTTGTGTTATTTCTATCCCTACAAATTTTCTATCAATAAAGATAATAAGGATATATAATGAGAAATAAATATTATTACTGATTTAAAATAAAAATAGATGATGTAATTCATAAATATTTACGAGTTCTCTTACCTGATTGGAATATATTGAATCTGAATTTGATTTCTCAAAGAATGAAATTTTAGCAAGAGATACTGTTGTGAGAGACAACTCGGTAAGACGACCTCAAAATATAAAATGCTTATGATTTGTATTAATTGGCCTATTTATTTATATACAAGACGTTTCTTAGGAACAGACAATCTGATACAAGAATTTGTAATTGGTAGGTGGCTCATTTTTGTTGGTTATGTATGGGTTGGCTTTTGATATTATAAGATTGTTCCCATTAATTGAGACAAATAGAGGACCTACTAAAAGCTTTACACATTCAAACTATCATCAAATATTAAGGTTTCAATTTCACTTCAATTTAAAGCTTCCATGATCATTCTTTTCATAAAAACATCACAGCCTAATAATCAGTGTCCTCTTTTACTTTTTTTCCATAACCTACTTTTGTTTTTATTCCTAACACCCACCTAGAGTGAAGTTTGAGGATCGTTTATGCGAAATTTTACCCTTGTTAGTGATAAAACAAACTAATTAGAGATTTGAATTGACTGTTATTAGCAAATATCATGTAAAACTGCACATAAATAAGCAGTGCACATGATTTAATAATTAAGTATTTTGAATTTAGTACTTTATGATATTATATGTACCATCCTTTCATAACCTAAGATGAGAACTAGAGTGAAAACGGAGAAATGATTATTCAGTTACCTTTTGTCGTACTTTATGATGTTAAATATACCATACTTTATGATATGGGTTTTCTGGGTTGATTTTTGGTTGATTATGGGGTTTTTTACCCATATAAACCCATAATCAATCCAAAATCAACCCAAAAAAAACCATAAAAACCTTTAAATGAAGATGACTCCCAAAGTTCGAACCTTTCTAGGATAAACAAAAGTTCAAACCTTTAGAAGCAAATGAGGCAAAGTTCATACCTTTGAAATCAAATTTTCCAATTGTTAATTGTTTTGTTTAGTAGGCTCTCACGTAAATTGTCTCATATTGGAGAAAGAGAAAAAAAAAATGTAATAACTTTTTGAGCTTGTGAAATGGATTAGCTTTTCTCCTCCGTATTAAATGGATTGTTCAAAGAAATTCTATTCAATCGATCGATCTTTAGTCCTTAGCATCTTGAACTAGACTAAGGGCAAATCAAAGATATCTATAAGATTAGTGGAATACTCACTTCTACATATATGGTTAACCAACTTGAATATCACTTTTTAATATTATGTATCACACTAATAAGATTTTGGAAAATTTGCCAAGAATAATCCCAACTATCACCCATTGGTCATAAATAATCCCAACTATTAATTATTTTTTAATAATCCCAACTATTGATGAAGTTTGCTGAAAACAGTCCCACTCTATTTTCAACCGGCTGTAGCAGGTTTTTTTTGAGTATTTTTTACCTTTTTTTTTAACTTTCCTTCATCAAATTAGGTAAATCTATATTAAAGTTAAAAAAAAGGTAAAAAAAATACTCAAAAAACCTGCTACAACAGGTTGAAAATAGAGTGGGACTGTTTTCAGCAAACTTCATCAATAGTTGGGATTATTAAAAAATAATCAATAGTTGGGATTATTTCTGGCCAACGGGTGATAGTTGGGATTATTCTTGGCAAATTTTCCTAAGATTTTTAAACAAATTATTTAAGTTATTTCTTCAGAGAAAAGAGAACCCAGCAACATGAAAACAGTTACTCCAAGCAATGCTGAAAATAGGGTGATTCTATGCGTATCCCCTAATCTCCGACCAGATATGGTTTTGAGGCACATCCTATTCTATACAGAATAAAACATTGAACTAATAAGCACACCACACCAATTAAATTCAACGCTAATCATAGTAAGCTATTAAGTTCATAGATGCATTCAACAATTTCCAGGTTCGGCAAATTTCCCAGTCAGAAATAGAAGGGCATTGTCAATGTTCATGCTTCAAGTAGATGAAACATTACATCCTGTCTTTTAAACATCACTGGAAGCCATTGTCACACAAATAGCTCTAGACTCCAGATTGCACCTACTTGGCTTCTGGTTTGGCAATACGAAAGCCACTACTGTGTTTCCTAGTATGATACTAACTGTAAAGAATAGAGTTATTCTTATTCACCTCTAAGATCAAAGAAAGGGAGCAACCTTAAAATTACAATTTATTAGCCTAATCAATCCCCTTTAGGGTGTGTTTGGATGGAAGGAAATAGAGGGAAAGAAAGAAGGATTTAGAGGGAGAAAAATGGGGGGGGGAGGGATTTGGAAGGGAGGGAATTGGAAGGATGTAATTGATACTTTTTATTAGGGTTCCAATCTCTCCGAAATTGGAAAGATTTGAAGGGAGAACTCCCATATCCCTTCCTTTCCCTTCCATTGCTTCCCTTCCCTTCCCTTCCTTTTTCTTTCTTTCAAAAATGTTATCCAAACATAGTATTAGTGAGGAAAAAAGATAAAAACGTAAGTGTCTCTAACTTAAAATGTCTATAAATGCCTCACAATACAATCCAGGGCGCAGACTAGATATTGAAGACGCTAAACTATCACAACTACTCAACAATGGCGCAGATCACAAGGAAATGCCTCAGCCGCTTATTAGACAACCACAAACAAAGCAAGAATAAAAAACCTATGCAACTCCGAAGGAAGGAAGCCAAAGAAGCCCCATCCAAAATCCGGAGTCTACAAACTCTACCAGAAAAATACTCAAACAACTCCTTAATGCCCCCTCTTAATCCTACGTCATCTCTGTGTTCAAGTATTGTTCTTAAACAACACTTAACAGATAAATCATCTAAGCATCAAATTTTCATTCTATAAGACAATATCAATTCTGAACCAGTTGCATTGTATGGCTTTAGGGAGTAAATTCAATATGTACTGATCTAATAGCTCAAACTTAACAGTTGCAAGTATCATCACGACTACCAAGAATACCAATACCTACATATGGTAAAATACCATAGCTTCTTTCATACACAAAATTAACAGTTAAAGAATATGAACTAGAGATCTAGCAGTAATGTCACTCAAAACTACACACAACGACACAATACAAAGATGTCGTAGTGTGACTATCAACAATACAAAGTCAATTACATGTACCAAAATAAATCTACTTGGGAGATGTTCGACTCATTGCTGGCAAAATTGTACTAAAACATAGTTTAAATATTAAATTACACCTAAAAAATTACTTCCAATGATCCTTCACATATATTCTTCTCCTCGCTCGATTTATTATTATCTATAGTCATATGAATCTACAAATTCCAATTCTACATTTCATTCTGCAGTCATATTATCTACGTCATCTCCGACCTATCTCTTCGTGTTCTAAGAGCCTTAATGTTGTTTTTACTTTCGTAACTAGTGAATCTTTTGGTCTTCTTACACATACTCAAACAAATAAA
Organism: Amaranthus palmeri; assembly: GCA_019776075.1. Lineage (NCBI taxonomy): Eukaryota > Viridiplantae > Streptophyta > Magnoliopsida > Caryophyllales > Amaranthaceae > Amaranthus > Amaranthus palmeri. The sequence goes on from JAAKBH010000292.1 coordinate 1,178,234, forward strand.
CCTTACAAAATCTAAAATGTAGATTTCAGACCACAAAATCAACTCAAATTACCATAATATAGACCAACAGTCAATTTCTCATTGTATCGATTTTCATCAAGAATGAACACACAAACAATATTTACATTGAACACAAATCTTCAAATAATCAACCCATCAACATATATTCATCCACAGTAAAGCAAAAACAAAAAGCAATCAAACATAATCAAGAACAACAGCAACATAAACAACATCCATTAATTGAACTCATATAACCAAAATCCATCTCTAGTTTTCAGACCAACATGTCTACAAACAAACATATAAATTATAAACCAAACAGCAACAACATCATAACGGATATTATTCCAGCACAAACTTTTTGACCTAGAACTGTTTCGACTTCAAATTATTTTCACTTTTGCTTGGTATTTTTCTTCTTACTTGAAGAATTGACAGAAATCTGAGGTTTAGGATGTTTATCAGCTTCAGAAGGATCAAGCCAATTTAGAGGATGACGATTAAACCAAGGCCAATTAGGGATAATGATTAGAGCAGTCAAAACGACACCGCCTGCATAGATGAGAATCATCAATTGAAAAGAGCCTAAAGTATAACCTGTTACAAATGCAATAACTGCAGATACTAGTAGCAGAATTTGCATCCATAGTTCCGCCATTTTCTGCCCTTGCCAATCCATTTTCTGCTAAAACCCTACAAATTAAAATTCAATAGATGTATCAATTAGAAACACTACTCATTTATCGAAACCCTAATTTGGAGATCTGGAAAAAAAATCAATCTCCGATGAAAATTTTTGATTTCGAATTCAGATTACCTGAAAATTGACGAGTGACGACGAAATTGACGGGTGAGATGAATTTTTACGATGGGATGGAAATGAGTCTTCGTCTGACTTGTAGAAAATCATATATAGTGGGGCCCCTTGCCATTGTCCACGTAGGAGGATGTGGACCCTGCTTTAGAGAAGCTATTGGTTGAAACACATCAACGCTGTGCTAACGATGCCATGTAAAATGTGACTTTAAGAGCAGTAAAATTAAAATTATATATTAAAAAAAATTAAATTTTTTTTAAAAAATGTTTATTGCTGTATGAATAATTTTATTGTCATAAATATTTTTTATTTTATAATTATAATAAGAAACATAATAATTATTTTAGAATTTCTAAAAATGAAAAATATGGAGTATATTTTAAATAGGATACGAAGAGTAATTTTTTAATAAAATTTTTAACGAAATTAAGAATCATTTGTTAGAGGTATGATTTTCATTATCGGCTTGTTTGGATTGAGAAATATTCAATGGAGTAAATATTGTTACATAATTGTTATCTATCATTAGCCTTATACAGTACTAGTTCATAATATGTAGAAAAATAATTTAATTTAATATATGAGAAAAAAAAAAGAAATTTAAGAGGTATTATATTGTATAAATAAAATTTGTGATGTAGAATGACGTATAGACGTTCATAGATAAAAAGAGCAAGTTGATTGTTCACTTGTTCTTCAAGTTTGATGTCTGGTTATAGGTTTTTTTTTCTTTACACATGCTTAAAATTAGAAAAAAATAGCTACACACTGAGTATTTAATATGCTTTTAAAATGGTATTTCTTTTCATGTAGATTAATGCTTTTAAATGATCGATTTTGTCGTTTTTAACTTGTCTTCACTTTTCACCTAATCACCTTAACATTACGCTTAGAGATATAGAGAAATAGAGGAAAAGAGAAGAAAATTAAATGATGGAAAATTTCTTATTTAGATAACAAAAAAGATGAAATAATACTTCGTATTTGGTTATTTGCAACTTTTACTAAAAATGGCGTATTCTATTATTTGCAACTTTCTTTTTTTTCCATTTATAGAAAGTTTTTTATTACTTTTTTATTATCTCTCTCTTACTTTTTTATACTCTCTCTTACTTTTTAATACTCTCTCTCATACTTTTTAATACTCTCTCTTACTTTTTAATATTATAATACTATAATCCCACCCCATTAACCTCATTAATCTATTTTAATACACTACTAAAAGTTTTACCTAGGAGTTCATGAAGGACCCCAAAGTTGCAAATAATTGAATACGGAGGAAGTATTTAAAATGAGAGATTTTACAACACATAAAAATTTAAAAGACAAAAGACCTCTTGTTTGGATGATAAAAAAGGGAAAAAAAAAAAGAATTGGAGAAACCTGACCAAATTTAGTTAAGAAAACATTCACCCATCATGACAAAAGACATGAAAAGAAAACACTTATTTTTCTTATTTTTTCCTCATCATTCCCTTCTAAACAAACAATATGCACTTTCATACAAATGAAAACAGTGCGTTATAGAATCACTCGAATGAAGCGAATCGCAATTCGCAAACTGGGTCAATTAATCCGATTTGCAGATTAGTGGCGATTCAGGTCGTAGGAATTTGTTATTTGGATCGCTTGGTCAATCCAATATTTTCTCACCCATTTTAATGTAGAAAACAGATGATAAAAGAAAAAGATAAGAAAGAAGAATAGAGTCTTCCATCCACATTTCTCTTTACTTATTAAGTATTCCATTCATGGCTTCCACCTCCAAAACCCTAACTTTGTGGTGGTCAGAATTAACGAGCAAACAGCAAAGAATAACATAATTCAATCCCACTTACCAAACATCTCATAAAAAGCCAACATGCATCTTAACTATCACTCAGAAATCTATTTTCTTTAGACCTCAAGTTCAATCGGAGAAACTACCCGAACAATACGCAAATGAAGGCAGCATCAAGATTTAAGATTGTACGATGTGCATATTAAAAATTGAACAAAACTCCAAGTTTAATTTCTCAAAAAAGGCTAAATATTCTCGGCCCTCCATCAACAAATAAGGTTATGATACTGCACCTTGGAACAAGAAAATAAAGATGATATCTTGTCTACAAAACCAAGATCACAAAACAATGGGTAGATCCCAAAACTAATTTTGAGGCTACAACTATGAAGATCAAAGTACTTGAGAGGCTTGTAACTTCTACTTGCTGGCTGCCAACTGGGATTCAGGCTGCATAAAAAAAAAACAAGAGTTCAGCCAAGTAAGAAAATTCTATAAACATAATGATCGAAATTCAAGATTGCGAGGATGGAAAAAAGAAATCAAAATACCTCCTTCCTGACAGCCTCTTCCTTCTCAGACAAGGTTAACTCAATGTGGCAGGGGTGAGACATGTAAGCTGCAAAAAGAACAATTGTAAGATGGGACACACCACTTCCAGAATGAAACAATCAATAATTCAACATTAGGAAACAAAACTTACGGTTGATACGCCCATGAGCACGGTAAGTACGACGCCTTTGCTTCTGAGCCTGGTTAACTTGGATGTGAGAAATATAGAGTGAATCCACATCCAAACCCTTCATCTGCAGGAAGATAAACCAATTATTATTATATGAACATAGTACTACTATTGAAGTATAAAACAGCCGGATATGGCACAGGTTACACATGCCTCTGCATTGCTTTCAGCATTCTTAAGCAAGTCAAGAATGAATTTGGCAGACTTCACTGGCCAGCGACCTTGCCCATTTGAGTGCCTGTTCTTGGCTTGAGCAGTCCTACCAACACCACCACAGAAACGACGGAAAGGAATAGCCTGCTTGTGAGCTAGCACATCCTCTAGGTATCTCTTGGCCTTGCCCAAAGGAAGCTTTCTGATGGCGAATGCGGTTTCCCTGGTGTTCTGCAAGAACAAACAAGAACATAATATAATCAATAAATTTGCTTCCCATATCAAAACATTAAAACATAAAAAGATTCAACATTTCAAATATAATATATATACACACAACATACAAAACAGAAAAAACAAGGAAAATTGACAGCAAAACTTATACAGTCATTCCAACATTTAAGATGCGACATTTCCAACATCCAAAACCTACCCCCTCAAACTAATCAAGAATGGCACATACAATTAATCAAGATATGAATTCAAGGATATATGCACTACAGCATACACATGCTGAGTTCATGACCATGACAATTAAAAAAAATATTACGATCATGACAATTAAGAGAATCTCTAATGCCAAAACCATCCTTAACTAACAAATACAATAATAATCAGAAAAATCAGAGCTTGCACATGCTGAGTTCACTAGAATGTAACATCATTTACTGAACCTTCAGCCACAATACACAACAGAGGTTCACCCAATAATGATGCATTTTAATCTCCCTGAAGTTTACGGAAGCCCCATTCAGAAATATAACAGAGCCTTGCTTTTTCATCAGGGTTCTTACTAGCTAAATAGATAAATGTGGAGCACAAAATCCAAAGTATGATTTTTTTTTTTACCACATTTTTCACCCACTGGGCATGTTACATCATTTACTGAACCTTCAGCCATTTAATACAACGTAGGTTCACCCAATAATGATGGAAATTAATTTCCCTGAAGTTTACGAAAGCCCAATTCTAAAGTAGTCAAAGGGCCCTGCTTTTTTAATCAGGGTTCAATCCAAATACCAATCAAGATATAAAAGAAGATAACAGACCACACAAACAGCCTATGAAAATTGAATGCTCCAATAGGCCAACCACTCATCAGTATACCAAACCAATTTCTACTCTCTAAAACAGAAACTCTAACAGAGTGAACTAAATGTCACTAACACAAACTACTCATTCTATGATACCAGCATCAAGAAAGCCAATTTCAATCCCCTACTATCTCCAAAATAAAGCAATCAAATTATTTACCTAACTCATCTTTGTAATCTCAAGGGTAAAATTCCATGCATTAGTGTGTCGAAATAAATGAAATTAAACCTCAAATCGTAGAAAACACTCCGGTGATTCAATCAGAAACAATGAAAATTAATTTTACTGAAGAGACCTATCCACAAAACGTATATACACCACTTTTTTCATCCGTTTTTCATACAACACCAACAAATTATTAAACCCTAAGCAACAGCATATACTGGTATGCATCACTTTTGGTCTATAACTGGGTCAACACTTCTAATTTACATTATTCATTAACTTTACACTTTGAATTGCCTTTAACGAGAATGTATCTATGTAAATATTGTTGTAACATCTCAATATAAAGGTTTAATAAATTAATGGCAATAGTTTTATTTATGTGTGAAAGCATCGTATGTACAAAAGTATAGGAAATATCAATCAACAAACATAACAATTAATCATCAACAAATACATAAAAATCAAGTTCTTACTAAAACAAATTACCTTGAAATGTACTCTGAGATCAGATCCTCTTGCCTTGCAAGCTGCGAAAAACAAATTAAATCAGTAATCGCTCTATAAGAAAGATAATGTTAAGGTAATTTGAGCACAGGAATAACCGTACATTTGGTAGGATTATCGGGTTCTTTAGAGTACTTCACCTGAAACGAGAGACGAATAAAAATAAAAAGAACAATTAGCGATCAAATTAGGTTAAAAGCACATAGATAAACAAAAATTCAGAGAAGAATGGAATAATCACCATTTTTAGGGTTTGGAGAATGAAGGAATTGCTCTCACTCTCTCACAAACGGGGAAGAATAGAGGCGGATGAGACGCTAGGGTTTTATATACTGAAACCCTATGCCGATTTCCGATTTCGTCTGGGTTTTATTTTCATTCCTTTTGGGCTGGGCTGTTACAAAGTAGGGCCTCACTACTCATTAATTAGTGATGTTTTTATCAGTCGGTGTCCTGAGAAATCGTCCCTCTGACCCTCTGAGGAATGTTATTATGTCCAACTCATTAAATCTTAATGTATAATTTTAGTCTGCATTTTCCTTTATAAGTTGATCTAATTAGAGATGGTCTCTCAAAAAGAATATCTTTCACAATAATGTGTATTTTTATTCTTTCGTACTTTATCAATGCAAATTTTTATACAAAACCATTAGATAAATGGACTAACACAAATTCTTGTATGAGACGGTCTTATCATGAGACATGTCTTATACTTAGGTTAAATAGCCTAATAGTAAAAACTTTTAACTTACACAAATTATTATAAGAGACGGTCTCTTTAAGAGACGCATTAGATATATGAGCAAAATAGCCCGATTAATACAAATTAAAGAGAAAATAAGAATGTGAGCTTCTTGTTTTGAGTGAGGTTGTTTCATTGAGAGACGGTCTCTCACAAGAGTAGCTTATAGGTCTTTGGTTTTTAGATCGTCTCATCCATGAGACGAACTCATACAAGACCGACTGATTGACTAATTATATGTGTTTGTCTCCTGGTGAGATGGTCTTGCACCAACTTGAATATGAGACAGTTTCATAGTGAGATCATATATGTTTGACTGGCTCATGTATATTCAGTGCGTTGAAATAATTACTTATAATTTTATATTGATCAATTAAAAAAATAAATTCATTATATAGATCTTCTCATCTCAACATTTGACCAGCTAATTTTTCAAATTTACAACATTTTCATTCCTCCTTATCCATTTCCTTTCCTCTCAAATCCTTGTCAAAACACAATGCAAGGAGTTCATCTTAATCTTAATAATAAAGTTTAGATGCAATAATAATTTTTTCAAATTTAGATGCAATATAATAAAAAAAAATCCAACTTTAATTGGAACGAAGTTACCACTCAAAATAATCTAAAGATATGCTATTGGTGGTGTAATTTTTTTTTTTGACTTGATAAAGAAAGTTAATGAAATTAGCATTTTTTCTTTTGATTGAAAAAATAATATATCAAACATTATTTTGGGATTTATTTGAAAAATAATTGTTAGTTGTGATAGCTAAAAAGTTACTAACTGTTTAAGTCAATTGCATTGAGTCAACTATTAAGTAGATGTTCGATAAAAAAATATTTATTATTAGAGACAAAGTATGCTAAAAACCAAAAGTCAATAAAAAAATTTACTATGAAACTTTTTTGGTTTTTGCTCAAAATCTTATTTTTCAATTTTTTAAAAGGAATTTATAAAATACATTTTGACTATTTTACTAACTTAAAAACCAAAAGTCAACAAAAAATAATAAAGCCAAATACCAACACTCTAATTTGACTTTTTAACCTACTAACAGATCAGAAAAGATAAAAGTCAACTAAACAGCACTTAAAAATCATTTACCAAACCCTTCATAGCAAATCTTTTCTAACTCCAAAGCTTGGAGTGAACCATGTACAAACCATAAAAGGTAAACCGACGTTTCATTGGTAGTCCATGGAACATGGCATGATGCATATAGCCACAAAATCCCATTTATACACATCAAACAAGAAGATAGGACTAATTTAAGAGTACACAAAAAGAAACATCTTGACTCTTGAGGAATTAAAGAATCCATCACAAAAAGCAGCTTACCAATTCACTCAACAACTTTTAATAATAATCCCAAGATCCAATCTTTTTCTAGTAGTAGTAAAGTAGTAGAACTATAATTCAACTTACCAATCTTGTTCTTTTCATATAAAAATTTCCCACACATTCTTTTTTCTCATTAAACTAAATAAACCCTCAATTTCTTCACCAATCCCATAAATTCCAAGAACAATTCCACCAATCTGAAAAAAACCCACATCTTATTTCATCAAATTATGATTACCCACTTTCTAAAAATCCTGAAATGAACCCTAAAATCATGAGCAATTTTGAAAAACCCATGTATAAAAAAGCAGCTTTAACACTTGCATTCTTCATAATTCTTACATTTACCTATCTTTTCTTGATTGGAACCCTTAATCTTAGGGGATCTTATTATTTCTCCCCATTTGTTCAATCTTTACCCCCAAAACCCAAATGGGTCCCACCTTGTCAAAGCTTACCACCATTAAAAGTGTACATGTATGACCTTCCAAGAAGATTTAATGTGGGTATGTTTAGAAAAGGGAGTACTGACCAAACACCTGTTACAGCAAAGAATCTTCCACCATGGCCTAAAGTTTCTGGGTTGAGAAAACAGCATAGTGTTGAGTATTGGATGATGGCTTCTTTATTTGCTGCTGAAAAAGAGGGGATTAAAAATAATGATTTGGGGAAAATGGAAGCTGTAAGAGTATTGGATCCAGAAATTGCTGATGTGTTCTTTGTGCCCTTTTTTTCTTCTTTGAGTTTTAATTTTTATGGGCATAATATGACTGATCCAAATACTAAACATGATAAGGAGCTTCAGGTAAAATTCAATTATATTGTAATGGTTTGAGTTTTTTGAGCCTTTTGGGTTCTTTTGAATTCTTATTGTTTATATTGGGTTGTTTGTATTTTTTAGTTTAGTTTTGAGTTTAAGTTGCTTGTTTATGTTCAATTCTGGAGATTTTTGACTATGATGTCTTGGTACAATGTCATAATTTGCTAATCTTTTAGTGAATTGCGAAATTGAAAAAATTGAATAATCATCGATTTTGGGTTTTTTTGAGTCATTTTGAGCGGACAAGGAATTTGAAAAAGCTGATTAGCTGGCGAATTATATAAATTGATTGTTTTGTAGTTTTTAGTTATATTGAGTTTAAGTTGCTTGTTTATGTTGAATTCTTGAGATTATTTGACTATGATGTCTTGGTACAATGTCATAATTTGCTAATCTTCCGGTGAATTTACGAAATCGAATAATTATCGATTTTGGGTTTTCTTGAGTCATTTTGAACAGGTAAGGAATTTAGAAAAGCTGATTAGCTAGCGAATTATAGAAATTGATTGTTTTGTAGTTTTTAGTTATATTGAGTTTAAGTTGCTTGTTTATGTTGAATTCTTGAGATTATTTGACTAAGATATCTTGGTACAGTGTCACTATTTGCTTTTTTTTGCAAGGGAATTGCGAATCGAAAAAAATAAATAATTATCGGTTTTAGTATATTTGTGTCATTTTGAACAAACTAGAAATTCAAAAATGATGATTAGCTAGTGAATTATATTACATTGATTGGATAGTCAATAGAAATGTTTGATTTTGGATAGAAATAGTGGAATTCTTTGGCCGGAATATGATGGATTGATGGTTATCATTGATTGCTTTGAGGTAGATTGAGGGACTAAGCTTTTTATGAGTTGATTTGTGTTTGGCTTCAAGCGAATGTCATACTCTACTTAATATAATCTCTGCATTTGATTTCTTGTTGACCGTTAGGTTTTTATTGCCCCCTAGACCGTCGAGAGTAGAAAATCGGCAAACCTAATGTCAATAATTTATGTGGACGACCATTAAAACCGATATATAGGTTTGTTTAGCTGACCCTAATCTTTTGAGATCAAGAATTGTACATTATTGTTGTTGATTGGTCGTTAGGTTTCAATTGCCCCCTTGACTACCCGAGTAGACAAATCGGGAAGTCTAGGAATGAGGGATGGAAACCTTCTTTTTCCCAATTTTGGTGCATCATTAGTTCACTTTTTCAAGGATTGGGCTGACAAGCAAGGATAAAGTAGTATAGCTTATATTGTTCTTGGCAATGTTAGGCGTCTTGCCATTTATTTTCGATTTTCAAACAGTCGATCTTCTATACTCAAACTTACTTGACGAGCGATCATTTCCCAATTCACTCAGTTTGGCCCGTGTAAAGCTCTTGAATATGCTATTGCTACGTTACTGAGCATTTGATTTTTATCTAACGACATGTTTAATCGGCAAAGTGTTTACCAAGTCATATTCTCGGTTTTAGGTTGATATATTGAAGTTTTTGAGGAAATCTAAGTATTGGCAAAGGTCAGAAGGCCGGGATCATGTCATCCCTATGCATCACCCTAATGCCTTTAGGTTTCTGCGGGAGCAAGTAAATAAATCAATTCTCGTTGTGGCAGATTTTGGTCGTTACCCCAGAAGTATGTCAAATTTAAAGAAGGATGTCGTTGCTCCATACGTTCATGTGGTGGATTCTTATACCAACGATGAAACAGCCGATCCCTTTGAGTCTCGCACCACCCTGCTGTATTTCCGTGGCAGGACTGTTAGGAAAGATGTAAGTATTGTTTCATCGGTTTATTCATGTGTTTTATATAGATGAGTACTAATGTGTCGCTTTTGCCATGTTCAGGATGGTGTTGTTCGTGCTAAATTGCAAAAGCTTCTAGAAGATTACGTTGATGTCCGCTTTGAAAGGAGTGTTGCCACAGAAGCTAACATAAAACTAGTACGTCATTAGAGCTTGTTTTATAAAATACTTTTTTTTAATAAAAACTTCGCATTTCGTAGTACATATAGATACAAGAGATTAGTCGATGATGGTTGTCATGGATAGAAATTGTTTGCTAGTCGAAAATGCCTTACTCATCTAAACCGTGGCTCAAAGAATGGTTCTTTGAATGCCGTTAATGATCCTTAATTCTTCATTGTCGTTTCACCATAACAACAATGTCGTAGCCTTTAATCCCAAAAGACTGGGACCGGTTACACGTATCAATAGATCAATTGAAGTAATCGTCCACATGAATTCTTCTTCTCCATTACAAGGTGGAGCGAGCCTTGGGAGATTTAGATGTGCATTAAAGCATAGCAGTCTTCGATTGCGAGTAGGGTGAATGCAGTTGGTGTCTCTCAAACAATTTTGTCCAAGACTCCATAATCTTTTTTTACTTTTCGGTTTGGGTCGAGGAATTGCGAGTAGGGTGAATGCAGTTGGTGTCTCTCAAACAATTTTGTCCAAGACTCCATAATCTTTTTTTACTTTTCGGTTTGGGTCGAGGAATCTACAGAATAGATAGATCATTAGAATTGTATATATCTTGACAAATAGTACAACTTAAGCTTACAAATCTCGTTCTTACAGTCTACGAAGGGTATGCGATTATCAAAGTTCTGTCTACACCCAGCCGGAGACACCCCTTCCTCATGCCGTCTATTTGATGCTATAGCCAGCCATTGTGTACCCGTCATTATAAGCGACCAGATCGAGCTCCCCTTTGAAGACGAGATTGATTATACCGAATTCTCCCTATTCTTCTCAACTGACGAGGCTCTAAAACCGGGTTACTTGATCGAGCAGCTTCGCCAATTCCCAAAGGCAAAGTGGCTTACAATGTGGAACAAGCTGAAGGACGTATCCAAACTTTACGAGTTTCAATACCCACCTAAGAGCGGTGATGCAGTGAACATGATATGGAGACAGGTTAGACATAAACTCCCTTCTACTAGACTCGCTGTTCATAGAACCCGAAGGCTAAAAATCCCGGATTGGTGGGGGAGCAAACGATGAAACATACAATGACATTTCGAGATTTTCTCGTAAAATGGGGGGATTTCTAAGAAATACCCATGAGATTCGATGAACGTGTCGATCTCTAAACGAGGTTTTCGCAACTCCGATGAAGATATATGTTTGTACTTTGTAATTGTACCTAACTGTACTTGTTTTCTTTGTACAGTTCATATTTACAGCTGAGAAAAATTCCCTAAAGGGGAATTATAGGTATTATTTACAAATGGTTTGATCTTGTGACATGATCTGATCCATTTGTTATTTGTTTGTATTCTTTTGATTTTTGTCTAAGTATTTCAGCATTATTTTTGTATTCCATTTTGATTGGAGTCTATTAAAAACACATAAGGTATAATCCAGACTGTACTGTCTGGCTTTTGATGCATTATTGCAACAAACACTACCATATTTATAGGATCACTTCCTTGTATGTAGTCGTGTAATAATTCATGTGCATTTTTTATTTATATAAAATAAAAAATAAAATTACAAAAAGGTCAATTGATAATAATTTTTTTATTATCGACAATGGTAAAATTGTGTAATTTCACTTAAGAGCCCTTTCGGCTAGAATTGTAAATGCATCATATATCGATCTCATACATGACGTTATATATTCTACTTAGAACAATGAGGAGTAAATAAAATTTGAACCTGCGAGCTCTTAACATATTGATTTTTGATATCATGTCAAAAAATCAACTCAACTAAAAACTTAAGTTGATGGTTAAAATCCCGAAATAGGTTTTATAGTTTTATTATGTTCTAACACAAGTCCATGATTCCATTAGGTTCTTGGACTGAACAAAAAAAACTAAACTAAACGTTAGAGCATAACTACAATTTTTGGATTTTGAGTTAAAACATTACCACCACGACGCAGAAACTTTTCTTAATCTTTTTTGAGCCGAGGGACTCCTTTTGATCGCGCTCTCTTTTATGGGTATAAGTTTCTACCATTCTTCTCTCCTCAGACTCTGTCCATAATTTTCAATAAGCGGGATACACTGGGTAGAATGATAATGAAGAAGTCAAAACATGTTGATGCAATTAATTACGTATGGCGTATGCATATTAATTGAAGGCTAGGTCCCCAACAGTTCTCATTGAAGTACAACCATCACTATTCATCACCAACCGCCATTCAAGTTTGGCACACGATGTACTTATTTACTCACTTATTTAGCATCCTCTACTATTTTTGATATGTTTTATTCATTTTTTATCAATTTTATTTTTAAACATGGTACACTTTTTTTTTAAAAATCTCATTCATACATTTTAATTTTATATTTCTTTAAAAAAATATTTAATTTTTCTTTGCTACTAATTTAAAACAACGGAATTGTATTGGTTAAAATTCCAATAACCATTACAATTTATTATTACTATTTCTTAAAGATGGCATTCAATCGGGCAACATGGTTTACCAATATGTGAGTGAGCACTTAAATTGTGCAGTTGGATGGGGTCCTGCTAAGAACATGTGATCCAGTCCCTTCAAAAAGTGAATTTATCAATGGTATTTTAAAGTTTTTTCGATTATCAATGGTATCCTCGTATTATTTAGCGTTTAACCGTAATTTATTCTAATTTTTTAATCTAAAATCGTTCAAAACCATTGACTTTTTTCTTTTTCTTCTATTTTTCAATTCAAAACATTAAAAAATAGCTACAAAAATGTTGTATTGCTAAAGCTTTTTTATTTGTTAGTGATAGATTACAAATAACCTCTCCACATCTTAGGGTGTATTTAGTATGCATTTTTTTCGATCAAATAAGGGAAACAGATAAGCAAATGCATTACTTTGCGTTGTTAAGATAATTAGGTAACCAATTTCGCTTCCTTCTGGTAATTGATTCCTCCAATTTGTTTTCACTTTCGAAGCTCTGGTAATACATTTTGTAAAAAAGTATTACCGTTACATAATTATACCAAACAACTGACAATAATAATCCTTATCATTTTCCTTACCCCTCCTTAAGAGTGCCCTGTCCATTCTTTTTTCACTTTTTATACTCAACACTCCCTTACTACCTATATAAAGTAGGCTTAAATAAACACGTGTTTGAAAAGATTGAATGAAATCAGAAATATATTACAAGAGATTGTAAGATTCTTATTAGTTTCACACGATAGAGAAATCAGAAACAAAATTCAAAATTTGAAAATTAAAGTTATTACTTTATCAAGAAAAAGTGATACATATTTTAATCGATATAATTGTAAAATCTTAATTTTAAAAATCTAAACTCACATTTGTTTACGGTTTCTATTTTAGTACATTTTCCTTTAATCTTGTTTTACATTTCTTATAAACTAAAATTCTGATCATAGTTTTCTATAAACGGAGACATACACAATGGCAGAAGGTCGATGACGTGAAGCCGCAGGATTGAAAAGTCAACGATCGTGGGCGCATGATGCGATCCACGACATTTATTTCAACTACTAATACTTTGACCAAAAAATTTTATACCCTTCCTTATTTGTACATTTGCTACCATTAAACGAAATATAACATAAAATTAAATTAAATGCATTAAAAGTATTATTTTTAAAATCTGAAAACATAACAAGTCAATATTATTTTAATCAACTTAATCAGTACACTTATTATTATATTTAGAAATATAAGTTGTTAAATATTGTTAAATAACGTGATAAAACCTACATGCATTTGCCCCTAATCATCATATAGAAATACGATATTTTCATCAAATTTATCCCTTCTCTTTTAGAATAAATGTTTTATTTTTATTTTATTTTGATAATTTTTTTATATGTTAATTTAACTATTTATAAAGTTATTTATCGTTCACTAATCACTAGGTTTGAGCCTCATGAAATTTCTCAATTTTCAATTCATCAATTTATATATTTTTTAACTTGGGTATAAAATATAAATGTATAAGTAAATGAATTGCCTACTCTCAGGGCCGTCGAATGGCAAGTGCAAAGCGGTCAACCGCCCAGGGCCCCGTGTTTTTTAGGGCCCAAGAAACTTATTTTTATGCGTATAAGTAATATTAATTTGAATCAAATTTATATATAACTTACATTTTTTTGCTAAATAATATGAGTTTTTAGTGTTTTTTTTGTAAATTAGATTAAATATTAACAATAAAAAACAAAAGATGTATTATATTATGCGTTATGTCTTAAGTTTTTAGGGGCCCATTTTTATCTTTTGCTCTGGGGCCCAAAAATGAACGAGACGGCCCTGCCTACTCTAAAACAAAAATAATATATATCTTTACTTGGTCAAAGAACACGATTTCAAACATTACATATTGCATATATATACCAAATCTCAAATAAAAATTGATGCTTATCCATGTTGTATTTCTTCTCTACCACTTAATCTAATATATTTATTTTTTGAAATGTTTATTCATTTGTTATCGTTGTAAAAATGAAAAATTTACCCATGATATACATTACTATAATCCAAGATATTAGTATAATTCAAATGAACAAATAATGTACTTGATACTATGTCTTTGTGTGTTAAAAATGTCGAATTCAAGATATTAGTATACTAACAATAATCGAAATTTGTTGAATCTCTAACTTGATTACAAAATCTTATCTATATGCACATTATTAATACTCATGTAACCCATAACACAATCTAATATTAAGAAAATTTTAGGAAATTTTATGTTATAATCCTGAATTTTTGACTTTTTCACTTGGTAGAAAATCTTTTTTAATCCACATGGTAACTTAATCTTTTAATTTTTCCACGTGATAGACAAAAGAAAAGGTTTTTTTGTTAAATTTACGCTATTTTAAGCAACGTCTGATATTTTATTAAAAAAAGTTGTGATCACTCTAATTGACCACATATTTTGAAATTCAGTCGAATTAAATACTAAATTTAAGGAAAAAACTAAATATTTTGTCTACCACATGAAAAAATTAAAAGCTCAAAGTCACCATGTGGATTCAAAAAAATATTTATTAAAAAAATTCAAAAACTCAAAATCAACACGTGAAATTTTCACTAAAATTTTTAGAGTAGACGTTAAATAGACTCAAACCTAAATTATCTGACCGCCAAACTCCCGATATTTATTATAGATTACACGTTAAATTCATAGAATTCGCGCGGCAACTTAACGTGGATAGATTACTACAAAAAAAAGTCGTACTTGAATTCTTGATTGAGTACAACATAATTAAAAATAATAATAATTTATAGCACGTAGATTTATTATATAATAATCATGTTAATTTGACTAAATTATCCTCAATTCTTCATCAACCATCTACTATATATAGATGTGAAGTCTTTGTTTAGCTTCCTCAATTACCATAATTTTATTGTTTTACGTCGTCTCCTAAACATAAATTATTTGCTAATGGCTAGATTTTCCGGCACAACCTTGGTCTCGGCCCTCATGTTAGCGGCGTTTTTTGCCGTGTCAGGTAAATATAATCAAATACTCGTATTTATATTGTCGTTTTTCCATCTTTATATAGGACTATGTATTCCATCTATTTCCTTAAGGAGTAGGAGGGAGAGTGCTTTTTATTTGTTTAGAAGGAGAGAGAAGAGAAAAGAAAGGAAGACGCTTGTTTTCCCTTCAAGTTTGTCCATTTTAGGAGAGATTGTATTCTTAACAAAGTTTGTCCATCTTTTCCCTCCAAATCCCTCCCTTCCAAATCGATCCCCTTTCTTTTTCTCATCCAAACAATAAATTTTTCATTCTTCCAAATTTTTACCCTTCTTTTCTCTCTATTTATCTCTATCCAAACATAATATAAGTGCTTCAAATGGATTTTATAGGATTAATACTTTTGTGTATGTTAAACTTATTATCGTCAAAACATATAGGTTGATTGACAAAAGGCTATTGATTGTTGCTTTTTTAGTTGATGTGTTTGATCAATTTAAACTGTTGGTTTTTATACTAATTGGATAAGTCGCCTGTTTAAGAAAATGTTTATTAAGTCAATTAAGTTCGTTTTTTTCATTTTGGCTTAATAGTTAGCTTTTTCAAATGTTTGAAAAGCATTTATCAAACATAATTTTAGCTTTTCGACCAGTTTAAAAATGAAAAACCAATCATAAAATCAACTCAAAAGTCATTCACTAAACATCCCAACATCCAAATATGAAATGATTAGTTTGGGAAAAAAAATTTCATTACAATTATTTGACTTTTTTACAACACATACTTTGGCATATACGGATCACGTTTTTTAGTCATTAACGGAAGAAAAAGAATTGAGCAATTAGTTTATTTGTTGAAATACTTGAAAAAATTAGGTAAATGATAGAAAAGACTAACATTAATAATCTAAAATCTTTGATTGATCCGAATAATTTTATTATATTTTAAACAACTTAACCCTTTTTCTTATATTACTGTCAAGTGTCAGACTGTCAACATACTATCTCATTTTCTAATAATTTAACATTCATCGTTAGTTTACATATATCACAAACTAAAAATAAATGTTGAATTATTTTCAAACATATAACTCATTTTTTTAATGATCTAGTTAAATACTTACTCTGTTCTTATACACGAAAAACATTATTAAATACTTCCTCCCTTCTTATATACTGCAAACATAGTCTTGTGCAATATGTCTACAATCACACTCAATAATAGTAGGAAAACACATAATGACGTATCATGTACGAATAAATTAGGATAAAATAGAAATTATGTAGTTTTTTTGTCAAAAAAGAGAAACCGTCTCTTTGAGAGATGTATCTCAAGCCCAGCCCAATAATGTTTAATATGCCTACTTACATTATCCTTAACACCTAACAATAATTTAGATATCAACTTACATCATTCTTAATGTGTACTTATAATATTTTCAAAAAATACATAATGGATCGGTCCAATTAAAAATGGTCTCTCAAAGACACCATCTCTCACAAGAATTTGTAAAAGTAACATTACAAGTATTACATTCAAAGAGTAAAGTGTCGCTAAGTATTTCAAAACGAAGGAAGCATATTAAATTATTAATATAAGTGTGAAATTGAAAGGGCTATTATGTGGAATGTGCAGCAGCTCAAGAGACAAGAACGTGCAAGTTAGCCGACGAATTCTGCGGAGGCATAGCCGCATTTCAATGTTGCGACGGATATGAATGCAAATTTGAAGGCGATTTCCCAGATGCAGGTGGAAAGTGCATCAAATCATGTCCCAAATCAGGCCAAATGTGCGGCGGATTCGCCGGAATTCAATGCTGTGATGGATACGAATGTGTGATTAAAGATAAACATATAGCAGATGCTGCTGGAATCTGTAAAAAGCGACCATCTTGCCAAAGAGCTGGCCAAAACTGTGGCGGTTTTACTAGATTTCCACTTGAATGCTGTAAAGGATTCAAATGTGTGCTCAAAAACCCTGAAATTGCTGACATTGGTGGCACTTGTCAGAGAATTTATTAGTTTTGAGTTTTATTGTTGAACGCGGGTACGAGTATGAATTTGGCGGGATATCGATTTATAAAACGGTTTGATATGAAATAAGGCTTAAAATGAAGATGAGGTTGATGTACTGTATTGTTTTTTAATACGTTTGTTTTTGTTTAGTGGTCGATAATATATGAAGTATTGTTAGTTTGTTACTATGTATGTAATAAATTTTATGATAATAATATGGAATCATGGTTCTTGTTTAAGTGTTTGATTTTGATTTTAGTTTAGGTATGTTGTCTCAAACCTATTTTTAAATATAGTGCCACAAAAACAAATTGAGGTTATTTTCTCTGTTCTGAGAAATATACTCACATTTAAATGTGACATGTGTATCAAAATATCACTATCAATATAGCAAGTATAATGGAACGGAATAATATATACTAAACCAAATCATATTCAACTCATAATTCAGCTAAACTATGCCTAAACATTTTAAAATTTTGATAAGATATTATTATTAGTAATCCACACATCTCTATTTTGATTTATAGAGCATATTGTCCAATCCTATATTGTTAGAGATTTTATTTGCGGTCTTATTTTTGCATTATGGACTAATTACCCCTTAGTGATCAATAAAAATGCAAGATGCCTATTTTTTTGTATTGATATCCATATTTTTGATTTGTATAATATCCATATTTTTGATTTGTATAATATCCATATTTTACTCGCATTCTTAAATTTTAGTAGCCGGCAATGTATTGAACAGTCAATATTTTAGGGTCCAAGAAAGTTATGTAATAGTATTCGTTCATTTGGTCCAAGGCCCAAGCACAAGCACAAGCACTTAATACTTGATCTTAATTTGTAGGTTTTCTAAGATCTCTTTTAACTTTGTAAATGTTATTATTTTGGTTAATAATGACATTATTTTCTTAAATTCTTATTCACACATATTCTCTCACTTTTAATCCTGCCGATACAATTTATGATCTCTAACAAATTCTCAATACTTGGCTCTATTATTAGTCTTGTAATCTCTACAAAGAGAGCACTAAAATATGTTTTATGTCAAAATGGTACTATGATTCTCTTGTCCGTTATTTTAGTTAACGTAAGAGGGATACCATTTTGAATTATTTTAGTGCTAACAAATTTATCAACCTGTCTCAAATTCAAAGAAATAAAATAAGTACTTGAATACTTACTACTATTATTAGTAAAGTGGGGGATAATTTGTGGGTCAGGCTAGCAGCCTAGCACGCAAGCCACCCAGGAACGATACAATCTGATTATGACACAACTTGATATGATATAATAGCGCGATAGGCCGACACATGAGCAGTCCTGCACGATAAAATTTTCATGGTTAGATCTCATATTTAAGTGATCAAACACAACACGACACGGCACTTACTTACGAAACAAATTCACATGATAAAATTTGGCACGGAGGCTAGTCAATACAATACAAATATACAATCTCCATAGTTTTAAAATACTAAATATGGACTATTACAAAAACTACTATATTTAGTATCCCCTTCCCCTGGAAAAGCATGGAAACTAGTAGAATGTAACCGTTGGAAAACTCTTGGCTATATGGAAACAACCAAGAAAGCTCGACACTCTTTTTTAGGAGTAAATTGGTACGAATCAATCATTGATTTTGCCAAAACTTCCTCAATGATATGCTAATTCAAGGACAATACCCACTGCTTAAAAATAATAACAAAATAAAAGTTGACCAAGATTCACATTATTGATTTACTAGTATTTAATATTTCTAGTATAATATGGGTATATAATCTTTGTTTGGTAGAAGGGATTTGAGGGAGGGAATGAGACTTTATTTTAAAAATATGTTTAAGTCTTTGTTTGTTTAGGGGGAATGGGAATAGAGAATGGGATTAAAATGGGGGAAAGTCCTCAAGAAAAATGTCTTGGGGGAGAGGTGGTATTTGAGTTGAGACTTGATTTTATCTCTTTCTTCCAAGTTTCTTCCAAGTCCCTACCATAACAAACAAGGGATGATACTTTTTTATTTTCAAAGTCTCAACTTAAAAGTCCTATCTTAAAGTCTCACAAGTCCCATACCCTCCTACCAAACACCCCTAAGGTAGGAGGTGCTTATCATGTATTAATCATAGTTGCACACTTGCACTAATATTGCATTTAAGTATTTGGTGGGGAGCCTTGGAGGTGCTGAAAAAGATAGGTCATCATAATCCACTCATATTAACAAAATCATTTCTTTTATTCTCATTTCTTGTTAAAACCTAATTTTAATTTAATATAAAAATTGCACGAATAAATTTATGGGGTTCTCATTTCTTACCTTTTTTGATTCTTATCTTCAAAATTTTTCTCATTATAAAATTGATTACTCCTCTGTTCTTTTAAGTTCTTTTACTATAATGGGTAGTTTCAAAAGTTCTTCCACTTTAGAATACTTTCTATTTTCGGAAAATTTTCATCTCATTTTTACCCCTTAAAACCCCACTTTCCTTACTTCACACTACTATTTAATTATTTTTTCTCTCATACTTCTAATACAATCATTATTTTACACTACTATTTAATGATTTTTTCTCTCATAATTCCAATATAATCATTACTTCCCACTACTATATAATTAAAATAATACCCAATGCCAAAAATTCCATCTTTTTTAATATTTGTGAAAAACCCAAACTGAAACATCAAAAAAGAACGAAGGGAGTATTTGTTTTTATTCAAAGGTCTTTCGAGTTGAGAGTCCTAATGACCAAAATTTCCGTTGGTAAGAATATAATATGCCTTTTTCTATCCATTTTCAAACTCTCATCATAGTTTTTAGGTAACTTATATTAAGTATGATGATGATCCTACGATTTAAGGATTATACTATTCCATCCATAATTAAAGTACTCCTGTTCTTTGTGTCAAAGACTTTGATTACAAACTCATGGACAATAGATACGGCACATCCTTAATAGTACTCCTAAGTCTTAAACAATAGAACACATTTACTCAATTAGTATTCATTATGACCCACCTACTAAGAAAATTCAAATCATATGCTATTTATCCAATAATAATAATTATAAATGGAACCCACCCGGATCCTTATCTACACTAATTTAATATTGGCACTTAAATAACCTCAAAAAAAAAAAATATTGGCACTTAAATAATACAGCATAAAGTTTAGACCTTGCCCTTCATCACAATCTACCAAATATTGACCATAATCTACCAACAATATTCTTCATTTGTGGCTGAATCAACGATCCAAACCAACTTCAATAAATCTCATTCATTTCTTTTCAATATTATAACTCCTAAATTATTTCAAATAAATTTGAAAAGAAAGATATAAGAAATGATTTAGGAGTTATAAATATTGAGAAAAAGTTATAAGAGAATCTTTTAAAATGGTTTAAGCATGTGAAAGAAGAAATATTAGTGAAAAGGGATATAAAGAATCTAAACGTGCAAATTAAGATGGTTAAAAATTAGATTGAATGGAAAAGAAGAATTCAAATAGATGACGATTAAAACTGATATATAAGTTTATATATGAAAATTGTTATTGTTTTCAAATTCAGAAAAAACATTTTTGTTATTAAAATGATGAAATTGCATATATAATGTGTTTTTCTAAACTTTGTCTAGGCAGAAGCAACTCAACATTTGAGCAAATTATATGTTCTTGTTAAGAGAATATATTGATAACAATTAAAACAATTTAGTGTCCTTGTAATTATATAATCAGAAATAGGGCAGTTTGATGCCAAACCTGATGACAGCAAGATCAAACTTGCTGTTGAAGCTGATACCTCTTTTTTATTTTGTTTTGTTTATTGATTACTTGGTTAAGTAGTCCAACCTGCATAAAAGCATAGCAACCAGCACAATAACATATAATACCAGAAAAGAATAATAATACCAAGTGATGAGAAAAAGAGGAAGCTGTTGAAGGAAAGAGACACTAAACTTTAACATATACCAAATATAAATTATACTTAAAACTTGAATGAGACAACCTGGAAAATACACCCAACACACTTCACCCAAAAATATACTTCAAACAAAGAAAATCGAACGTTGGCCTAATAGTTTAAAGGTTTTTTCTTTCACGCTCGTAATAAGTAATGGTGAGCTTGTTTTACGGACCAAAAAAGCCGCCCGCAAGTTTTTTTAAAATTAAAATTCTTATTCGACCTCTAAAATTTTTTAAGAATTTAGTTCTTGAATTAAGTTAGTCACTTCACAAAAAATACTGAAGATTTCCCACTAGTAATAAAAAATGAATATTACCGCCTATAAAAAGATTAATTCTTCTTCCTTCTTGCCTATAAAAAATTATCTTTTTAACTCCAAATAAAAACAAAATATATTAAAAAAAGAGAGAGAAAGTGAAAGGAGGAGAGGAAGAAAGGAACTTGCAACTAGGAGTAGAGTCTGAAGCAACACTTAAGAAAAAAGCTTTAGTTACACCTACCTCTGTGACTCAGTATAGTCTTTTCTTTTAAGCAAAAATCACAAAATCTCTCCATCAGAGAATCACACCATTTTTTCAGAGAATTCCATTATTTCCACCTTTTTCGGTCTCCATTTCTGAGCCTATACAAAACACAAAAATAAATAAATAAATAAAATAAAAAATTTCAGTGCTTAACAGTGTATGCTAACTTAATGGGGTCAATTCAGACTCCATTACCAGTTCGAAGTTCAGGGTTACTTGAAAATTCATGTGGATATCTGCTCCAGGAACTGCAGGCAAGTTTTAATTTTTGCTATAATATACAGAATAATTTTAATATAATAAACTACATATTATATTTATTTCTTGTGACCGTTATATCCTGTTTGAGATCTCAGATGATATGGGATGAAATTGGAGAAAATGAAAGTGAAAGGGAGAAGATGTTACTTGACATTGAACAGGAGTGTCTGGAAGTCTACAGAAAAAAGGTTGATTATGCAAACATGGCGAGATCACGTCTGCATCAGGAACTGGCTGAATCTGAGTCTGAGTTTACTCAGCTTCTTCTGTCTCTTGGCGAACGGTCTCTTCCTGAAAGGGTAATTCATCCTTGCTCATCTTAAATTTTGTCCTACATACCGTTAAAAATCATAAATTGAATTTGAAGAATTTATAATCCCAAGCTTGGATAAATGAGGAGAGTAATAGGTTTGTGACAATTGACAATAGCTCAATATAACTTAATCGCATCCCATAATCATGAACTAAATACCAATTCCTGAGCGGCAATTCCTATTCATGAGAAGCACAATTGGAGCCGATCTGTTGGTTTATGTAGCCAACCACAATTTTTGAAATTAAGGCTTTGTTGTTGGATACATTATAGGATGGCAATGTTACAGTGTTAGAAAAATAATTTCAGGACAGAACATTCAATAAACAAAGAGTACGAAGAAAAGTAGTGTCAAAAATTCTCGCTCACTGATAAGGGTAATGTAAAAATGCAGTTTTTGATGGCGATTGTGGTAATGGTCAAAATGATGTGGTAACTGACATAGTGATGTAGTGATGCGGTAGTAAGGTGATGCAGATAGTGTACCGCTACATATGACCCAAACTATAAAAATCCTTTGAATAGCCCTAAAACGCAGGTTTTTTACACCCTTACAATTCCGATAGTATCAATTCAGTATATTTGAAAATCTTAATGACTAGAACAATAGATGTAGTGTTGTTTTGCACTAGGCTTAACAGTTACTACTGATATGTGAAGCATTCAAAACAATATAATTCTATGATGAGAAGAGTATCAGTACTCACTTATGTAACATAGTAAAGTAAGTAGCAGAAAATATTACAGTACCAAAAGAGTTACTTCCAAAAACAGAATATTGAACAAAATTTGCTGTGAAAGATTGAGTGTGTACATGTAGTAAAAGCAGAGATGATAGATCTCATCAGTCATTAGTCACATAGAGCTAACTTACCTTTTTTCCAAACAGCCAGAGAAGAAGGCCGGCACCCTGAGACAACAAATAGATTCGCTCACCCCAGCATTAAGGGAGATGAGGCTAAGAAAACGAGAGAGAATAAACCAGTTCCAAGCTGTTCAAGGGCAAGTACAGAAAATTAAAGCAGAAATAGCTGGTCTTTCTGAATATGATGATTCTGTATCAGCTATGAAAGTCAATGAAAATGATCTTTCATTGAAGAAACTTGAGGAATACCAAGCTGAGCTGAAAAAATTGCAAAATGAGAAGGTATTATAATCATTATCTCAATAATAGTCCTATCATCCCTATATAACAGGGCACATTTCATTTGAGATCTTTTTGATGAATGGAATAAAAATACAGTAACTAATAACAAGTAACAATCCTACACCATCTAGTGCTTTGTGTGTAAACCAAAATGTAAGTTAAATATATAGGAAATTCAAAGTTTAATTTGATAATAAAAATGGACTGTCTCAATTGGGAACCAGTTAAATAGAAATGCAGCATGTTATTATATAAGAAATGAAGAGCATCCAGAATTGACAGAAGCTCAAGACTAATTTTCTTCATTATTCAATGTAAAGAGCAACAGACTAGAAAAGGTGGAACAGTATTCCAGCCGGATCCATAACCTGGCTGCAGTATTGGGTATGGATTCTTCAATGACTATTACAAAAATTCATCCAAGCTTAAACGAGTTGTGTGGCGGTATTGCCAAGAATATCAGTGATAACATTTTGGCTAAACTTGAAGAAACTGTAATATCTCTAGAAGATGAAAAGCAGAAGCGTATTGAAAAGGTTAGAGTGGTTTACCTCCTCTTCCAAACAGCCATATCGTATCTATTGTTTCCACCGAGAATCTACCTATTCGTAAAAAATTAATGCAGTATTCTATTTATTTCAGCTTCATCATTTAGGTAAAGCATTGTTAGACATGTGGAAGCTTATTGATACACCAGAAAAGGAGCGCCAACACTTTTTCCATGTTGTAAATTTGTTGGCTATCCCCTCTGAACAAATAACAAAACCTGGAAGCCTCGCCGTTAACATTATACAGCAGGTCAGTTCATGATTAAGTTGATTTTTCAATTGAAAGATATGAAACATCATTATCGCAGCTCACAAATTGTGTGATTTGACCTACTTTATCAAGGCTGAGACTGAAGTAAAGCGACTAGATGAACTAAAAACAAGCAAGATGAAAGAGCTTTTTGTCAGGAAACAGTTTGAGCTTCAAGAAATATGCAGTAGATCGCACATGGAGATTCCTTCACCATCTGAAATGGAGAACATTACTCACCTAGTGGACTCAGGTAAGAGATTACCAGCAAATATCTTAATAAATCCAAGTTGTTACTTTCCAAGTTTCCCATGTCAATTGAGCTCATATAATCATAAAATGTGACTAAAGGGACAATCGATCTGGTCCATCTCCTCAAGAGCATGGATGAACAGATTACTAAAGCAGAAGAAGAAGCGTTGAGCAGGAAAGCCATAATGGAGAGGGTAGAGAAGTGGATGTTGGCACGTGATGAAGAACGATGGTTGGAAGAATATAACAGGGTAAATATTTTTATATTCCAGCAATTCCGATAGATATATTTATCTGAGCCTAGATTGAACTGCATTATTGTGTCTCCAGGATGAAAATCGATATTCAGTAAGCAGAGGTGCTCACAGGAATCTAAAACGTGCAGAAAAGGCCCGAATTACTGTCACCAAGATTCCAGGTTTACATTAAGTAGCAATTGCATGATTTCTTTACTAACAGAATAACACCTAAAATTCTACAACTTTTCAGGACTGGTGACAGATGATGCTAAGAGTAAACTGTGCAGAAGCTATCAAACTAAATCCCAATTCAATTGCTAGCATTTAGAACTGATTTACATTGCATTGAGAACTTCATTATAACAATTTTTAAATTTCAGTGATCCAACATATCAGTTTACATTAGTTAGTTAGATGTATTGTGCTTTATAGAAAATGCTATGCTACAGCATAATACTGAAACATTACCAGTCAGATCATAAGTATCTCACACCTAGACTTGCTTGCAGCTTCAGTAGATATGTTGATCTCATTGACTAAAGATTGGGAAGAAGAAAGAAAGAAAGTGTTTTTATATGATGAGGTAACATGTTCACTTCATACTTACTATTCTTACATCTTTCTATCCAAAGCTACATAAACTTAGATAGCGTAAGCTAGATAATTTTAATGTCCAGCCAGGGTATGTGATGACTATTACGTGTGTGGTTTTAGGTACCTCTGCTAGCTATGTTGGAAGAATACATCACATTGAGGCAGGAGAAGGAAGATGAGAAGCAAAGGCAGAGGGTATGTTTTAATTGACAAAGTTCTATATAAAGACCCATCAATCAGTAGTATTTAATCATGGTCGATAAACATGTACACAGTACAGATATGCACGAGACAGAGAGAGAACAATGTAATAAAAACAGCATTGAACTATCAGTAATACAGACTAATCTATACTACAAGTGGACATATATAGAAGAAATATAATGGCAACATTTGCTGTTCACCTGAATATTATATTAATCTGGGTACTTTGAAATTTTCAGTTGGAAAAGAAAAAAGTAGCAGCTGGGCCAAACAATATTTCATTGAGTCCTAGACCAGGCACCAGTGCACGAAGTGCACCAAACAGGAGTTTAAGTGGTACTTTCAATGGTACCTCCCCCTCACACAGGAACTTGAAAAAAAGTCCGGCAAACAGGAGATTGTCATTGGGTGCACAGCATGGAGGATCAAACAGTTTCAACCTACGGAGTTTAGGCACATCGTTCATACAGGAAGGCACCAAGCCATTAACACAACAAATGTATGCTCGATCAGAATATGGCTCTCACCTAAGAGACGAAACGGCTTCAGTTGTATCAACCTACTCAGGGCCTTTGTCTCCTGAAAGCTGAGAGCACTCTTGTAAGAGTTTGTGATATAACATAGATCTGACGTTTTGTGCAAAAATAAAATCAGAGATTGATTGACGAACCCCGCACCCTTGTTTTCCCCGTATACATACACTCTCGTAGTCCCGTTTGTGAAGTTCTCTGCATTCATACAGGAGGAATTATATGTACAAATTACTATGTAGTGTTTTCAATGGACAAGTTTGTGTAAAATAGAGCTCTCTCTTCTAAATTTACAGTACAGCTCAGCTCATTTAAGTAGATGCTGCCGACAAGCTAATTTACTAAGCTCTTCACTGCACTTAAGTACTCTCCATAAATGAATCTGACATCTGGACACTTTAACTAAAACCAAAATCATGCTGAAGTCCTATGTCACTCCAATGATTGTTGTACCTGTAGTTCCTATATTGGATCTTTGATTCAAGGACATGTAGAATACTTCAACTGATCATCTGCATTCTGATCCACCGTCCACTAATACAAAATCATTTAATGATATTGTCAAATCTAACACTTAAAAAAGAACCCACTTACGGTAAAGCTTTCTGGACTACATAGTATTGCTGAAGTTATGAGAAACAACAAAACTCCATATATGCATTGAAATAAATTGCTAAATGTCTCAAACAAGAAAATTCGCAATAAACTCCAACTCCCAAGTAATCCTCGAGCCTAGGATAAGTGACTACGTGTAAGAGGTTGACAGTTTACTTTGGACAATATATTTTGGATGGTAATTATGGAATCAATTCATGATGCTTTCAAGTCTAACACTCATACCAAATACCCATGTAAAACAAGAATTCCTAGACCAATAATGTAGCTAAAATTATGAATAACAACGAAATTCCATGTTTGATATACTTCGCTGTGAGTCAAACAAGAAATCTCAATGATTCCAACTTCCCAACAACCTTCCATTACCATTCTGCCTAGTTGAAATTCGGGGGTTGAATATACGCAACCTTACACACAAAAAGGCAGTTTCATCTGACCCTTGTAATGCCAAGTAATAAATTTGCATATTGCATATGAGAGTGTCTTCCCTCAAATACTCATCCAGAAGTATAAAAGATTTTTGAAGCGGAACAAAGTGCCCATAAACAAGAGCTTCTAAACAAAAGCACAATATCCCATTCAAATCGCAGCACGAAAGCTAGCCACCCACAAGCCAAGGATAATCACAAGGGTTAACCTCACAGTGGTTTGAAAACACATAGATCCACTGCCAAGTTGGCTTCCTCTGATCTCAACCATCAATTCCCATCAACAATGTTTTCTATAACCAACAAAGCTATCATGCTAGAAATTTCAACATCTAAGTACTCTAGTACAGTACTAGCAATAGTCATTTCTGTCTAAAGCCAACCTAATCATGATATCAGAAATCATTTTTTTACAGACAAGTTTTTGTTTTGCTTTTATCATATTGAAAATTTGTAATAAGTATAGCTATCAAGTATGAAAGAAGCATGGTCAAAATTTCAGTCCAAACAACTATTCTTACGTTACCAAATCGAAGTTAGCACTAGGTTGCACCAAATCAGTGACTGGTGAAGAGTGAAGAGGGTGGCGTTTAATTCGCAAATATGACAATCGCAGCGGATATGACAATTGGCGAGCCATCCAATACGAGGACATCTATTTAAAAAAATTGCCGCACATACAGATAATATTATATTCACCACAAATCGCAATTTAAAGGATTGAATATAATAATCTTTCTTCATTCAATTATAAGTGTGGAACATCTACAAGCACACCAAGCATCAACATTTCATCAAAATACACAAGAAAGCACATAAAATCCCCAACCCTAACCCTAATTTATAAATTCAATAGTATCTGGTGTCTTACTAAACAAGCTGTCGATACGGTAGTATAAGGAGAAATAACATGCTTCAGTACTTCACCTTAACCCCCCGATTGCCAAGATGATGATCAGACGGCTAAGAAGGCACCAGAAGCAAGTCCAGCAAAAAATCGCGAGTTGCTTGGCGTCATTTGACACCGACTATTCTCGACATAATTTTAGCGGAATCTTCGGCACGAATTTTGGTGGAATAATTCGAATTGTGCATCGGAAGATATTCTACTGATGTAAAGTCATGGCCGGTTCTCGTAATCTTTTTCACTCTTCCTGTTGGAAATTAGGGTTTTAGCGTCTACATTGAGTTGTTGTTCTTCTTCATTAAAATAACGGGAAATCGAAAAGACAGAATCACAGAAGGGATTGATAATATAGGAGCCAGGAGGGAAGGAGGTGGTTAAAATGGCGGGAACTTGCTTAAACGGCAAATAAGTTCGAAAAATCATCACGCAAATTCTCGTGACGGTCTTTTTGAGAGATCATCTCTGATTGGGTTGGTCTACTAGGGAAAATATAAAGAAAACGTATGCAATAAGCTTTAATGGATTAGGAATGAGAAATTAAACGTCTATCAGAAAAACGGTCTCTTAGGAGACTAGCTGAAATCAACAAGAGTTAAATTTTTGAAAGAATATTCGGAAAAAATTTTGATGTTAAAATAAGTTTTTTTTTATCGATTTTCTCAAAATAAATTTTATTAGGAAAATTTGTTACAAGTGCCTCAAACTATCACGTATAATTAATCTGAAATAATTCATATTGTTAGTAAAATCAAAACAATTTACGGTTGTTAAAAAAAAATGTGACTTGAGTCTTGTATTAAATAATCATGTGTTAAATGACAATTAAAGTGTAGAAGAATTATGACTTAAAAGTTAGAAGTAGGGTTTTTTATGAATTACAGCCTCAAAGTTTTCTCGTTTTATGAATTACAGCCGCAAAGTTTTTTTTTTATGAATTACAGCCTCAAACTTTTGATTTTCCCTCAATCACGGCCAAGTGACCGGTTGACACCGTTGACCAGCTTATTTTACCTTTGACTTTCTTTTTTCCTGATTTTTCCTATTTTTTTGAGTTTTCTTTTTTCTTTTTTCTTTTTTTAATTTTATTCCTTCATCCTCCTCACATCTTCATCCTCTCCCTCCTTCTTCTCCATCATCTTCATCCTCTTCATCCTCCATTAATTTTCAAAATCACCATTAATCTTCAAAGACCCAATTTCTCTTCAAAATTCAAACTCTTGATTTCTTCTTCACCATCTTCATTCTCCACCATTTTCTTATCACCACCATTTTCATTCTCCATTTCCATAACTTTATTTATCAAGCTTTCTTTTCAAAATTCAAACTCTTGATTTCTTCTTCACCATCTTCATTCTCCACCATTTTCTTATCACCACCATTTTCATTCTCCATTTCCATAACTTTATTTATCAAGCTTTCTTAACTCTTTAACTCTTATTCCAGACCATCAAATTTATCATCATAATCCACACAAAATTCCTGTAATACTACAAAATTTAAAAAAAAAACGTGAAAAAAAAACCATTCGAAAAATGTGTGATACTTGGAATTATTGGGTTTTCTAAATCTAACCATTTCTAAATCCTTCTTAGTGATAAATCCTTCCACTAGTTCATCCTCCATTATATGTGTGCTACTTATAAATAACAAATTGGGTATGTTTTAATTTTCTCAAATGACTGAATTGGACAGAAAAATATGAATATGGAAACAAAAACCTAGAAATGAAAACACAATTTTGGAAAAACCCATGAAAAAGCTGTCAAAATTTAGGCAAAACCCATGAAAGGAAATTCAAATTAAACAAGAAAAATCTGAAATTTCCAAAAACCCATTTGAAATTTTTAGTTTTTAAGGTAACCCATTACAATATGAACAACATTACAGATATGAAATTTCAAAAGTGTTAAGAGAAAAAGGAAAGCTAGGAGAGGAACTATTCATGAGAGCAATATCAAAGGAGCAATAAAGGTGGGTTTTTTTTTCTATTGTTATTCTCTTTTTTAGTTAAGAAATGGGCATTGTTAATGCAATTATTAATTATTAATATCCCTTAATTGAAATATTAATTGGGTTCACTTTGAGATTTGAAAATATTTTTTGAACAAGCATTTGGGGAATAACCCTCATTTTTCATCTACCCAATTGGTTCAATTACTTGAAAATGAGGGTTTTAAGAGTGGTTCAAGTTCAGTATCTCGATTTCAAGGTTTCAAAGAAGGATTAGGCAATTCAATTACCTCAATTCTGGAATTGATTTTGGGTTGATTTCGAATTGGATTGAAGGAGATTGTTCAAAGTTCTAAAGATTGAGGACCTTCAAAAAATATACCCAGAAATTTTATTTGAAATGGGATGAAGATGATTATGAAGAAGGAAGAAGATGATGAAGATGATGAAGAGGATGGAGGAATTAAATTAGGGTTCTTCTAAAGGGGAAAGAATTCTAAGGTTTGGACTTTGGAAAGAAATTGGGTCTTTGAAGATTAATGGTGATTTTGAAAATTAATGGAGAATGAAAAAGATGAAGATGATGGAGAAGAAGGAGGGAGAGGATGAAGATGTGAGGAGGATAAAGGAATAAAATTAAAAAAAGAAAAAAGAAAAAAGAAAACTCAAAAAAAAAAAAGGAAAAATCAAGAAAAAAGAAAGTCAAAGGTAAAATAAGCTGGTCAACGGTGTCAACCGGTCACTTGGCCGTGATTGAGAAAAAATCAAAAGTTTGAGGCTGTAATTCATAAAAAAAAAAACTTTGCGGCTGTAATTCATAAAACGAGAAAACTTTGAGGCTGTAATTCATAAAAAACCCTTAGAAGTAACAAAGTTATTATTAGACTTTAAGCATGTATATGTGGTAAAGCATACTCCAAGTCATGAAATTGTACACTCTCATTGTGTGCATAAAACAAAGCAATAGAGTATTTCACATGGATTTGTCATTAATAAATAAGACAATGTACTACACACTAGCTATGGGTGCATATGGAGAGACCATAGGGGACCTTGAAGACTGTGCAAGAAGGTTGGAAAAGGTGTCAAAAAGCAGCCTGATAGCTGCTCGACCGAGGCCAAGTCGAGCCAACTACATACCATGTTCTGTCCTTTTCTTTTCACGTCTGCTGGCTGCCTTGATTCCGTTTTGGCTATTTATTTCCCAGGTCCCCTTTGTCTGTATATTGTTGTATACTTGTATTCCTTTAGTGTATAGTGTAGAGAGGCAAGCTAAGAGCTAGAGCCTCCTATTTATCATTACTATGCTCTCTTTTAATTCTATACTCAAATGTATAGCTCACACTACTCTCACTAATGTAATTCCTTTAACATTGTAATGAGCTTTCAAGCTTATATATCCTTTAAACTCATATAAAAGTTAATTTGAGTATATTATACTAGTATGGAAACTCATGCAATGCACGAATTTATGAGTATGAAAGACGTAAAAATATAACTTCAAAAAACAATCCAAATATATATTATCATGATCAAATTTATCGAATATATGACTTTTTTGTAGCAAAAATCAAATACTATTTTTTTAAATTTTTTGTTAAATATATCACTAATTCATTCTTTTATATATATATATATATATATATATATATATATATATATATATATATATATATATATATATATATATATATATATATATATATATATATATATGAAGAAGTTCCAGTGAGAACCATCCTTATATGAGAACCGTGAGAACCAATTAGCCTTACAAAAAAGTGTTACTTTTTATTAAAAAAGTGTTACTTATGGGTAAAAAAGTGTTACTAAATTTTATGATACTATTGGGCAAAAATGTGTTACTTTAAGAAAAAAATTCTGAAAAAAACACAGAAAAAGGTGTTACTTTTTACATAAAAATGTGTTACTTTTCGAAAAAAACGTGTTACTTTATTTTTTTGAAAAAAATATTTTTTTTGAAAGTAACACATTTTATGCTAAAAAGTAACAGTTTTTTTTTTGAACAAAAGTAACGTTTTTTTGTTCAAAAGTAACACATTTTCTTTAAAAAAGTAACACATTTTTATTAAGGCGATTGGTTCTCACGGTTCTCATATAAGCTTGGTTCTCATCGGAACTTGACCATATATATATATATATATATATATATATATATATATATATATATATATATATATATATATATATATATATATATATTATATAATTTTAGTTTTTTTTTTTTTTTTTGAAAAGTATCAAATTTTAAGTTAGATATATAAAATTGCTAATTCAAGCGAACATATCTTGTGGTATGAAAAATTTGGGAGTACATAGGTATGTTACATCCGTTCTAAAATACTTGCTAGTGACATGTAAGGGACCATCACGGTATCCCGCATAAGGCAGGGTCCGAGTGAGGGTTTTCTTTTTCTTGAAAGATGCGGACAAATCATACTTGTACCCCCAAAGAAGGAGTAAAGAGAGATGCGCACAGTCAAGAAACCCCCCAAGTGACATGTCTAGTATAAAAAGTAATAATGGAATATTAGAAATACTTATTTCGTTCCATAATACTTGCTACACTTCACTTTTTTACGCAATCCGATGCACAACTTTTATCATTACTATCTTAACCTACACTAAGCTAAAAATTATAAAAATTAAATACTATAAAAGTATGCAATTAATTTCAAAAAATAAAAGTATGCAATTATACGATTCAAATAAAATTTCACTTCACTATATTTCTTCTTATACATTTATTTCAAAACGGAGGAAGTATAACCTAATAATTTACGTTGGTTCCTTTTTCGGCGCCAAAACGTTAGATATCTTACATCCCTAGATCGCAGAACCAAACGACAAGGAAGTTGTAAGGAATTCGTCGTTTCGTTTCTTTCTTCTCCAATGTTTTCAAATTTCATGTTTCATGATTCAGTTTTTATGGCCGTTTCCGAAACCAAATTCACCAATTCAACAATGGCTGAATTTGTACTTCAACATCGGATCTTCTCCGCAATTGAGGTGCATCAAACCTAATACTTCATGAAATAGTTTTTTTGCGGAATTCGTCAAACAATAACGTAAGTTAAATACTACATCGCTCAATATTATAATCTTCTCTCAAAATTTTGCTTACTGGTTGCTTATGTACTAAAACTGTGTTGAATTGAAAAGATTGTGCGGCGATTTTGAGATTTGGATTGAACAACGTTCCATCATCAAACGCGTTATAGGCAAGTAGCCTTGCCGTTTTCAGTTATAACTAACATTAAATGTAGTTCCCACATAGAAGGAATTTAGGTTTGGATGTACATAACGTAATCTACATTAGCATAACAAGACAATGTTCCTGTTGGAATCGAAACAATTAACACATTCGGTAAGGATATTGAAAATGTCTTTTTACTCTACAAATGGTTATGAATAGGCAGTAAGATTTCTTGTTGCTATTTAGATTGCATTGAACTTTATTCTACACAATTGAACAAATGAGCGCCAGATAGGTGTTATGGGGACCTCCTCTTAGAGTGTAAGAGTGTAAGAGTTTAAGAGTGTAAGAAAGGTTGCTTAACCTTTCTCTTAGAGTGCACAGTGGCCTTTAGCTTTAGATAAGGAGTATTAGGGCTTGTTTGCGGATGTTAGATCCTTGGCTTAAGTGTGCAATGATAGCTTGAAAATATTGAATGCTTAGAATTGCTTGTATACTAAGAGTTAACATACCTTTTGTAGTGCATAACACTGTATATTTATAGTAGTGAACTTGGAGAAAGGTTTTCAAAACCCTAAAGGCATATCAGACTTTTTACCTCTAGAGAATCTTTTTAGGGATCATTAAAATGTGTAGGGTATCAGTAGATTGTTCGACAGAAATGATGTGGAGCTTATTGATTGACTGATTCCCACTTTACATTTGTCATTTTGTCATTTAGTGGTGAAATCAGTAGTACTGTACGAGATAGATAGCGGTGCCTTGCTTTGGACAAGTGTAGTAGCTTTTATCACGCGACCACAACTGTCATTGAACACGTCATCATAACCGTTGTAGTCTTCTCAAGGTGTATGTACCTCTGTTTGCATATGTGTTTCTCCCAAGGGTCAGGAGTTGTATATCACTTCTGAGTTCTGTGCGTCCTATCATCTTGGGCCTTTATGTGTGGTTGTCTTGACCTTCCTGAAGGTTATAATATCTTTCTCAGGGAGTTGGGAGCTCTGAGGAAATATTTATCAGTTTATTTTCTACTCAGAGGAGCGGCAAAGGATCCCTCTCTTCTGAAAGGATCTCAAGAGTGAGTGTCATTGCTTTAGGATTGGTTGTGCCATGTGTCAGGGTGCTGGGACCCTGGACTTCTGGCACGTACATACAATGTATCTATCAGCACTTAGTAGCAAACACCATCATGTGCTGCTTCACATTAGAAAGAACAGCGAATCCTTAACTCTTTTAAATTATTCTGATTCAGGATATTAGTGATGATTTACTGTTAGCAATTTTTTGTTTTTTTAAATTAATTAAACTAATTATTTTTAGTCAAGGATGCTATATATTCAGAGACACTGATACTGATTGCAGCTGTCACAATAAAGTTCACAACTCTTTTATTGAGGACAACCAAGTTTACGTAGTAATTTCCCGAGCCATAAGACTTTAGTGATCATTTTAGCAATTCCACAAAATTCTGCTTCGGCACTTGATAAGCCTATAACCTTTTGCTTCTTACTTTTTAATGTTACTATGTTTTCTAAAGCATCCTAAAGGAGAATTTCTTTCATCTCTATCTCCAACCCAATCGTTATCCGTGTATGCTTGAAGTTGAAGATGATTGTTTTTCTGAACATGATAATTCTTCCTAGAGTTCCTTTAAGATATCTCAGGATCCGAATAATTGCCTCCATAGTCCATATGTTGGATTTGTGGGTCTTCATATGAGATATCTAAACGGGTATAAGAGAGATAGATAAATTTTTCCACCATAATATCTTACACAATCTACTGGTTGTGCTTTATCAATAATTTGTACTCCATGATTGACTACTATGGAGTATTTGCTGGTTTGCAATCTAACATCCTTGTTTCTACCAAGAAATCAAGGATATACTTTTGAGTAATGAAAACACTCATTTTTGACCTAAGGTAGGGTTTGGGGTCTCATATATACAAAATCTTACCCTTGTTATTGATAACTTAAAGGTTTATTTTATGATTGACCTTTAATATGACCCATTAAATTCCATAAACAAGGGTAAGAGTAGTTGCTATTTTTTTAGCTAAAAAATAAGGAAAAAAACAAGTGGATGGATTGCATATGTGGCTAAGATGAAAATAGGGAAAAAAAATTATGAAAGAGATTAAAAGATAAATTGTGAGACTATTCACTATAGCCTAAAATACAAATGATTTAAAATCAAAGGGATGACCTGATTGGCAATGGAAAAGTATGTCAAACTGACTGGGGGAATAACACCAATTTTTACTAAAAAAGTTTTTAAGTGTCGCAGTCAGATAAGCAACTTTGCGGTCTGTAAAATTCGGTGACTTTCTTTTCTAAGTATGGGAAGGTCCAGTAACAGGAGATTTTTGCTTGTCTCTTTACTTGTATTGGAAAGAAATCTTACCAACTATGTTGACATCCAAAGTACCCTCTCCTTTCTCTTTCTAGTTTATTTGTTTATTTGGAAATGGTTGTATGCGTGGATGCTGCCGGCCCCAGCTTCTAAGATAATGTTAAACAATGAATCTTAACATTGCATTCCAGTCTGATCTAGTTTTCAATTTTCTTCTTGAATGTGCTGCTACTTCCACTCACTGAGGTTCTAAAAAATTATTTTAACTAGAAAGTTGCTTTTATTTATATGCATTTGGTTCTTTTCACAGATTTCCTCTAACTGATTTCAAGCGGCTACTATACTATTTCCTGTTTGTGATGGATTATCATTTCTCTTTTCTGTACACACTTCTGACTGTAACATCCCTAATGGTCATTAGGCCGTCCAGGTATTTAGTTAAGTGGGGCTTTGTCATGTTTTATTATGATATGCCTTTGGACCATTGGTAAAGTGGTTTTTGTGATCTCTAGTATTACATTGTAACAATGAAACTCTACGGATAGAAAGGGTCCACGTGCCCCCTGACTTTTCTTTCTCGTGTTAATTATTACTTGGTCTTGTACTCTTGTGATTGTAATGTGCTGCATTTCCTGCAGGTCCCAGTTTATTTTGCTGTAACAGATTATAAAGGAACTGTTTCTGTGCCAGATGTGTTTCCAATTGGCCTACCATCAGATAATCTCCTTTCCTAAATTAAGGTTTTTTTTTGGATTTTATCTTCTTATCTGTTGAGTAGGATATATGTGTAAGTTTTATAGTGATTTTTGTGTGTTGCTTTAAGGTCCTTAAATTATCTTTGTTTATGCACACAATAATGAGTCGTTGCAATCAATCATTTACATTTTACTAACATAGTGTTATTTGCATACTCTAGTGATAAGTGTCTTCTATCTGAATCTTATGATGATACAAATTATCATCTTAATAGTTCTTATAAAACTGGCCGTTTAGCTAATCTACCAAGACATTCTTAATTACGCTAGTATCCAAGTTAATTTATAATTAATCAGGAGTACCTTTGTTTTTTTGCAACTAATTACAAGCTCTAGGTATGAATTTATGAATTTTCCTATATCGAGTCACAATCTAACTCTATTGTCTCCTTTACTTGTAGAAGTATCATATTTTAAAACCATCCTATTTTGTTACTTTGGATCCTTATTTTTTTTTCTTTTGACAAGTAATTAATTGAAAACTGTATTGAGTGAGTTTTGTTTAAGCTAGAACTTGCAGAAAATCTATATGTATTTGCATTTATCATCAAGTATTCTAACAAACATCCTTTATTGGGAATGAAGTAATTAGATCATTCGTATGCTGGCATTTGCTATTAGGCTAGTGCTTCTTACTTTATAGTATTCAAAGTGAAATTATTGAGTGTCTGCCAACTAAAGGCAGACTAAAGAATGCTTTTCCAAATCTCTTTCATCTTTTTCTATATAGGTAGATCAAAGTCCTGAAAATTACAGGCAACATTATGCTGCTTTTACTGCTAATCTCTGATTTGCTTGAAGGGTTTTCATATACATCTAACATTTACTGACCAATTGGAGTATAGTGTACTTTTATCCGATTAAAACAGTTCCAGAAAACGTTTATTGAGTTTAATGAGATCCCCTGGCCATAATGTAGCCTTGAACTTGAGGAACAGAAGATCGAAATCTACTTTTGCTTTGTTTCACTCATAAGGCGTTATCCTGATCTCCATTGATCCAATCTGTATCCCTAAAAACAGAATTAATGTAACATTGCACCTTTGAATGTTCTAGCTCTCTGAACTAATTTGAGAAGTCTGCATCTATCTTGCTCGAGCATGCTCACTTAGCTACTAGTGTAACTATGTGAGACATTAACATATTCAATAAGCATGTGCCAGATCTTCCCTTTCAGGGAAATTTGCTTGCTTGATGTGGTCCAAAATGATGTGTGAAAGTTTCAATAATGTGTGCTTAAATTTCTAATTTTGTTTCACTTGTAAAACTACAGGATTGTGCGACGTGGTTTAATTCTAGGATCCATTTTTTTTCATATTATAATCCTGGCATGTATTGACATCTGCGTACATAAAACTCATCACATTTTGGTCCATTGTAATGAGGCCAGACTGTGATACTAATGTGCAAAGTCTCATATAACTGATCTCTATATGACATTAGAATGTAGATGAATCTTATAACACTCCATGTCATCTTGAGAGAATACTCTTGATCCACCTTTTCTCTTATAAATATCCTACAACCAATAACTAATTTTATTTACCAATCATCTCTTTAGTACCTAATTCAACAACTAACAAAAAAGACAATGCTA
Organism: Amaranthus palmeri; assembly: GCA_019776075.1. Classification (NCBI taxonomy): domain Eukaryota; kingdom Viridiplantae; phylum Streptophyta; class Magnoliopsida; order Caryophyllales; family Amaranthaceae; genus Amaranthus; species Amaranthus palmeri. The sequence goes on from JAAKBH010000292.1 coordinate 1,216,479, forward strand.
TCAGCTAGTCGGACAAGCCAACTAAACCAATCAACAACCAACTGTTAAAAACATCAATGCAAGGAAAAAACTTGCAGGGCATATTTTCCAAGTGTAGGGATAGATACAATGAATTGCCGGCATAGAATGCCACTGCAATCAGCATAGCTGAATAGGAGGTATGACTTTGGTAAAATCATTTTCAAGACTTTAGCCTCTTGACAACCAGTATAGAAATCCAGTCATGTGGATAATTGATAGATATCTTTTTGTTGATGAGACAAGGCAAAAAGGGAGATGTATTACTAGATGGTTGAGTGGTAAAATCATTTTAGCTCTTGTTGGATTTTTGCTTGGTTCTATTTTATTTGATCTTTCTTTACTAGGGTGCATTGCCTGGTAAAAAAAGGTAATGTTTGCTAATGAGTGATTGGTAGATTTCCACTAAGTATAATGTGAGAAACTTTGGCCAATGGCATGTGACTCTGAAATTTGATTGGTTAAAGAAGACGATTATATGTTTTCGAGGCGAGTAAATTTTTGACAGCAAATAATGCTGAATATTTATTAACTTCATTGATAAAATAATTAGATTTCAAGGTAAAGTAAAATGATTGAACTAAGATTTAGGAGGGTTTTGAGTGGAAGTTGATGAGGTTTGTTTTATCAACAATATTAGTTTCCAACGTACCATACTTGAGAACATTTAGGTACTTGTTCACCTTTTAGTTGAGTTTATTATTGTGTTAGGTCTTGTGTGGATTTTTCTCATTAGGTATTTTCCAGTCAGTTGGTAATCATCGTGCTTTGAAGTCTTTTTATTAGGAGCCTACTGAATGCTTGAATAGATATCCTTACAAGTCGCACCTTATGGAAACTTTTCTATGCATAGTGCTTATTATTTTTCAAATCACTGTATTGCGACCATTGTGTAAAGGTTTCTCAGTTATTGTGACCAAAATATGAACGGATAGAGCAAATCTGTTTTGTGTCATCGAAATCATATTTTTGTACTATGATCTAGGTTGAAAAGGTCTTAATACTTGTATTATGTACTTAAAACAACTGGATAAGGGTAGTAAGAAAAAGCTTTGGCATTTATGATTGGAAACAAGCTAGCTGCAGAGAAATATCTCTAATGAAGTCCACTTTTAGGGCTATTTTTATGACTTGTAGATGTGTTTGTTCATTTGAACAAACCTCCATGAAAACTAAGATTGTTGCAGCTCATGTTTAAAATTCTTCCATCCCTTCCTTATATCTTATGTCTTATTATCTTATCATAATATATTTATTTACCATTTATAGAGGTGTCCATTGTATCGATTTGGATAGTGTCATTTTAGATGATAAAAGCTTTTGATTGGGTTCTTTGAGTTTGTGGAATTTCAAGTGGAGTTTTCCTTGCAAAAAAAAGCGGAGTTAAATCTGTATCAAATCGGATATCAGAATCGATTTCTGATTGGCTTTCTATAGTTAATCAAAATAAGGCACTATCGTAGTGACCCCATGGTAAATGTTTTCAAAAAAGAACCAATATTTTCACCATTGTAAAGGTGTAAAAATATTATTGTTTCAAGGGGTATCATATGATTTTGATTTTTGACTAATATTTAGACATTATGAATTTATGATAATATATTACTTCCGTTGGTGCTTCACCATTTTATTACTGCGATCCCGATATTTGCATTCTTTCACAATGAGTTGCTCGAGCAAAGTCAAGTCATTTAGGTCCATGTCAGATCCATATCACCACTTTTTGAGTCGGATCTGTTTTGCGAAGTCCTTGCCATTAAGCCTTTAATGATTGATGATTAGTATATCTGTATCACACTGAGACTTGAGAGTTAGGAACTATTTTCTAAAATACACTTTTGGTGATAATTATATGCAACTCTGCAAGGAGTTCACCCCAATGTCGCTTATTTGGAGAAAATAAGTTCACATAAGCAAAGTTAAGATTAAAAAACAATTAGATAGTTTTTTTTGTTTTGTAATTAATTTTCATTGCCTTCGTTTACCTTTTTTAAAGGTGATAGTTACAGTAAAAATCGATGACAAAGGATGAGTTGTGCATGGAGTTCCATGCCTTCGTTTACCTTTTCTAAAGGTGATAGTTACAGTAAAAATCGATGACAAAGGATGAGTTGTGCATGGAGTTCCATCACCATAGTTATTAGAATTTAGCTCTTGACCTTTCCAGAAAATTTGCTTTGAATTTTAGGATAATATTAGTAGCTTTATTATATATTAGCAATTAAAAGATGAAAGTGTTGAGCATCAATAATTAGTTCATGATTTTGTCAATAATTCTCATTTTAAAGTTCTAATAACATATTTAATGTGTATAATACATACCCTCTAGGGGCCTTAGGGCTACATTCCAACTTTATCATAACCCTTAGATTTTTCCTTATCAACGGTTTTTATGGTTCCTATATGGAACAACTCTAATCTAATTTGGCATATTAGTTGCGTGAAGTATCATATACTTTTTAGATTTAAAATTACTAATCTCTAACATCATGACGCTCCAACCATTAGTATAAACTTTTGGTTGACTTGGTATCTTGATATGATATCAGAAGCCAACATGATTAAAAGAGTCATGGATTCGAATCTTATCTCATTTCTAGTGGAATATTTAGCACCATGCAGTATGAGAACGGAGAAGTCAGGCTAGTCTGTGTTGCATACACACTTGTAGACCAAAAGACTTTTGTGTGAGGGCATAATTAAGTATATAACATATTATGGTAATTCAACCATTAGCTTAAGCTTTTAGTTTTGTTGGTATCTTTACGGGAACAGTTCTAGTCTAACAACAGTGAGTGACATACCTCCTAGCAAGGACTTAATCCACATGTTTAGACATAAATTATATGCCTTTAGTAACCACTAACCATGGTTTATTATTAAAGAATTGCTAAAATCTAGCTAACTACCATAACCTTTACTGTGCTATATAGCGTAGCTTATCTTGTTTTTCTATATATACTTCCTCCAATTTGTTATCCTCACTCCAGACAGTTCTATTATCTTGGAGAACTTTAGTATTAACCAGTCTGCCATTGTTTTTCAATGTTTCAAAGTATGAGCTTGATCTTGGCTTATCTTTTGAAGCTACCAATTTATCCTGAAACCACACAGCAGACCTTCTTTGCCCTCTTTTTGGCCTTCTCACTCTATTTTCTTTTGCACTTTTGGCAGGTCCCTGGAGGCTTTGCATGGCGAAGCTACAACCTAAATTCAGTCCCTAAATTAAGGGGCCCTTCAGGTTGGCCCTTGTTGGGGACACTGCCTCAAATGGGTTCTTTAGCCCATCGAAAACTAGCCCTCATGGCAAATTCCATGGGCTGCACTAGGCTCATGGCATTGAGCTTGGGCACCACACCCGTTATCATTAGTAGCAATCCTGACACTGCTAGGGAAATTTTATCTTCACCTTCATTCTCAGACCGTCCCATTAAAGCCTCAGCTCGTTTGCTGATGTTTGAACGAGCCATTGGGTTTGCACCCCATGGCACCTACTGGCGCCACCTTAGGAGAATATCAGCAAGTTACATGTTCTCACCTAGGAGAATCTCGGGCCTTGAGGGGATTAGACAATGCCTAGCAGATGCAATGTCGCAGAAACTAGTGAAGGAGATGAAGGGTAAAGGATTTGTGGAGTTAAGAAGGATCTTGCAGGAAGTTTCTTTGAGTAATATGTTAGAAAGTGTCTTTGGAAGTAATTTGGGTAGTGAAGGGGAGGAGTTAGGGTTGATGGTGAGGGAAGGTTATGAGTTGATCTCTAAGTTCAATTTAGAGGATTATTTCCCTTTGGGTCTCTTGGACTTTAATGGGGTGAAAAGGAGATGTCATAAGTTGGCTTGCCGGGTTAATGAACTTCTAGGTAATATCATTGAACTTAGGAAAAATGATGTGGACCTTAAGAAGAAAAATGATTTCCTAAGTGTGTTGCTATGTTTGCCCAATGAAGAACAGCTAAGTCATTCTGATATGGTTGCTGTCTTATGGGTAAGAAGCTCACACGAACTTTGAATTTTATAGATATAGATTACTTGTGTACAATGAATGACATCCCATTTTCCCAATGCCATAAAGTAGTTCTTTGTCCCACGTACATAGATTTGGGGGTCGGATGTACGCTAACTTACCCTTGTTAGTGTTGACATTGACAAAGAGGTTGTTTTCGATTGACCCTTGGTCGAAACATCATCTCCAATTTCGTGTAAATAAGAAGTGCACAGTTAGATTATCATAAAGCTCTAGGCAATACACATGATATAAACTGTTAACAGTTAGATATTAACAAAATATACATAAAAACTAGTTTATAAATCATATTGTGGATAATGTGAAGCTTCCTTTTTGGAACACCTGAGAACAGACATGAATATGATAAATATAAAGTGCAACACAATACACATTACACATACTATAAGTCTATAACCATAAGGTGATCTAAAGTTGGTCTATAGTCTATACCCTCCCTTTTTTTGGGTGATTAAATTTTTAATTCTCTTTTTCTTTGGATTTATTATGTGGTTCCCATTATATCTGAATAATGGTACACATGTACTATGTCCATTTGCTTTCATGTCTTTTTATGATATTTAGGTGCAGTAATATCTTTGTTTGATACTTTATTTCTAATCCAAAATATTTGGTCAAAACTTTTTTGCTTGTTTTGGCACAATTTGACTTGTTTTCTCGAAATTTTCGATAGGATTTGTGTTCATAGTCAGAAAATAGTTAAAGCCCTTGTTATCTTTGTAACTTGCTTTCTTTGTAGGCTCAACCATCATAGGCTTGCCTCTACCTTTTTTTCTCTTGAATAATTGCGTTCTCATCCTACCATTTTCTTTTTCGCAATATGGAGGCCAGGGTTGGTGCAATGATCGATTGCACCTCCATGACTTGAAGGAAACAACCTCCATTACTCTAAGCAAGAGGAAATAAAGAGTCCTTTATTACTTGACTCATCTCTAAACTCAGTCATGAAGGGACTTTTTGCACCTAAAATAGATTGGTGATTTGATAAGGGCAATGAAATCAATCAAAAATTCAGTCAGTTGTCTCATTATTGATATAATGGCCCGTAAAATCATTTGCGCTTCTTATATTTGAAAACTTGCTGAGGGGGAATTTGAAACAACCTCTTCTGACCCTCGAAACCCCATGTGGGCATGAATGACTTGACTTTGGATATTGACATGTTGATGCCTGTTGTCTAATGCTACCCTTCCTATTAGACTTTTGTGCACACAATTTATAATGTAGAATTCCTACATGTTTTTGTTACAATACTCGTGTGACATTATGTTAATAATTGCTCATAAAACTTGTGCAGGAAACAATCTTTAGAGGTGCTGATACAGTTGCCACACTTCTTGAGTGGATCATGGCAAGAATGGTTCTACACCAAGATGTCCAAGCTAAGGCCCAAGAAGAGCTAGATTTATGCATTGGAAACAAACAAAGGCTCAGGCAAGTCCTTGATTCAGATCTCCAAAACCTTCCTTACCTTCAAGCTATTGTCAAGGAGGTCCTCAGGCTTCACCCACCGGGCCCTTTGCTTTCATGGTCTCGTTTAGCAATTCATGACGTCTATATTGACAAGATTAAAATTCCGGCTGGCACAACAGCTATGGTGAACATGTGGGCTATAACCCATGACCCGACCATATGGAAAGATCCATGGGCCTTCAAGCCGACTAGGTTCATCGATGAGGATATGTCCATCATGGGTTCAGATCTAAGGCTTGCACCATTTGGGTCTGGTCGTAGGGTGTGTCCTGGGAGGGCCTTAGGCTTGGCTACCGTCCATCTGTGGTTGGCTCGAATGCTTCACCAATTCAAGTGGTTGCCTGCACTACCTGAATCTGTGGATCTTTCAGAACGCTTGAGGCTTTCACTTGAAATGAAGAAACCATTGGCTTGCTCCGTGGTTAGTCGGAGCAGTAACATAAAACTAGCTTAGCCTTTCATAACCGTTAATGATGGTAATTTCTTTTTAAAACTGTGATGTTGGGTAGTATGTAATGTGATGCTGATACAATATATAACCAATAAAAGCAATATTATGTTAGTCTGGCTTTTTTGGTGATTCGAGTTTTCGATTTCAATGTTCGTCTATTTGCTGCTGTTTGTTTGCCAGCTCTATATTGTTCTATTATGTTAGGAGTTTAAAGTTCAAAGTTTAAACCGTGCAGAATTTTGGTAATAGTCACGAATTGGATAATGGACACAATAATGCGGTTACGGGAGTCGGGAGTGATATTATTGTAATGTCAAATTTGGTCGAAAGAATGAAATCTTCCTCAAAACAGCTAAGAAATAAGAATGCGGTTTCTTTTACATGTTTGTAACATGAGAAATATCAGTTCAATATTTTTAAACCTTTGTAACGCAATTAATAGACTGCGATATGGCCTTGTTTTTGCACTATGGTTCAGACAAACCAGTGTAGCTTAATTACGGTGCATCAAATGAGCTTAGTTAACAAAACATAAAGCCATACAATACTAATAATTCTTGTTAACATAGGAGATATAAGAAGGGAAAGGCAAACAAATTCAATCCCAATGAACGAGAGAAAACACAAATAAATTCCATACACACAATTAAACATCAAATCAACTTTTTTTTACATGAAATTAAGTAGATTTAGTAGAGAAGGAAAAAAATGGTGAACCCATCCTTGGTTCACTTGAACCTGCCTAGGCTATGACCCGGATCACTTAATAAAAATCCTTTTAATACTGAATTATATAACATATAACATAAAAACATAGATAAATGAGTATTCAATCCACCATATACTACTATTCATGGATTTGCCCCTGATCAACAGTAAACCAAACCACTATTATTTAAGTTCTATTAATCAACCTAGAAAGTTGACCTGTTATATAGTTATACATCACAGTTAAACAATCATTCTTTCTCCGCACATGCCCAACACCATCTTTATCCTTTTGGTTGATAACATCCCAAAAGAAATCAGTCAACAACTTCTCAAAACCAGGCACTTTAGCATAACCAGGGAAGTAATTAATATCAATAATTAAGTACTTATTACCATCATTACCATCTCTAATCAAATCAAAGTTAAAAAGATTAAGCTTAGATCCTTCTTTTAGTCCTTTTGCAATGGTACAAACCATATCTAAAGAGGGCATTTTAGCATCCTTTAAAAACTTATCCTCATCCTCAATAACCGAGCTCGAAATTTGAGAAAACGACATGATATCGTCCCCTGTAGTCGACCCTAATCTTTCGGGATTTTCGGGATTAGAATGAAAATCAGGCAATGAATTTCTTTTGACACATTTTACATGGTCTCCAGCTACATAAACCTTAAAAAGGATTCCTCCATGGTTCACAAATTGTTGGAGAATTACAGGGGGTTGCACTTTTTTTAAGCCACGTGGGGTGAATATGACCGACATTTCGTGCGCCTTGTCGTTGCTATTAGCTAGTAGTGGCTTGGCTATTATTGGGAAGGTTAGTTTTTCTTGGATTTTTGATAGATTTTGATGTGTATTGTCTCCCACATTGATCACAATCTGGTGGCGGATCAAGAAAAAAAATAAATGTCGGTACGAGCATAAATGACTAGTAAATATGGCTAAAATCAAATATAAAATTAAATTATCATATAAAATATATATTTTAAGAATTAGGGAAAAGTGTTTGAAGTATGTGATAAATAATTTTTTTTTTCAAAAAGTACCTAATAAAAAAAGTTTTGCCAAAAAATGCCTAAGAAAAAATTTTCTTTTACAAAGGATACCAAGAAACGTTTTCTTTCAGTTGACCGTTAAATATTACGGTTGACTGGTTAGACTCAAAAATTCTTCTTTCTTGTCTTCAATTTCTTTTACAATTTGACTTCGATTTTGAGTAAAAAGGTAGAGGAAGAAGAAATTGAAGATGAGGAAATTGAATTGGAAAAGAAATTGAAGATGAGGAAGAATTTTTGATTTTAACCAGTCAAACGTTATATTTGACGGTCAACTGACGGAAAACGTTAATTGGTACTCTTTGAAAAATACAAAATTTTGTTAGGTATTTTTTGACAAAACTTTTTTTTTATTAGGTAAATTTTAGAAAAAAATTATTAGATACTTTTTAACACTTTTCCCAAAAAAAATTATAACTTTTTTGAATTTAGCGTTCTCATGTGTAGATGCTAGGGGAACTTGGATTATCCTTATTTGCACGGTATAAGCTAAGTTTTAATGGAAACAGTGTGAAAAAGCACAAGAATTTTTTAGTTATATATATATATATATATATATATATATATATATATATATATATATATATATATATATATATATATATATATATATATATATATATATATATATATATATATATATTCTACTGTTTTTGTTCGTTTCAATTTACCTCTTTCATTGAAACTAAATTCACCACTTTTGAAATAATTTCATATATTATATTGATCATCTCACATTTTTCAAATATTTGGGTCTGAAAAATAAGCAATTTACATACTAAAAGAAAATTAATTTACAAAAATACATAATTTAAAAACCTTTTTTATTCATATGCAATCAAACGTCTTACACATATTAAAACTATTTCTGCTCAATTCAAATCAGTTTAAGTCAAGTTTAAATTTTTCTATCTAACAAGATAAGAAAAGGCCATGTTATAACAATATTGTAATCTCTTTTACAATAGTGTTTAGCTAGTCCCCAAATTAAGTGTATTAACATACCTTAGCTTGCATGACTTACCTGTGTAGGTGTTCCAACAGAAAAACCACCTTCATCCGACGTGCACGGAGGAACTCGGAGTTGATTAACGGCTTCAAGCATGGATTCACGGTTATGGATACGTTCAATAGCCTCCGGAGGATCAAAAACGACAACATCAGGATACTTTACTTTGAAGTCACGTAACTGAGCATTCCATTCATCACCATAAACCTTATGCACAAGGACGTCAAAAGGGCCTTGTTCGATGATTGGCCTGTCAATATCGACTTCAATAAGACTGATCCCACGCTCTTTTGCATACGCAACCAAGGATGGTTGCACTACCGTCTTCACTTTGCTTGTCGGCATGGCGTATCCTACGGTCGCACTAGGTTTTTCAGCCATATCGATCGTAATTTTTTTTTTTTTTTTTTGTTAATTCAATTAGAACTATATATAACTTTGTTGTGTACAAGGAAGAAGGAAAGACTTAAAAGTAACTAGGATGACTAAAATTAATTTATATTGGTCTCTTTTAAAGAGGTTTGTTTATAGAATTTGATGCCTAAGCCACTTTACAATTTAATACTTCACATATTAGCCATTAGATATGCTAATGCTACCACGTTGATAACGTCTACTTTAATTGCTTTTTTATTTTTAAAATTTTTCCAAAATATTTTTTAAAATTTAATTATTAGTTTATATTTACTTTTCTTTTCACTTTAATTAATTATATTTAAGTCCTAAATTTTGGAACATGTTAAATGAATGGGGTCTTAAAAAATATTGTTTCATTTTTATCTCGCCGATTTTTTATTTTTAGGCTTATAAGATAAGATGCGGCATAGTTTTATATTTATTGTCACTAACATATATTGTAATTCTTCCTCCGGAATTAAGACCGACAATAAATACAGAAGTACTTAAAGACTTAAAACCCATATATATTATTGAATTTAAGACTTTGTCATTATTGTATAGAAGAATATACATTTAATTTAATGAAATATATACTCCTTACATTAATGATATACATGCCGTCTCGTTTATTTTTGGGCCTCAAATCAAAATATAAAAAAGGGCCCTTAAATACTTAAGGCGTAACGCATAATATAATACATCTTTTGTTTTTTATTGTTTGTATTTAAACTACTAATTTATAAAAAAACTAAAAACTTATATTAATTAGCAAAAAATGTAAGTTATAAAAACAATTTTTTTGGACCCTAAAAAATACGGAGTCCTTGGCGGTAGCCTGCTTTGCCCTTACTAATCAACGGCCCTAATGATTAAATAGTGCATAGTCAAACGTGTGCAGTGAAATAGAACACTTGGTGAATAGGAGGGAATATGTTTTAATTAATTTATTAAGAGTAAAAATACAAAATAAAAATAATTAATAAATTGTACATGAATAAATAAATGAAAGAATCTTGGTCATTGATCACATAGAATAGTGCAAGTTTAGTTATTTGGAGCTGGCTTTATTAAAAGGTGCTAATTATTATTTATTTAATGGTATTTTCTACTTTGCCTGGTTGTAAATTTTTAAACTAAAAATGGAGTAATGACACCAAAGTAAAAGCAAGTGATCAGATATATGTATTTTATAATCTAAAGTTTTAGATTAGCAAATCTTGAATTAAGAATCCATAGATTTGCCAAATAAGTTATATTTTTTTGACTAAATAATTATTTAGAATAGTTGCAACCAAGTGATAAAAATATTCCATCTATTTTTTAAAATTATTTTAAATAATTTATTATTTATGGTAAACATGCGAATTTGAATCATTGTCCCGGTGTCGTTTCTGACAGAAATTCATGATTTATATTATTTGACAGAAATTCATTGCTCTTTTCAATTGGAATATGTGATATATATTAGGTGGTAATAAATATTTGTAAAAAAAAAATTTTGTGATCAAAGTTTCATCACCATTAGAATGATATGAAACTTTTAACAAAATTTTACATTATGAATTATTCTCATTATTACCATTTAGTACTACTAACCAAACGGGTCGAGATTTCTTTTAAAAATAAGTTAATACTTAAGATTTTGGAGCTCTTCTGGCGGTGATCCCTGCACGGCAGCACTCCTCACCTACTCTCAGGGTCGGGAATCAAGATTGAATTGTTCATTGATATCTATAGATGATAACATTGACTTTAAAATTAGCTTTTTACATTATTTTTTTACCGTACTTAATACAAATTCTAAATTCACCAATAACCAAAATACATAAACAAATAAAAGTACACCATTGATGAGAATCGGATATTACTATCCAAATCGAAAAGAAAATACCACTCTTCAGAATAGATACTAAATTCAATGCTTGTTAAAGTAGATCTAACAATTCGATATTTACCTAACTTCATAATCAAGTCCGACTTGAAAAAGAAATTAAAATCTATACAATCAATCATCATCATTATACCCAGTATCTCCAGTTCATAGACAAATTATAATTAAGATCTGAAAAGGAAAAATAAACGACAGATCATAGCCATATAAGAATACTCATTAATACATGTATCTACGGTGTTATCGTCTTTTTGTACGAGAGTCTATACTTTGTATCGTATTCGTATGTACTCTTGTACTCTACTTTTCATCTCTGCAATTATTTTCTCTCTCCTCTAAATTTCCAAAAATACGCCTTTGCAATTTTCACCATTTTTTTTTTCATTTTTCATTTTATCTTTCTCTCTCATCATTGGAGGGAAAACCAGAAAACTTTCAATATTTCAAAAACCAAACTGAAAAAATTGAAAAGAGTTTTAAAAATTAGGGTTTTTGTTTTTCTCACTCAAAAAATCATCAATCGTAGAAGAAATCTGCTGGATTTCTTTATTCTTAGGGTTGATTTGATAAGCTCAATTAAGAGTTCAGGTAATGTTTACTTAGCTTATTTCAGCTCACAATTCAAGTTTTGTTCTTGTATAAATTAGGGTTTTCTGGTGTACATGGTTAGTTGCAGAATAAATTTTTGGGTTAGAATTTTAGTGAAATGTGGCTTTTTTAATGTCAATAACGATTTAGCTGTATGCATGTATCCAGAAATTTAGAGATTTTATTTTATTTTATTTTTTTAATATTATTTTTTTTTTGTTGTACTGAATGATCTAGGTGATTGTTTTTTTCTGCAAATAATAACACATGAAATTTTTGAAATTATTTGGTTATAGACTAAACTAGTTTGGTTCGCAAAAAAAAAAAAAAAAAGAACTAGATTTCATCTGTTTTGTTAAAAAAAAGAGGGCATATGTTTAATTTGGGGATTTGGCTATTTTTGGTGTAGATGAAAATTGTTCCGTTTCTGGTTTGTGGTTCATGAATTTTGTTTTTTACAGAATGCAATTTGTGATATTTGATGAGCAGATTGAAAAACATGATTCAAATGGGTTTTAGGTTGTCATTGGCATTCAATTGATTGCTAGATGATGCATTTTGCAATTTATTTTCAATAATTGAAGTAATGTAGTTTACTAGGAGTACATATAGAAGTGAAACATGGATTACTTGTCAACTGGCTACATGGGCGAAGGCAAGTTTTTGTTTTTTTGGCGAGGACTTCAAAAGTTGAAAGGACGAGTCATCGGGTTGAAGTCGTGTTAAATTCATAAGGATTGTATAAGTTTTTTGGAACAACTAGTTAGCTTAGACAAGTGACTTATCAGCTAGTTTTTTGGACGAGTCATATACGTTTGTCTTGAGACTGTGTTGGGAGGTTTTTAGTTCCGAACTCCAAAGTATGCTTCTTGCTTATACACAAGGAAATGCTCGTTGGAAAACTGGACGGAAAGGCATGATATTTTTAGGCCACAAGAATGGCTTCACTTGAGTCTTCTATACATTTTATGTTAAGAGGGATAGTAATTTAGTTCTTATACATAAACTTGTAGCCTTTTTGAAGGTGTGCACTATTTTATGCTTTTGTTCTTTTTCTTCATGCTCTTATGAGTTATGACCATGATCCATGCTCTCCAAAATGCAGTGACCCTCCACAATTGGATTTGAAGTGTGGTGAATGTTAAGTCCAAAGCATCTTGTCTTTGGCAATGCAAATCAAGAAAGTTTTGTCTAAAAGTTCCGCTCAAAACCCTTCTACTAGAACACTGAGATCCCAAAAGAAGACATCTGAAAATGTTCAGGTGGTCAAGAAGAAAGCTGCGGAGTTCATTACTTCATCGGCTAGAAAATTAAACAAAGGTAAGACACTATGATTTTTCTGATATGGTCATTTGGTTCTGAGTCGCCTTTTCCTGTTCCTACATTTGTAACTGTAAAAATTTGGAATGCAAAGCTTTCTTATATGCAGCAACGCTGACATGATAGGTGGACATATGAAATGTTGCTCTTGGAATCAGAGTTTATTCATCTCATATGAATCTTGCATATCCCTGATATCTTAATTTTCTATCATCTTCTTTATCTTTGCAATCAAGGGGTCACTACTCAGTAGGGTTTAGGGAACAACCTTATCAATACAAGGATAAGATTGCACATTTTTGACTCTTTTTACCTCGTCACCTAGGTGGTAAACTGGTAAATTGTAATTGTATTTGTATGTGTCTTTAAATGTCCAACCGTATACCATTAAGTTGTGTGTATTTTGAGTTCAAGCATTTATCCGTGCTTAAATAGGGATACGGCTATGATAGTGGCCATATATGGTATGATTTGAAATTTATTTATTTCCATTTTTGGCAACAATTTGTAAGCTTCTGTCTTAAGGTTTATTGTTTAGGTTTCATCAAGGCTATGCCCTATAAGTTTGCCTCAAATTTAAGTGTGCAGGTCATATACTTCTCTATTAAACAACTTGCCGGTTTGATGTGGTCTATCCTTTTTTAGAATCAATCAATGTTTTTTTGGGTTTTCTGAAGGACTTTAAAGTCAAGTCAATCACCTGCAAAAATGTTTTTCGATAACGTATCCAAAGCTGAGTTCGAACATCCATGGCTGTAAATTATTTAGTTAGGTTTGAATAGTGAGCCCCAAAAATAGGCGATGGTGTCTTGAGAGCAAAATGGTTGTAGTGTTGTACCATTGTATACAATACGGTGCTGAAAGTATTCTGTAATCATTCTTGTAAAGGAAAAAAGTAACGCAACTTTGAAGTAATGGAAGAGCACAGCATATTTCTGTAAATTTCACTCATATTCTTTCCCTTATAAGAATGAAAAACTTGTGTTGGAAGTAACAACATGGTAACGTGTGAATAATATTGAAGCACATTTTCCTTCTCTGATTTAGAGAAGTCAATCTCACAGTAAAGATTAATGAAATAAGGTTGAAAGATATGATCAAAAAGGAACGACAAAAGATCAGAAGGAAATGGCAAAAATAGAGGCTAAAAACACAAGTTAAAGAGTGATTTTGAGAATGGAAAAGGTTTTATCTATTCTTCTTTATTGCTGTTATATTTTTGGCATCTTTTTATCCATTTTCTTCCTTATGCAGCTGTAGTAAAAGCTCCTAGATTTTGTTTCTTAGACATAAATAAAAGTTTTTGTATGGTTGATATGATTAAGTGGATATGCTAATTACTTACTATTTAATGTGAATGCTATCCAATTATATAAAATAGGCATGTTTTCAATGAAAATAACGTTAGATTAGTAATTGTTTGGGAATTTTGCTGGTATAGAATGAAGACATTACTAAGAATATGCTTTGAAGTGTTGGCTTCATAGTTCGTTGTCAGATCAGACTATCATATGGCTGTTTTGACTTCAGGTAGGGCTGCAGCTAAGAGAGATGTAAATTCTGCCAATATAACCTTGACCTCTACATACAATTCACTGCAAGATGATGTTTCTAATGTATCTATGGATTCTGATTATGTTATTGATACTTCTGCAGTCCTGCAGGTAATTGTTCTCACTGTTGCAGCTTTTCATTTTTAACGTTGTAATTATTGCTGCATATATGCCATGTCGTCCATTAACTATATTTTGATTACACAAGTACAACTGAAGCGGTCGTCTAGTTCGTGGAACTAATTTCTTGAAAAATGTTACAATTCGCTTCTACATGATTCACATTGTCAATAAAGTCTAGACGGAGGTTGTAAACTCTAGCATGTCTATTCTGTATGACCCCTCACGTCTCTCCCCAGGCTAGTTAATGGGACTAATTTCAAGAAAATGTTAGAGGTTGATTTGTTTCCGATCCATAAATGTGCCCAACTGATTCTTTTTTTAAATGGTATTTCATAGGAACGTAATGAGGGGGCAGCACATTGTGACTCAGGAACTATTTTCTCACCATCATTTCATTTGTCAAAAGGTGCTGGTGAAGACTTAGCAGATGCAGGTGAGTCCTAAGATCCATCAAAAGATGCATTATTTTGTTGCAGTAAGTAATAACTCGTTGTAAGAGAAGTTTCTAGAACCTATCGTTTTTGAAACTTAAAAAGTACATCACTTATCTGTTGCATCTGTCTGCCTGGATCATGTAATTTTCAGTTGTATAGAGAGTTTGGAGTTTAGGCTATGGTCCTTTTGGATTGTTAGTTACAATTTTATAACATACTGTTAACATAGAAAGCAGATCATGTTTGGTTGTCGGTTCTAAATGTTGGCAATGACAATGATTTGTAGATTAAATGAAAAGTTGATCATAAAAAGTTTGTTTGTTCACAATTTTTCATTATCACCAAATTCCAAATTTTTCAAAGAAGACAAATTTTGATTGCAGATACGATAGCAGTTTGCATGAATTCGGACGTCTCAGCAATTTATCTTGCTATGAAGAACTCAAAACTGGAATGTTTAGATGAGTATGAGCAAGATCCCATGATGGTTGATTCGACCTTGGAGGAAGAGGAGGGATACGAGGAATATGATGATTTTGATCCATACTTCTTTATAAAGAACTTACCTGAATTGTCGGCTGTTGTTCCAACGTTTCGCCGACATCTGCTACCTAAACAAACACGGAGATGCCCACCAACTACTCTTGTATTGGACCTCGATGGTATGTATTGCAAAAATAACAAGTTCAAAAAGTTCATATATATTGCATTATGTATTACCAAGTTTAGCTCTTAGGGGGATGGAAGTTACCGAGTTCTTTTTTTTCTACACTCATGACTCCCAAGGGCATAACTTGCTAATTTGGGGTATGTGCTGACATATTGGATCCGATTCTAAATGATCCTTCACCTTATCTAAGACGAAAAATATTTAAGTTAGAATAATTTGCGAATTGCAGCCTTAAAGTTTAGGACTTTTGCGAATTACAACATTAATGTTTTTTTTTTTTTTTTTTTTTTGAATTACAGCCACCAAAGTATCAAAGTCTACAGCGTTATTCTTCAAATTTCAATTTATATATTGTGCTGTTTTTTCCTAAAATGTAGTAGAGCCGAAGCCTCACAGCATAATACTTGCTCTAATTGAAAACAAATCTCTTTTACATGGCAGAGACGTTAGTCCACTCGAGCTTGGAACCTTGCGACAATTCAGACTTTACATTTACTGTAAACTTTAACCAGAGCAATCATACAGTATATGTCCGATGTCGTCCCCACCTTCAAGATTTCATGGAAAGGGTGGCTAACCTTTTTGAAATAATTATTTTTACTGCTAGCCAAAGCATTTATGCTGAACAACTACTCAATGTTTTGGATCCAAAGAGGAGGGTATTTCGTCATCGTGTATATCGTGAATCATGCGTTTATGTGGACGGAAACTACTTGAAAGATTTGACTGTTCTCGGTCGTGATTTATCACGTGTTATCATAATCGACAACTCCCCTCAGGTACTTATTCTGAATCAGCCTAATAATTCTATTTTCCCAGATATAGGGTAATCAAATGAGTTTTATGCGAAGATTGAAGCTAAATCATGCTCCGCTTATTCCCTAATTTTGTTTAGTCGTCAAGGTAGTAGTTGTATAGATTTCATGCAACCGTGTGATAGTTTTCGATAATGCTTGTTCAACTGCAGGCATTTGGGTTTCAAGTCGACAATGGAATACCGATTGAAAGTTGGTTCGATGACCGTTCAGATCAAGAGTTACTACTATTACTTCCTTTTCTCGAGAGTTTGATAGGAGTGGAAGATGTCCGGCCATTGATCGCCCAAAAGTTCAACCTGAGACAAAGAATAGCCGCTGCTGTTTACCCATCTTCAAACTCCAATAGAGGGGATCCTTTCGAGAGGTAAGCTTATTAAATGTTCGACATAAGCTGTATGAGCAGCTATAACCTTCTATTTCGAGTGAGTCGGTTGTGTTGAAGTACGTGTATTTTACTCAATAAAGATAATGAAAAAGAACATGGTCATCTCCTGTGAAAACATTTGTAATTTTCCGATTCATCTGAGCTATGTTTCAAGTGCGGCTAGATGATATAGTTACGGTAAACTTTACACTTACAAGTTACAATGACACACTCTTGTTAGTTACGAGAAATTAATAAAATCGTGATTCTTATGTTAGGTGATAATGTTTACTAGTGTTGAATGTGAATCGGTCGACTAAGTTATTATCGAGGTTATCTTGATCCATTCTGTTCCGGTCATGATCTAGTAATTAAGTTGCAACGTACTCTCAAGTTGAAGGATTCTTGAGGTGGGCTCTAGCAGGGCAGCACGGCGTATTGATTGATTTGACAAATAACACGTTGGATGCATCGGGCCTGTACTAGGTGGGAACGGGTTTAGACCAGCTTAGTCGATTAACAAGATTGTTCATATGTACTTTACACATCCTCGCTTTAGGATTGATTATATCATTGTTCGTTTGTGTTTTTTTTACTAGTAACAAGTGTTATATTTTATTGTTTTAAGTTGAATTATAATCAATTGAGATTTAATTGATTTATCTCGATGTTAATTTATAATATTATTGTTTTATAATAATTTTAAATATGTATAATTATAACAAGTGTTGCAAGTATCTTTTAAAAGAGGAAGTACATATCTTTAATCATACCTATATTTTACAAATGAACACTTGTTTCTCAAATTCAATGTACCATAACACTCTTCTTAGATGAATGAATTTAGTGGTAGACCATTCTGATAAAGGATATATTCTCATTATATATTTCTCGTTTTTCTTTCTTCACAATATTCAAGTTAAAAAATTGAAGCCTAAAAATAAATAATATTTGTGCAAAAATGACTCAATTTATATATCCATCATCATTATCCTACGCAGTGTATTCTTCTCATAGAAAACTATATGAACAGGGTTTAGGAAGGGAAGGACGGCGGCAACTCATTCTCATAAAGGAAAGTGCGGCCAGAAAGAGTCCTCCAACTCAAGAAAGATTAAGAGAGGTGTCTGCCACGTGGGAAATAAATAAAACACATATAGATAAAATAAATAAGTAAAAACAATTATAAACTAAAAAAGAAAATATTAATACTAATAATAATAATAGAAAGATTGAATATTTTCCCCTTTTGAAAAGGAAAATCTTAATAATAGCAATATAGGTCGACTTCAAAAGTTAAGACAACGATATAACGTAGCCTATTTCCATTTTTATTAGGTATAGTATCATGTGGATTATGATTATTATGAACTTGTTGTAGGAGTCGTTTTGTATTAATTACACCTAATCCAACTCAAAAGCAACTTGTTAAGCTCTAAACATTCTCATTTTACAAATTAAAAATGTATTTTGTCCAGAGGATATCACTCTTATAATTGAAGTTTGATTTTCACTGAATCATTGTCTATATAAATAATTAATTTTCTCTATTCTTGTCTAAAGAGATTCTTTAGTCTTACTCTGGATAAAAATATAGTAACGCTTATATGCCAATCTCTAGAAAATTTAGCAATACAATGATCAGAAATTAAAAATGGTAGGTTTGAAAAGAATGACGTACCTACCTAATTGATTACTCCCACATGCAAACTTGACGGGGGTTCGCATGTGATGGAGATGGTTGGATGAGTTATCCACATCCATAAATTTAAAAATGATGTGCACGCTTTATAAGCTATTGGAGACCTTTTTCCCATTGTCATATGAAGTGTGTGCACCTTGTTTTTCACATTAATATGCTGGCATTCATAATAAATCCAACCTAATCTAACATGGTATAAAAAAGTTTATATTGAAATCTTGATTCTTGATATTGCTATTGTAATGTATCAAAAGAACCATGAAATTTAAGGATGAAAAAAAAAAGAATTGGTGGAACTCCAAAAGAATAAATGCAAAATAGGATGATTGGTTCTTGCACACTCTTTTTTTGTCATCATAATCTTTTATTTGTGTAAGAAATTATAGATGAAAAAAAGGAAAAAAAGAATGGAGCATAAAGAAAAAGGGGTACTCTAATTGCTTGCCACACTAGTGGGGTAACAAATTTATTCATTCTTTTAGAATTTGTTATACCATTGAGGTGACATTTTCATCCTCAAGCAAACAAATTAATTAACCTCTATTTTTAACCATTCTTAAGGACATGTTACTTGGTCACCATGCATAATCACTAGCTTGATATTATTGAAACTTCTAAAAGCAAAAGTTTTTGTCCCCTTTTATTTTTTTAATTTTATTAAAGTATTTAATGGAATATAGATTTCTTATTCACCATCATCAACATAAATTATTTTGTGGCAGAGAACAGACATTAAAATCGATTGATTGTAGTAAATAATGACAAAGAGGAAGACCCTTTGTAAAAATATCAGCATAGTTGTAAAAATTAGATCATATCCATATGGATTTTTTTAGCTATAGTCATCTTATGTATACGGATAATACGTGTGTGTGCTTAGATGCAGGACTACGGAGTCCGTCGCAGCAACTCTTGGTCCCAGTAGTTGAAGAATCTGGACCTGTATTAGCCTCTCTCGAACCGGGGGACTCGTTTTGGCCGTGCTCTCCTTCATGGGTATGAGTTGCCGCCGTCCTTCCCTCCCTAGATCCTGCCAGAGTTTTCTACGGACGGGACATACTGGGTATGGTGATGATGAGTTGTAAAAATTAAAACATGTAAAACATGAATTAATATGATCGAGAGCAACTTTCTACTTAACAAAATGATCATAGATAATTTTCGACTCGATTATAAGATATATATAAATTGCATTAACATTATCACAATAATTTTTTTTGTTTTGGACTAATAACAAATATTTTTGGTAGAATATTATACTTGTAAATGAGATGTTTTAGTCTAAAAGTACAAGAGATTTGGATGATTATATATACCTAGTGTGTGGGGAAAAAGGTACCAATATCATATATTAAGATTTTCCCAATTGGCAACTAGCCACTAAAATTGGAGCCTTTAACATCATCATCATAAAAATTTATGTGGTTTAGACTCCTATTTTTATGGGACATATTCACTTAAGTGTTTTTTGTACCCTTTATTCATTGTGTATATCTTTGACCCAACATTTTAGTATGAGTGTAGTTTCATCTTTAGGGGTTTAGTATATTGATCATCTCATTAGCTAACTAATTATGTTTATGAATGTTTGATAATGTTTTGGATACGATCTTGTCGTCAAGACTAATTTTTTATTTGAATTATAACCAAATCTATATCAATTTACTAGTAATTACTGCTCTATCCCTTTGAATTTGCTATATTTCATAAATCGAACTGAAAATCTTTTAGCATAATGTTCAAGTTCAAAGATCCGAAGAAGGTACATTGTGTCTTATATTATGGTTTTTAATATCGTTCAAACTTTGAAAGTTCAAGTGTCAATTAATATAAAAATTAGGAAAATTTGCTCAAAATAATTTCAACTATCATCCATTGGCCAAAAATAATCCCAGCTATCAATTATTTTTTAATAATTCTAAATAATTTGTTAAAAACATACCCACCCCTTTGTTACCGGCTGAAACATGTAACTTTTCCACTTTTTTTTACTTATCTGTTCAAAATTAACCTTTTCCCTTCATCTATTAATCAAAAAGAAAAAAAAAAGTATTTCTAATATGATTTCAAATTTAAATTTTTTTTTCTTAACGAGTTTATGTTTATCGCATTTCTCACCATATCTAATCATAAAATGAACTCTACTTAATGGTAAAACATTATAATTGAAAAAGTACACTAATAAGATCTCAACATAAGCATTATTTATTATTAAGATTTTATGATATTCTTTATAAACATAAAAAAAATGTAGGGTTGATTGTTAAACTATGTTTGAAGTCAAGAATAAAAAGAATAATAATGGCCCCATATTCAACCAGTATTTGGAGGGTAGAGAAAAGAAAAAGGTCACAACAACCATCAACAGTTGGAAATCATATTGCATACTTCTTTTAATCCCATTTTCTTAGTTGGTGTATAATAATTTTCTAAAGATTCCAAATGTCTTCTTTTTAATTACTATTTCCTTTTTTTTGTTTGTAATTATAAAAGAAAATTGAAATTTGAAGATCAAAGATGGTTTATTCTCATTTTGAAACTAGTTAGATATGCTGAAGAATTAGGAGTTGGTCTAGCTAGTCAATAAAAGCGTTTTTTTGGATATAAGTTAGATTTTTACTACCTATATGAAAAATTAATTTCCAATGTCCAATTCTCAACACTCAAACACCTTAACTTTCCCTCTTTAAGTCCAGTTCAACATACATACATAGTCAGTGTTAAACAAGCAACATGAGTTTAACAAGCTTTGGGCATGAATGCTAAGATTTTTCTAATTGTTCATCGAAAGAGATTACTACTTCGATATTAAATTCTCACATTATTTTGAAATTACTAAATTGTCATATCATAGTGATTCTTCATCATCATCATCAACAACTGTGATACCCCAGATTTAGATTGAAAAGAGATTGATAGACTACTCATATCAACAAGGTGCATCTTCTTTTCTAGGGAGCCCATTTGCTAAGAACTCCACAGTTAAGCGTGCTTGGTGGGGAGCAATCTTAGGATGGGTGACCTCCTGGGAAGTTTTCCTGGGTGCGCACGAGTGAGGACAAAGTGCGTCGGAAAGACTTGTGTCGGTCAGTGGGGCTAGTCTACAGTCTCCATGAGTAGTCACCGGCGGTTTGAGGGGCCGCGGTGTTACAACAACAACCCAATATCTCGTTCGAAAACAAGGTCTAGGCCGTGAGGAAATATGACAGACAATCCATACTCATACTCTCTTAAAAGAAAATACTAGAGAAAAGCGATCAATACTATTAAATTCTCAACACTAACATTACTTTTAGTTAGATCTAAGATCATTCCCAACACTAGCAAATACTAGGGTTCCAAAATTTTCCAAATATACCTAATTTGATCACTTTTATTCAAATTTAATTTACTCACTTTTTCATCCACCACCAACAAAAATGTAGTTGGCTCCCACCCATAGACAACCCAAGTGCCCACTTACTCTTCCATGTTTCATTCTCCACTACCCCCCTCTTTTCCCTACACTATTACATTTATACTACCATACCCATTTTTTTGGTCAATTCAATATCCCATAAAACTCATAACACACTCATTTTTTTGACCAACACCAAACTAAAGCAAAAGTCATTTACCCAAGAAAAAAAAGACCCTATTTTGCCATAATGATACTTCTATAATTTTCATTGGATTCCTTCTTAACTTCACATTTTCTTTTACCTAATTCACCTTTATACTTAACTTCAAAAAAATTCACCTTTATACTTCACTATTAGTACATTTCACCCATTTTTTGATCACATTCATATTTGCTTATTATACCCAAGATAAAAAAAATTCAATTTTTAAATTTTTTTTCTTTTCTTTCTTTTTTCATAATTTGATTGAATAACTTTATATGATTTATATAATAGCTAATAGCTTATTTTCTTTTATGTTCCCGCTCAACTTTAAGATGTTTATTTGAAAATTAAAAACACAACCAGAATAAAGTTGTAATAGAGAATTGGTCACCGAATAATGAAAGTTACTCTTATACACAAGATTTCTCGATTCTACATTTCGGTTTCGTTTCACCTATGTATAGCATCAAAATCCTAATTAGTTTCCAACTTTTGTAACAATTAAGTTAAAGAAAGAATGTGAAGAACTAAACTTCTCTTCCCCTCTAAGTTAAATGGCGGGCTTAAGCAAAATTGAAAATTCTTGTTTGGTAATTCATCCCAAGCCGCTAACCTAAGAATATTACTGTATTTTTTAGTCTCATTTTTCTCTTAGGTAAAGCTAAACTTCAACCCATCCTCTTTTTTCTCTTTAATTCCCAAATAAAAATTAATTTACATCTCATTTTCTTTAAATATATAAATAAATGAAAACCATGATTTAACCCATAATTTTGGTGATAAAAAATTTTGTAATTAAAATTCCCATTTAAGGGTACAATCCCTTCCTCTCTATACAAAGAAAAAAAAATTAAAAATAAAAAATTCCACCTTACTTTTTTACTCCATTTTTTTCTATAAAATGGAAATCAAAAATTTTCATTTCTCTTTTTTTTTTTTTGCCCTTAAATGAATTCCAAATTTACCCTCACATAACCCACCCCAATACCCAACTCATGTGGCGTCGCCGTCACAGTCACAGTCCTTCACACCGTTATCTGTTACCATCAATTACCTTGCCGTTCATTTCACCGTTATCGTCTTCATCACCTTTACTGTTTCCGTCACCGGCGTGGATAATGTCTTTATTGTTATCTGTCACCATCAATTTCCATGCCGTTCATTTCACCGTCACCGTCACCGTTATCATCTCCGTTATCGTCGCCGGCGTGGATATTATCATTATCTCCATTAACATCAACCCATCTAGGCATAGGAGCACACTCTCCTTTGTGTCTCAACTTCCAATCCAGCGCCTGACAAGCACGTGAGCAATAATTCACAGCCCCACAGACTGAACACCGTCGGAATTCATGTTTTCGTGTCTCCGGTCTACCACAACCGGAATGAGAACAAAGTCTCAAACCCGGTTCAATGTTTTTCTCCCCGGTTCGAGTACTAAACCACTCGGTCAAAAACCGATTCGCTGGGTGAGCTTCTGGAGCCGGAACATTACATCCGAAATCACTTAATAATGGACAACCAACTGTGGTGGTGGTGCTACGGTTCGCCGTATGTGGAGAGGTTAGCCAGTAGGAAGCAGAGGAGCACGTGAGAGCAGCGGCTAACTCACGTGCGTTTGCTTGGACAAGAAAACGACGACCTTCGACGACGTTTTGACGGACGCCATAACCGTCTTGGAGACAATGACCTAATTCTCGGAGTGCATCAACATGTCCTAGGAAGGCGGCGCGTGCACATAACGCGACGCCAGCGCGTAAGTCTTTGTCGCTTTTTGTTCCTCCACTTCCGTTGAATTGAATGACTGCTAAGGAGTAAAGTGCTTGCGCGTGCGAATTAATCGCTGCTTTCGCCATTAGTGACGCTCCACTTCCTCGGTTTTGTAAGCAGTAAAATCGAATCTGTAGAATTTAAAAAAAGCTAAATTTAGCACAAACAAAGATTTAATTTAATGGTCTAATTTCGCAGGAAAAACTGAAAAATGGCGACATCAGGATCTGTATTATCCTCTGAAATGACTAAAAATAATTAATGAAAACAGGTAATTACCATGCCAAGAGTGTAGCAAGCATCAACATTTCCAGCATCGGAGCAAATCTTGAGGAAACGATGCGCAGAATCAGACCAATTCTTAGCTTTAATCGCCATTGTTTTAGGTGAAGCTTTTGATAGCACCATAGAATTAAGGCCTAAACCGTTGAATCTCTTACAACTGTTTCAAAAATAAATGAATGAATTAATTTATAGATCGGAAAAATATACAGATAACAAACAGAGAAGGAAAGCCAATAAATATAAATACATACGTTATAAGGACGTTGATGAAATCTGCAGGACAAGAAGCAGAAGAACTAAGCTTGCTTAAAATAGATACAACAAGGTCATCCGGTAAAGAATCGAAGAAATCACAACCGCCGACAAACTCCGGTGAGATTTTTGCTCTTTTCCGGCAAGGAATCTCACACCTTCTGTAACCAAACTTATCATTATCATTATCATTATCATTTTCCGGCGAAAAACACGATCTCTTTTTAACATCATCGCCATTAACAACACCATCTCGATTTTTCTTCATCATCTTTATCGTCTTGTTACTATTATCATAAACGGAATGAGTGATTGGGGAGGAAGAATCATGGAGTTTCGGATAACAAAGTCCTCTTCTAGTTCTCATTTTTGTGTATTGATATTGAATTGAATTTCTCTCACTAAAAAGTTTCTCTCTCTAAACAGAGAAATGGTTTATCTTTTCCCTCTCTCAGTCTCCGAGAGACGACGAAGAGGAACAAAAGGAAGTGAGTGGGTTTTATAGGACAGATTTGGGTAGAGATTATATAGTAATTAAATGAGGAATACTAAAATTACGGTTTTAGCCTATGGATTACTAGTACTGTACGTTTTGTGGGGTGAAAATTTTAAAACGGTCAAACGAGGGGCTGACCAGATTCTGGTATTTGCAGAATGGATGATTACACTTGCTTTTTTTGCCTATGTAAACATTTATTTAAGGTCTCTTCCCTATTTTGACCGTAATTAGTACTCTAATTACAATTAATTTGCAATTAGACTACTCTTGTCAGAGACAGTCTTTCAAAGAAATAATACTCCCCTGAATTATTTTAGATGTCTCATCTGGGTTTTCACGGTTATTAAGGATGGTGTAGGGTCCATTAAAAAATAGTAGTCGGGTATTTTAATTGATTAAAATAATTGTAAAGGTGGTAGTTGGATATTGGGAGTAGTAAAAGTTGGGGTATTTATGTAAAAAAAGATAGACAAAAAAGAAAATTGAACAATTGATATGATTTTGCCAAATAAGGAAATGGGACGACTAAAATGATTTAGAGGGAGTATTAAATAAGAAGTTTACATTCTTATTTTTTCTTTAATGTATGTAATAATTGGGCTAATATCTAATGCAAAGACCTTTTTCTTAATAATTTGTGATTTACATTAGTTGCTAATTAATTTAGTGTCGTGTTGGACCGATGTAGATTGTGACAAAGTATGCTATGTGTAAAATGTTGTGACATAAGGGGATGCAAATAGTAAGGAGTCGAGACATTTTGTGTCATTAATCTTAGAGGTATGACTTATATTACGTCACTAATACACGGGTTGTGTGCATTGTCTAACAGATTAGAATACAAATTTATTTCTTAAAGAAATTACCCAAAATATTTTATAATATATGTTTGAAGATACGTGTCATGTTATCTACCATGCCATATACAGATATCGGTAACATGGCATGCTTGTGGGCCACTTTATCGATTAACTGGCTGTAAGATGCATAGCTACGACTATGAACCATGACGTGGTGAACCATATTAATTAATACTCGGTATTTATTATTAATTAGGATAATTAATATTGCATATTTATTGCTCTTTATTATATACTCTATAAAATATATAAACTAATATATTTAAATAGAATGTTATTTAATTCATTTTAAATTTTAAAAATTATTTAATTAACAATAATTTATCAATGACTTGACCGTAATGGGAAGAATAAGTAGTGAAGGTAATAAATAATGTGTTTAGTAATGGCAAATCATTTTTGATTAAGTTGCTAACACGTTAAGCTAACAATATTGAAATTGAATTGCATCAAAATTAAGAAAGGAAATAAAATCAATAAAAATTAGAATAGTTGAAGAACAATTCATATCCATTAATATTATATTGATTGACCTTCAAATATCATCTTCATGGAAATTCAAAGTCCAAATCATTAATCAATGCTAGCCTTGATAAGCTAGTATCTTATTATATATATAAAATTAATAATTAATTAATAATGCATTAATTTTCACATAAGTATATTTGACAAAGATATTTTTACATAAATTATTGTATGAGACCGTCTGAGACGAGCCTCATAATTAAATTAAGTAGCCTGTAATAAAAATCATTCGCATATTAGACCCTTTTGTATGGACTAGTCTCACGGTGTAACAGGCTCATACAAATGACAATTTTAATAAATTAATAATGTGAATTTTTAATTGAGCTTTCTTAACCCAAAATATTTCAAAATCAAATTCAATTAAACAAAATTTTAATCTCAATATATCTCACCATCTTTAAAATTCATCATAATTTTTTAAAATAAATTAAACTATTTTTTCAAAATAGAATTTAAGTAGTGAGATTCTATGATTTTTCGTATTTATATAACGTATTTTGGGTCCTCTACTCATCTGCAGGTTGTCAGTCATATTTCCTCTCTTCTTAAACCCTTATTACAATTTTTATGAATTATTAACAATAGACATTTTTCTCCTTTTAATTCCATGCCCCTTCACAATTCCCATTAGTCAAAAACACACCCTAATTCAATAGTAATGTACTACAAAGTTCATCGAATTATGAGAATCGAATCTTATCTCAATTAAAATAATCGAATAAATATCAATTAAAGTAACTAAAATTCCGAGTTTGATTCTCACTTAGTCCTTTTCCGCCCCATAGGATAGCTTATAATAATTAACTTTTTTTAAAAAAAATTAGAGCACTAAACCTCAAGTCATTTTCAAGCAACCAAAGAAAAGGAAAAAAAAACATGCATGCTGATTATCACTTTGCCCACTTCAAAAGCTACTATATATATACTTATCTTCTTTCAAATAATATTATACCAGAATGTCTCCTGAAAGACCGTATGTAGTAAAGACGGCTCTCCAAAACAACTCAGCCCAATGTTTAAATGCAGATTTTATTTTTTATTTAAAATATTGAAAATTAGAAACTGAATTTTATAATTGGATTGATCCAAGACGAGTGGTCTATGGCGAAGACCGTCTACAATAAGAATTTGTGAAATTATAATAATGTTAATTATTATACTCCGTCCGTTCTTTTTTGTTCTTCCCATTTAGAATATTCCATTTTTGGAGAGAGAAATTTGATTAAGATTTTTAAAACATTTATAGATGATAAAATATATCCATATGAGATATCCTTAGATTCGTCATAATGTATACTTTTTTATCATATATTTTTTATAATTTTTTATAATGCGTATTTAGAGATATTTAGACTCGAAAGTTGCTTTGAAAACTGTGCAAAAAGTAAATGGGAAGAACAAAAAAGAACGGAGGGAGTAGTTGTTAACTTAATACTTCCACTAAATAATGCTTAATTATAATTAAATAAAATTAGAGGTGGCGTAAGTTTGTAAAACGCTAAACATGGTTTCACGCCGCCGTAATTTTACTAATTGTTGTCACATCAATAACGACGTTTGTCTTGTGTATTATTTGCCTTAACTTGCCTTCTTACTTCATTTTATATTTTTTATTAGGAATTTTTATTTCCTTAGACTTTGATACCTCAACTTCACATAAAATATTATAAAAATTGTTTTGATTAAATGAAATCAATTTAAATAAAAATTGTTTTGACTAATTAGTGAAATTGAGTAATTAATAAAGAAGGAAAATAATAAAGAATGAAAATAATTTAAATTTATATCAAATTTCTAATTTTTGATATTTAGCTTTTTAGTTGATCAAACAGCTTGATTTTTAAATCAATAATGTTGACTGATTGAACTAATCAACAACTCAAGCCAACAATAAACAACCGTTTGCAAGACCTTTATTAAATAAAAGTTTTTCATAAAAGATTTGAATGATAAGAAATTTTTAGTAGTCAACATAATTAATCTTCTGTCAAATAAGCTAAAATAGAAAAAAATCACGAAAAGATAACACCATTAATATTGGGTTATTATTTTATAATTATAAATTAAAGGTGAAAATTGAATTTTTATTTTTTTTTAAGGAAATGGAAGTGTATGTATGATGAATTAGCATAATTATTTTAATTATGCGCCAATATAATATTTGAGCTATAATAATCTACTTTAATTTTTTTAATTTGAGTTATTATTTTATAATTATAACTTGAAAACACTTCTTTGCTTAATATTACATAAAAAACTTAAAAAATTTACATGATATATTTAACTATTAACAACAATTACTATGTCCCGTTGAATCAAATCCATACCGAACTAAAATAAATTTGAGATTGATATACATGTAGATTAGATTTTTAAAATGTAAAATTTTTTAAAACAAGTTTAATTGGGCAAGATTCACCATAGGTCAATAGTGTAAAGAGATGTATATAAGTATCATTTTAATTTTTTTATTAGTGGTAATAATATTTTTAACTAAAACCATAACCTTATTAGAGTTTTTTGATTACTCCATATGTATTACAATATTGTGACATTTGACTTTTGTCACACATTTTTAAGTAATTACTCTCTCGCCCTTAATAAAAATTATAAAAAATAAATAAATACTTATATTTTATACATCAAAACGAACTTCACAAGATTTCATATAGCACATGAATATGTTTTTTTTTTTTTTTCCCTTATGTCAATGAATAATTGTTAGAGTATGTAACATATCCTAGGGTCTTAGCAGTTAGCTTAAGCTTTTGGTTCAGTTGATTTCTTGATAAAGTATCAGATTCAACGTGATAAGAAGACACGAGTTCGAATCTCAAGTACTCTACCACCACTCATTTAAAGTGGAATATTCAGCACCAACCGCGAGTATGAGGAGACATGTGGAATGTAAGGCGTGCTAAAGAATATAACGTATCATTAGGTCTCAACCATCAGCTTAAACTTTTGATTGAGTTGATTACTCTACAATATCAAGAAAACCAACTCAACCAAACGTTTAGTTAAGCAGATGGTTAAGGCCCTAAATATGTTATATACTCTAACATAACATTTAAATCTTATTTCTCCTAATTAATATAATTAAATTAAATATTACAAACGTAATTAACATGATACAAAATGATAAAGGGAGAGCATAATTTTCTACATGGATATCATGTAAAATGATCAATTGAACCCGCAGACGAGATTTATTGACTGATACAAATATAAATTGCGTATAAGCAACTTAATTAATGATAAGATCAGATAATTTTAATCAATTGTCATTTTTTGATTATGAGATGGATGATGCATGCTAATTGACATTATTACTATAAATATTTATTTAAATATTTGAGAGACTAAATAAAATATTATACATATAAATAATTTATCTATATTATTTTATAGTTTTATAATTTTAACTTTTAAATTTTAATTTATTTTTCACCTTAGCCAAAATGCTATATTTTCATCGTTCACAATTTACATATAACATTGTTTTGATTTTAAATTTGATTATATAAAAAATAACGTCTATTAAGTTAAAGATTGCATTAATCATATAAAAATATAAGGTTTATTTCAACACAGACGTTTTAATATTCTATATAAGTTAATAAATATATACACTATAACTATATATATAGGGTCTATCTATTATTATTGTGATTTTCTGTTTTGATTTTTTAATTTGTTTTATTTATAAAATCATACTCCCTTCATTTCATTTGACTAGTCTCATTTGACTTTTCACGAATTTTAAGGGTTAAGTGGGGTCCATTAAAAAGGTGGTAGTTGGGTATTTTAATTGATTAATTTAATTGTAAAGGTGGTAGTGGAGTATTGGAAATTTGAAAAGTGGGGGTATTTAGGTAAGAAAAGGTTAGCCAAAAAAGGAAATGGGACAAGTAGTATGAAATTGCCAAAAAAGAAAATTAATGGGACAAGTAAACTGAAATGGAGGGAGTATTATAAATGTACTATAACGATAAAAAATTTTTGTCAAATTTATTGATAACTTGATGAATTTAAAAACTAACAAGTAAAAAGATAAAGCAACTTATTCTGGTTTTTTATTTTTGATTGTCATTTTTTCTATAAAAAATAGAAATTGAAAATGTAAAAAAATAATAAACGGACTCTAATTCTTTAAAAAGGGGGAGAAGTGGTTTTAAGTAACATATATATTAAAACAAAGTATATTTTAATTTGTTAGTTTGATGGTTTTCTTATTATTTGAATTTGTGTCAGTGGTAACTAAAACGAAACGCAGTCGGTCTCTTGAGAGATCATCTCTCTGAGAGACGTTTTTGACTATAAGGCTCAGCTGATTAAATTTTAATGTCTTCTCTAAATACACATTTTTTTATGAGCCAGTCCAATTAAAGATTGTCTTTTAAAGAGATCGTCTCTCACATGAACTTGTGAAACGTTATTTGATCGCGACAATTATATGTTACATTTGAATTTTAGGTCAATAGAAATTCAAAAAAAAACCCTTGTTTTCTTTATTGTATTATCAAATGTACTGCTTCATTAATTTAATTAGTGAACTAATACTAAGTTGCTTACAACATTAGATAATTAGGACATTAGGTACATAGCAATAGCATCATTTATGGACTTAATCTATTTTAAAATATTATATACTTTTTTTAATATTTTTTATTTTCTATTTAAATCATTTGATCACACTGTTTAAAAAAATTGTGGCCCAAAATTTTCTTTTGTGATAGTTAGAAGTTAGACAACAAATAACGTACATTTTTAAACTCAAAAAAAAAAATAACGTACATTTTTATTAAAATCGATTACAAATTGAGCTATTTTGTAATTAAATTCTGTAACACCCCGTGAATTTGAATGAATTAATGTTCGAGATTAAAACAAAATAATAATCAAATATAAGAATTTGAGTGACTAATTATGTGACAAACGATATCGGTAATTGTCGCGTAATGAGTTATCGTTATTTATCTGATTTAATGTTCATGAGTGGTAAAATTAAACTTAAGCAATTAATTTCATTTGGATTAATTAATTCAAAAGTAATAATAATAATAATAATAATAATAATAATAATAATAATAATAATAATAATAATAATAATAATAATAATAATAATAATGTAGTAGTAATTATGGGGGTTAATGGAGGGTTTTTGTAACTCCCTTCTTAAGTGAGTTTTATGGCAAAATTAAGAGGGGGTTATGGGTAGCTTAAGGGTTGTTAATTGTGTATAAATTGGGTTGTTTGTAAGATAGTTTTTCCTTTTTGCCTTACTTTACAAATCAAACAAAGAATTCCCCTTTTCTTCCTCTTTGTTTTCGGCTGCCACTAGAAAAAAAAAGGGATTTTTGTCTTCATTCAATCTTTTTATTTCAAAAGGTAGGTGAAAATTCAATTGATAATATTAGATTTTATTTTCTTTTGAAGAAAATTATGTTTTCCTTATAAAATATGGTGATATCCTATGACTTTTTAGGAGGATTGAGTATTTCTATGTAATTTTTATTTATATAACCCTTTAACAAAATTAGTTTGTTAAAAAGGGTTAATATAATTTGTGTAAAGTTTTTCATTTGATTTATATTCTTTAACAAATTCAAATTTTGTTATGAGAATAAAACCTTTTGATATTTAAATTTTATTTATGATCTTAAAATCCCTAGTAAAATTCCAATTTGCTAGAAGGAGTTTAGTTGTGTGAATTAAATGAAATAAACATTTATGTTTTGTATTTTTGTGTATAAATTCCTTAACAAAATTTGATTTGTTTTAAGGGGTTGAATTTATTTATATATGTGGTTAGAATCATATGGGCGTTTGGCTTATGAATTCTACAAAAAAATATATAATAGTCGATGTGTGCAAAGATCAAGTATTTAATTCTATTATTTGAATTTATCGTTTTAATATGTGTTTGAATGGTTTCGTGTTCGATGGTGGATAAATTTACGTGTGGGATAGTAATTATATGTGGTTGAAATTGTTAAGAGATTGTGTATTAAGAATTTGGATTTATGTTGTTTTACGATTCGGTTTTTGTTATTTTCTTAGTTATGAATTGTAAAGTGGATCTTCCTTTTCATATGAAAGGAATGGTCGAAATGCGATATTATGTTATATGGCACGAATTTCCGGACAGCCATAGCTGTCCCGGAAGTGACGCCTCATATTCCTTTAAGAGGGATGTGTTTTCTTTGTCGTTTTGTTTAATTGGCATATTAAAGTCGTTTAAACGCTTAAAATAATTAAAAATAGTAAATGGAATTTAGAAATTTTGAAAATTGGTGTCCAAGGTAATTGATGCGTTCCGGACGCAGTGGTGAAGTCGGATTTTTCATTTGGATTTTCTAAACTGTCCGAATTGACAGTTTAAGTTTCTGGTTTGAAATGGAATTTTGAGTTATTTGGAACTTGATGAAATCAATTAAAATTACTAAGTCTTATTGATATGTTAGTGGTATAGAATGAGTTAGAGGTGAAAACACGTTCTAATACGTGTTCGTTTTGTGTGTTTGTTTGTTTAGGACCTCGATTCATAAGAGGGTGAAATTCATGTAGCATTTGAATTATCGTTGTTTGCTGTTGCTTAAAGGTACACGCTTAGACCATACATTATATGTGGTTATGCAAGTAATGTTGTTTCATTCTTGATTATTGCATTGTGACTCACATAAGGATTAGACACCTCAAATAATTTGAAAGAAGTTTAACTTGGAAATTGAGGATGGATGTTTTGGTTATCTCAATGGGTTAATATTTTTGGATTGGATTATATATTTTTGTTCCCATGGCAGTTTTGGATCATTACGGTCACCATGGGGGTATGCATACTTTAACCTCTGACGACCCGAACAGGACGGGCAACGTCTTAGGTCGGTGGTTGCCTTGGGATTAGCTCTCCCAAGTGTATTCCTCCAAATGAATTGGATTATTACTTGGACGACCCGAATAGGACGGGCAACGTTTCAAGTGGGGGTTTTGAATAAATATATACATTAGAGCCTTTGCATGCTAGGGTGAACACATTGCTTGTTTTCCACTTGTTGATATTTTGTATGTTGTCTCTGACGTGTATTGGATTGTTCTTTTGAACTTGCTTCCGTTGTCAATCGACAACTAGCAGGTTGATTGCAGGTGGGAATTGGAGTGAGGTCGAAGTTAGGATCACGTCACCCAAGACTGCGTTTCATGTAATAATAAATATAGAAGAAATAATTTACACTTGTGTAATGAAATTTAAACCAGTTTGTTTTTGTCGTTTCGTTAGTAGAGGCCGTTGGGTTCTCAAGTTGTATTATGAACTTTACAATCCTGTTGCTACCATATGCTTTAATTTCCGCATAGTTATATTCCTTTATCAATGGAACGTTGACGATCTTGGATGGGAATCTTCCCACTAAGTGTCCAGTTGTGAACCAGATTCATATTTTTATATGATTATCCGGCTCACGCGAACCGGACCGTTACAATTGGTATCAGAGCCAACGTTCCCTTAGAGATAAAGGAATACTTGACCTTAGTAGAGAGAGTTGGGGTAGAATCTATGTATTAAAACTGGATGTTTTGTGATATGTCTTGGGGTTTGTTTGGGAGGGGACCGTTAAGACCTTATAATAGTATAAGTGACTTCGTTTGTCAAACATCTTTTTATTACCTCCCTTTTTTTATGCATATGTTCAGGATCATGGACAAAGGAAAGGCCCCAGTTCCCCTAGCCCAACTAACGTTGTAATAAGCTTTGACCCAGAAACTGCGTGGAGGGAAGTTGTGAATAGACATTTAAAAGATAAGAGATGGAGAGAACATCCGGGATTATAGGGAAAGGATGCTTATGATAAAAATAAAGGCTAATAGGGTATGTTTCGACTTAGAGAAGGATCTAGATAGGATACATACACCATTTATCTGAGTCAAGGAAGGTGGTAGAAGTAACCCCGAGGGAGCCAAGTGGAGTTAACTTCCGAAACGGAACCTTAGAAGGAGAGGGGTATGATGGAGACGAAGAAGAAGACCCCGAAGAGGAGGAGGAAATATGAGAGGAGGAACGTGATGAAAAGGTAGAACCTATAGAGGATGAAGAACTCCATATAAAGGAAGAATCTGATACAATTATGGAGCATATAGGAGGTGGGTATCAATCAGACCCTCCACTAGTAGACCTCAGGTCAAAGTTTGGGAATGTTTTTGAGATGCGAGACCCTAAACAGGAATCACCGGGTCCTATAGAGAATACTAGCGAACATGAGAGAGAAGGTTGGAGATCCCACTATGATCTGTATGGATTTAGGGTTGAATCTGGAGGGGAATTTTCAAATGAGGAGGATCCTGAGGAAGAAGAAGAAGAGTTGCTAATAAGCAGTCCAATGGATAGCGACTGGGAATCAGAAGAAGAATACATGAGTTCTAGTACCGACTCCGGAGACTATGGAGATGATGAAGATTTTGACATAACTAATTATGATGAGTCTGTTGATGTTATGGATGCTTGGCGTTAATTTCTTATTTTACCTTCTTTTTTTTTGTTTTTTTATCTTTTTAGTTGTTCTTTTTTTAATAATGTAAAACGCTTGGCGTAAGTTGTTATAAATTAATAAAAAATTTTCAATAAAATATTATATTGAGTTGTTTTCAGTGCTCTCTTTTTGTTTCTTTCGTTTGTTTTACGATATGTTAGAATGGTTTAATAGCCACAACAAATAATAATATTCTTGTAGACAACTGGATGTGTGTGTGTGATTATTTATTTATGTTTATTTTATTTCAAGCACCTCTTTTCTTAAGAAACTATGGGACCTTAGGACACGTTAGTATTTAGTACCGTTCTTTTAGTTGCAGAAGATGCCTCCTCTCTCCCGAAAAAGGCTAGCTAAGAATGGAACTAACCGAGCTTTAAGGAGTTTTAATTAAGGCGTTAGCTGGGGTTGGTGTGCCACAAGTGAGATCCTTGCCTGAACAGGCTTTTGAGATGAGCAAGAGGATTAGCCAGAACAAACCATCTCCTTTTGATGGTAAAGGGAACCATCAGAACTTAAACATTGGTTAAGAGAGTTTGACAAACTTTTTGATGTAGTAGAATGTCCAGAAGAACTGAAAATTAATCAGGCAGCTTTTTTTTGACTGGGGAAGCTGACTATTGGTGGGCAAATAGTAAGGCAGGGTTAATAGAACAAGCTGAGGGACTTTTCCATTGGGTTATGTTTAAAAGGGCTATGCGGGAGAAGTTTTACCCTTTACACGTGAGGAAGGATAAATCGAATGAGTTTGCCCGATTTGAAATGGGTAGTTTGACTGTTGATGAATAGTACCACAAGTTCATGGAGTACATCAAATATTGTCCAGATGATGTACCCACTGAAGAGAAGAAAATGCAACGCTTTGAGCTGGGGTTATCGTTCGATATTCAAAAGCATATTGAAAGTGATCGTTACTGCACGTTAGAGCAGATGTATAAGCGTGCAGCTCAGGTAGAGAATATTATAAGAAAGGAGAGAGAAAAGGAGAAGAATAGCTATACAGAAAAGAGAAAGGAATTGATAGGTCAGACCTCAGGGGCACCTGTAAATTTCCACTTGAAGAAGCCAAAAACCTTTGGTGGCTTTCAAGGGAGCAGTTCTGGTGTGAATCCTGGATTCAGGGGGGAAGCAAGGCCGGCAAAACCTTTGCTAGATCGGGATGGAAAGGAAAAGGAAGTACTTCTGCAGGAGGTGTAAGAAAAACCACCCCGGAGAGGATTGCGAAGGGAATTTAGTTGAATGTAATTTCTGTCATAAGAAAGGGCATAGGGAGTTCGAGTGCTACATAAAGAAAGGGAATGAAAATCGACCGATAGGGGAACAACATCGACCCCCAACACCAGATTGGTTTTGGGAGGCAAGGAAATCGATCAACTGGGGTAGATAATCAAGGTAACAATGGTCAGAGGTTTCAACGACAGTTTAATGGGGGTTTGGAAGTGATTTTGGGAATGGATTGGTTGGGAAGGTATAAAGCTACCATTGAATGTAGGGAGCAAAGAGTGTTACTGGTGGGACCACATGGGGAAAACGTTAGATATAGAAAGTTTTCTAAGGGGCCTAAAACAAACTTGGTGTCGTCCTTGAAATTAAAAAAGCTTGTGAGACAAGGACATCCTTTGTACTTGTGTCACATCACGCAGAAAGGGAAGAAGGAGGTGAATCCTAACGATGTCGCGGTGGTAAATGAATTCGTTGATGTTTTCCCTGAGGAGATTCCTGGTATGCCACCGCAAAGAGGAATTGATTTTACGATAGACTTGGTGCCTGGTACGGGACCAATTTCAAAGGCCCCGTACCGCAAGGCCCCAAAAGAGATGGAGGAATTGAAGTCTCAGTTCGAGGAATTGTTGGATAAGGGTTATATCCGACCAAGTGTTTCACCTTGGGGCGCTCCGGTTTTGTTTGTACGGAAGAAGGACGGCAGTTTACGTTTGTGTATCGATTATAGGGAACTTAATAAAGTGACCGTAAAGAACAGATACCCGTTACCTCGTATAGATGACTTGTTTGATCAGTTGAGGAGAGCTGGGATATTTTCGAAGATCGATTTAAGGTCGGGTTACCACCAATTGAGGATTGCTGAGGGGGATATTCATAAGACGGCCTTTAGGACACGTTACGGACATTTTGAGTTTACCGTGATGCCTTTTGGGTTGACAAATGCTACAGCCGCATTTATGTATTTGATGAACCAAGTGTTTAGTGCGTACTTGGATAAGTTTGTGGTTGTCTTTATTGATGATATACTGGTCTATTCGAAGGACCGAGATGAGCATGAGGGACATTTGCATTTGATTTTGCAGACTTTGCGAGAAAATAAGTTATACACTAAGTTTTCGAAGTGTGAATTTTGGTTAGAAAAAGTGTCATTTTTGGGTCATTTCGTTTCAAAGGAGGGTGTTTCGGTGGATCCTGTAAAAGTGGAAGCAGTTCGAAATTGGTCCTCACCGAAGAATGTCACCGAAGTTCGAAGCTTCTTAGGTTTGGCTGGGTATTACCGTCGTTTTGTCAAAGATTTCTCGCGTATTGCCAGACCTATGACTTCTTTGATGAAAAAGGATAAGAAGTTTGAATGGACTGATGAGTGTGAACGTGCTTTCGCGACTTTGAAGGAAAGATTAACTTCGGCTCCTGTCCTTGCTCTACCTGATCCTAAGTTGGATTATACTGTGTTCAGTGATTCATCGAAGAAGAAGTTGGGACGTGTTTTGATGCAAGAACGTAATGTAATTACTTATGCATCCCGACAACTAAAAATCCATGAGGTTAATTATCCTACTCATGATCTGGAGTTGGCTGCGATAGTGTTTGCTCTCAAAATATGGAGACATTATTTGTATGGGGTTAAATGCAGAATCTATACAGATCATGAGAGTTTAAAGTATCTTTATACTCAACCGGGTTTGAATATGCGACAACGTCGGTGGTTAGAGCTCATGGCGGACTACGACTTGGAGTTTGTGTATCACGAGGGGCGAGCAAACTTAGTAGCCGACGCATTAAGCAGAAAGTTGAAACATTCGTTGTCTGCTTTGAATGGAATTGAGGAGTTGCATCGGGACTTTGCTCGGCTAAACTTGGAAGTGGTACGTACGGGTGAATTGAAGGAGAGTCTAAGTGCCTTGGTAATTCGGCCTTCGTTTTTCGAGGAGATTTTGACTTCTCAAGATAAGGATCCGAAGTTGTTGAAATTTAAAGGAACAGGCTCGAGAAGGTAAAGCGGAGGGATTGTTGGTTCATGAAGATGGGAGCTTGAGATTTAAGGGTCGTTGGTGTTTACCGTCGGGGGAAACATCCTTGAAGGAACGTATCTTGGATGAAGCACATTGTCCAAAATTTTCCGTTCATCCGGGCGGTGATAAAATGTACCAAGATCTTAAGCTGATGTTCTGGTGGTCGGGAATGAAAAAGGATGTTGCTGAATATGTATCGCGTTGTTTGACCTGTCAAAAGGTTAAGAGCGAACATAAAAGACCTGGAGGTTTACTGCAACCTTTAGAAATTCCGGTGTGGAAATGGGATGATATTTCTATGGATTTTGTCGTGGGTTTGCCTCGGACAAAGGCAGGGAATGATACCTTATGGGTAATAGTGGACCGTCTGACTAAATCAGTATGTTTCATTCCTATGAACTGTCGCTGGGAGATGGAGCAATTAGCCCGAGCTTATATTAAGTACGTTGTGCGGTTTCACGGTGTGCCCCGCATTATTGTGTCCGATAGAGATACTCGGTATTTGTCAAAATTTTGGCAGACCTTGCAACAAGCAATGGGTACTACGTTACTGTATAGTACAATCGTTTCATCCTCAAACAGATGGGCAAACAGAGCGCACGAATCAGATTTTAGAGGATATGTTACGAGCTGTTGCCATGGAGTGGCAAGGGTCATGGGATGAGCATTTGGATTTGATCAAATTTTCTTACAATAACAGCTATCAGGCCTCGATTCAGATGGCTCCCTTTGAGGCTTTGTATGGACGCCGTTGTCGTAGTCAAATTTATTGGGATGATTTTACCGAAGCTGTTACTTTGGGACCCGATTTGCTTTCTCAAATGACCGAGAAAGTTAAGATGATTCAAGATCGTTTAAAAGCGGCTCAAGATCGACAAAAGTCCTATGCCGATTAAAAACGATGACCTGAGGAGTTTCTCGTGGGCGATCAAGTGTTGCTTCGCGTGTCGCCTATGCGCGGAGTGGTGCGCTTTGGTGCTCATGGAAAGTTAAACCCTCGCTACATCGGTCCCTATGAGATTTTGGAACGCGTGGGCAAAGTGGCGTATCGGTTAGCTCTTCCATTACCTTGGAGAAGGTATCATGTTGCTGCTTCTCATATCTTAGATCCCGAACCTTTAGAATTAGACCCATCCTTAACCTATGTAGAGCGACCGGTCCGAATCTTAGATAAGAAAGTTCGTAGTACTCGACGAAAAGATATTTCCATGGTCAAAGTTCTATGGTCAAATCACGAGCGCGAGGCCGCTACCTGGGAAACCGAGGACTCTATGCGGGATAAGTACCCTCAGCTCTTTCAGGTTAGTCGCGTTACGGGGACGTAACTCCTTTAAGGGGGGTAGAGGGCGATAGGAATTTCGCGCACGTATAGTTAAACTTCTTTGAATCGACTTTTATATGTGCAGTGTTGTGTTGTGTGCTGGTCGGTTTCATGTAAGTTACGAGGGCGTAACTTCTTTTAAGGGGGGTAGTCTGTAACACCCCGTGAATTTGAATGAATTAATGTTCGAGATTAAAACAAAATAATAATCAAATATAAGAATTTGAGTGACTAATTATGTGACAAACGATATCGGTAATTGTCGCGTAATGAGTTATCGTTATTTATCTGATTTAATGTTCATGAGTGGTAAAATTAAACTTAAGCAATTAATTTCATTTGGATTAATTAATTCAAAAGTAATAATAATAATAATAATAATAATAATAATAATAATAATAATAATAATAATAATAATAATAATAATAATAATAATAATAATAATGTAGTAGTAATTATGGGGGTTAATGGAGGGTTTTTGTAACTCCCTTCTTAAGTGAGTTTTATGGCAAAATTAAGAGGGGGTTATGGGTAGCTTAAGGGTTGTTAATTGTGTATAAATTGGGTTGTTTGTAAGATAGTTTTTCCTTTTTGCCTTACTTTACAAATCAAACAAAGAATTCCCCTTTTCTTCCTCTTTGTTTTCGGCTGCCACTAGAAAAAAAAAGGGATTTTTGTCTTCATTCAATCTTTTTATTTCAAAAGGTAGGTGAAAATTCAATTGATAATATTAGATTTTATTTTCTTTTGAAGAAAATTATGTTTTCCTTATAAAATATGGTGATATCCTATGACTTTTTAGGAGGATTGAGTATTTCTATGTAATTTTTATTTATATAACCCTTTAACAAAATTAATTTGTTAAAAAGGGTTAATATAATTTGTGTAAAGTTTTTCATTTGATTTATATTCTTTAACAAATTCAAATTTTGTTATGAGAATAAAACCTTTTGATATTTAAATTTATTTATGATCTTAAAATCCCTAGTAAAATTCCAATTTGCTAGAAGGAGTTTAGTTGTGTGAATTAAATGAAATAAAACATTTATGTTTTGTATTTTTGTGTATAAATTCCTTAACAAAATTTGATTTGTTTTAAGGGGTTGAATTTATTTATATATGTGGTTAGAATCATATGGGCGTTTGGCTTATGAATTCTACAAAAAAATATATAATAGTCGATGTGTGCAAAGATCAAGTATTTAATTCTATTATTTGAATTTATCGTTTTAATATGTGTTTGAATGGTTTCGTGTTCGATGGTGGATAAATTTACGTGTGGGATAGTAATTATATGTGGTTGAAATTGTTAAGAGATTGTGTATTAAGAATTTGGATTTATGTTGTTTTACGATTCGGTTTTTTGTTATTTTCTTAGTTATGAATTGTAAAGTGGATCTTCCTTTTCATATGAAAGGAATGGTCGAAATGCGATATTATGTTATATGGCACGAATTTCCGGACAGCCATAGCTGTCCCGGAAGTGACGCCTCATATTCCTTTAAGAGGGATGTGTTTTCTTTGTCGTTTTGTTTAATTGGCATATTAAAGTCGTTTAAAAACGCTTAAAATAATTAAAAATAGTAAATGGAATTTAGAAATTTTGAAAATTGGTGTCCAAGGTAATTGATGCGTTCCGGACGCAGTGGTGAAGTCGGATTTTTCATTTGGATTTTCTAAACTGTCCGAATTGACAGTTTAAGTTTCTGGTTTGAAATGGAATTTTGAGTTATTTGGAACTTGATGAAATCAATTAAAATTACTAAGTCTTATTGATATGTTAGTGGTATAGAATGAGTTAGAGGTGAAAACACGTTCTAATACGTGTTCGTTTTGTGTGTTTGTTTGTTTAGGACCTCGATTCATAAGAGGGTGAAATTCATGTAGCATTTGAATTATCGTTGTTTGCTGTTGCTTAAAGGTACACGCTTAGACCATACATTATATGTGGTTATGCAAGTAATGTTGTTTCATTCTTGATTATTGCATTGTGACTCACATAAGGATTAGACACCTCAAATAATTTGAAAGAAGTTTAACTTGGAAATTGAGGATGGATGTTTTGGTTATCTCAATGGGTTAATATTTTTGGATTGGA
Organism: Amaranthus palmeri; assembly: GCA_019776075.1. Taxonomy (NCBI): domain Eukaryota; kingdom Viridiplantae; phylum Streptophyta; class Magnoliopsida; order Caryophyllales; family Amaranthaceae; genus Amaranthus; species Amaranthus palmeri. Next base: position 1,258,061 of record JAAKBH010000292.1, read on the forward strand.
TTATATATTTTTGTTCCCATGGCAGTTTTGGATCATTACGGTCACCATGGGGGTATGCATACTTTAACCTCTGACGACCCGAACAGGACGGGCAACGTCTTAGGTCGGTGGTTGCCTTGGGATTAGCTCTCCCAAGTGTATTCCTCCAAATGAATTGGATTATTACTTGGACGACCCGAATAGGACGGGCAACGTTTCAAGTGGGGGTTTTGAATAAATATATACATTAGAGCCTTTGCATGCTAGGGTGAACACATTGCTTGTTTTCCACTTGTTGATATTTTGTATGTTGTCTCTGACGTGTATTGGATTGTTCTTTTGAACTTGCTTCCGTTGTCAATCGACAACTAGCAGGTTGATTGCAGGTGGGAATTGGAGTGAGGTCGAAGTTAGGATCACGTCACCCAAGACTGCGTTTCATGTAATAATAAATATAGAAGAAATAATTTACACTTGTGTAATGAAATTTAAACCAGTTTGTTTTTGTCGTTTCGTTAGTAGAGGCCGTTGGGTTCTCAAGTTGTATTATGAACTTTACAATCCTGTTGCTACCATATGCTTTAATTTCCGCATAGTTATATTCCTTTATCAATGGAACGTTGACGATCTTGGATGGGAATCTTCCCACTAAGTGTCCAGTTGTGAACCAGATTCATATTTTTATATGATTATCCGGCTCACGCGAAAAATATTCTAATTATAAACAAATGCAAAAAAAAAAAAAAAAAAAAAAAAAAAAACTAACTCGATCATTAACCAAGCCAAATTAACCAAACTTCTATATATGGTACCGTATACCATAACCTATTATACCTTGAAAAACTGTTAAAGAACCAACTTAATTAACCAAAAGGTTAAGCTGATAGTAGAGATCCCAGGAAATGTTATATACTCTAACACTCTCCTCACACGAGAGCCCTTAAAATTGGGCTAAAAGTGTGGATGCAACACAGACCCTCCTCATACCTAGTGCTAAATATTTCACTTTAAATTAATAAGAAATGATATTTGTGATTCGAACCCGTAACTATCTATCACAACTGGCTCTGATACCATATTAACTCAAATGACGATACCTAATTAGAGAGGGGAAGCACGAAAGGCATCAATATGGAGTATCAAAAAATGAATCCAAAGGTGAAGAAAAAGTACGTGGTGATCAAAGAGTGATGTTACCCACTCGTGTCACCTTCTTAGACCTACTACCCCATGTGTGTTTCCTATGATCAATCCTATTCCTATTCCTATTCCTATTCTTTCTTCCCTTCTTCTTCTAACTCTTTTTTTTGGTTCTTTTCCTCCTCCTACTCTCATGCACTTTCCTTTTTGTTGTACTAACCTATTCCCTTTATATCATAACTACACTCAATATTCTTAATTTGTCAAATTTCGAAAGAATTATCCCATAAGGATATTCACGACATTCGATGTTTGAAAATATCAATATGATGTTGTAAAAATGACGTTAAATATTTTTTTGGTTTACGTATCGAAAAAATAGACAAATAAGTACTTGGTTCAACTGGATTTTCAAAGGATTTAACCGCATAAGGATAATCACGACGTTCTTATTTAGAAAAAAAATAGTTATGATAGGTAAAAAAGGACGTTAAATATCTTTTATTTTTATTTTGTTAATTTATGTGTTTTTAATTTTAATTATTTAAAAATACGATAACTAATGTGATAATACTGCCCAATAAACAACTTAACCCTCTCAAATTGGTCAAACCCTTAAATTTAAACGATCAACTAATATTTTTCCTTTAACTAAGGAAAGTTTTAGCCAAAGTGAGTAGTTGATAATTGATATGTATGAATTAATGTAGGTTAGTTGATAATCACTATAATTAGTAATAACAAATATAACTACCTAATCAAGCTGTATGACTGAAATTGGTATCGAATCACATGCAATCCATGTAGACTAAAAAACCAATCTAGATTTTGACAATTCCTAATTCTTGATTTTCAAATTTATTCACTTTTTAATTCTAGAAACTTCAGAAATATTTTGGAAATTGAGTTACCTATAAATTACTTAATTTAAATATTCAGAATTGTTTGTAATAAAAATAAAAAACACTATGTTTTCCTCTTCCTTTTAGGGTTATAATCGGATTTTTGTGTTCAAAAGTTCTTGGGCTGTTCCTTACAAGTCAAATCAGATACGAGTTTATGTCAGTTATCAATACAACATCGAATCAGATTTGTCTACTTAAATTTGGTTTGAGTTTGTATTATATCATCTGATTAATACAACTCGGGTTCGAGTCAATTTTACTACAAACCAGTCGAGTTCGATTAGACTATAGGTCGCTTTATTATTTATTATATTGCATAATATGTACGTTTCCTTTTTTATAAAGGTTTTAATTAGTTTATGATATGTGGTTTTACTTAATTGAAATCTAGAAAGTTATAGTAGTTCTTAAGAGATATCTTTATCAAGCATCCAGAAAATGCATAATATTATTTCCACCTTGGCCCCCATTTGCTCACGTCAATATCTTTGGAAATAAAAATTTGATTTTTTATGGGAATATTCAAGTTTTGAACATGGAAATTAAGGATGTTATCTTGTCATTTTGTTCTATCTTAACAAATTTTTCACATTTGCCACTTAAGACTTTTTTTTTTATTTGGTGAATGGTGACTTCATAGGATTTCTAAATACAAGGAGCCGAGAGAATTAATCAATTTCATAAGCGGTGAAAATTGAAATTTTGTAACAACGGTGAATTAAAGAAAAAGTTTTCAATCACTAAGCTGATCTATGGTACTTGACTATTGATAATAACTCTATTTTACCCATTGTAATAAATATTTCTTTTAAAAAAAAGTAATTTGGATAATGATTTAAAAATTTTAAATTATATATATATATATATATATATATATATATATATATATATATATATATATATATATATATATATATATATATATATATATATATATATATATATATATATATATATATATATATATATATATATATATATATATATATATATATATATATATATATATATATATATATATATATATATATATATATATATATATTTTCTCTTCAGAATAAAGGACTAGCTACTTATTAAAAAACTTCACACCTATAATTTTAAAATAATTTAACGCTTTTTATAACAACAGATTCAATATTATCTCTTACACGGCCCCATTTGCTCACGTCAACCTCTTCGGAAATTAACATTTGATTTTTGATGGGAATATACCAATTTTGAACATAAAAATTATTTTTGTTATATTGTCCTATTGTTCATCTATTGACTATATTAACAAATGTTTTACATTTAGCAATTAAGACTATTTATTTAGAATAGACAAGAGAATGTACATAAAAATAGATAGAATTTATACTCAATTAAAGATTATTAAAATTTGATATAATGAAAGTATTCGACGAGACGAATAAAACAAAATCCCACATGACTAGGTTTTTTTCTCGTTTAACAGCCGCACTACGCAAAACAATATCAAATGATGAATAGTTTAAAAAGTGGAAATAATTCAACTGAAAAAAACGAAGAAAGTATTTTTTATAGCTGGTGATAATCAAGCCGTTGTCATATAAATAAAAATATGACGAAAGCTTTCAACCACTAGACTAATTCATCATCATCATCATCATCATACCCAGTATTCCCGCACATAGATAGATTTATGGTCAGGGTCTGGGGAAGGAGGCTCGACGGCATCTCATACCCATAAGGAGAGGACGGTCAAAAGAGTCCTTCAGCCACTAGACTAATTTATAATTCTCAATAATAATTAAGACTTTTGGGTAACCATATATTGACAAAAAAATGATCTTATGAATAGGATTATAGCAAGTTGGTCTGGGTATATAACAGCTCATAATAACATGAAAGCCAATTACTCCTAACTTTCATAAAATGGGATATATAGTTTTCCATGAGAATGATTTGTGAGGTTTCCACATTATAATGAATAGTTCATTTGATGGAGTAGTTTAGATTTATCACATATTCACATGTATAATCATGATTTTTATGTAGCACAATATAGCGTTTATCGGTAGAATTTAGAAAATGAATCTGGGCAACCCAAACAAAGAAGAGAAAAAGTAGTCCACTCATAAACCCAAAGAAGATTTACTATTAAAATCAATTGGTAATATTAGCAGTTACTCCTTGAGTTTATAAAGTGATGCATACTCTTCTCTTTCTCCGATGTGGGACAACTCATATGTGGGTAACACAGGGGCACTTAAACAATCACACGTCAATTGTTTATACAAATGTCGAAGTAAATTGTTCATCGCTTCAATTTTTACCTTCTTATGTACAGTTTTTACGCTTTGTACTTGTATAGACTGTTTTAAAAAGTAAGAAAAGTATTCAAAACAGATCCGATGACTTGATATTTACTCAAACTTGGAACCCAACCTGACTTAACCAGAATTCAAAATGAATTAAAAATAATGTAAAAATCAATGTGGTCATAAAACCCAATTTTAAACCGACTCGAAACAGCTGATCCGATGACTCGAATAGAAACCTCTAATGACTTAACGAAAATTAGAACACTAAAAGAATTGATTGGATAACAAAAATAGCCTATAAACTTTGATATTCAAGAGAAAAAGATTTAACTATGTAAGGCACCAGAATAATTAGTGGTTTTGGGTGGCTTAAGATTGAAGCAAGGGAGTTTATTAATAGCTGTTTTAGTGAAAAGTACATAAAATGGAGAGGGTCAAAGAGTATATTAAATATATCATGTAATTTTGTCAATAATTTCTAATTGATAAATCATCACAAAAAGACAAAAAATTAATCATAATATAAATAAAATGAAAAAAATGTAAATTAGAATCAAATCCCACCATATAAAGATAATTTGTTAAATTCACAAATTACTGTTATTTCCGAAGACCTCATCTAATTTTATTAGATTTGATATAAGAAAAAAAGGGGGATCTTACTTTTTCTAATGTTTAGCTGGTTTTGTCTATAATTGATGGAATGTGTTTAGGCCTTGAAATGATGGTCACCCAATTTTTGTGAAATGATTCCCATGTCTTATTTACCCACATTTATTTCCCTTGTCTCCTTCTCTCTCATTTTATTCACTATTTTTCCTATTAAAGTCATCGCTATATAGTACTCCTATATTTATTCAAAAAAAAAAAAAATATATAGTACTCCTATATTCTTCATTACTAAGTACTAACATTTAATTTTTTATTCAAAAAAAAAAAGTACTAACATTTAATTTCAAAAAAAAAAAATACTAACATTTTTTATAATCTTCAAAATAAAAGTACTAACAATTTTTTGAAATGATATATACTTCTCCGTTTCATAATACTTGTTACTGAGTGTGACATGTTGTGTGGAAAAATTATACTATCGTTGACAATTAACAAGTATTATGGAACAAAGGAAGTACTACTCACATTCTTTCAAATAAATAGGGGTGTTTGGCAAATTAACTTATTGAGAAATTTTAGCTTATTTTGATATAAATAGAGAGTTGGGCGGTCAAATCAGCTAATGCTAGTATTTGGTGAATTAGATGATTGAAACAACTTATTGATACGAATAAGCTGTTTTTGAACAAGTTGGTTATAGCAGTTGGTTTAAAATCAGCTGGTCAAACCAGTTAATAAAATCAATTGGTCAAATCAGACACTTTAATCAGCTATCAGATACCACTTATTAGTCATTTGCCAAATAAAAATAAATTAATTTTCTAATGCACCAGATTTTCCTTTGAAAAACATTCAAATAATAAGCGCACGTTTTAACAAATATTTTTTTTGACAATTTTAATGGATAATTATTATTGGGTATATAATGGACAAATTTATATATATTCACCTAGCCTAGTTGCTTGGGAGTTGGGACCATACCTTCCCCTAATCACATGGTAATTTTAGGTTTTATTGTTCCTTATTTCGTGTGCCCACCCGCCTCACCCGATCAACGTTGCACTGAAGTACATTTTTTATTTTGAAATACTTGTTACTGATTGTGATTTATTCATTCAGTATACTCAGTGGAGAAATCTCACTATCAATAGCAAATATACTTATTATATGCGGAGTATTTGCTATTTATAAATAAATTTCATTTACGTATACACAAATTATATTCATCTATATCATTCATCATCACTAAGTGAAAAAAAAATTCTTATTTATTTTATTATAAGTTATTCACTGCAACATTATTTGTTTTTAGCGGAATATACTTATTAGTATTTAATTTAAATGTCACTACTTTAAATTTATAATAATATATGTAGTAAATTTAGTGACTTTTATTAGATCGTTTAGTAGCATAAAAAAATCATACTAAAGCTTTTAACGACATAAGATCTAGTGTCACTAAATCACTTTACAATGGAACTTAAAATAAAAAATAATTATTACATTAAAAATATATATCAGTGGCATATTCAATATCGCAAAAAGTTAAATTTATTGAGTGATAGAACTTGTATAGCGCTGTTTATTTTACAATTTTCTTTACAAAATTAAGGTTTAAAATTAAGTAATTAAATTAAAGATAAATTAAAATAAGCTAGTGTAATCTAAAATATGAGACCTCTTAATTTCGGTACGATTGAACACTTTATATATGTCCCGAACATTCTTTTTCTATTATAGAGTAAGCAGATGAAAAAAGAAAATTAGAGTGAGATTTGATCCTAAGACCTTGTCAAGAAAAGACGAGAGAAAATCCGATTCTCATCACTAAGCTCCTCTTATTATATGCCTTTATAGGTTTATAAATATAATCTAAGTTAGTTATTGTAATCTCTTTGACCTAAATCAGTAAATTAATACCAACAACTATTTCTAGATATCTCGATTTATAGTATACTCCTATGTATGAAACAAAATAGGAATATAGTAGTGGTAGTCCTTGAAGTTTACAATGCAAAATAGAATTTAATTAGAATAGGAAAAATTAATATTAATAATACAACATTTCACTGATTCGTTGGGTATAATCTTATTTTTCGTTTTTTTTTTTAATAAATCAACCTTGTCTTTAATTTGTTATCAGCACGCCCTTTTATATTATAATAACCCAACCTTTGTCCTTAGTTTGCTATCGGCATACCCTGTTAGTATGCTGACAGCAAACTAGAGAAAAAAGTTAAATTATTAAAAATAATTTAAAATTAGATATTTACAGCAAATGAATAGGAGGTTGAATTATTAATTTTAATTTTTTTTCTAAAAATAGTAGTGACAAATTTCTATAGGTTTAGGATGGGGACAAATGTGGAAATATGCACCTCCCACTTTTAGGTTATACAATCTAGACTAGATATTTCTAGATTTGGATTAGGTTATGTTTACAATTGCCACGTGGCATGATATTATTAGGTAGATTATGTGATAAAGAAGATAGGATTTGTAGACAAAAGGGAGAAAGAGGAAGCCTAGAAAATTAAGTATGAGAATGAGAAGAATGAAGTGGTCATTATAAGTCATAAACTCTTGGGATAGAAGGATGAAATATTAAGGTGTAGGAGAAAGGCGTAATCTTGAAGCATTTTGTCTCAACTTGAAGAGGAAAAAGTGATCTATGAGGGGCCTTTAATTTAAGGGTGGATAAGCATGTCTTTTTCAATTTGGAATTTTTTTTTTTTTTTTATGTAATTTGTATTTGTTTTTGTGTAGTACTAAAGTATAAAGGTTTGACTTGCTAATTTGTGAATTTTCATAGATATGAAATTGAAAATTAGGTTTAGTTTCAATTAGAGCATATATGAATTTCTTCGGTTAAGATCTTGAGTTCGATTCTCGCTGTCTTTTCTTCTTTACTTTATAGTTAGAGGTGTTTAAAATAGACCTGAAGACCTGATATTTACCCGACCTTGAAACCAAACCCGACTTAACTCGACTTCAAAATAAATTTAAAATAAGACTCGATTTTCACCAGACTTGCAATACTTAACCCGAAATTGACCTGATGACCTAAAGGAACACCTCCTCTGTATTCTAAAAAAGCAAAAAAAATATGAAACAATGTTTGTTTTGAAAAATGACGAAGCATATATAATAATAATAATAATAATAATAATAATAATAATAATAATAATAATAATAATAATAATAATAATAATAATAATAATAATAACAATAATAATAATAATAATCTGAAGAAAAAGAGAAAAATGCCCAATGGATTAAGCGTGTAAAAGGATTGATAGACTACTCATATCAGCAAGGTGCTTCTTCTTTTCATGGGAGCCCATTTTCTAAGATCTCCCCAGTTAAGCATGCTTGGTGGGGAGCAATCTTAGGATTGGTGATATATAGGAAGTTTTCCCGGGTGCGTATGTGTGAGACCAAAATGCGCTGAAAAGACTTGTGTTGGTTTGTGCGATTAGTCTGCAATTACCCTGAGTAGTCACCAGCGGTTCGAGGTGCCGGGGTGTTACAAATAATTACTAGCTATGCTTAATTAATCAAGTAAATGGCACGTTAAAGCATGCATATAAATTGTACTTTGCATGACATGCAAAAGCAAGACTCCCCTAAAGTTTACGTTAAGGGTAGCTTTGTCTAGTGGAATTTACTAAATCACGGCATTATACCATGCCTCTCAAATCTAAGTAAATGGAATTAATTAAATGTGAATATATATTGGTACCAACAAAATTCATTTTTTCTTCATGCTATTCAATATATAGTTTATATGCAAGTACCATAAAAAGAACCTAACTTAGCGTCTAATTAATCTCAATCTTAGCTTAAATTAGCAATTCATAGACTTTCATTTACTCATCACAAGTGATGCATAGAAATTTGTGATTCATAATGTAGTCAAAAGTTCAAAGATCAAGTTAGGATCCATGTGATTGACACGAAAATTTTCATCTCAACATTACAACAGAGATCTAAGTCGAGGGAAAATATTGTTGACATCATAGACTAATTTACATAAAAAAGGTTTAACGTATAGTCAAACTAAAATACTTGATATTGACATACTACTTAAACTAATAACTAGGTGCATACTACAACATCTGAAGTAGTTTTAGGATATGTGACCTTTTAAGAGGTTGTCAAAGTGTGTATCTACATGCGAGAAAAAAGTACTTCGTAAAAGGTTTGTGTTTATTAATGCGGCCTGTTTGCAATCCTCATTGGTAATATTGTTAACCTAATTGAAATCTAAGCGTTACAAAAATAATTTGTGGTCAAATATCTTGCAGATACTCTATTTTCACAGATTTTATAGAGAGGGTTGCAATCGACTTGATTGCGCTTTTCTCCTACAGTACTCTTCCTCGAGAAAGTACGGATGTGATTTGTGTTAAACCTCTTCCAAACACCGATTTTATTCGGAATACTGGGCATGATGATCATCGATCTTCCGAAAGGAAACACCATCCTTAGTCAAAGTATAGTGTTAATCCTGTTTTACTTTGGAGTAAATTAGACGTGTAATTCCATGTGACGATGTTTTGTAGTAAAAGAATAAACTTGTAGAATAAGTAAAATGCATGTAGTAAATTGTAGGTCGGTCATATGACATGGAGATTGGTGTGAGTCCTATATCAATTTGATGAACAAGCTCTAAGTTCGATATATATCAATTTTGGTTGATAATGAGACAAATAAATTATTATATCAATGCTTGTTCAAAACTTTAAGTGCAATCATCATATCATGTATGCACCTCATTTCTATGAATAATAATATACTCTTAAAACTCAATTATTCTTTTTTTTTTTAAATCTAAAAGTTATAATTTTATTTTTTGAAAAATTACTTAGAATAATCAATTTTTTCATGATTTTCCTACAGTAATTCTACATATTGATTAATCATGAATAATTTCAATGTTAAGGGGTATTTGTCTGCTAGAGTAAGCTTGGGTAACCCTATGACCTGCTATAGTAGGTAATTCACAAAAAAAAGTAAATGAAAATTATTGTAAAATTAGTAAAAATTTTGAAAATTCACAAAAAAAATTCTAAATAATTTAAAAAATCGGAATTTAAAAAAAAAATCACATTTTTTTCGACATTTTATTTTAATTTATCTTTTTTTTACAAAAATAAAACTTGCTATAATAAGTCATCGGGTTACCGGGTTCACTCTAGGAAAATACCCTCTAAAATTGGGTTTATTATTCTATATAATTTTTCCTTTTTTATTATAGAGTAAGGTGAAAGAAAAAGATGAACAGGGCTGGAGCAATGAGTATCGAACAACCTAAATTCATTTGAAGAAAGTGGTACATGTATTATACGGTATTTAACTTCTCGCTTTTATTCTTATTCAATTCTCATTCATCTTTTTATTTCACCAACTACATTTTAATATTTACATCTTTATTTGAAAATTTATTTGTTGAGTTTTCTTTAGTTAGTTGATTCTATGCTTGGCTAATTAACGTGGGTGTAAGTTGCAGGCTATCAGATGGTTGCAAGAACTGCTCTCTTTGAAGATAGTTTAGAGCTGGGGAACTCTCTTACCACACTCTCCTATATGGCTGTATGGGTATGAGTTGTCGTATATCTTCCTTCCCCAGACCCTAATTATAGTTGTCTATGAGCTGAATACACTTGAAATGATGATAATAATGATATTTATTTAAAAATACAAATTTAAAAAGAATAGTAGGAAGGAGAAATACAAGGGCAAAGAAACAAAAGAAAACAGAACACATTGCATATATACGATACACCAAATATATAATACGTGTATAATTCCTACATCACAATACATACTTCATATGATACATGGAGCATTACCTTAAAACCTCATTCTCACAAGTTACTACTTTTAAGGACAACATTATTAATATTTAATATTCTGTTACAAAATACAACTATTATACAAACTGGGTCCCACTTATTTGTTGGGAACTTTGGAAGCAAATCAACTAATTCTTGCCTTGTCAACAATTCTAAATTATATTTTTTAATTACGTGGCATGACACGATTGCATGAATGTGGCTGAGTAATAGGGTTTCTATTCTTAAAAGCTTGCCACGTAGGAAATAAAAATTAGCGGCCGCCTTATGTGGTTGGAAAGGAATCATTTTATTTCACTTCAATTTGATTACTTCTTCTTGCTTCCTAAAAGTATTAATATTATTCTTGACTTCACTATAAAAATAATAAATAAAAAACTTTAAGAAATAAAATTGGAAAATTTGTTAGGTATTCTTTTCTAAAGGAACTTACACAATTCATCTATATCAATCAAAATATATTAATTATTTTAATTTATTATAATTATATTGAATATAAAATTTTAACATGCAAAATTTTAACTTGATAAATACTTTATATACAGGGCCGGACCCAAATATTTTGGAGCCCTGGGCGAATTATTGCATTGAGGTCCTTTTCCTTTGCAATTTATAACATATGTAGACCTTCTACGACTATTAATTTTGCTTTTTTGACATGGAGCTCTCGGCGACAACCCCTCTTGCCCACCCTTAAGGCCGGTCCTGTTATATATATATAATTATATTATTTTTAAAAATCATAATATTTTTATATCTTGATACTAATAAACGTGCATTGCACTGATTTATCATTTATATATCTTAATTAGCTATCCTCATTATGAGAAAATGTAATAATTATTATGAGTAGTCTTTAAAATTTAAAAAATCAAAGTTAAAGTTAATGTACTTCATACATATGAAAATTTTAATAGTATCATATACGTTGTTTTTTTTTTTAAAAAAAAAAATTTACCTAGAATAAACCAACCTATTCATGCTTTTCCTACAATAATCACATCTATTGATTAATCATGAATAATCCCAACTTTAAGGGTATTTGCCTAGAGTGAAATTGGATAACCTGGTGAAATTCACAAAAAAAGTAAACTACAAATTAAAAATTAGAGAAAAATTTTGAAACTTTCCATGACAAATTCTAAATAATAAAAAAATCAAAACAATTATCGAACATTTTTTAAAATATTTTATTGGCTTTTTAATTTATCTTTTTTTAAAAAAAAAAAACTTGTTATAGCAAATCATCCAGTCACCAGATTTACTCTAGGAAAATATCCCTTAAAGTTAGGATTATTCATAGTTAATTAATATATGAGATTATTGTAGGAAAATGACGAATATGTTGGATTACTCTTAAGTCATTTTTCTTTTTTCTTTTTTTAAATGTTGTCACATTCTCTAAATTACTAAATATAACTTTTTTTTTCGAAACTAATTAAATACTTAATTTCCAACTAGTTATAAGGTGTGAGAACAATAATGTACTTACTATCATTTTCTGATTAATGGAGCAAGACAAGACAACTTTAGGCGCTTGACAAATATCTAGTAATTCGAGTATTTGCAAATCCTTTATTTGCCGACAAAAATAATATATGTATGTTAATTAAATATTACTCGTGGCTAATATTATATCTGGAATATTAATATAATTAAAAATATAATATGTAACTATCAAATAATTGTTATTAATTATGAGTATTTGATATTATCGAAGAATATAATATATATTTGAATTGGAACAAATTTAAAGTATCATATATTTTTCTAACAAAATTATTGTTTCTGTAAATTTATTAAAAATACTCAATATTACACATGGATCTACTATTTTAGGTGATCCCCTCCAATACTTATTATTAAAAACACCAAATATTCATGTCTAAATGAGATGGGACAACTAAATTAAATTGGAGGGAATAGATTATTATAGATTGGTTTGGATGAGTAATATTTAACAGTAATAATTAATTACACATAAAGAGTGTTACAAACTTTGATGGGAAAAGAAAATTATTTTATTTTATGACAATATTTATTTAATCGCTTAATTAAATCTTATAATTAGATCAGATTAGGGAATTTCAGGAGGGGACAATCAGAGGATGTTGCTTGACGCATTTTCGTTAAATTTTCCTCGTAACTTGAGATTTTATATATATAGAATTAATTATATTATATTTTCGCATATAAGCTAATTATAATTAAGCATGTGAGTGATTGAGTAGTATTTAAGCTAATATACCCCTCATATTGTTCACTCTAATCTATATCTATACTATAACTATTACTAAAATAAAACACGCTGACATCATCACTAATTAATATTGCTTACGTGTTGTCACAACCTCAATAAAAAATTTCCCTACAAAACTCAATGATGACATCATCACTAATTAATATATTTGACTTAATTATTTTTCAACTATGACTATAATATAATCATATTGGTGTTATATTTTTTAAGTCACATCATTTAATAACCTAAGGTTAAGTGATGAAACCCTAATTTAAACTATTATTTTTCTAATATACTAATAAATTAATATAATAATATCATTATTTTTTATGTTTTATAATTTTACATTCATCCTTTTTAGCCTGATTAAATTTTTGCTATCTTTTTTAAAAATGGATAATTATAGAAACCTTCAACTGCATTTGTTAAATATAATTTCTGCTATGATTCAAGTTCATTTTCAATCTACATTAAAATTTCTATAGTTTTAACTAGTTTTTATATTGTAAATAATTTATTGGTATATCGACTATTTGACGCCAACCTCTAATTCAAAATTCTGATTATAAAAAACTCTTGTGTAAACGGTAATAATAAAGTACTCCCTTCAATTCACATCTATTGTTCCATTTGATTGGGTACAGATACCAAGAGTATGCCACCAAAAAAGATGACAGTTGAGATATTTTAATTGATTAAATTAATTATAAAGGTGATAGTTGGGGTATTATAAGTTGTAAAAGTGAGGGTATGTTGGTTGGTCATCACTTTGTGAACATGGGTAATTTTGGTAAAAAAAATCATAACTAAAAATAGAAATGAGACATTTGAATTAAACTTATCCAATAAGAAAATAGGACAATAATTATGATTGGGAGGGAGTATATAAGATGAAAATTTAAATAAGCTTAATATTTTGATTAAAATGGTAAGATATATGGATAGTCACGGGAAAGAGATGAGGATGGTGTGATTGTTGTACGTATAAATCTTTGGAAAGAAGGAAGATGTAAGATAAAGATAGAGCTAATTGTATTTGACCGTACGAGCAAGTTGAAGCATATAAGTCCTAGTTGTGCAACCACAGATAAGACAAAATATGCTTGCTTTCTTCACCTTTACGTGCATGCTAAGTCTTTTTCATTTCCTTCCTTTTTATCTCCTTATGGGTAATCTATCATCTACTTCTACTAATAGGAGTAATAAAATCCCAATGCTTGGATAGGGTTCTTAAGAGTGGTATGGAGTCCACCAAAAAGGCGATAATTAGGGTATTTTGATTGATTAATGTTAGAGTATATAACATATTATGGGGCTTCAACCATCAGCTTAATCTTTTGGTTGAGGCCCCAGAATATGTTATACCATGTCAAAGAATCAACTCAACCAAAGGCTTAAGCTGATGCATGGTTAAAGCCCCAGAATATGTTATATACTCTAACAATTAAACTAATTGTACAGGGGGTTATTGGAGTATTTATAACTTATAAGTAGTAAAAGTGGGGGTATTTTGGTGTTTACTTGAGTGAACATAGATTATTTAGGTAAAAAAAGATTGACAAAAAAAGAAAATGGGACAATTAATATGAATTTGCCAAATAAGGAAATGAGACAACTAAATTGGTTCGGAGAGAAACTACCTCCTATTCAGTCTACTTGTCTTATTTACCTTTTTTCACATGTTGAGGTAATTATTTAACTTTTAATATATATCTTTAATTGTAATAATTAAAAATTATAAAAATTTAATATTAATAATCTTCGCATTTGAGATGAATGAAACAACATAAGATCTCACTTATTTATATTTTACCTTATAAATTAAGAATAAATACAGATTTAGAGTGATTAGTAATTAGTAACCAAAAAGTAATAAATGAGTCAAGTAGGTAGAATAAGATGGAGTATTAATTACTTCCTTTGTCTTTCTAATTTAACGTCAGTATTATTTTTTGGTGAGAATTAATGAAAAAAAATTAGATTGGAAAATTAGACAAAAATCATTTAAATTGAAGATGCAAATGAGTGATTGCGATAAAAAGAGAGAATAAGTTATTTCTGAATGAGATTAATTTATGACAAAAGAAAAAATATACAAAATTTATAGAACAAACTAAAAATAAAAAATATTACAGAGGACATAGGAAAAACATAGCAAACTCCCTTGTACATGACACATCAAATATTATGCATATTAAATTATACCTAGACCTTTCAATTTTGAATAAGATCCAAAAACTCAGTTGATCCACTCGCCTGGCACGACCCTTTATATTGTATAATCACTAATTCTCGTGAGTGACAGTCTTTTTGAAAGATCATTTTAATTGAACTAGCCCATAAAGAAAAATATAATAAAAGTAGATACTAAATTTTAATGAATTGAGCCTTAAAGTCGTCTTTCAGAAAGACGGTCTCTCAGGAGATCACTAGTAGATAATCAATTGTATAATTTATTGTATTTTCAATTTTTGGTTTTACATATTTTTAGTATAATTTATGATAGAATAATGTTTGATTACATAGAATAATATTTGATTGTCATAATATATTTAGAGGATTTAGAGAATATTTAGATTTTAGTAAATATTTTATAAATATTATGTTTCCTAAACTAGAGGATTATCATTGTATTTATTAAGTTTCTTTGTAATGAGAAATCAATCAACCAATTATCTCTAATAATCTATTGTATTTTCGTTAAATTTAACTATTTTAATCAATACATTCACCATTATAATTCCAAAAGCTATTTTTGACCTAATTATCATTATAATAATATACAATATATCTCGCTCATAATAATTATGACCAAGATTTTGAGAGGGTTGAAAGATGTCATATTATAACTAATTTTGTTTTGAAGGGTCTCAATACAACAAATTTTAACTTTTTACGACATTGGATTTAGTGGCATTTAAAAAATGTCACTAATTTATATTTTTAGTGTAATAATTATTGAATTTTATTTTATGTTCTATTATAAATTGATTTAGTGACACTTTATTTGGTCTTTAGTACATATATAATTGTTAGTATACTCTATAGTGACATTTGCGAGAAATGTCACTATATCCTATGTCACAAAAAACTATAGTGTGATTTTTTATTTTACTGCTAAAAGTTCTAATGAATGTTACTAAATATACTAGTAGAAATTTGAAATTGCGATATTTAAATTAAATGTCATTAAATATATCCCACTAAAAGCCAATTATATTGTCTGTCTGAGTTTCAAGTATTTATTTTTTTTAGTGAAGATACCTACATTTAGTGGAATTAATTAGAACATTTTAGATATGCATTGTGTGAAGCATAGAAGGGTTACATTGCTCCTCAAAGATTAAGTTTTTGTATTTTAGTGATAATTGCAATTTGTACTATTCTACGCTTTAATAATTTGTAAATTTTAATCCATGGTCTAAATAGTATTGGATTATACTGAAGAAATTGATTTTTATTATTTTTCTAATAATAATAATTGGGAAATTGATTATCCTTCCACTTGTTTGATTTGCTTTTTTTGGTGGGGAAAAAAATTTATTTATTTTTTGTTTTTTGAATAACATTAATTTTGAAGAATATGATCATACAGCAAGATAAGGTTCTTGATGTGGAGTGAGTGAACATTAATGTTTCGTGTTGCTTAAAATAACGCTTGGCTGGTCTATCTGTCCATCAATAATTTAAATCATTTATTTATTTATTTAAAATTTACTTATTTTTCTTAATGGTAATATATAACTTAGTAGAAGTATGTATTTAAATTACTCAATGATTAAACTAACAAAAGTATCAATTTAATATAGTGATGTGTTAGTCGAGATTTATTTCAATTGAAACATCTTGTACTACTTTTCCTAAGTAAAGGTCTTCGGTTTACTTCTCGGTGTCCCTTTTCTAGTTTTTCCGGTTTTCCTTTCCCAGCCTAGCTACCATGTACTTAAAAATAATATAGTAATTAAATTAATAGCATGCAATGGCACGCTAGAATTCAAGACACACGTAATCATCCATATATAATTGAGTGTTTAAATCATTTTTATACGAGAATTTAAATATTAATATTTTAATAGTTTTTTGTTGAAATATCGATTATCTGTCTTAATGTTAAATGTATATCAATAATTCAATCTTTAAATTTAAATTTCTGACTTTGCTCTGATATAGAATTATAAGATTAGTTTTATTTAATTAACCTATAGTCTTGAGTTTCTTTTGGGATTGATAACAATTAACATACACTAGGAACTTCCTAAATCATTACTTGTATTCTTTTTCCTTGTCTTCAAAGTGGATTCACCTACTAGTTGACTCAATTGTACTTATCCAAAGTGTTTGCAACTAATCAACTTGCTTCTTTTATGTTTAGCCGTTGAAATATCATATTACTAAAGTTAGTTGGATATTTATTATACTATATAAAAATATCTGTCCTATTTAAATTGCAATATTATCCAATTATATGTCATATATTTGTTCAGAAAATACGTTGCAATCTCAATGCCACGAAAGAGTACTACTCCTCTGCCCTGCTTAATCTGTCTAATTTTTCATTTTACTTTTTATATATTTTCTCTCTTATTTCTGAATATTTCACTACTTTAACTCATTATATTCAATTTTTAATTTTCGTGCAAATAACCGGAACAAAAGTGGTGTTTATCCATTCCAAAAATACATTTATTTAATAAAGTTAATAGATCATGATTTGCACTAGGATGTTAGAAAACGTTACTATCAACTTGAGTGAATATTAATTGATTGCATTCAAAAAGAGTATAGTTGAAATAAGTAATTATCATTAATTAAAAACATCCAATTTCATAACGGTTCATGCAAATCCAAATTAATGCTCTAATTAATTTGTACATGCATAAAATAATGCATTAATATAAAGTATATATGTCGGCTCCTAATACAAATTTTATACATTTTACCCAAAGAGCTAGTGAGTTAAATCATGCAACTACTATTGTTCTTTAATTTGTCTTATTCGGTCATTTCCCAATTAGATTAATTAGAGAAAAATATTATTTTTTTATTATAGACTAGGCCAGAGAAAGGAAAAGGCTCAGATGAAAATCGAATATAAGATATACTCTTGTACTCCAACTAAGAAAAAATTCAATTTTCATAATTAAATATTCTTCACAATTTTAGTACTTTCGCCGTTTCTAAATGATAGATAATGTTCTCATTCGTCATTTTGGGGATCATTTGCTGTTGTTACAAAATATATTTCAATTTTTATCATATTATTTTTGTCATATCTAATCCTTATTTATACTTATAACGTTGGACAAAATTATCCTTTATTTTTAATAAAATTTTAATACGTTATTTTGGTTATTCTGACATGTTTCTCACCTATTTATCTCTATCTATTTTTTTTAATTTTATGTATTTTGTCTGTATATTTTCTCAATAAATATTTTCAATGTAATAGAAACACCTTTATTGCTTTTATATTAATTAGTTAAACTATTAATTATACACATTAATATAAAATTAGCAAGACAACTCGGAGACAAAGTAACGTAAGAGGCCCATCATTACTACTAATTAGGCCACAATAATACCACTAAGGAAAAACATAATCAAATCATATTAATATTAATTAAGCTAAGAATATATTAATTGGGATTTGAGAGCATTTAGCGTAACGAACCATAAATATATGAGGTTAACAAGAGGGAATTAAGGAAATGTTGCTTTACGCATTTATTGTATTATTTTTATTCAATTTTTTTTTACCATTTAGTATTTATTTGGTATTTTGCACGATAAGTAATAAAAATAAGGGAAAATTACATTAAAAACTCCCAACTATTTGCAGTTTAAATATAAAACTCACGACAATTGATTATTATTTAAAACTCCCAACTTTAGGTTCATTTTATATTTAAAGTCCAAGATGACTTATAACCTGATAAATTGATTTTAGTTGAGAAGTAGTGAGACCAAATTGTATTTATTAATCCTCCCATTTTAACAACATGGTAACCGGTTAAACAGGTTATAAAATTGTATCGGTGCTTTAAATTTAAAATGGGTCTAAAGTTGGGAGTTTTAAATAATAATCGATAGTTGGGAGTTTTATATTTAAACCGCGAATAGTTGAGAGTTTTTAAAGTAATTTTCCCTAAAAATAAATATGACATGTTTTACTACATGTTAATTTATAATCAAAATTGGTATTTAGTGATTAACTTTAAAACGAAGGTTTATCAATTTCTGATTTATTATTTGGGTTTAACAATAGTCAAGGGACTTTTAACATTTTTGCAATCTTTTATTTAATTAATGGACTAATAAATTTTTTAAAATTTTCTCAATAGTTAAATAAGCTTTTCATAAATGGAAATATTCTAAATGTAACTTGAGACTAAAATTTGAAAAATAATAGTTCAAATTAGTTAAATAAGCTTTTCATTAATAGACTATATGTTTTTTCTTATAAATCGATGAGAAATAATAGTTCAAATTTGAGACTAAAATTCATAACTTCTATTTGCGTTGAACATATAAAAACAGAGAGTACTATAATTTAAAAAAAAAAAAAGAATTGGTTAAATTCGAGTAGTTACCCAATTAGTTTGGACACAAACCTTATATATACTTCTTTTTGGCCGTGGCCGGGACTCCTTTTTTGGCCGTACTCTCCTCTACGGGTATGAGTTGTCGCCGTCCTTCCCTCCCCAGATCATGCCCATAGTTTCTATGAGCAGAATATACTGGGTAGGATGATGATGATGACAAACCTTATATATACTTCTTGTAGTTAAGTGGGCTTTGAGTAATTACGAAGCCCTAACATTCTTTGACCATACTTTCTTTGAGTGATTTTTCACTAAATAATGTCATTTTCAGTTAAACTAACATTGTATCTAGACTATAACGTTCCCTAATGTAATTTAAAATTTAAAAAATTATACTCTCTCCGAACCAATTTAGTTGTCCTATTTGCTTGGGTACACTTATCGAGATAACATTTTGACTCTTAATATCTCTAATTATGTTTAAATAAAAATTATGAAAAGTAAATAAGAATAATCCTTGTATTGAGACGAATCAAACAAGATGTCATATGACTATGTTTTAATTTATGGATTAAAAATAAAATATAAATCAAACGGAATTGATGAATAGTGTAAAAATCAAATGGGACAACTAAATTGGTTTGGAGGGATTAAATTACAAGATTTTAGCCTATTAATAGAAGAGATTGGATTTTTTTTAAAAAAATCCTCAACTAATGATAACTTTATTTAGATTTGAATTTCAAAAAAAGCTTTTTTTAGATTTGATTTTACTTTCCATACGCTCAAATATATAAGCATAATTTATCAAATACTCCCTCCTATTCACACAAAAGGGGACATTTCTATTTTGGGCCAATTCACACAAAATATCTCATTTCTATTTTTACTCTCATCTTTACAATTAATTTAATCAATTAAAATATCCAACTATCCCCACTTTTACTACTCCCAATATCAAACTACTACCTTTACAATTAATTTAATCAATTAAAATACCCCACCATCCCACTCTTAAAAAATCGTGCTCAACTCAAATGTCCCCTTTTGTGTGAATAGGAGGGAGTAACTTATAAGTCTTTGCATTCTTTATTTGTATATTTTCACGCAAATTTATATCTAGGGAGGTTTTAAGTATGTCCAATATGTTCAATTATATAGGACCTTAAATATCAGATGCCTCAATATTAGATTATGTAATATATGTTCAGTGTATTAAAATATCAAGTTATTAGAAAAATATCATAATTTTTTAAAATGCATAAGACCTTCAATTTGAAGAATTTTTCAATTGATGCCCTGTTCTATTCAATTTTACTAACTTTTAATTTGGTCTTTTTAAAAGTTTAAAGTTTTAACGCAATTAGAAAATATGTTTTCAAGTGAGGAAGGCTACGATAAAACCCTACATTACCTACTAATATGTTGATACTCAGTTTTACTTTCTTTCATTTGATTATTATAAAAGTTTGCAATTAGTACTCTTAATTTCTGGAATATTGTAAAAAATAATTAATAAATTTATTGTAATTATATTACTATATTATTTGACTTGTTTGACAAATACTTCCTCTGTTCTGATTTACTTGCTATCATTGCATGGGCACAAAGATTAAGAAGTTACTGTGCAATGATGAGTAATAGGTAGAAAGTTGCTTTTTTGAAATTTTTTAATATTATTTGTTGAAAAATGAAAAAGAAAAATATGAGTAATTAGATATAGAGTAGGATGAAAATAGGAGTAGATATAACTTTAAATGATTGGTTTTTTACTAAAAAGAAAATGTAGCAAGTAATATGAAATTTTCCAAAATGAAAAATGTAGCAAGTATTATGAAACGGAGGAAGTAGTTGTAGGCTAGAGCTGCTAGTTGTAGTTATTGCATGATTTGACTAATTGAAAGCACTGATTGATAAACTAGTTGTAAATTGTAACAGTAAGTCTCATGAGAGACGGTCTATTCTATAGACGAAATCCATGAAGCCCAGCCCAAAATATAACATAGTATATTTAGGGTTATAATAAATTATATTTGGGGTTATAGAATAGTATATTCGAGGTTATAATACCTTACATTTAAGATTATAACATAATATAATTGATACACAAATTCTTACTTGAGACCGTCTTTTGTAAAGACGGTTTTCAAAAGCCCAGTCCAATTCTAAATATATATTGTTATAACTCTAAATATAGATTTGGGCTGAACTTTTGAAAGTCGTCTTTACAAAAGACGGTCTCTCAAGAGAGCACCTGTAATTGATATTATAATAAAAAAAATCAGTTAAGAGAAATGGGCTGGCCCAATTTTGTGGTCTATCCTATAGACCGTCTCTTGTGAGATTTTGTGAAATTGTAATGGGGTTGTTTGGTTAAATTAATTGTTGCTTGATTGCAATTTATAAGAAGATCATGGGTCAAAAGCTAAAAGTTAATAATAAAGTTTATTTATAACAACTTTTCTATTTTTTGGACTTAAAAGTTAATTTTTCAATATAGTTGTTAGAGTATATAACATATCCTGAGACTTTAACCATCGGATTAAATTTTTTGGTTGAATTGGTTCCTTTACATGGTATCAGGGCCAACTTGACAAGAGCTCACGAATTCGAATTTCAACCACCTCTCATTTAAAGTGGAATATTCAGCGACTATGTACATCCATCCACACTTATAGCCCAATAAACTCCCGTATAAAAAGGCGTGTATGTAACATATTCTAAGGCCTTAAACCCTTAACCATCCGCTAAAAAGTCAAAAGCTAAAGTCAACCTGAAAAATCCATTTATCAAAGCTCAAAAGAGCATGGTATGGTTGAATGTTGATTGATGTTAGGCTAGTGACTTTGTCATCACATGAATTATATACAATTTATATGTACAATGTATTTCATTATTGTTCAACTGTTTTACTAATGTCTAAATTTGGGACATCATATATATGATGATATAAAAATGTTAATCCAATTAATAGTTAATTAATTAATATAGAATTTAAGGATAATAATTATAATTAACCCCGATAATGACGAGAAACTAGCAACTAGCAGACCAAAAACATCGGCATGCTTAGATTTGTTATGTAGAGATTAGATTAAAGTGGGATTAGGTGATATTTTATTAAGCAAATTAAGAATTACATCATTAAATCATTTTAATACAAAGTTTCTAATGCTTGGCCGGTGTCTAACCTTATTATAATTAAATATTTATATTAATTAATATATTGACCGGCAATTAACCTTAATCTTTGCAACGCAAAATTACACGGGTTTATAGTTGTAGGGCAGGTTAAGAAAAAAGACGAATTATGCGAGAAATTGAAAATCAAACTCAAAATCTTGCTTAGAAAAAAAATACACTGATTTAAAAATGTACCACAATCACAATTTTAAAATTCAACTACATATCATAATGCATTGCTCAAATGTCATTATATCTATATGTAGTTAAATTTCAAAATTAATCACATTTAAATGAATAATTTATTTCCCTTCAATTATGCAATAAACACATTATAACAAAAACTATAGGGAAAGCAAATTGTACTATAAGGTTTATATTTCATATACAAAATCCACTTCATTTCATCATCTTCATAATTTTAGCTCATTCATAAAAGTTATGATCGAAATCTGAAAATGAAAATGAAACGACAGACCATACCCTTGTGATAGAAGATTACGACCATTAAGACTATTAGATAGAGAAAACTTGTAAATAGAAATAAACAACAGATAGCAAGACAAAGCGGGCAAAAAATATTAAAATAAAAAATATATAAAAATAATGATAAAGTTACAAAATCCACTCATATAATAGTCCAAGTAAAAAGGAAAAGCAAGATTATGTGGTGAACTTTCTTTTTAGGATTCACAATTTGTCATTATTATTATTATTATTATTATGACTAATAAAAAGAAAGCTAAGCAAGTTTTTGGCCACAAATTTAATTGTTAACTTACTCCTAAAGCTTCCACACAAGAATAAGTGGCGTAATCAATTTTGACTTAACCTTAATGTTTGACTTTTTACATTTACAAGATAATTTACTTAATAATAATTAGATCCAATTTCGGTGCCAATAAAATTGTTCTTCTCCATGGTACTACAATTATTAATAATACTTTTTTTATCTTTTGTTTGTCTGCTTTAAAAGAGAAAAATTTAAATAACGTTTTTGAGTGATCATTAAGGATAAAAATATATTCATATGTGTTAAGGAACCAACTCAACCAAAAGCTTAATAAGTTGATGGTTGAGATCCATAACACAGGCTCTCCTCATACCTGGTGCTAAATATTCCGCTTAAATGAGGGGTGGTTGAAATTTGAACCCGTGACCTCTTATCACGGTTGCTTCTAATACCATGTTAAGGAACCAACTCAACCAAAAGCTTAAGTTAATGGTTAAGGCCCCATAATATGTTTTATACTCTAACAAGATGCAATTTTATTAGACTCGTTATATTTAGAGATATATAATCAGGTTTAAATTTGACTTTGAAAATTGTATAAAAAGTAAAGTGGACAATAAAAATTAGCCGAGAGAACATATAATATTGTTTATTTGATTAATTAGAATATATAGCCGACTTTCAACCGTAATATGTTTGTATACTTATGATTATTTGTTGTTTTAACTCTTGGAAAAGTGCTATTATTATATTCAATTATGCATGAAAATTACATTATTGGCGGTATCATTTTATCAAATAGATGCTTATGATAGAGACAAATATTACTACTTAAACAAGGTTTCAAATATTGCTTACTAGGGTTGCTAAAACTATCGTAATAGGTTGGAAAGAGAAATTTTAAAATTTTTTAATCATATTTATGTATGACTAGAGAATTCCTACAGATAATTACTAATCTTTCTTACGATTGAACGAGTTCACCTCAATTTTTAAGTCATTTTGTAAAATTAAAATATTGTCTTTTTTAATGTCTTATAATTAAATTTGAAAATAATTTTGTTTCAATACATGAATTTTTTGTAAACGTAATTGTTAAAGTCTCGATTATTGTCCGCATCTGAGGTGTCATTTTTCATCATACCCTCTATATCTCATTCATAAAATTGAGTTAAACTAAATTTAAAAACACTAAAAAGATTATTAATGTTGAATTAAAATACGAAAATTAACTTATTTACAATATTAAATTAAGTTCAACTAATTCATATTATACGTCTATAATTTTTTTAAAAATAACGTACAAAGTCATAAAATAAATGTTGCAGTTGGGGAAGTTCTGCATGCTTCCATCTAGATGTTAACATCTATACACAACATCTAAGTTTGTACACAAGGAGAAGTCATAAATTTATAGTCGAAATAATGCAGTAAAATAGTTAGGAAAATGGATTTTCGTATAATGAAAAATTAAATTAAATCAAAAATAAGTGTATAATCTAGACAATGTGGATCATATAATTTTTAGTTGTTAAATAGGTTAGTTGGATCAGTTGGTCTTCTGAAAGACTGTCTCTTTGAGAAACGTCTCACAGGCCCAACTCATTGAAACTTATTTAAGCTAAAAGCTAATAATAGGCTGAACTAACTTAAGGATGATTTCTCAAAGAGACCATCTCTCACAAGAAATTGTATTTTCATTTTTATATTGGTTCAAAAAGCATATTATTTTAGAATTATTAACTCAAATAAGAAAAATTGACTAGAAATAAAGATGGTAAGTAAAACATATTAATGTACATCTTAAAAATTTACCAAACATATGAATCCATCATATTCATATACATGTGGTTCAAATTCACTTTGATTTACAAGTCACGTCAAATTTTTAAAAGTCGACATAAAAGTAGTAGGACAAAAAAAAAATATGAATAAAGGAGCTTCACTTTTGAGAGATATCTTTCGGTAAGACGATCTTAAAAAAAGAAATTTATATACTGAAAATTTATAATTTGATTTTTTAATCAATATATGAGACGTATCTCACCGAAAGATTAATGAATGAATTAAGAGTAAGATTAGTCTTGGGCCCAAATAGAACAGGTAAAAGGCCCATTAGTCCTACTTAAAATACCCCCCACTACCACCTTTTCAATTATTATATTCACTTAAAATACCCCACTACCACCTTTTTAATTATTATAATCACTTAAAATACCCCACTACCACCCCACTCTTAAAATCCGTGTCCATACAAATTGGACAAGTAAAATGAATCGGTGGTAGTATAATCTAGGACCCATTTAGTTCAACAAGAAGATTAAGAAAATGAATAATACCACATGGTTTGTAGTTTGTAACTAAGACAAAAGTTGGTTGTCTCATCTCTACAAAATGCTTGTTGATCATCAAACAAACAATCTCAATTACAAACCAAATTAATACTTGACATTTACTCATCCCCTTAAATTTTAGTGTCTACTCACTTTAAAACTTGTCTCAATTTTGTGATTCTTTCTTAATTTGACCCCACCAACATGTGAATATGAGACTTACTTTTATCCAATTTATGTAGTACTCCCTCGGGTCCAGTTTACTAGTCACATTTGACTTTTGACACTATCTACTCATCACTCTTAATTTGTATTTTACTCTTAATCTATAAGTTAAAACATAGTCATGTGGGATCTTGTTTGATTCGTCTCAATACAAGGATTATTAATATCAATTTTTTATAATTTTTGATTAAGAATAATTAGAGATATTAAGGGTTAAAATGTTGCCTCGACATGTGTGAAAAGTCAAATGTGACTAGTAAACTAGACCGGAGGGAGTATATTTTTATATTTTAACTTTTCGTTTCACAAATTTTGCTTTTTTCTAATTTAAAATTTATATGAATAATTTAAAATTAAAAATAAAACACTTGATAAAAAAATAAAGGACAACACAAATTCTTAAATAAGATGGTCTCATTAAAAATATATTGTCCGGAAATATTGGTTACAAATGGAGCCGGTCTAAAAGGGATGACTATTACAATTGTTACTTTGAGGAGGCCGAGCTGTGACCCGAACCGGAAGTGGTTGACCCATACCCGAACCACCACAGCTAGAACAAGTCATTTGACCTGACCCGGAACATCTCCGACAGCCCACATCACCATCAGACCACCTAGAGCAAAAGCAAGATACCCGGCCTGACCCATTGCAAGTTGGGCACCTAGGGAATGGGCCAGACATGGGCTTTTGGTCCATTACCGACTTCACAAGAGCAGCCCCAGCTATGACACTTAGCCCAGTAGCTAATTGGGCCAGAACCAACGGGCCCATATATTTATGTGGAGGATTTTCTTGCTATTTTTGATGGGTTATTTTTAGTTTGGTTGATTTTTTTAAAATGGACATGTAACAAATTTATATTGTTTATTTAGAAATAAAAATGTAACAAATTTATAAAGCAAAAGGTTAAGTAGAAATATTGTTTATTTAGTCAATTATGTCCCTTTTTGGAATTTGATTGGTGAGATTACATGGATGGCTCTTAAACCACAATATGGAATGAAATTTGGGAATATATATTTTGTTGTAATTATTTTTTGAAATTTTTTGTTGCTTTTTATACAGCTTTTGTTGTCATCCTTGTATTTAATTCAATTTTTTTCTGGACCATTACCTTATCTATACAACTAGTATATATTTATTGGAGCCCTTTCACAATGTAATACTTAAAGAAAAATCACCTATTGTAGCCGGTCAAATTTACGGAGGGGATGCTGAATATACACAGTGAAAAGTTCAGATTATTCATGAATAATCAAAAGTAGGAATTATTTAAAGAAAAACGTAAAAAATAAGAATTATTCTCGATAATTTTTCCTTTAATTTATTCCCTTATATTTCTAATTTTTGTCTTGTTCGAAACTTAACAATATTCATCAATAACTTTTTGTTTTTATTTTATTTTAAAATTATGAAGTTTAATGAGATTATTTCAATATGAATTTTATTAATAGTACATTTTTTTTAGCTTTTAGTAATGAATAATTAAATATATTAAAGAATAAATTAGTATAATCCAAATAGAACAAGAAGTTGGTATAGGAGGGAGTAAGGAATAATTCAAAGAGAAATAATTGTTGTAGATTTTTATCTACAATGTTTTCCTAACTATATTAATATACTCCGTTTAGTTGTAAAACGCTTACAATTGAAAGCCTAGCTAATGATTGAACTTAAATGTGTTCTTTTTTTAAAATATTTAATTCTTTAAAATTAATTTTCATTCCACAATATTACCTTATACGATGACTTAGTGATATATTATAAATAAAAATAACGCTTTTCATAAAAAACCTCAAACAATTATTTGATTTTTCACACTTAAGATCTAATACTTAAGATCTAATACTACCTCCTATCCAACACATTAGTCTCATTTGATTTTTCACACTTGCCGAGACAACATTTTAACTTTTAGTATCTTTAATTGTTTTTAATTAAAAATTATAAAAAGTAGATATTATTAATCTTTGTATTGCGACGAATCAAACAAGATTCCATATGATTATCTTTTAACTTTTATAATAAGAATAAAACACAAATTAAGAATAATAAAAAAATAGTAAAAAAAATCAATAGGACTAATAGGTAGAATAAGGAGAAGTATTAAATTCATTAAAAAAATTAAAGAATTTAAAAATTATAATATGTTGAGAGTGGGATTTGAACCCACGCCCTTTCGGACCAGAACCTTAATCTGGCGCCTTAGACCAACTCGGCCATCTCAACATCTTTGTTAACATTTTCACCCGTTTTTATTATATACGCTATAGGATGTTTTTCTATTCCCACTTTTCATTGTGCCAAGAAAGTTTTTTTTTTTTTTTTTTTTTTTTTTTTTTTTTTTTTGATACCAAGAAAGTTTTTTAAAAGACAGCAAACAGGTAATTAATTCCAGGAAAGTGGGATTTTGGAGTTTGATTTTGGATAAACTGAGAGATATTTGTGGGTGAAAACTGAAAACCAAATCAAAATTCAAGAGCAGCCACATAAATAGAAAAAATCCAAAAAAAAGAGTTTGGGTTAGAATTTCAGCGAAAGAGGCAAAACGTCGAATACATGGCGTGCAGATTAGTGTTACGAACGGTCTGCTCTACAGAACCATGGCTGTTACCATCTACTTCGACCCGATTTCCTCCTATTGGGCCTTTGAAAACCTACCAACTCAAAATGGGTTCGGGTTTTCGGTTCACCCAATTCCATAACTTCCATCAGCTTAGTTGTTCTTCTGAGGACGACCAGGGTCCACCTCAAGAAGCTGTTCTTAAAGCCATTTCAGGTATAGTTCTTGTTTTAATTTCAGGGTTTTTGATTTATTGAAGTGGGTATTTGAAAAATTGTCTTTTTTAAGTACTTTTATTTTTTGTTTGAGATGGATTATGAAGGTTTGATGGTTTGTGTGTTTATGGTCAAACTCAAATTATGCTTGTTTATCTGTAAAATTTAGTTGCTTTTTATTATATAAGTTGTTAACTGAGGAATTATTGATGAATTGTTTTTGATATTGTATTTTAATTGCCATTATTTTGTTGCCGAAGCCTTAAATCCAATGCCTAAAGTTTTGATGTTGGTGTAGCTTTTAAGATAATACAATGTATGAATTTTGTGATGTTAAGTGTGATTAACGCATTCAAAAGCTTAAGTTGATGATCGAGGCTACGAAGGTATATTATATACTCTATCATGTGATTCATGTCATGAACAATGTGTGAAGACTTTGTTCTATGATGCTTCTGTAGCCCCTTTGAATTTGCAACTAAGGGATTGAGTTGTTTCCTGAAGTTTAGTTAGTGACTATGACTAAAATCAAGTGTATGAAATTAATATATGGATGAAATGAAGAAAGATTAAATTTTTTATATAAGATCATTGTCAAAACAAAAATTGTGGCAAATTCAAAAAGGCGGATTAAAAGGTAATTGTGATCAGTGTAACATAATTCACCAATTAATTTGCCTTTTTGATTCGCGATTAGTCAAAAACCGACCATAATTTGCTTTATTTGATTCGCAATTCGCATGTAGATTAGTGAATCACGTGACATTGACTGTGATATCAGAGGGACTGAGGAAGTAGTTGATATCATACTTTTATTTGTATAGTTGTATATGTACCCTAGTTTGACTCCGATACCTCAAGACTGGAATATCCTAGCTGTTAGGTTGGTAAAATTTAGTGTCATTGTACATGGAAAGCAAGATTATCGTCCATGATGATAAAACTCAATTCTCAAACATGTTTTTCTTCTACCTAATACATTTATTTCCTTTTCTTTGAAATTAAATTTTACTCCTCCGCCCCATTGAGATTTCTACATTCAACTACCAAAAGGGTTATATCGGTTTTATGAGAAAACATGATAGCATTGGGCTGAGTTAGGCATTGAGGCCGTAGAAAATTGAATTCAAGATGATTCAATCACCTTAACGACCCGTTTGATTAGGGTACTAAATGGTGGTAATGCATTGGAATGAATTTTATAATGAAAATGAAATGATTGAAGTTGGACAAACATGACCATCAAGGTAGCCAAGAGAGTTTTCAACCAAAATTACACTAATTTTCATTCCCATTACCACCGTTTATTACCCCTACAAAACAGGCGGTAAATTCCTCAAGTATGATGTAAGCTTGCGAACATAATATACTTCTTGAATAGCTTGTAGTCGAGAAACCGTGCAATCAATATTTCGTAGTATTTCTTAGTTTGTGTATACACTCTTTGTGTTTGTTTCAGAAGTGTCAAAGACGGAAGGAAGGGTTGGGCAAACTACAAATGTTATCATTGGAGGGACGGTAACCGATGATTCTACCAATGAATGGCTAGCTTTGGATCAAAAGGCATGTTTTTATCAATTTTCCTTGAACTCTTCTTATTTTCCTTTGAATGGTGAAACAATTATGACCATTCGTATTCATGACTGATGATTGATGTAATGATGTGGCTTGGAGTTATGCTTATGGAGTTGAACTGATGAAATATCCTCGTAGTATTTTCGAGGGATCTAAATGATCATCGTTTTACATTCTTTAACTATAGGTGAACTCATACCCGACAGTTAGAGGTTTTACGGCTATTGGGACTGGCGGTGATGATTTCGTACATTCTATGGTTATAGCTGTTGAATCAGTGCTTCAGCAACCGATCCCTGAGGTAAATCTGACAAATCAACACCAGTCTTTCAGTCGTTCGGGTGCAATTATAGTAGTGTTTATCATGCATGATGTGTGTTATTTAGCAGAATGTCCGTTGATCTGCTCTCATTATACGTATATCGCATACCATGCACGCTCCTTCAATTATCGACTTCCTAACGTTTAGTAGTGATGGCCAACTAAATGGTTCGGTCTAGTTACTCGTCTGTGACTGTCTGTGTCATTGCTATTGCTTTGGACCCGAATTTGTATTTGAGTGGTCTTACCTTTAAATGATAAATAATATGTGAAATGTTCTTCGACCAACATTTTCAGTTGGTCAAACAAGCTAACTAAAAAAGTCATCAACCAACAGCCAATTGCCAAAACCCCCTTGTATTTTCATTACCATAGTGTAGCCACAAACGGCCTAATCCTCACCATCTCAAGTCCGTACCCAGTTATGTATATGAATCCCAAATGAAGGGTTTTGCGGCATTTAAACTCGTATTCATGGATTTCTATGTTTTTACCATCTCTTCTGGAGAGCAATGAGCTATCGTTCGAGGTCTAGTTTCGTGCTACCCAATTCCCTTTCTCCCTGGATGTTGGTTCTGAAATGTAGGATGCAAGACATACTTTTGTGTTTTCTTTTTGTGGGTAATGGACATTGTTTACCCGTTTTTCCTTGATATATAAACTAATGTGAATCGTGATTACTTGATGATAGGGTCGAGTAAAGCAGAAAATATCGTCAAGGGGAAAGTATGTTTCTGTTAATATCGGGCCTGTGCAAGTTATTTCTAGCGAACAGGTTCGCTCTCTATAAATCATACTATTTTTCATAAGAGATATGTTCTGGTATTCGTTGCGCTTCTAACTAGTCTTCGAATTCGGCCAATGAATGTTGTATTTAGGGCATGTTTTATTTCTCATCATGCAGGTGCAAGCGGTGTATAATGCTATGAGAAGAGATGATCGAATGAAGTATTTCTTGTAAGCTTAATCATGTTCTTTTATTTTTGTAGTATTAGTTTTAGTATTTTGATCGTCATCATATTCAGTGAATCCCGCTCACAGCAAGCAGGGTTTAGGGCCTAGGGGTAGAAGACAAACAATTCATACCTTTAATGTATAAGTATAAAGTCCATAATTTTTCCAACTCCTGTTAAAAATATGTTGCATTAGGCTTTTTTCTATGTATTACTTTACTACTACACAACCCAAATACATGCCTTCCTTGGTATTAGTTTGAACTTTGAACCAACTTAATTATTTGTTATTACATATTCACTAATAATTTTACACATCGTATATAGTCGATTTGTCCCTTTTAATTCATTTCATTTACTATTTTAAATTATTCCACTATGACATAAAGTATTACTTTTACTCTATATTTTCTCTCTTAATTCTAAAAAATTTATCCTACCGTTTTATGCTATATTTAACTCTTTAATCTCTGTATTAATTATAAATGGGACAAAAATAATGAAGAGTAATTTCCTAGGTCAACTTTGATCTAGGCTCAAGGGAGATTTAATTTTGTAGTCCCCATACCATGTGACGAGCCATAAGGCATACAATGATAAACTCTAAAACTTATGGAGTATCTAATTTCAATGTACCATTCGAATTAAAAACGGTTACTTGCGTTGATTTTAAATTTTTATTTTATGATTTAAATAAGTGTGATTTTTTTTATCCACATTTATAAAGAAAATCCGAATTATAGCATTTTTTTTATAAATACTACGTATTTGGGTGTTTTTTAGTTAGGATTCAAAAATAAAACATCGTCATAGTTATGTTTAGAGTAGAGTGAAAGAGACGACGGTCGAAGACCAAACATGATAAACTGTTGTTATTTGTTAATACTTCATAAATTTTATTTGAACTCATAGTAATGACTTTATTTGTAATATTTTTGATAGGAAATTTTACATAAATAAAGTGATAACCATCTCATCTCACATGTTCTTAAAACTTTTATATTTCAATATTACTTTCTTGTTATTCAGAATCTGATAATTAAATTCGAGTTTAACATATATCATCAAAATCTCATTAACAATTCTGAAAATAGTCCTAATTAAAAGACATAAAATCTTGTAAACAAATTCCTTCTTCTCATTAAATTTACTATATTTGTACTTTTAATCATCATCATCGTACCCAATATATCCTGTTCATAGATGATAGAAAATTGTAAACAATACGAAGACAACAATTATAGAGACTATAATAAATTTAATAGTACGAAGACAACAATTATTCAAGATATTTACTTAAGGAGATAGTGTTTGGCAAAATAACTTATTGAGTAATTTTAGATTATTTTGATATAAATAGAAGATTTGGTAGTCAAGCCAGCCAATACTAATATTTGTTGAACTTGCTGGTTGAAATTGTCTATTCAAATGAAGTAAGTTGTTTTTGAACAAGTTGCTCATAGCAGCGAGTTCAAAATCAGCTGATTAAATCAGCCACTGTAATCAACTATAAGCTATCGATTTTAAGTCGTTTACCGAAAACGCCCCGTAAATATTTAATATAATTGGTTAACAAAATCTTTTACCACCATTTGCTGATGGTGGGATTTCAAAATGCCACAATCTTCCAACGGCCCCAACTCTATATTTCTCGCACAGAAACTCCTTAGCATAACTCTCTTCCACATTTCGATCAACATCATGTAAGAACACGTGCGTATTCCCCGCACGCTTTCTCGCACGTGCCATTACTGCTGCTGAAAATACCGCCGCCATTCTACCCGGATGATCCGGCCCGTATCCTCTTGGAGCATCTATCATTATCATATCCCATTCTCTTTCATACACTTCTTCCGGTAGATTATCCAATGCTAATGGGCATTCCCGGTTACCCTTCAATGTAGTGGTGGGGTCACAACTTGGGTTTTTCCGGTAACTTTCAAGTAACCGGTCAGCATCTTTAAGTTGTGTTCTATACGGCACCGTTTTCGCGTTTAAATACGGTGCATCTTTTAACACTATGTTAACCCATTCAGGGGACTCCTCTAAAAATAGAGTAGTCCCATCTGGGTTAAGTCCGGCCCACATTAGGGAATCATAACCTAACCCGAATACTAAAAAGTTGCATGGACTTGTGGACTGGAGCACGTTGAATGATTCTGTAACTTCGTCTAATGTTTGTTGTGGGACTATTTTTGACGTTGCGTAATGAAGGATGGCCTTTGATTGGATCGACCTGCCACTTGATGAAGTGGCAGATGATGTAACAGGTGATATGGAAGAAAGAGAAAGTTTATCAGGTAATTTACAGTTGGGACCCATAAAAGCTGACACTAAAAGAGCACCCGTTATAATACCTAATAATACTGCTATGGCTATAAGCCATGGTTGATTGGAATTAAGATTGTTGATTTTGTTACCCTTCATATTTGGAATTTTAGTTGTATTTTGTTGTGACCTTATTTATGAAGGGCATTTTTATAGTAGTGCTAGTCTTCAAGAGGAGATAAAGGAGTAGCAATTAAAAGTGTGACTTTCTTTGAATGATAAGCAAAAGAAAAGTTGGATGCAAGGAAAGTGAACTTAAAAGTTGACCACGTCTAAAGGTTGTAGTCACATTTTAAAATGGTTTCTTTGCGTAGTAAAATGGACACAATGCAATTTGTTCTAATTTTTATGCAAATTTATACAAGTTATTCATTTAAAATTGATAATCAGAAGGTATCCTGAGAGACCGTCTATGGCAAAGACGACTCTCTCAACAATCCAGCCCAATGAGTGATATGACTATTTAGTTACTCATTTAACAAATAGGCTTGTCCATATTTACCCGTCTATGCCATAGACGGTCTATAGCAAGAATTTGTGATAATTTTAAGGGATGACTCAGATTTTTTTATTTCTTTTTTTAACTTTGGGTCTTAGTTTCTTTAGGGTTTTATACTTGAGGAGAGAAAAGGAGAATGTTTGATAATGGGAAGTTTAAAAAATATGGTTATGGATTGAATTTAAGTTGAATGTAATTAGATATGAATTCATACACATTAAATTTTTATGAACTTATATCAAGATTTAAATCCTTAAAGTCCGAAAATATTGGATTCAGATTCAAACTCGTTGGACTGATGGGTGTAGGATCATAATAGTTCATATATAAGTCTTGATTTAATTTTTAAAACTTAAGAAAATCACATATTCTGGTGAGAGACAGTCACTTTGGGGGACCATCTCTAATTAGATCAGCTCATTATCATCTTTTGTGATTAATTAAGCTTTGATAAGTTGTACCTGAGAGATGATTTCTCAGGA
Organism: Amaranthus palmeri; assembly: GCA_019776075.1. Lineage (NCBI taxonomy): Eukaryota > Viridiplantae > Streptophyta > Magnoliopsida > Caryophyllales > Amaranthaceae > Amaranthus > Amaranthus palmeri. The sequence continues at coordinate 1,293,037 of JAAKBH010000292.1, forward strand.
GACTAGCCGTAAAATACAATACGTTTTAAAGGTAAAGTCACCACCAAATAGCCTTAAGAGTACTTTTAACTTTTTAAGATAGTCTAAATTCTTGCATATGTAATAATAAATGCATGATCAATGAGCCATTATACACCAAACATATGTATCAAAAATAATTCAACTAATAATCATTCTGTATCAAAACAAAGTTACTTTCTACTCTCAACTATCATCGGTATTATTTTTTAATAGGAAAATTTACTTAAAATAATCTCAACTATTATCCGTTGGCAAAAAATAATCTAAATTATCAATTATTTTTTAATAATTCCAATTATTCTCATAATTTGTTGAACAGGAAAGTTTTCCAAATTTGTTTTCTATTTTTTTACGAAACTGTTTAAAATTAACCCTTCCCCTTCATCTATTAATCAAAAAAGAAATAATAAAAGTGGAAAAGTTACTTTTTGCAGCTGGTTAAAAGGGAGGAGAGTATGTTTTCAACAAATAATGAGAATAATTGGGATTATTAAAAAATAATTATAGTTAAGATTATTTTTGACCAACGGGTGATAGTTGGAATTATTTTGATCAAATTTTTTTTACTCAAAATAGTTATAAGAGTAGTCAATATAAATTATAAACACGATTTGATCCTAGGTGCCAAAACTTTAGTATCATTATTATATTACATAAAGTTGGTCACAACTCACAAATCAAATTTTTCAATATCAAATTGAGTTCTAATATGATACTCTACGTCGAATTATTTTAATATTTTGTTTTAATATTTTGAATTTACTTTTATATTCATTATCTTTTAATGCAATTATAATAAATTTAATCAAATTGTGAAAATTTTGAATATAGGGATGATAAATGTTAAACACAAAAACTTGAGTGAGACCGTCTCACTTGTAAGACGCGTCGGCGTCTTATTAGGCCAGCCCAATTGTATATATTTTTTTACCAATTTTACAAATTAAATTGTCAATTTTAAGAGTTAAAAGACCAATTTGAAAACTTAAAAGAACAATGTCAAGTATTCAAATCATGGAATTTGACAATTTCATGACTTAAAAGTTCAATTTTAATACTTAAAAAACCAATTTTAAGACTTAAAAGACCAATTGCTAGACTTAAAATTTTTATTTCAACTTTAAAGTAAGAGACTCAAACATTAATATTGATATTAAAAATTTTAAAATTGACCTTTTAAGTCTTATAATTGGATTTTTAAGTCTTGAAATTGTCTTTTAAGTCTTAAAATAAATATGTCAAAATATTCTAAAAAACTTATTGAACATGGATAAGACGGTCTCACAAGAGAGTAAGAGAGTTTCTGAGTGTTAAATGTGGCATCATGGGTGAGAGTTTGATATGATGTTGGTAGGTATGCACAATTATGGCCCAAATTGAGGTCCGTGAGAGAAAGGGGTTGACAATGATCTACTCATGAGACCAACTTTTGAAATAAACAAACTTAATTTAATAAAAATTTCAAATATAAGCTTCGTCCTAAAGTATCTCTTAAAAAATCTTTATATTCTAGCCTATATTCAAGCCCTGTTCACTGTTAACAACAGCGAACAAAAAAAATTATGTTAAAAGACAAAAAAAAAAAGTTTACTACAATTTTGTTCATTGTTAGTACAAGGAATAAAAAGAAGATAATTACTTAATAACTCCCTCATATTGATCATAAGTGTCTCATTTGCTTTTGAACACATTCATCTCTTACTCTTAATTTGTATTTTATTACTAATCTATAAGTTAAAACACAGTTAAGTGAGATTTTGTTTGATTCGTCTCAATGCGAAGATTACTTTATGCACAATTAGAGATATTAAGGATTGAATAAGTGCATTAAATAGAGTGCATAAAACAAATGGGACATTTATAATGAATAAGATTGTGTATAATGGTTTAAATTAAGATAAAATACATATTCATTGTTCATCACAACGAACCAAGTGATACAATGCATTAATTTATCATCGTTCATACTTCCTTAGATGCTTCATAGCCATGTCACCAATATTCATCACATATAATAAAAAATTGGGAAAATAATTCTACAAACATTTTTTTTTTTGTAAATTAATATTAATATTAATTCTATAAACATGTTATACCAATTTGAATGATGGTCCTAACTAACCATTACTTTACCTCAAAAAAAAAAAAAAAAAAAAAAAAAAACTAACCATTACTTTATTTTCTACTATTTTTAGCTTTATATTTCCAATGTGTTAAGTGAGCATTACATAAAATAAGACTTATTTATTGCCCTAAACAGAAGTTAAATTAATAACTCCACATTTATTTATTCATTTATTGGTACAGCTAGATGAATGATACTGAGTCAGCAAATTAAATATAAGTGGAAATGGAAATTGCAATTACTAAGCCCACTTACTAAGTCTTTTTATTGTTATTTTCACATAAATTATTTTATTTTCAAACTAAGTCGGATCAAAAAACACTACAACAAATTTAACTTTTTGCGACATTAAAATTATTGGCATTAAAAAAATGCCACTGATCCATATTTTTAGTGTATATTAATTATTGATTTTATTTTAAGTTTCATTATAAAGTGATTTAGCGACAATTTATTTGGTCTTTAGTGGCATATGTAATTGTCACATTAGTCAATAGTGACATTTGTGAAAAATGTCACTAGATCCTATGTCGCAAAAAAGCTTTAATGTGACTTTTTATTATGTAACTAAAGGTCTAATAAATGTCACTAAATCCTCAATATACTATAAGAAAATTTTGAAATAGCAACTTTTAAATTAAATGTCGCTAAATATATCTCACTAAAAGCAAATTATGTTATAGTGAAACCGCTAAAAAAACCTTTAAATATTAAGACAAAATGTATTAAATGCAAAAAATATATTGTGAATTATATATTCTTTTGTTCGTTTTGATGGAAAACTCATTGAAAAATAAGTGTCGTGGGTAAAAAAGTTGACCATAATATATATTATGAGAAATAGGTGCTCTCTTGAGAGACCGTCCATTGTAAAGACGATTCTCAAAAGTCCAGCCCAAATCTATATTTAGAGTTGTAATAATATATATTTAGAGTTGGACTGGACTTTTGAGAACCGTCTTTACAAAAGACGGTTTCAAATAAGAATTTGTGTATGAGAAAATCTTTAACTACTACTAATAAAAAATATTTGTTTATAAAATGGAATATAATGATATTACACAATATTATTTATTCCTAATAAAGTTTTTTTTTTCAAAACAAACACTCCATATTAGTATCATGGTATGCACACAATACATAACATGTTTGAATTGAATTTGAAGTTTGAATGAGTAAAGATGGGTCAATTATTAGTAGTATACAAGTCTAATTATAAGGGTACCTTTAATTCCCATATTGTTTCCTCAACTACTTCTCACTTGCCATGCCTTCTACATTTATGAAAGTCTTAATAAGCTCAATAACAAGTGTCAAGTGCCTTCTAAAACATGCCAATCTCTTCACACTTAGCTTATTCAGCCATTTGTCAATCTTTGACCTGTCTATTCATACTTCTCCAGAAATGTTTAAAATAGACCTGATGATTCGAAATTTATTTGACCTTGTAATCGAATCTGATTTGACCCTACTTTAAAAATGATTTACAATTATGTAAAAATTAATAAGGACACGAAATTCGAATACAAACCAACCTGAAACATCTAACCGGAAATCAACCCGATGACTTGAATGAACATTTTTTCTATTCGTTACCATTTGTTTTTTTAAACTATTATCGACTTTTAATTTGTGTCTTATTCTTAATTTATGAGTTAAAATATAGACAGTAAAATCTTATTTAATTCGTCTATATGTAATTTTTATTTACATCAACATTTTTCATTTTTTAATCAAAAACAATTTAAAATATTTATAATTAAATACGGAGATTGATAAAAGTGAAAAATCAAATGAACTATTTAAAAAGCCATTGTTCCACTAAAATTCTAATTTATTAGAATCCAACTCAACTAAACTTATCAATTTAAATATAAAAATAAATGTTTGTGATTGCAACATTACATGTGGAATGATTTAGTTCAACTCTAACTAATTAGATAGTACACGCTATAAATAAATGAATGATGTCAATAATACTATAAATAAGGAATATTATTATATTTAAACTCTAAAAAAGACATGTACATAAAAAGGTTTAAATCCCAGTAAATGTTATCACATAGTAAAACATCTATCAACTTAACCAACACATATATATATATTAGTATTTACAAGATAGATTTCCATGTAAACACATATTAATATGTTTTGGTGAGTTAAAAAAGACATACATAAAAATATTTAACGACAATTTGACAAGTATCTCAAGTTGTTTCTTCATTAATATATTTTATTAATAAATATTTAATTTATAAATACATAAGTTGAATAATGTCAGTTTACAGTATGAACAACCTTACATGCCCAATATACACCTAAAAAAATTTTAATGAAAGTGTGACAAATATCTCAAGCTGGTTCTTCTTTAATACTCCCTCCAACCCAATTTAATTGTTCGATTTGCTTGGGCACGGTTATTTAGGGTGGTGTGGGGTCCATTAAAAAGGTGGTAATTGGGGTATTTTAATTGATTAAATTAATTGTAAAGGTTGTAGTTGGACTATTATAAGTAGTAAAAATGGGGATATTTTTGTCTTTATTTGTGTGAACATGAGGTATTTAGGTAAAAAAATTAACAAAAAAAGAAATGTGACAATTAATATAAATTTACCAAATAAGAAAATATAACAGCTAAATTAATTTGAAAAGAATATATTTTATTGATAAATATTTAATTTATACATAAGTTGAATAATGTCCGTTTACGGTATGAACAACCTTACATGCCCAATATACACCTAAAAAAATATCTAATGCAAGCTAGCTCATAATCATCAATATAGCAATAAATGACACTAATCCAAATACAACTACATAACCATAAACAAAGCTACATAAATTCTACACCTTTGTCACAATCTTTTCATCATCACCACAACCAATTTCCTCTCATTTACCAAAACCCAAAAAAAAAATTAAAAATTTAATCATGGGTTCATCAAAAATATTCCAAATAACAAAATTAACCCTAGTTATGATCATAGTAACTCTATGCATAAATGAATTTTCCGAGGCGGTCGATACGGCGTCGTTGCCAACTCAATGTAGCCAATCAATACAAGAGTTGTATAGCTGCCTGAATTTTGCGACGGGGAGTTCGCCGACGCCGGAAAAAAAGTGTTGTGATTCGGTCGGAACAATGAAGGAGAAACAACCGGTTTGTTTGTGTTTCTTTATAGAACAAGCTCATAATGGAAGTCAACAAATTAAGAGTCTTGGGATTAAAGAAGCTAATCTTTTGCAACTTCCTAATGCTTGCCATCTTACTAATGCTAGTGTTAGCAATTGCCCTAGTAAGTTTTTTTTTTTTTTTTTTTTTTTATATTACTCTCTCAAATTTAATTAATTTATTATTTGCTTGCTAGCTAATTGAATTTTTTATTCACGGTCAATATATATATGGGTCGGATCCAATAAGAAATATGTTTAAAATATGAATGATAAGAAGAACAGGTGCTTTCTTGAGAGATCGTCTTGTAAGGACAATTCTCAAAAGTTCAGTTCAAATCTATATTTAGAGTTGTAACAATATATATTTAGAATTGGACTGGGCATTTGAGAGTCATCTTTACAAAAGATGGTCTTAAGTAAGAATTTGTGTAAGAAGAATTATATACCTTTGATTTCGGTAAGATAAGAAATCTAAGGTCAATATAGCCTAGAAAAACTTAAATTGTAAAAGTCGCTATAACTGATGGTTGAAACCCCAAGATATATTATATAGTATAACATGCCCCCTCATACGCGAGCTCTTTGAGATAGAAGTGTAGATGCAACACAAGCCTTTCTCATCCTGGTGCTAAATATTTATGATAACTAAGCAAATATAAAATTTTAGAAGGTTGAAGAAATTTATTTAATTATGAATGATTTTTAAGGTTTCTCTTAACAAATTTAGTATTTATGATTCATGGTTTATGATGGAGTTAGGGTACCCTCAAGACCCTACAAGCTAAGAATCCGCCACAAATGGAGTATAAAAGAAAAACCTAATTAAGGATGCTATTATCTTAACTAATTCATTGATGAAGACAAGTCTACATCAATCATTAATTATTAAAAAAAAATTTAATTTATAAGAGATTAAAATAAAATATCAGATATTAATTATTTACACTAGGTTTTCATGCTTGGTTTTTAAATAATTTGTAATTTATATATATTAGATAATATGTTTGATGCGTAACATGATGTTCAATTTTAATGGCTCTATGCATATATCATGATTATGTGCGAGGTGATCGATCGCACATGGCCCCTTTTTCTTCAGTATATGAAAAGGTTAATAAAAAAATAAATATGTTAAATTTATTAATAAAATAAATATATTTAATATAATTAAGGCGCAAAATATTAATTTTGCACAGGGCCCCTAAATTGTTTAAGACGACTCTGTTTATAATTATTTGTTAATATAATTTATTAGCTTTCTGTTTTAAGGGTATATAATATATGTTATATAATTAGCTTATTTGAATTTATTAAGTTAAATAGAGGGGTCATTGAGGATGTACGAGGTGATCGACCGTATTGAGTCTCCTCTTTCTCCCGTATATGAAAAAGTTAATAAAGAAAGAAATACGTTAATTTTATCAATAAAATAAATATTTATGCTATAAATTAGACGCAAAAATAAAAATTTTACATAAAGCCCCAAAATTTTCAAGACGGCTCTGAAGTTAAACTAATTATACTTTTACGTGTGGACTGTGGAGCTAGGACATGTACACATCTTATTCAAATTTTAAATGTAGGACGTACATATACACGTCTCATTTAAACGAACTAATCACAATGAGACCATCTCATTTAAGAATTTGTAAAATAAAAACAATTATTCTTGCGAAACACATTTGTTCGTTGAGACAAACTCAAAATAAAGACCCTGGCCTCTTTTCGTATAACTTGTTTTAATTAAGTTATTTAGACTATATGCTATATATATGTCTCACATTGAAACTGTGACCTAATATAATAATTTGAAAAAAAAAAATTGCCAAAAAAAATTAAATATTGAATGGTTTGTCATTGTCAATAAGATGAAGCTCCAACTATACAAAAGTTCAAGCATATTAAAATCGGTAAACTTTGACATGCATTCAAATAAATGCTTTCGGCAATCTTAAATGAAGTTAGTTGTTAGTTGAAACCTAATAAATTCTTGATAATGTCATACCTATTTATTGCGCACTTTTTTCTAAAACCATCAATATTACTTACCAAAATTCTTATCAATTTGCTAGCTAGGAGTAGGGGTGTTCAAAACTACCCGACCCGCCCGACCCGACCCGCCGACCCGTTGACCCGGCTCCTTAATGGCGGGTCAAATTCCCAAAAAAATTGAAAATCACGGGTCGGGTACCCGACCCGCCTTAACCGGGTCGGGTCATGGGCCGAATATTTTATGACCCGGGTACCCGTTTGACCCGGCAGCTAAGTTAATTACTTTTTTATCTCTCTTTCTTCAATCTCCTTCAGGTCCAAGGTAAGTCCAAATTTTCAAAGTTTCATACTTTTTCAGATTATAGATAGATAGCTTGATATTATTGTTGTTCTACTCAAAGATCCAATCTTTTCTTGATTTGGGTGTTTATTCTTGTTCCATCTTGAAAATTAGATGAACTTATTTTGTTTTCTTGAATTCCAATCCCTAGAATAGCTTTTTGTTTACTGTGATTCATAATTTTTCTTCTGGTCAATTTTGAAAGTATTGGATAGTAATTTTTTATGGGTATGTTGTTATTTATGTTTGTATTGATCATATTAGTATTTATTTTGTTGGGTTTTTCATTTTATTTGGTTGAATAGTTTTTTATGAGTTAATTGGATTACTTGTAAAAAGTTTTGTGAATTTATTGACATGGAGAGGGTTTGTAATCTGAATTAAGGGTTTTGTAAAAAGTCTTGAGTGCTAGTGCAGTGTATTTCTTTCTTTTGCTTCCCAGAAATACCAAAGAAATACCATTCATTCCATAATTCAAGCTTGATCAATACGAAATGGAAAAAAACGGCCTAAATATAGCCTAATATTTAATCGGAATTCGATCTTATAAATAATAATTAAATTCGAAAAATCACCAAAAAAATAAACGGGTACCCGGTGTCCCGACCCGCTTTATCCGGGTACCCGCTAACCGGGTACCCGCTTTAAATGGGCCGGGACATGGGCCGCAAAAAGAGGTACCCGGCTAACCGGGTACCCGGCTTTCCGGGTACCCGTTTAGCCGGGTACCCGGTTATGAACACCCCTAGCTAGGAGGATTTGTATTTTTTTAAAATTATATCTTTAATGACGTTAAAAAAATAAGACAAATAACTAGTTAATGAAACACATATATTGAGGACAAAATTTTAAGCCCTTAAAAATTTAGAGTCTGTAGTAGTCTGTTTTGACCTTACTAATTGACGGTCATGTATATAACTAGTTCATGTATATATAACTAGTTATAGAAAATAAGAGCAATCAAAAGTACTAGACGGAGTAACTAATAAATTATACTTCTACTCCCTCCAACTCATTATAAATATCCACTTTTTTTCGTCAATTCACCCTATTTGTCTACTTTTCTTTTTTGGTATAGATTTTTTACCTAAATATCATGTATTCACACAAGTAAAGACCATAATACCCTCATTTAAATTATTTAAAATATTTCAACTACCACCTTTATAATTATTATAATAATTTAAAAATATCACAATTATCATCTTGACAATTATTATAATCACTTAAAATACTCCAACCATCACACCCTTAAAATCCGTGTTCAAAGAAAATGGACACTTAAAATAAGTAGAGACGAATTAATACTACTATACATTATATGCGTATGGAATTAACTTGACTACTATTATAAATAATAATTCTCTTTTATATATATGTAACACACAATTCAATATTTATAATTTATTAATTAAATGATCCGAGTCACGTCCTAGACAAACTAACCCGTGTCTAATTAATTGCGTACAGAGCTTCTTGGAATTCCGGCAACATCTCCGGCGGCCGCCATATTCAAGGACAGTAACGGAACCTCCTCGACGACGGCGTCGCCGTCAACATCTTCTTCTACAACAAGCACAACAGATAACGGCAACAATGCAAACGGAGTCAAGCATGGAAATGTCTTCTTAAGCAGCTTTATTGCAGTTTTAATGTCTGCTATTATTCTGTGTGCTCTTCCTATTGGAACCTTCTTCTAATTCTCTTTTTAATTTTTAAGTTTCAAATGTAATTTCCTTATTCTCGGCTATTTTATTGCTTTTCAAATTTCAAATTAATGTACTTTTGTGGAATTTGGGTTGTTTTTAGTTTACAAAATTTTATTGAGATTTCTTTTAGTAAAAGACTATTGCTTATGAATTATATGATTATTAAAGTTGTCATTCTACAATTTTTTTAAATTTATTCTCGTTCTATTTTTCATTTTGATACGCTTTTATTTTTTCACGTTTTGTTTTGTAGATCGTAGTTGGAGAAAAAGATAAAACATGGGTTTAGTAAATGACGTTTTGTTTTGGTCTTTTTTAGCTTTTAGCGTTGTGGTCGTTGGTCAAAAAGTTAAAGGGTGTCTAGTAAATGACTTTTTAATTGACTTTTGACTTACATATTAATAAAAAAAAATATTAAAAATTAATAAGTACTATAATTTAAGTGAGTTGGAATGCTGGAATTTAACCAAAATGGAAAACTAGTCTATTTAGCGTTTTGCTTATTGTCTTGCATTTTTTTCTCGTAAAAAGTTAATACTTTTAAGACTCTCCTTCGTTGCTTTTTTGAAGCCCTAACATCGGCATTTAACCTTAATGCGCCCTGATCATTGCTCACAACTCATGTGATTTGAGTCATTTGGCGATCAACATTACCTCTATCAAGTGTTGATTAGGCTCTTGTACTAACAATATGTTTGCCATAGCTTTGTGGTCTAATTACAAGGCATTTGGAAGAGTGCTTGATGAAAAACATTTAAACTTGCGTCTTAAAGCATTAAAATGAGTCTTTTCATTTATTAAAGAAGGATTTATATCAAACACATTCTAAAAGTCAATGGAAAAAATATGACAGCAACGACAAATACAAATTTTAAATGCTAATCAAATATAACATCTAAACGTGGTTGAATCATAAAACAAATATTAAAAAACAAGCATTTAAAATATTTTGAAAAATTCTAAATTGGTTCAAGAACAAATATTAATCAATACAATTGAACCAACAATCATGATACAAACCACATAACTAACAAAACCCCAATCGTAAACATTTAGGTTTATCAAAACCACATAGGCAGAGAAAAAAATTGATATATTCTTTAAAGGCGGGGAAAAACGTAAATATTTAAGTTTAAATAAAAAAAAGTTATATGAGAAATTCCAAAAATTATAATATTTTTCTAAAAATTACATATTTCTAAACACCGAATATATATTAAGTAATTTAATATTATTATTCAAAAAAAAGTAATTTAATATTATAATCCTCATTTTTTTAAGACCTATATAATCAAACATATTAAACATGCCGAGAAACTCTCACCTAGAGGCGTTCAAAACAAACTCGATGGCTCGATAGACACCCGACTTCATAACCGAACCCGATTTGACCCGACTTAAAAATGAATCTACAATTATGTAAAAACCAAAGTGAACACAAAATCCGATTTAAACAGACCCGAAACACCTGACCCAAAATTAATCCGATGACCCGAATGAACACCTCTACGGCCCTACCCCACCCGTAAAACCAAATTGATCACTATGGTCGGTGCTATTCACTCGGGCCGTAATAGGTCTCAGCCCGTGCCCAGCGCGTCCAAAAAACAGGTTTTCTCAAGGAATAATTTTCTTTCAATTTTCCAGTTATCTTATCCCTTATTATTTGCCCATTCTAATTTCTTATCGAACTGTAGAACCCTAATTTCTCGATCTTCGTCAATCCACCTCTCTTCATCTGTCTCTTCGATCTTTCTTTTTTTCTACATCGACATGTCTCAGGTACTACTCTTTCCCTTATGATTTCATTTCGAAGTTCAAGCATTTTTATTTAATCTCTCGACGAAAATCAGGGTTTCGATTACTTTCCCCCCTCTGAATTGATCGAATTTTTATTTATTGCCGTTTTTATTGGTTGACGTATTTGGATTCTAGGGTTTCTAAAAGATAGTACTATTTGAGTTGGGGATTTTTATGTTTGGAAATTCAAAGAGTTATTGTTAAGAAAATTTGTGGATCTTTTCAGGAGGATAACAGAAATACTTCTAACGCCAAGCGTGCTAGGACAGATGGTATGGATCTTTTATTCTATTAGTTGGCAATTTGGCATTCTTTTGTGCCTTTTCCTTTTTGTTCTTCTTGATCGGTTAATCTATCGACCGAAGTTAGTTCTATTAAAATGTTGCTATGTTTTCATATTTCATTGTTAATGTGTTAGTATGAGGAATCCTTCTGTTGTTAAAAATTGAGGTATCTAGACATACCGACATTAGGAGGCGCATATTTAATCATTCATTCGTCCATGGAATGATGAACTGTTTCCTTATCTCTGTGATCAATTGGGGAGAAGGAGAATTGGGGGTGTTTTCTTCCGATTAGTAGGGAAAAAAGATAGTATTTAAGTTTTTTTGATGGAAGAATGGTGCATTTGATAACTTACGATTTGTTATTCTGGTATGAACACCACAACCACTTATAATTGCACTAAAAGGAGATCTATGATGGATGACCATTTATTTGTTTATAATATTTTTCTTTTTTATTGATATTTGTATGTTGACCTTTTGATTTATTTTGATTGAAGTTTTTGACGGAGTTCACTTAGTATGTTATCTGGTTAGTATACCTAATAGAAGGGAATGCTTTATGGAGGCTCTACTTAATGAATCATACAACCTCATGGAGAAGCTATTATTATAGAGGTCTTAGATTTCTTGGCTTTGTTGACCTGTATTTCTCAACACTAACATAAGCAAGGTGAAATTTTTCCCTACTATGGATGCAAAGAGGAAAAAAAACTTTTGGTACATTTATGTTGCTGTTATGTAATGATACACCTGTGTGTGAAGTTGCTGGTATCAACATTTTTGGTCCTAATTTTATGAAGGCCCATTTGGCTAGTTTGTTGGATTAGAAACTGTATTAGCGTGCTCTTTCTTTTTGAACTTTCCCGTTTCAGATGGATTTGGGACACTGGGTCAAGGAAGGGACGTGATGGGTGAGCTTGCGTCTTTCTTTTTCCTCTAGGGATGGACTTGGTTCAATAGAAAGGAATGGAAAGCAGGCCACTTTTTTGTCCTTTCATTCCTTTCTCTTCCCTCTGCCTTTTTCCCAAATTACTCAAAGAATGACTTTGGAAAAGAATTGGGTGATGCCTGATTTCTGTAGATATTGTTTGCTGTAGTTCTTATGTTTGAGAGTAATGATTTTGTAGAGTATTAGTAATGGCAGCAAAATGAGTTGGTGCTATTACATGTTTCCTCTAATAGTAACATCTTTGATATTTCATTTTATTATTTGGCAATTTTGCTTGTCAGGGAATTGTTGAGTCATAGCATACATGTTCCGAATTTTTGTATGGTCTATTGGCAAGTGTTACTTTGATCAGCTCTATTTTTTTTATTGTTGTTGTCTTGTTAGATTTTACTTGTTTTTTCTGATTCTGTATTTGCCAAATTTCTTGTTTTGAAACCTATTTATTTAATTAGAGGTCAATCACGTCTAAGATGTTTAATTATAGCTGATTCCTAGATGGTGCTCTATTTGTTATAAATGACCATAAAATGGATGTATTTTGTTTGTTTTCTTTGAAGTGATCTTTGCTTGTCTCCTGTACCTTGAATATGCAGGTGGCCGCAGGGAAGATGACTGGATTTGCCCTGGATGTGGCAATGTCAATTTTTCGTTTAGAACAACCTGTAATATGCGCAACTGTACCCAGCCCAGGCCAGCTGATCACAATGCGGTAAGTGTGTTACTGAAACTTATCCTCTTGGTTTTTTCATTTCTGACTTTGTTTTTCATGGTTGGTAATTTGGTTTTAGTGCTAATCATTGTTATCCTACTGTGATCTTACAGAAACCTGCTTTAAGGCCAATGCAACACCCACAGCCCTACTCTTACAATCCTCCATATGGAGGATCAGGACCACCACCTTCTTCAATGTATTTGGGAGGGCCACCTTACGGTTCTTCTGTATATAATGGATCATCAATGCCGCCTTATGATGTTCCATATTCTGGGGGTTCCCCGCACCACTACAACTATGGGAACAGAGGCAGCCCCTATCGACCAATGCCTATGTCCGGACCACCATCATATTCTGGTGGATCAATGATGGGTAATGGTATATCTTCTATTCATCATCTTCCCACACCACTAACTGGTTATCTTTTTTTTTTTTTTTCCCCTTTTGATCTTAATCCTTGAGTTCTCTGTTTTGATTATCTAGTGGCTTATGGGGTCTTTTAAATAGCTATTTTACCTATTAATGCCTTTATTGTTTTCGTGCTGTTAAATTGCCCATAGAAAGCAAACTTCCCATGAACGTTAGCTTCAACAGCACACTTTTTAAAACCAAGCTGCATAAACTACTTATTGCCAGGGAGCTTATTCTTTTGGAACCTGGAAAAATCTTTTTTGCTTGCCTGCATGTTATTTTGATTTTGATCCCTGGGCAAGTAATCTTTTCCTGTTGGCAGGAAGAACTTCAATTTTTAGCCAAATATCTCAGATTTTTACTTCCCAGAAACTCTCCCTGCCCAGTTTTTTTAAAGTCTACCGGACTATTGTTTGTCATTTTCATTTATGCTAATTTGATAATTTGGGTTGTATATGGTTGAATTACATTGTTGAAGGATGTTTATATTTATGTAAAACAGATTAAATGAATCTGTTATTTTGGTCTGGTTTTTACTAACCTTAAGAATTCACCCTACCTTGACCCAACTTCCAATTTGACTTTTTAGTGATGCAATTGACTATATGGAGACAATACTAGAATTCTTTGTTTGTATTCATGCTTGCAAGAGGTTTGATTCATACAGTAATGACAATTGACAACTTGTGGATACTTTTACAGGGGGAATGTATGGTGTACCTCCACCAATGATGGATCGTTACGGTATGACCATGCCCCCTATGGCTCCCCCTTCAATGGTATGTCTTCACTATGGTTTTTCTTTTTGACGGCTTTATTAGCATACACATGATTGCTCCTTATGTTTTCCAGGGCCCAAGGCCAGGATTTTTCCCTGATGACAAGTCTCAGAAAAAAGGTTGTCATTTTTTATTAGTCTGGAGATTATCATTTTTTTGCTATTGTTTTGTTTTTCTTTTATTGTAGGAAATTACTAACTCACTGTCTTGTTCTTTGACGAAAGATATGAAGCATGAGAATGACTGGAGATGTCCTAAATGTGGAAATGTGAATTTCTCTTTTAGAATGGTTTGCAATATGAGGAAGTGTGGCACCCCAAAGCCTGGTTCCCAGGTTAGATTATCTTAAAATTATTTTGCGCCTTAGTGCAAACATCCTACTACTTTAAAGTCTGCTTGTACAGTATAATTTATTTGTTTAAAAAGCTGATTTACTATCTTCCTTTCTCTTGTTCTGCATCCGGATAAATAATAGGTTCCAAAACAGGAGAAAAATTCAAGTAAGTCTTGTAGTACATAATGCTGTTCGGTTTTACTTTTATTTATACATCTTGACCTTTTTCCTTGACAAATCACAGACCAAAAGATGCCTGATGGCAGCTGGAAGTGTGAACAATGTGGCAATATAAATTACCCATTTAGGACTAAGTGCAATAGGCAGAACTGTGGTGCTGATAAGCCTTCTGAAGAGAAGGTATCCCCTTCTCCAGCTGAAGATGGAAATGAGCAGGTCTGTGGCGTGACACGCTTTTGTACATCATACTGGTTATTTTTTTCATTACTTGTCCATTATATGTTTATAATTTCTTTCATTTGCTTACATAGTATAACCTTTTATCATGATTGGGTTTCAAAATTACCCGCCTATGGGATTTTCACTAAATCTGCTTTAGTTTGTGTCTTCCTTTTTCCTTGGTATTTTGTAAAGCCAAGCATATATTGATTTGCAATCGTCTACTGTTCCAGTGAGTTCTAGGACATTATGGTTGTTGGGAAGGTCCAGAGTTGTCGTCCAGCATGCTCAATATCGGTGTCTGGTCAGTCATGTCTACATATTGCAGCGGTCTCTACTTTCTCATGATCTGTGTTGAGTTTTTTATTTGTTGTGATGTCCTTGTGGATCCCTTCTATAATGCCAGCTGAGTCTGGGAAATTTTTACCTGGGGCTTTTGTTCCCAAAATTAGGGTATTGTTACAATGAGATGAAATTATTCAACCTAGAGGTTATTTCAACATCTAATTGTGTTTTTTCTATATTGTTGGGAGATTAGCAATTAAAGTCTGTACTATTAGTTATTTTGTAGCTTAAATCGTTTATGCAGCTTATGGTTCTTAGGTGTCTAGGGTTTTTTCATTGGTTCGTCGTATACTTATATAGACGGGCTATTGCTTTGTCGTGTAGAAATCATTCTTACCCTGTCATCTAGGTTGCAACAATGTTTATTTTTTCTTACAAGCTTGGGGAGTGTTTTTGCGCCTAATGATTTTTAGCTGTGAAGCATCCCCACTCCCCCAAGCAGTGATGTATTCTTAGCTGAGTTTGGAGCATATACATGCATGCTTTGGAATTTGTATGTCTTTAATATAGGATGATTGTTGTAAATGTTTGGTCTGAAGAGCTTAAAAGGAGCAATTAATAAAAAAAACTGATATTTTTTGGACTATATTCGTCCAACTAGGAGGGCTAACCTTTTAATATTCTTATATTGTCCTCATTAAGCTTTTGGTGGTGGAAAAAGTAATCAGCGGATGGATGAGATTAAAAGAAAATGATTTTATAGTCCAAACAAAAGTCTAATAAAATAAATAGAACTAATCATAATAAAGAGAAGGATGTAGGAGAGTCGGGTCTTTTTTGTGTAAAATCGAGTCTTATCAGTTCTTTTCTTCTATTGGACTACCTTGTAACTAGAGATGTTTATCCGTGTTATCGTGTCGGTTTCAAATTAGGTGTTTTGGGTATCCGTGTTGATTATTACATTATTTAAATTATTTTAAAGGTGGATTCAGTTCCGAAGCTAGGTAAATATTGTATCATTATAGCTGTTTTGAACACCTCTATCTGTAATTTAAAAAGGAAGGGTGTAGTGTTGTGTTTTACACTTGCAGAGAACAAAAATTGCAGCAATCGACATAACTTGAAGTGAAGTGTGGCTTAAAAATGACTCTTTTGCCCTTCAGAATTAGCTACTAAAAATGATGTTATAAGAAAATAATGTGGCTTTCAATGTTAAATTCAAAAGCACAAATGAGTGTATGGAAATTGGAAAGTATGGAAGATGTGTGCTTGATTGTCGGCAAAGTCGACACACTAATTATACTCTGTATTTTTCTTTTAGAATTTTTTTTATTTGAAATTTTAGAATTTACTTAATTGTACATTTCAAATTTAAATTGAATAAAAGAGTGTTTGGAATTTTGGCCTTTTAGAATTTTGTTTGTTTAACGGTTATATTTGGTAAAATTTGTTATTGAAGATTTATTAGTTATGAAAAGCTTTCATAACAAGCCAAAAAAATAACGAAGAAGCCGACTTAATTAATCTTTTCAATTTTTACATAAATTGTTAGTTTGACCAATTGAAATGTCGACAAAATTCAATTTTAAACAAGTTCGGTTGTTTTCATTTGTTTTTGAATAATTGCTTTGTTAGCTAATTTTGAACACGGTTTTATGAGCAACTTATTTAAAAATAACTTACTGCAAAACAAATAAAAATAACTTATGCATTAAGTTGTTTCAACTAATTTATCATATACTAGATGGCTTAACCACTTAATCATTTATCATAATAAGCTAAATCGGTTTGATAATCTATTTTGTTGAACATCTTATTGCCTAAGCGTTCAGTAAAGTCAAAATAATAGAGAAAAGAACCCTAGTATATTTGATATAATTAAAGCGAACTGTTCAACTGAAATTGCAATTAAAAATAAAAGAATTGTTATTAAGTACAACTAATTAATTATGGCCTCCTAAAATCTCTTATAGATCAATTTTAACTTCACATGATATTTCTAAACACAAATCCTCATTTGAGACGGTCTCTTTAAAAAACCTATTCTATATTGATCAGCCCATCTTCCAAATTTAAAAAACCCGAAAAGAGGACAATTGTTTTTTTATCTAAAACGAAATATAGGATGTGGTTTGGACTATTGAGAGTTGTCTTTACAAAAGACGCACTCTCAAAAGAGGACCTGATTTCTATGTGTGTGGGACTGTGGGTAGGGTAACACATTTATGGCCATAAAATACTGTACTTCCAATTTTAATAAGAATTGACGAGCCATTTTTCTTGTGTTTATAAACTGGAACTGCGAGAATATCCTAACCAGCATTTAAGATCGTGAAACTTAATTTCTTTAAAAATTTTAGAAAAAATAAACAATTTGATATTGGATTTTTTTTGGTACTTGAATAGAATTTGTGCATGATTTTTTTCTTAATGTTTCAAAGCAAAGAGAATATTTATCCGACAATCAATCTAAATTTACATATTATTTTTAATTAAGTTAAAACAAAGCTGTTAAATAGAAAGGAAAAACTAAGAGCGTTTTCTTTTTTTAGAGCTTTAAAGTTACGTTTTAAATAAAAAATCTTCAATTCCCACCATTTTCTCATATCTTAACATAGAATTTACGAGCCGATAATCGAAAAACCTACAGATCACTCCTCACCTCTCCGAGCTTGAGCCGAAATCGAAGAATAGAGAGCAATGTGCATTGTGCTAATGATGCAACTTGAAAAATCCTTTCAAGTTTTTTAAAAATTAAGAGAACATTTTCCTAAACAAATTAGCTAATATGTTCATACCTAACCACAAGAAAACTTGATAAACTTAATGGTTTAGGATGAGAAAATCCCCTTCATGTCTGCATAAATAACATCAATCACATGAAAACTACTCTGCGTCTCCGCGCCAAAGCTAGTAATGATAAAAGTTAGACTCGTTCGGTGCTTTGAACAGCTTGAAAGTCGAAGGCTGCGAGCCAGACCCAGATCCAGACCCTGACCCAGAAGTGGATGGCTGATCAGCTTGCCAGAAGTCTGATGAGATGGGAGGGCCACCCAGAGACGCCGTATGTATGGAAGGTAAAGGCTGAGTCAAGGATACATGATTTGTATGCATAGGATGATCGAGTATTGAAGGTTCCGGGTCGCATGAACCCCATGAATTTGTTGACAGAAGAGAGAGAGCACGGAAATCTTGAGCCGCAGCCAAGTTGTTCGATGGTGCCATGGAGACGGGTAAACCTGCATTAGTTCAACAATCAATATCGATAAAAAAAACGGAATTTATGTTGGTTCTCGATGATTGAAATTCGCTATCGGTTCTCATTGAAGGAGTTGTTTTGTTATACAAACTTCAACACCAAGTTCAAGTTTCTGCGGTTTAATCAATACTAATCAGTCCCACACCCTCTTGAATAAGAACATCTCACCGTGAGACGGGTCGATACAAAAAGTCCATTAGTAAAAAAACAATGAAACTACATTCCCACTTGTACAGAAACCGTTTTTTTTTTCCTAAATAGTTTAGGCTGGCTCAATTATAGTCGTTTTACGATGAGACAATCTCAATTAAAATTAGTAATTCCCGACAATATTATAAAGAAAATACCTCGCTGGAAGACATCAGATGAATCACCACCCTTAGATGGCATCAACTGAGTCGAAAAAGAAGAGACTTCGTTGGTTGTCGGGTTTTGGAGAGCAGTGTGGGATGCATGCAGCTCGTTATAGGCCACCGATTTCATGGTAGAAACCAAACCAGGTTTAGCCAGCGTAACCTTGGAATCATTTGCACTATCCCAGGTACCAGGCCTAGTCTGAAGCATTGGTACCTGGTCGAAAGCAAAATTCAGCGAATTTCTGCCCTCTGCAACATCAACCACAAGAAACAATAAGCCATTGTGAACCTAGAAACGTAATGCCATATACGAAGGCACTAATCCGCCTACTTTATCTATCGACCAGATTTTACAACAGCCCGTCTTGTATGAGACTGTTTCATAGACGACCTCAAAACAAGAAGCCTATAAACTAAAAGTTTTTATTATTAGGCTATTTAATCGAAGTATGAGGCATGTCTGACAATGAAACCGTTTCAATTTGTGATTTTACAAATAGCACATCTAACATCACCATTTGTACTGGGTTTATCAAAGCTACAGAAACAAATGACAGGGAGATAAATACACCATAAATTTATAAGCCATATTTTTTTCGTTCTTTTTGCAATCTTGGGTCCAAAAACAAGTATTTAAACTAAAGCAAAAATAACGTACACTAACATTTGAAGCCCTTAAATCATGGTCAGTTCTTATGGTAACCCAAATGACCGTTTGTCTAGGGAGCCCGAAATAAGGGGCCTCAAATATTAAAATGGTGTTATTCACTATTCAGGCCCGGTTCCGAAATAAGGTGTTATATTTGAAGTAATGAAGTAATATAACGATGAAATACATTTTATCTTGAAGTGAAAAAATTTATCTTTTAATACAATAAAAAGGCCTCCTTTTAAAAGACATCGCAAAAATAAAGCTAAAATCTCTGCTCCGCCCCTGCTCTTAATTTAAAGGCATGCACTTTGCACAATGCCAGAACCACCCCTGATCGAGGATATAAATAAGGAACTACAACCGTCCATACTTGGAAGATCACCCAAACATAAAACAATCAATCAATTGTCACTTCTGATTTCTAAATAGGGATCTCCTCATATAAAGAACTATTCCCAATTTCACATTTTGGATGTTGTGAACTAGATAAGCTAATTAGTTGATCTAACAAGGAGAAAAGCAGCAAGCCATACCATATAAAGAGGATGTCAAACTCATAGAGTTGAATTGAATGACCTGTGGCTTTGGCTTCCGGCGCCGTGCATTATGATTAGAAAGACGCTTGCGGCAGCTTCTTTTCTTCTGGTCGAATTCTGAAAGGCTGTGGAACCTTCGATAACAGAACAAGTAAGGTTATGTCAGAAACAATGTCACATGATTCGCTAATCTCCTCACAAAGCGAATTTTATAAATTAATAAAGCGAATTTTATGGACGATTTTTAGATCAATTTAACCGAATCACGAATTCATAAAGCGAATTTTATGAACTCGTTTGCAAGTTATGTAGTTACGTTAGATTAGAAAGTTCGATGAACTAACAAACCGGGAAATCAAGCAAAGAGTTAAGCACAAGCTCCCAGAACTACAAACGGAAGCTTTACCTGCTGCATTGTTGACAAAATCTTCGTTCGAGTCCATTTATAACAACCTTTGGACTTTTCGAGTGATTTTCACACACCCTATGCTTCCGGTGGTAATCTTTCGCAGACGAGAGATCAAGGCTGCACCCTTCAACTTGGCAGCACGGAGAATCTGTGCTAACGGGTGAAGATTTTGACTTCTTACGAACGGAATCAGGAGGAACAGAAGTCCAAGCAATGTTCTTCACATTATTAGCCCCAGAAACGTCTTCAAAGTAAGTCCGCTTCCCAAGCTCCAAAGCGATCAAAGATTCACCTGATGCAGCTGAGCTTTCGATTGTTGGGGAAGTTTTTGTTATCCCATAATTACTAACCAATGAAAACTGGCTTCCTTTGAGCTCTCTATCTGTAGATGAATCGACAGAAGCCGATTTTGAGCTTCTCGAAGAGGAAACATATCCCAAATCAGAACCAGTACCAACATCACTACGACCTCCAGACGAACAGAAAGAACCGCTTTCAAATCCTTCGATTCCCTCAATTTCAGACACTACTAACTGCGATTTCTTGGGTGCTTCAGAACCTTTCGGGTCGTACATAACGTAATTTTCCCAGTCCCACATGTTGGGACTTTTTGGATTCAATTCCATCATCGAAATCGCGTTCATGAACTTATCTTAAAACTAGATCGATTCTGAAGCTCCAGAACATACAAGATCTTGCCACTATAAACTCCTAACAAACCTAATTGAAGTTACAAAAAGAATCAATGAAATCTTCAAAATATTGAAGCATTTCATAGAAACAGCTTAAAGGATGAGGGAATAAAAACAAGAAATGAAACATAGCTTGGGGCATCAATCAACGAGTTGGTTTCTTGATATAGTATCAGAGCTTAAGTTGTTGATTGAGGCCCCAAAATATATTATACACTCTAACAAACACCCCAAATAAACAATTCCTATGTTCCTAAGAATTTGCTACGTTATATCCAAAAAGTTTCAACCATTCCATAACCTGATCCATCTATAGGCAGGATATACTGGGTGTGATGATGGAAATCCAAACAGTTCTCATTCAGATTTGCGTAACGTAGCAAATTCAAAGAGACAGAGCAGTGTTCAACATTTCAGCAAGATTCAATCCACAATGACAACAGCATTAATGATTCAACTAACTTGTAACATATCACAAAAAACCATACCTGAATTCTAAAGAACAAGTACCAGAGCATAATCAGCAATTGTGCAGCATAAAATCTTCATGATGCCTTTATTTATACCAAAACATGATTCATCATCTCACTTTCAGCTTAGATGAACCTAATATAGAGTACACACACAAAATCAGTTTTTGGGTTTTCCAACAAATACAACTATTCAAGATAAGAACTACCACTCAAAGTCAATAAAAACAATCACCAATACCAATCATTTTCTACAACTTTTCTTTCTTTCTTTAAGTTCTTAAGCTAAGTACAATACAAGATGAGTTTTATCCCCTCAAAAGAAAAACCTATGCTCATTGTTTCACAAGTACCAACCACAAACAAACTTTCACACTAGGAAAAGGTACACTTATATGCAAATTACCAAGGGTCTACAAATAAATGACTATTTGTTAAAATTGTCGGTAAGTTTAACCAGTTAGAAGTATTGACTGATTTGCTGGTAGACCCTTTATAGAAAAAGATGGATAATTTACCATTACCCATTAAACTTTTTTGAAAAGTAAGCTTCTTTACCTCTTCATATTACATTATTGCACAGTAGAGTGGCTTGGGTGTTTCATATTTTAAGAACATCCAATAAACCCACAAGGCCACAACTCTTCTCTACTTTCTCTCTCTCTCCAATTATTTGTGGCATTTAGTCTATTAGTCACCCAAAATGAATTGAAAGCTTTTACTTTTCCTTCTTTTTACAGCCAACAAAATAAACCCATAAACCTTTTCTTTAAATCTTTATAAAAATCTTGCAAATTACAAAAAAATAATGCCCACCAAATCATTATAGATCTAAGAAGACCCCATCATATTAAAAATCTTCATTGATTCCAAACCTCAATGGATCCATCAAAACATCAAATCCTATATTTCCTTTTATAACTTGAAAAATTGACAAAAAAAAAGGCATAATGTTCCATTCCATTCCACCTAAATTGCTACATTAGACTAATCAAGTGAGCTTTTGAGCTTATTTGTAGCAATCTCAACGGGACAGATAAAGTATATAACACATTAACACTCCATTAATCAAATAATTTTACCCCTCTTTGAAAAACACAAATGACAAATTGTATAGAATGGAAAGAAAGTGGATTCCTTAAAATCTTTATTCTTTAAAAATGTGATTTTGATCTTTCCCATAATCCCAACATATACTAGTAAAAAGGATACTAGTCAAAAGTCAAGTTCCTAACTTTTGGAGAGAATAAAAACCAGCACACGTTCACACAAATCATCAATACAAATATTTTTCAAATAAATAAAAAATCAAAGATTTTGCCTCTTGCTTTACTTCAAGAGCTTTTTCAGTGGATTTTTTTTTTGACCAAGCAAAATTAAATTAGAAGCAAATAAAACGACACCGTTTTCTTAACCCATTGCAAAAAAACCTAAATCACACAAATACCAATAATCAATGGAGTAAAAACTAAAAACAGCTAATTGTAAAAGGATTTACAAAATGCAATAATACCCAGTAAATGTTTTGCCCAAATGAGCAATTTTCTGCATAAAAAGGCACTGAAATACACACTAAAATACCAAAATTAGAGTAATAATAAAAGAATTATATAAAAAAATCAGGATACTATTAAGGGTAATTTATCGATTTTTAAAAGATAAACAACCCATAAATAGAAAAATCAAGATACTGAAGTTCTTACCTTTTGGCCTAACCCCTTTTCTCTCTAAAGAATTATAATCAATTCAAGTAAAGTAAGGCTACAAGAAAATTTTCCTTTTCGATAATTTCTTTTTTTCTTTTTTTCTTTAGATTTAATTTAAATTTCTGTATTGAACCCTACTTTCACAAATTCCCATATGAATCCATGAGAGAGTGGAGAAGGGGGAGAGAGACACAGACAGGTGAAAGAGAATTATTGGTTATGGGGATTGTGCTAAGGACAGCTAGTAATCATACATGATGTGTGTGGGATAAAATCTCTTTTATTACCTGTTTGTATGAATAGAATATACTGAATATGATGATGATAACCGCTTTAGCTTTTGCTATAGAATAACACAAATTTTGATACATGAGATGCGTGCGTAAAAGATATTTCATATTTCAGAAGGTCTTCTGAGAGACTGTTTAGGGCAAAGACGGTTTTCTAAAACAGCCTAGTCCAATGTTTAAATGCAGTTTTTTTTTTAAATATTGGAAATTAGAAACTGATTTTATAATTAGGCTGATCTAAAATGAGTGGTCCATGACAAAGCCGTCTACTATAAGAATTTGTGTTCATATTTAGGGTGACTAGTCCATCATATAAAATTTTAATTTTTGGATTTTTTGTTTTGAGATCGTCTCACCCAGAGACGAACTGGTACAAGATGGGCTGATGGGATACTATATGACTCACCTACAGAATTAGTTAGAGATGATCATTTGGATTATTGGGTTAATTTTGGATTATGTATTACATCGAGTTGATCCAAAATCAAGAATTATATTTATATTGTTTATACATAATCATAATTGTAAATTATTTTTGAAATCGAATCAAATCTAGTTCAATTATAAAGTCAGATAAGACATTAAATTTATTTTGAAAATCTATGAGACTAATTTTTTTTTAGTGAAAGAGTTTACTTGCCTAAAAATTATATACCAATTACATATGATCGATTCATATAATTTAAAATTTTAAGATTAGAACTTTTTTTTTTTTGAAGATTAGTGGTTTTAGAATTTGAATTTGAACCCAAATATAATTTTATTGTAGAAATCATAATTAAATATAAAACCAACAAAGTACATTCATATACAAAATAATAATATCAAATTCATCAAAGCTTAACTTTCTTATTGAATAAAATAAAATTAATATGCTATTGAGTAGTTGAATTGTTTATAAAAGAGTTACATGTTAAACTCGACTAATTCTTTTTGACAAATCGAATAGCTTGAACAATATTATAAAAAAAATTTACAAAGAATCTAATGGTGTAACACCCCAGCCTCTCAAACCGCTGATGAATACTCATGG
The DNA here is from genome assembly GCA_019776075.1 of Amaranthus palmeri. NCBI lineage: Eukaryota > Viridiplantae > Streptophyta > Magnoliopsida > Caryophyllales > Amaranthaceae > Amaranthus > Amaranthus palmeri. The sequence continues at coordinate 1,317,757 of JAAKBH010000292.1, forward strand.
AGACTGTAGACCGGCCCCACATACCAACACAAGTCTTTTCAACGCAATTTGGTCTCACTCGTGTGCATCCGATAAAACTTGCCAGAAAGTCACCCATCCTAAGATTACTCTCATCAAGCACGCTTAACTGTAGAGTTCATATAGCAAATGAACTCCCGTGAGCACCTTGTTAATACGAATAGTCTTTCAATGTTTTTAAAGCTTAATCCGAGATATCAGACAAATGGAGTTTAAAACAATTATTGTATTTATGGAGAAAATTTTTTAGAGTCTCTTTTATGCTAAACATTAAAACTTTATCTCAAATTTTCTAGTGCAAATTACTTCATTTTATTTATTTTCTTGTATTATTACTCAATTTAATTGGGCTTCTACTTGTTTGTCTTTACCATAGTTGCACTTGTATAACATTACATGACCATATCTTGATTGTTCCATATTTTTTGGGGCATTCAAATCGTGTGGAAATTAGTGGTACCAACTACTACTTACCTTATTCTCAAATCTTGGTTCAAAATATAGGACTTGTAGATCCAACGTTAAATTAAAGTTTAGTCATTTTCATTGAGCAACTTGTTTTCAACACTCTCTAAATTGCTTTGATTGGGAATGTCACTATCCAATGGCTTAGATGACATCTTTTACTTACTTTTAATACATTTTTAACCTGTCTTGTATGAGACCGTTTCATGTTGAGACGACTTCAAAACAAGAAGCTCATAAGCTAAAAGTTTCTATTATTAGACTATTTAACCCAAATATGAAGCATATCTCATGATGAGACCGTCTCATACAAGAATTTGTATACATTTTTTGGGTTATACATTGTTTTGGGTTACAATATTAATGTAGGCTTGGGGAGGAGATCAATGAAAATCAAATTTAAATTTTATATGAGATTTATGATAGTTACTGCCATTAAGACAAGACTAAATTATCATTTATCACTATTATAGCTTTCTAATATTAAAGTCTTATGTTGATTGTAATTTGTAGTGATGCACTTATCTCTAAAATGGTTTTAATAAATCACATGGCAAAAAATTGATATATTTTAAGTATTTTTTTAAAAAAATTATATACTTGTTATAAGGAATATGAGTTTATGTTATATGTAACTTGTATTAGATGCTATATTGATTATGGATTGTTTAGCAATTAGTTGTTAGATTGTGATTGGTGGTTGTTCTAGTTGACTGGTCTGACTTTGTTAAACTATAACATTGATTTTTTGTAAACTCTTAATTTAATTGTTTTAAGTGAGTTGTTTAAGTTAATTATTATGAAAAATGTGTTATAATAAACTTATTTGGATTCATAATTTTTGAAATTTACATATTCAAAACTTATTTCTAATAATCAAACTCTATTTATAACATGAAAATAGTTGGCCAATTCACTCAATATCTTGCTCGTTGAAATAAGGTCAAATACACCTATATATGATTTCAGTCTTCTACAACAAAAGTAAAGTCAAAACTTCGAGTTAAATAAAACATCTAAAAATTTTCACTAAAAGATTTGTAGGTGGAAGGGTCAAAAATTAACAAAAGTATTCCTTATGTTGACAGTGAAAACAATAATTGCACAAAGTTAATAATTTTTTTGGCAAATTATCTTATATATACTACAATATTGCTATATTTTAGGTTGACTCTTGCTCATTCCCCTAGAACATTTTGTGGGTGTTTGGCAAATGACTGATAGCTAATAACTGATTATAATGGTTGGTTTGACCAGTTGATTTTATTAACTGGTTTGATTAGCTGATTTGGAACTCGTCACTATAAGCAGTTTGTTCAAAAACAGCTTATTCGTATCAATAAGTTGTTTCAACCAGTTTGAATTTGTTAAATATAATAGTACGAAAGACTAAAAAGTATAAGAAAATGAAGAATTTGGGAGATGCTAATAATATTCTCTTATATAGACAATTGGCGTAATTAAGTAGTTTAGCCAATCATCATCATCCTACCCAGTATATCCTGCTCATAGAAAACTATGGATATGGACTGGGAGGGAAGAACGACGGTAACTCATACCCATAAAGAAGAGCACGGCCAAAAAAGAGTCCCCCAACTCGAGGAAGACAAAGATATGTACCTGCCACGTGAAGCAAAAAACAACGCATAATAAATCCAATACATGTGTAAACACAAATATAAAACTTAAAAACAAAAATACTAATAAAAAAACATATAAGAAACGAGAGCAAACAAGAAAGTAAGAACACCACTAAATAGTTTAACCAATAAAATAGGTAAATATTTCAGCTATTTAAATAAACTAACTAAAAAATCAACGAACGTCGTCATCATCATCATCCTACCCAGTGTATCTCGCACATAAAAAAAGTTATAGACAAGATCTAGGAAGAGAAGGACGGGGCAATTTATACCCATAAAGAAGAGCGCGACCAAAATAAAAAATAATAATAAAAAAAAATCAACTAACGCATAACCGATTTTCATTTGCCAAATAGCCCATATATTTATTTGGATGGAGCAAATGTTGTCCAAGGTAAGTACACTTTGCTTATGATATTATATTTTTTTAGCAACTTGTACTTGTTTTGCCTAGACTATTGGAATAAATTAAAAGTTATTGGAGGACTTAAATTACAATTTATAATTATGCCAAATGAGTACTTTAATTATAATTATTCCCTTTTGGCTCATGCATTTTAGTCTTCTAATAAAGAGATGTTTCATCATTAAAAAAAACCAACTTGTAGTTGAAGTTTACTAATAAACTAGTCAAAAAAAATTCTTTTTTTTTTTTGATTAATATAGTATATGAATAATCATTTTTACATGTAAATCAAATTAATTTAATTGTTTTTTGCGTGTATATTTTAATATTATTATAGTTTATTTTATTAAGATGATGCGAACCATATATAGCCTAATCCAAATTTAACTTCTTGTTGATTTTGAGATTTGTTCAACTTTCAATCAAATAAAGTATTCATTTCCATGTATAAAAAACGATTTAAAAGCTAATTTGGGTGTAATTAGTAACTTCATCTCGATTATATGATTCATGTTTCTTTAGTTTATAGTCGATTTTTCATATTATTTAAAATTAAGGTTTTATTTTTTTTATTTATTAGTACTTTGTAAAGTTAATAACTGAAAAGATCTTATAAATGAACTATTTGTGATTTGTAAATAACGTATAAGTAATAAGTTGATAAAATTTTGGGCCAAGGGAAGTTTTCACATGGGTTTTATAGTCTACTCAATAACCCACACAATGGTAAAGTTTCAATAAACCAGAATTTGATTACCGTCTTTCTGAAAGACGCCTTTCAGGCCCAACCAATTAAAGTTTAATATCTATTTTTACTCTATATTTTCTTTATGGGTCAGTTCACATAGAGATGGTTTTTCATAAAGACCGTCTCTCACAAAAATTTATGAAAAAAATTTTAATTTTTTATAGTATGTCACAAATATGTTGACAATGAAGTTACTAGAGATGAAAATATACGTTTTATTAACGATTATTATTTCTCTACGAAATTTAGTTAAATATGTAGAGCGGGAAGAGATAAATAATTATCCACAAATTCTTGCATGAGACAGTCTCATTGCAAGACATATCTCATACTTAGAATAAATAGCTCATTAATAAAAACTTCTAACATATGGGCTATTTAATTTGAAGTCGTCTCACCATGAAACTGTCTCATATAAGACGGGTTGTTAGTAGTAAGTAGTAACTATGGTTTATTAAAAGTTATTTTTCATTTGGACTTGGGCTTTTGGGTTGAATTTGTCAGTTTGTAGTTATGTGCTGTTTGGGCCTTTGACAACTACCTAATTCCTACAACTAAATGCTATTGAAAACGGGTCTTATCCCAGTTATTGAAAACGGGTCTTATCCCAGTTGAAGAGTAAAGCTATTTTTACAAATTAATGTTCTAAATTTGTAATTTGTCTAGACCTCTCCTAAGTAATTATTATTATATAAAAGAGCTAAATTAAAATAGATCTAAATAAAATACAAATTAGTAACAAAAATGATTGTCAAAAAATATGTAAATTGCATGGGCGTTATTTTTACTACTACATATAGGGAATGTTAAATAACTAGAGACGGCCAAACGTTGGGTTAACCAAACTTAGATTAAGAACCCATTAATTTTTGTAGACTTAAATCTGGATTTTAATTCGTAGTTGGCCTGATGGTTATAGATTGTTAAATTTGTCATAAAGACTAAATGAATCTTAATTTTATATATTTGTAGGTTACAAATTTTTACAATTTAATGTTTAGTTAGGTATATAAAATGAGTCTATAAATTATATTAAATAAATCTAATTTACGTCTAAATAAAATAAAAAAAGTTTAGTAACTGAAAATTGATTACAAGTTGGATATTAGGTCTAGTCCATGAGCAAATCTAGGTCTTGGACGTGTTTAGAATGGGCTTGGAGATTGTTGATCATGACCTATTTATTTTATTTAGATTCAAACTCGATTCAGAGCCATTTGGTGGTTTTCCATCTAAAATATAGGGCACGTCTAGCGATTAGATTGTCTCATATAAAAATTTGTGTTTGATTTTACATTACTTTCTTTTCAGAATAAGATGAACCTTATTATCACAAAGATTTTCTAAACACAAATTCTTACTTGAGACCGTCTTTTGTAAATACAGTTTTCAAAAGCCCAGTCCAATTTTAAATATATATTGTTACAACTCTAAATATAGATTTGGGCTGGATTTTTAAGAGTCGTCTTCACAAAAGACGGTCTCTCAAGAGAGCACGTGGTTTCTAAATTATTTATTGGCCCATCATTTGACTTTATTAGATTTCATATTTTGACAATGTTTTTTTTTTTTTAATCTTTTACTTATATATTTTCTCTCATCTAATCTAATAAATTTATTTTCTCTTTTTATGTTACTCATGATTTTTTTTCTATCTATTTGTTGTTTTAATTTTATTCAATAACTATATAAAACTCAATTAATAAAATTAATCTTTTTCCGTCCCATTAAAATTGCATAATTAACTTTTAAAAATTCTCATATAGATTTTACAATCACAATTGGATATATGTGTATATCTTTAGTTGTGTATTTAAAGGGGAAAAATAGTAAATATTACGGGATGTTAGGTAAATGGTTGTTGGTTTATTAGCTTTTTTAGTTGGCTTATTGTTTGACCGGTTGGAAGCGTTGACTGTTTTTTATTGCCTTTTAAAATAGTTGAATAAATCAGTTCTTTAGAGAGATATTTCGTAAAATTAAGTATAGTTGTTCGATATGTTTTAGAGGAAAAATGAGGCAAAAAGCCAGAATCCATTGAAAAAGGTTTTAAAAAAACGTGTCTTTTCATTTTAGCTTAAAAACCAACTTTATGATTTTGGTTTAAAATCAACTTTTTGAACTAGTGAAAGTCAATTACCAAGTAATTTTTTAAATTTATTTGACCAACTAAAAAATAAAAATTACTTTCTCCGTTCCATAATACTTGCTACTGAATGTGATATGCTGATTGTGACATTTCCCACACTAAGTTATTTTATTCTTTTAATTTATCACTAAGTTGCAAGTGTTATGGAACGGGAAAATATAAGGCAATTAAAAAGTCAATTTAAAAGTCATTTATCAAATACCACTGATATCGAGGAGACGAGCAACTTTAATCTATCTAATGAAAAATGAGCTAAAAACTATGAAATCTCAAAAAAAAAAAAAAAAAAAAAAAAAAAAAAAAAAAAAAAAAAAAAAACCTTAAAAAGGATGAGTTGATGTGTGATTTATTTATGCTTTTTTGACCAAATAATTGTAAGTACGTAATTATGCCAACCACTTAAATGAGTCACTTACTATGTCTAATCTATCATCATTTGCTTCATCAACTTTTCACAATTAGGACTAACCATCCTTTAATTTATCTTTGAATCTTGAATTATCTAATTTCTAATCTTGACTAGACATTAATTTCATATTCACATTCATAAAACACCTTTTCTATTTAAGATTAATCCATAAATCAACTATTTAGAGATTAGACTAAAAAATAAAATAATAAGCCTTTTCATCTAGACTTACAAATTATTTCAAAATTTGGCATTACAGTAATTCTTTAAAACACTTTTTTAACTGTTTGACCAACTAAAAACTTATTTTTTTCGTCTCACTCATTTTGCATTAATTGTCATATTGGTTTGTCCCACCTATTTTTCATTACTTCTATTTTTTTTTACAATAATCTACTACTTTCTTTTGATCTTATTCATAGATATTTCAACTCTTTTTAAATTTATCAACACAATTCACTTTCGTTCTTCATTTATTACCAGTATAACTTTTTACTTATTTCTCTTTGTTTCAATTCTAACTAAACAGAGAAAGTATCTTTGTATTTTTTCCCGGTATCCCGCACAAGGCAATCTCCGAGTAGAGGTTTTCTTTTTCTTGAAAGATGCGGACAAATCATACCCGTACCCTCTTGGGAGAGTAAAGAGAGATGCGCGCAGTCAAGAAACCCCCAATTGATACTTGCACCTAGTAGGGGTCGAACCCCAAACCTTCTTCTCTACATGCAGATGCTCTATCCATTGAGTCACAAGCGCTTTTGGTAACTAAACAGAAAAAAAGTAAAAGTAAATATATCTATCAGTCAACAGTCAACCACCAGCAGCCAACACCGAAACAAATCCTAACTTTTTGACTAAGTGGGGATTGAGGAAGTTACATCAATGCTAATTTAAGATCAAGGGTTTGGTAATGAGGATAAATCAATTCAAGTCACACGTAAAAGAAGGGGAACAATCATGATGAATATCATAATTATGATCATTATGAACTATATTACACATTACCCACCCCACCCAAAACCCTTCTTCAATTTTATCCTTCTTATTATCTCAAAAAAAAAATTAAAAAAAAATATCCTTCTTATCATTACAATAATTTTCAAGCTCCAACCTTCAAAATCATTCTTGGGTTTTTCCAATAATTTTCCTTGTAATCATTAACATAATAACCTTCCATCTTTACCTCCACTTATCTATTTTCCATCATCATTAGAGTAACTTTCTTTTGTCTCCCAAAATCCTTTATTTTTTTTATTTGTACTTCATGATTATTTTCCTCACACATAGATAATATTTATTTATTTATTTATTTATTTACAATTGTTTTAATAATTTAGATAATATAAAGTATTTTGTACTCAATTTAACATCATAATAATATAAATTTGCAAATCTATGGGTAGAGTCTAGAAGTCCCATTCTAATCATTCTAGCTAATTATGAATTATTATTCATTTACTAGTAATTTTTATGTACTTCCCTTTTTATTTATCAATGATTTTAATTTAAGTTAATATCTAAATATATATCGAGAGACTGATTTTTTCGTATTTTAACTATTAATATATGGAGTAAAAAGAGCATTTGAATATACATTATAGGCAATCAATTTTTTCCAAAAGTTCGAAAGAGACTTTTTATTCGAATAGTTAGATTTGATCCCACTGTGAGAAGAGTTATAAATCAGTACACACTAAACAGTTATTCCTAAATATGTTGATATTCAATACATTGGTTGCTCATTTGTATATAGATCTTATGTTATTATTATTTCGTTTTTTTGATTTTGCTACATTAATTATAGTCAATCAGATCAAAAAATTACTATTAATTAGTTGATGGATACAAATAATGGAACTTCTTAGAAACAAAAATGCAACAAACTTTTCATTAAAAAAATAATAAAAAATGGAGACTAGGCCGTTAGGTTGATACGATTTGTTAATACTTGTATCGTACAAGAAACATAGAAGTAAATAGTAGAATATGGTGAACAAATTTAGTGTGACTTGAAAGAACAATCACTAACCACAATGCAAATTGTGTGGCTAGGGGGTTGCTTGTTTGTGACATCATTTGGCTTTGCCTATCTTCCTCATTTAGGTGTGAATTGATTCATGCATTTCTTTGGTGTAAATTCTTAGTTGGAATTCATCTAATTTTGGGAACATATCTCGGGGCCTCAACCATCAGCTTAAACTTTTGGTTGAGTTAGTTCCTTAACAGGGTCAATACAAATATGGAAAGAAAAGAATGAGTTTTGGTTTGAAATTTTTTTATGAATTAATTTAAATTGGGATAATATGTGAGGCAATTCAAAAGAAAAAAATAAACCAAGTTCCATCCTTTAAATTGTCTTTACAATGAAAATTAGATTGGAATGGATTCACAATTCAAAAGTTTGAGTCCGCTTAATTTTAGAGTAAGGGGTGTTTGGCAATTAGCTGTTAACTTTTCTAATTGGTTTGTTTGACTAGTTGAAAATGTTGTCTGTTTTTGTTGGCTTTTAAGTCAGTTGTAAAAGCTAGTTGTTTGTGGAAATGTTTAGTAAATTTGAGTATTGGTTGTTGATTGTTAGTTGTTTATTAGAGAAAAGGTGGGACACCAAGCCAAAAGCTAACCAAACAAGTGAGGTGAAACAACTAGGGGTGTTCAAAACCGGGTACCGGGTCGACCCGGATCCGGAAATTCGGGTACCCGGTTTTTCGGGTACCTAAAATTGCGATCCGGTTCTGACCCGGTTTAAACCGGGTACCTGGAATTCGGATACCGGTTTAAACCGGGTCGGAAACCGGATACCCTGTTTTATTAGAATGTTTTTTATTTTTTATTTTTTTGTCGTTTTTTCGTTCAACCATACGTTTGTTTATCTCTATATTCACTAAAAATATTTTTTTATATAAAATTCAAATACAAACTCCCTAAAAATCATTAACATAATTAGTCATAAAAGATTAATTAAGATAATGAAAGAATAATATTATTGTTCATGGGCTTAAGTAAGAACAATTATAAAATTCAAATACTAACTCTTCAAAAATATTCAATCCAAGGTTAGCTTAAGAGATATTATGATCATTTAATTTACGAAAAAAGTAAAACAAAAAAAATAAAATAAAGAAAACCGGATACCGGGTACCCGGTTTTCAAAAAATCATGACCCGGATCCGGATCCGGTATCCGGTTTTAAAACCGGGTACCCGACCCGGATTATCCGGTTTGCGAAAACCGGGTAAATTATCCGGTTTTAAAAATCGGATACCGGATAATTCGGGTCGGAATAATCGGGTCGGATTATTATGAACACCCCTAGAAACAACCTTTTCATTTTGGCTTAAAAGCTAACTTTTCAGCTATTTAAAAGTCATTTACCAAACACTTTTTTTAGCTGTTTGACCAACCAACAAACCAAAGCCCAAAAACAAAAAAAAAAAGACTAAAAACCAATACAAAGTCTCCTGAGAGACCGTCTATGGCATAGACGGCTCTCTCAATAGCCCAGCCCAATGGTTGACATGACTATTCAGTTAGTAATTTAATAAATGGGCTGACCCTTATTTACCCGTCTATGTTATAGACGGTCTATAGCAAGAAATTGTGAAAAATAAAACACCCTCTAATTTTTTTTTCTTTCCGAATAAGTCCTTAAGAATGTAATTGCTTTGTTTGGCTTCTCTACAGAATAGACAAAGAAACCTCTTTCACTAAATTACATATTGGTAGGGATATAGTAGTTGGCATAGTATAATCTCTACAAATAATAGGTCTTAATTATTAGAGTTGATTAACCATTAATAATAAGAAAATTTAAAGTATTACAATGAAAAGACTTGATTAATGACATAACTTTGAAAACTTAACCTTTGGTACCACTTGTATTGTATGTGTACAACGTCTTATTATGAGACGGATCCATATAATTATTTTTTTGTAATTGATCATTTTACAATTGTAAGTCATCACTTGAAAACATTAAATATACATAGGTCAGTCCAGTATAAATAATCTCACCACAAAATGATCTCATTTAAGAATTTGTGATTGTTAAAATATAATTGGTTGGGAATTGGGATTGGACAATGCCCTTGTAATGGAAACACTTATAATTTTAAAAGACTAAGGTAAAAGAAAAACAAATTCCATTCAAATAGAACTAATTGACAAAACATCAAAAGTGTGAAGAAATTAAGTAGATACTTCCACAAATATAAGAAATTCATAATGAAAAGGCAAGTGTGGTGGGGGCTCAAGAACAAAATTTTGGCACAAAATTCCATCAAATTGAAGTGAGATAATGTATAATTAAAAATGTGGAATCCCAAAATTAATTTATGAAATGAAATTTTGTTTCTATGAAACTCAAAGCTAGACCATTTATTTGAGGGACCTCAAATACATAATAATAAAGTGAACAATTGCTCAAAATTCTTAATTCAAAAAGAGTAATAATTATGTTTTATTCTGTCTTTTTAAGTTTGCTTCTGAAAAAATTCACACAAATATTAAATAATAATTCATCTATTTGAATAAACAAGAAAAAAAACTTAAATTATGTTGATGGACAAATCCGTTGATTTACATGTATAAAATAGGCCACAACACGATGCCCAAAATTTTAAGGGCTAAACTGTTTGAAAAAAATGTTAAGGTTGATATTAATTTAAATTTTATTGGAATATAAATTACAATTATTGTAAAGAGTTTCTAGTTATTTAAAAACATATTAAAGTAAATTTATTAAAGCTGAGACATCTAAAATGTTTAACACGTACACGATCCTATTTATAATATTGAATAAGAGGAGAAATATTAGAATAGAAGTAAAGAATGCAATTGTGCCATCTCCATAAAAAATTAGTGAATTGAATTAGACAGACAAAATGAAAATCTTAACAAAATTTAGGGTTAAATATTATCCTTTTTCAAAAATTTTAATTATTAAATTATTTTTTTCAAATGCTTTTTAACTTATTAAAATTTTAGTTAGTTATTTGACATATCATCATCATCATACCCAGTGTTCCCGCACATGATGGTCAGGGTCCGGGGAAGGAAGGTCGACGGCGTCTCATATCCAGAAGGAGAGGGCGGTCATAAGAGTCCTTCGGCTCTAAAAACGTTCTCAAGGATAGGACCTGCAAATATTCGAAACCTGCATCTTACACTCACATTAGCCAAGCATAGGGATCATTTAAAATTTTACTATTATTTTAGTTATTTGACATATAAAATAATAAAATTATAAATTTATTTTTCTTTTTATAATACTCATGTAAAACTCTTACAACACAACACCTATAGTGAAATGTGAATGATACATTGATGCTAACGCGGTGGGAAGAATAATAGCTTAGCTAGCCAAATTCCACCCCCATCACTTTACAATAAGGAATCCAATATGGAAAAGCCATTTCTACCTTTTATTTCTCCTTTCAATCCTTTTTTCTTGTTTCTCATGATTTTTAGGGAATTTTTGTTTTTGTGTTTTTAAAGTTGTGGGTCCCAATTCTAGTAAACACGATCTACTTCAGTTACGGATTTTGTTACATTTTACTTTTTAGTCTGTTTTTGGATTTTACTACATTTTCTTATTAAGCCACTATTCATACTATTTTTCTCACATTTAACTTATCTTTTTATCTTACCCGTACATTTCTTATAGTAAAAGTTATGCGGTAGAGTTAATACGTTTCTTCTTTAATTTACCTTGAAATATCTTGGCGGATTTCTATAGATTTTTTTTGGTAATTACCCAACTTTTTTTTATTATTTCATGATTGAAATAAATGATGCACATTAGCAAACACTTCAAAATGTTTAGTAACCGCCTTAGAATTTATGTTTAGAAAGGCTTTTGTATGAAATATAGAAATACTCTCCACGTTTACCTAACTTCAACCATATCCTCTAACTACTACACTAAACTAATGATTCAAAAATACTCACTACTTTCAATTTTAGTAAAAAACAACTATTTTAAGTCATATTATAATATAGATAGATTTTATTTTATAATTTATGTAATATTCTCACCTTCTCCGAATTAACGATACTATTTATGAGATTGTAATATTTTGTTTTGATACATATATTTTTCTCTACATAATTTGAAACCGTATTTTTCATACTTTATTTTTTACTAGTTATTTAGTGTTTAAGTACTCATTTTTACTTTATAGTAAAAATATTTCTTTATTATACGTCTTATTTTATAATTTAGCTTTTAATAAGTCTAATATTAAAATTTTATCCACTAACAAATAAAATTGTTTATACTTTATAATTATAAACTTTTATCAATTTTTTTTCAAAAAAAAAAATAATTTAAAATCATCTCTTTTTCTTCAGTTTGCTTTTAATGTCATTATAAATTAGGACAATAATGAAAATATTCATTAATTTTCCTATTTATTTTTAGTGTAATTGTATACTTAAATGCAAGTAAAAAAAATAAAAATGATATATACAGCCCTTAGAGTTGCATATAAGAAACAAACTAATATAAAATACATTATTAGATTTTACTATTTTACTATTTTACTATTTTACTTTTTTATTTAAACATTAATTATTTTCTGTAAAATAATTGATAGTAAAGAAAATTTGTGAATTTTTATGATTACCAAAAATGAATTGATGTATGAATAAAAATACTATTAGAACATCAATGACCTAAAAGTAAAAAAAAAAAGAGAAATAAAAAATGATTTGCTAAACAAGGCTAAAGCCTAAAGTTTTAAGAACCCTGAGAGTTGCGTACGGGTGAATACAAAGCAAATGATGGTGCGAATCCGACGGTTGATAGATTGACGTCGTTAATATATTCACGACTTTTGAGTTGACGCCTGACGGACAACAAATGGGAAGGAATGAAGGAGAAACAACCTCTCCTTCAAGGAATTTTGGGTTCTTCTTCTCCAGAATCTTCCTTCTTGTTTGCATACAAGGAAACAATTAAGGGTTAATCTGTTTTCATTTTATGGAACAACAATTTGCCATGCTCAGACACCTTCTTTCTCAGTTTCATCAACTTTCTCAACTTTACGGCTTTCATACGACACCGTTTCATACTCTTCCTCACCCTCTTCTCTCTGAATCTTCGCCCAGGTTTTAATTCTGTTTATTTACTCATTTTTTTGTTAATTTTGTCATCTGATCCAATTTTATGGCATGTTTTGATGTTTGAGTTTCTGGGTTTGTTTTGTTTTTGATTTTTTTAGTGTTGTATTGCCTTTTCTGGGTGCATTTTTGTTTAACTGATTGTGGGTGTGTTTTGCTTTCAATGATAAAATATGTTGATTTTTAGGTTAATTTTTTGTAATTTGTTCGTGGAATCGTCCTGTTTATATGTTGAATTCAGCAATTTAATCATACCCTTTAATTTATTTTCTTTGAATGACTGTATTGGAAGGAGCAAAGGTAACTTGATTAAGCTTTGCCTGCCGTGAGAATATCGGAAATTGATTTTGGGGATTAGTAGTTTTGATTGTAATTGCTTGAAATTAGTCCGTGAATTTTTCTGGGTTGGTTTTGTTTTTGATTTTTTAGTGCTAATTTACCTTGTTGAATTTTGGTTGACTTATTGTGGATACATTTTGCTTTTTGGATGAATTATGTTGATTTTTGGTTACTTTTTGTATTATTCCTTCTGCAATTTATGGTGAATTTAGCAATTTAATCATACCCTTTACTTTACTTTTTTTTTAATGAAAAGTTGTATATGATGTTTTGCTGCCAAAGGTCAATCGGAAACCGTCTTTTTGTTATCACTAACGAGTTAGGTTAAAAGGGTGAGTGTTATAGGTGAATCTATGTTTTTATTCATTAAGGCAGTCGATTTGGATTCAATTCCTTCATCAGGATAGGTTGTTTTCGTTTATGGTTACAAAGATGAAAATCATGGTGTGAATAACAGAAATAGGGACTTGAACAGGATTGCAAAAATGGTATTGGTGAGTCAGTAAGGTTGGGACTTGCTCAAAAGTTTTAGTGCCCTGTAGACTGTAGTGAATTATTTTCCGCAAGGAAGAACTAGTTACAATTTATAAACAAGACTCGTATTAGGATCAAAAAATTTGTTTGCCAGGGAAAGATGTTTCTCCCAAAGGTTGGGAACACCTTAACTAGTTTGTTTGTTTTTAGCTCTTTATTTGTTTTCTTGGCACTATTTTGATTATGAGATCACATTGTTTGTAATATAATTGATCAGTTTTAAATGTGAATGGGAGTTTTGTCTCGATGACCACTTACAGCCTTAAAGTGAATTAATTTTAAGGTATGATCCAGTTTCAAAAGCTTTGGTCTCAAATGGACTCGTGACGTTTGTAATGCAACAAGGAAACTGTGATGAACTAAGATAAAATTAATGTAAAACTTCCCCGCTCTACCATTTAGTTTGTATGTAGCAGAAGAAAGAGCTAAGCGGGGTTAGCTAACAGAGACAATGTCTTGCCTTTTATTGCTAATGTGTTTTATATAAAGTGTTCTGGTTCTGCGTATTATTATGAATATGTGTTTTTTTGATCGCATTTTGACTTTACCACTGTTGTTGATTAGCTTAAGTCGTTTTTGTTGGAATGGTTGATTTTGCTCAAGAAACTTATTTTTGCATCAACTGAAAATTGGAGAGCTCTTTTTTTCTAAATAGGATAGGATGTACCTTCCAACTAATGCAATCTAAGGGTTCTGTTGTTTCTCCGCCACTTGAATTTTACTGAACCGGAATTGTTTTTATTAGTTGAAATTGATGTCAACTAAATAAAATTGACTAGTTATTGACTGAAGTTGAATTTTATTAGTTAAAATTGGATCAAAACTGTATTTTTTCCTGCCGTTCTTTTCATTTACTGAGTGTTAGAAACTTATATTTGGTGATTGAAAAGAAATTTTACTTGATGTAACAGATAATTATAATTGAAGTGTGCCCTCAGAACAAGTTTAGAACAAGTTCATCTTGCATAACATTTAATAGCACATGGAGAAGTTAACTCATGTTGTGATTTTTGGTGCAAATAATAGCTGGATGCCTGGATCTTTTAATTATTGAAAGCGTAGTTTTGAAAAAATGAACTTGTGATTAACAGTGTTTAGAACATTAGATGATCGAGAGGAAAAGGGACCAAGCGAGAGGTTTTCTCTAAATCCTGCACAGATATGAATGGGACCTAAAGAGTGGTTTGTTAAAGATGTTTGATTTACTAATATTGCTATAGGCTATCTTATATGAAGACAAACTTTTGGTACCTTTTGTCTATTGGTGATCTATGTCATTGATGTGTTTTGTATTTAGATCAATAGTAATTGGTCGATGCGTGGGGTGTAGGTGGCTTGTGGTGCATTTAGATGTATGCTCCTTGAAATTTTCACTCTTTCATTCGTCCTTTATACAAAAGTATGCTTTATGTAAAAGGATATATCCGGAATATTCTCTAGAACCTACGCAACGAATGTTTTGCATGCATATGGATGTTTTAAATGCTGTTCTATCTAGGTAATTTTTTAGCCCTTGTGGTGAACATTGTTGCAAATTCTCAAGCCATTACTTGCTTAGCTTACAGACTGTGGACAATTAGTTATACATAGAGGTGTACATTCGGGTGTTTGGAGTAGAGTAATGGGTCTTGTGTGTTCACTAAATATCTTGCCAGTTTTTGAGTCAAATCGGGTCATACTCAATTTCCGTTGATAGGGTCAAACTTGGAATCCCTAATTCTATGTCCACAATCCTTGATATATACAACAACAACAATGTCAAAACCTTAATCCCAAAAGAGCGTCCTTGTTGATATATACACTCTCAATATCAGCTTTTGCACTCTGGCTCTTATTCTCATTGTGATATAGAAGATGGGTTGTTATCAGATAAAGGCTTTGTTTAAATTATCTTGTAACATTTGTTGAAATTTGTTGGTATGTCAGACAGAGTCTTACTAAATATGATGACCCTCATGAATTTTTTTTCTTTTGTTGACTTGAAAATTTGGCCTAATTTACTAACTTATTTTTACTGTGAAATTTGTAGATGCTGTTTCTTTAATCTGGATGACAATCTTGTGGATGAAAACTGCTGTAGTGTTATTATGGCTGCTGATAAACCCGAGCTTTTAACAATGGTCGATCCTTATAAGCCACCGCCAGCTAAGAAACCTCGAAAAGAACGAAATCTTGGAAAACGTTCGAAATCCTCAAAGACTTCTGAATACATGAATCAGGAACTCTGGAAGGAATTACCTGAGGACCTGCTGGAGGCAATCGTTGCTAGACTTCCAATCGCTACGTTCTTCCGCTTCCGATCAGTGTGTCAGAAATGGAATTCCTTGCTTACTTCACGGAGCTTCTCGGAACACTGTGCCCAAGTGTCTCAAGCCCAACCTTGGTTTTACACCATTACTCATGAAAATGTGAACACGGCGGCCATTTATGATCCTTCCGGTAAGAAATGGCATCATCCGACTGTGCCGTCACTACCTCCAAAGGTAATCCTTCTGCCAGTTGCATCTGCTGGGGGTCTTGTCTGTTTTCTCGATATAGGTCATCGGTACTTCTACATATGTAACCCTCTAACCAAGTCTTGGAAGGAGCTCCCTCCAAGATCCGTCAAGGTCTGGTCCCGAGTTGCTGTTGGTATGATCCAATACGGAAATGTATCTAACAGGGGTTATAAGATACTATGGTTTGGTCGTGATGGTGAATATGAAATTTATGATTCTCAAAAGAATTCTTGGGAACACTCTGGGAAATTGCCCTCGGGGATCAAGCTTCCACTTGCGCTGAATTTCAGATCACACACAGTGTCAATCGATACCACAATTCACTTTATGTGTTCTGAGCCGGAAGGGATCGTGTCCTACGATATGGTGAGCGGGACTTGGAAGCAGTTTGTCATCCCAAACCCACCAAACTCGACTGACCACAACCTTGCAGAGTGTGGGGGCCGAATCTTTCTGGTGGGGTTGCTGACAAAGAATGCCGCCACTTGTGTGTGCATATGGGAGCTTCAGAAGATGACGCTCTTGTGGAAGGAGGTTGACAGAATGCCAAATGTCTGGTGCTTGGAATTTTACGGAAAGCACGTGCGGATGACTTGTTTGGGCAACAAGAGTTTGCTCATGCTGTCACTGCGATCTCGACAAATGAACCGAATTGTCACCTATGATGTGGCAAAACGGGAGTGGCTGAAGGTACCTAATTGTGTTCTTCCGCGTGGGCGGAAACGGCAATGGATTGCTTGTGGAACTGCTTTTTACCCTGGCCTTACGACCGTTCCTTGATTGTGCGTGTATCGGTTTACTTACACGTAACTCCCCACGATGTAGATTATGTAGTTTGGTTGACAATAACATCGGAGGTTCTGGTTCCCGCTCACTATGGTAAGCTACTAACTACTTATCTAGTTCGGTTTCCCTATTTAATGGAACTTCTTTATTCAACCAAACAAATTTTGACGCATCCTGTGAAGCGAAACAACCCACAAATTCTTTTCTTCCTTGCCTAGTATCTTCCACGTTATCAGGTGTTGAAGCTCCGTATCCTGCAGAGTTTCGGCTACGACTTATGAAGATGTAGTCGGGTTGCTGCAATTTGTAATTGCACCATCCCTGTCTCAAATGTATGAATATGTGAAGGATTGTTTTTACTTTCATTGCGACAAAATCAGACGATGTCTTGTAAAATGCTAGCAATTATTCGTTTTGGCACTGATTGTTTGCTTCTGTAATGATTTTAATGTTGCGACTGTGAAACTAGTTCTTATCTTATCGTTTGAGGCAAAGGTTCGTAAAATAATGTGTTCATAGATTCGAATTTCTTTAGGCCATGACTCAGGCTTGTTTTTAAAAACCTACTTAATTTTGAATTGTATGTTTTAGTTCAGCGCACAAAGATAAGTGTTTAACTCACCTTATACCTATATCTTGTCGTAGGGCATAGCCTTTCATAGATTATTACATATTCGCTATGGTTATGAAAATTTTAGTTGTGTATGAATATGATCGTACGGATGAGGAATCGTCACTCCATTTGCCATCTTAACACTTGTACTCCACTTTTATTTTTTTGAATAAAACCTAATTCATTGATAAAGAAATCATACGATATCTACCTCAGAGACAACTAGAATGTACATATCAACTTTAATCAAATATAATTTAAAATTAACAAAACTACGATACTTGTGTATAATATTTATTGTACTCCCTTCTATTATCAGATGATTTGGACATTAAAATCACGTTGCGATTTAAATGAAATAGTTTTCCTATCATAATCTATTTTAATATATCATCTTTAAATGTTCTATCTCACTGACATTCCATTAACATTGTCACTCTCATTATGTTCCGGCTACCAAAATCACATTTTTTTCCTAATGATACCCAGATTGCAACTATTGTTACTGATAGTAATCAATGCAGCAGCAAAAAAGTAGAGTGGTCTTTAAGAAAACACAAACAAGTAATTAAGAGAATGTGCACACTGGAGTGCATCTTTATTCATAATCTGGGTTCCAACAACACATTAGGTACAAACATCTCCATTTCTATTGTGTGGGGACTAAACACAAGATTTAACAACTTCACATCACATTCCATATTTAAGCCATTCCTCCACTTGTGGCAGTCCTGATAATCTGGAACAGAGCTGAAAATTATTCAAAACAAGATCAATCAGTTCCAGTAGCCGGGTCAAGATTTAACTGAATCCAAATACACACTTCAAATTATCATGTACAACTGAAACTGATTTATTAGTACATATAGCCTGGGGTTAAGGCTTTCAATAATACACTATAGAATCCCCCACCCACCATAGGCTTCAAAATAGTGGAATTTTCAAAGGAATATACTACTAATCTATCAGAAAAGACAGAATAAAATAGTCTATCCAATCAAAATATACTAGCATAACTAGGATACTCAAACCAAAGTCTTTTCGGAGATCCGATGTTTCTAATGGTTACCAAGTGCAATCTTTGTTTAGGACTTAATATTTCACATGGATGTGTAGCTAGTACAAGCCATGTAGACGGGTTTACATTTATATCGCGTAACAATTAATATCCAACCATAAAATCGCCAAATACATTTGTACTTCCTCCCCATCTAATCCTATAATCCACGAGAATCAAATTTGTATTTTTCCTTTAATTTTGCTACATTTTTATGTTAGTTGTGGTCATACAAACTCATTTTCTATTTTCATTTCTTCCATATATTCTTCCCTGTTCCACCCCCTCGTTTTCTCGTTTTATTATTCTTTTGCTATAAATTAAAAAAACAAATATTCATTAGGAAGTTTTAGTTACTAGACTGATGGACTTGTGTCAGATTCAAGCATTACCTAGCCAGAGTGTGTTATTTCAGCCAATCAAGAATAATGCTAACAATAGGAGTATGCACAACAAACTAAGGAATAAAAGAAGAAAAGAGCAAGACAGGAGCTTACAAGAGCCAATGACAACAAATACAAAGAACCCCAAAAGAACGGGGCCAACTGGGTAGTCGTTACCCTTTTTGACGGTCGTCTCAGGAACAGCGCCCCTCCTTGTAACGTTCTTCTGGAACTTTTGGTTCTTCCTATCAGCAAGGCGTCTTGAGGTAGTCTGCAAAAAATACACATGAATCATCACGCAATAAGTCGACACAAACAATCTTATATTGCCAAAAATACGAGTCAATCAAGTAACATATCAGGAGGCGGCATTCTATGTAAATATACAACCAGTGATTTGATTGCCAATTTAACTTTCAAATTTCAAGATGTTTACTCTAGTCTACAATTTGACAAACAAGCAATTTATGAAGCTTCCATCCTAAATTTATATGGATTGTTAAGATAGCATGTAGAAACATCAACTTCCCTGCCTAGTTGAGCTCAACAAAGGGAACGGGTGGATAACAATCATCTTGGCAAGTCAATACCATAAATTTGCTAGCAAATTCGCTATTTAAATTCATAATTCGCTCAAAATGAGCCAAAAAAGCCCAACACCAACCGTAATTCGCTTTTGCTATTCGCAATTCATGAGAAGATTAGTGAATAATGTGACATTTAGGCTCCGACATTGTTGTAAAAAAAAATAAAAAAAACCTCAACCAAATCTGCCAATTATATTAAAATGACTTTAATTTTGTAGACTTATTTACGTGAAGTTGCAAGACGATGGTGCTACAACCTCTTTGTTGTCAGGGTAAAGTTGGGTACATTCAACCCAAAACTTAGATTGGAGGCACTTAATGGCATGGCATTGAGATAGATAGAGTAAAAAAAATGTGTATTTTTATATAGTTTTGCAATTTGATATATATACTCAAATAAGTATCATCAACATTTACCCCTAATTAATTAGTTACCTAACTGGTAGACAATCAATCAGACTCATAAAATAGTACATTAGAGAATATATCAAATTAAGTCTTCACATTTTGCAAGCCTCTTGAATTAGATCATCAATGAAGATCAAATTTTAGCAAATCAAATTCCCAAAAGATTGATAATCATGCATCAAATATCTATGCTACACTAATTATTTAAAGGTGTTTGGTCCATTTCAGAAATTGCAATTTGTATGCATAAACAGACGAATCTTTTAAGAAAAATCTGGGCACATTCTTAACAAAACAATATTAACCATAATTTGAACAGATAATTGCAAGCTAAATTAATTAAAATCCAATCATCCAAAAAAATAAATCAACAAAATACCCTAATTTCATGGATCTGATACACATACAAACCAAATAAATAAATTAAAATAAAAAAAGACAAATAAGATCACAACTCTACCAAGTAAACCCTACATTGCAGATCAAATTGAATGGATAAGTAATAAGTGGAAAAAAGGGGGAATAATAAAAATACCATTTTTTCTGGGTCTTGGAATCGATGATGGAAAAAGAGAATAAGAGAAATTCCTAGGGTTTGTCCGGAGAGGATTAGATTTTCTTTTTACTTTATTTTCTCTCTCCGGGCAAATTTAGCTTTTATTCCTCTCTCTCTCTATTTGTGAGAAGCTTTTTTGTCGGTCCGAAAGGACGCCATGGGAGGTAAAGCTTATTTATTTAGGAGTATCTTATGTTGAGATAGTTGAAACGTCAACGGTTTGACGTGGCATGTGATTATTGGTGATTGTTAGCCTACGTGGATGACACGGTTTCAAGTATTTCATAAACGTGAATATGTGATAGACACTATTCCTATTCGTATTGTCGTTTTTAGTTTGCTATTTGATGAAATGATATAAAAATTAAAATAAATAATAAAAACATAAAAATATATTATAAACAATATACAGAGTAAGGCAAAGTAACATGAGATTATATAAATAAAAACTAAAATATAACTACATAACAATCATAAAGGCACAAACAATAATCATGACAAAACTAACTATTGATAACAGTATGACACAAATACGAAGTTTCTAACTATCTAGTTTTATCTATGGTCAAGTCCTTGGCGGAGTGCAACTCGCTCATAAGATTCCTAAATTTCTCCTCCCACTTTTCCTTAGATTTACAAAAGTTTTCTTTACATCAACCATGATGTATTCTATATTTTTCACGCACCTTCTTTTGCACGTCAGTACATGCTTCAATCATCTCAATTTACTTTTATATATCTTTGCAAAATAGATCCCACTCTGTCTCTGGTGTTTCCTCAAAACATGGTTTATGAATTTTATCTAATCTTGGTGATACATTGCGTAGTTGTTACTTTCATCTTATGCTCATATGCCTTCTAAATTGACCCACACTATGCCCCATATAGCAAGGCATGTCAGACTACGATTTGATATAATTTACCTTATAGTATATTGTCAATAATCCGTAGCACACAACATCTACATACCACATGATTGATCTTCATTGAAGCTATTTATGTGATATTGTCAGTAAACCCTACATTATAATTTACCTTATAGTATTATTGACTTGTTTGCAACCCTCTTTCTTTTATAGTCACCCTTCAATCCTCTACTCTCGCATTAACTCCTCCGCTAGTTTCCAATACGAGCACAAAATTGTCATCAAACAACGTACACTAAAAAACATTTACATGAATAATTTGAATAACTCATCAATTGTTATAGCAAACTACCTTATGATATATTGAAGAATGTCTAGGTTCTCCCACAAGTTACTAAATGTTTGTTGTGACTCAATTTCTATATAGTTTGTATCGCCTTAATATACTTCAACAATATCTTATTGGCCTTGAGGACTACGATTATTCCATATAATGGTGCCTCTAGCTTGTGAGTAGTGTCCAAAAAATTACATGGGTTAGATTTTTTTCTAATGTTTAAAGCTTAAACTTACCTTATTCCTACCTATCTTTGATCCAAATTTGTGCCAAACGTAAGTTATATTAGTTCCAAAGCATACCAATGATTAAATTTAGATAAGGTTGGTATGTGAATGTGAGTTAAATATTACGATTCTTGCACTAATTTTGTTTCAGTTGAAACTTGAAACGATTATAAATATAATTCAATCAGTATGAGTATATAAAGTACATGCTATAGATACAATGGATAGTTTTAGGTGTGTATAACATCTTACCTCATGTCTACTTGCCTCGCCTCCACATGCCATATTTGTTGGCCTATTAAACAAAGGAGATAACTCTAGGTGTGAACTCTATGTATGTATATCTTTTGTCTTATGAAATGAACGCCATTTTTTCTTTTTAATCATTTATAAATTTACTTTATTTTTTACTATCATATCGATAAATTATTCTTTGTTTAATTCTCATTTACCCATTTAATTTTTTTTTTAATCTCATTATCATATTTCTTTGATGAAATTTCCTTTTAAACCCTAGATGATCCGCTTTGCTTGGCCTCATTTCCGACTTGTGAGGAGCGTAAAATCTTAAGACTTCCTCTCTGATCTTCGCTAATTCTCCCTCAAAAAGATAGAGAAAAACCCTATTTTCACAAATTAGGGCACCGAATCATGGATCCAGATGCAGTTGCAAAGGCATTCGTCGAACACTACTACTCAACTTTCGATGCAAATCGTCAAGGATTAGCAAATTTGTATCAAGATTCATCCATGTTGACCTTCGAAGGGCAGAAGATTCAAGGTACTCAGAACATTACCGCCAAACTCACTAGTCTTCCATTTCAGCAATGTAAACACATCATTTCTACCGTCGATTGCCAGCCTTCTGGTGGTACTGGTGGTATGCTTGTTTTCGTTTCTGGTAATCTTCAACTTGCTGGCGAACAACATGCTCTTAAGTTCAGTCAGGTATTCATCATTTGTTCACTTTTTTAAAATCATAATATCGTTGATTTATACGATTAAGGCTAAGCGATTGATTACGGCTTTGTTTGTGCTATTTGTTGATAATTTTATGTAATATGGTGATGTTGTGCTAGTTGATTTTTGAAGGGTTTTTAGATGATTATTTGACATTTGTAAGTTTTTAGATCATTTGTGGCTCTTTGATTCAATTGGCTACGATGGGTTCGCAGGTTAGGGTTTTGGGAAGGTTTATAGATGTTTATTTTGCAAGTATGAGGTTTTGTACCATTTATATGTTTCTTCGATCATATTATGCTTGATCTGGAATCTGGATCCTTGTTAAAAGTTAATTATTAGGAAAATATTGTGTGAATGTTTTCATAACTAATATTAGGTCTTGTGTACTCTACGTTCTCTTCCATTGCTGTTTCGTTCTTTCTTCATCCTAACCTATGACATTGCTCCTCCTCCCAGGACTGCGTATTCCTCTTGTACTCTTATTCATCCAGCTTTAAACGTTACTAATGCTACCGATCTTGTTCCTTTAACCCTAGAAGTGGATAAAAGTAGAGTACTCTCCTTGGCCAACACTCTTCCGCAATACCGCCAAGGTCTATCGAGTTTTAGATCTTATTGATCCTAACCTGATATTCTTGCTGATATATGAGAACAATAAGATGCCATTATGGTTCAATGGATTTACAGTACTGTATCCTGATCTCTTCTGCAATACAGTACTGCTGATCCTGTGGTGGTGTTTATGGTAAAGGGAACAATACAATAAAAATTGTGGCCCTCCTACTTGGTTTTTGGAGTTTATGAAATCTTGGGCTCCCTCTCATGTTTCTAATTGGTCTCCTTATAATTATGCCCCCTTGCCCTTATCCGTCTCAACCCACTCCTCAACAAGCTCATTTGACTTCTTATCCACTACAAGGGATATTAGGACCTCTGCCCAATGCTCTAGCTTAGTCCATCAATTCTGATTATCAACCCACTGATCTTTCTCGTTTGCTTAATACTCTTTGAATCAAGATCGCAGTACTTAGATATTGGTGCTACTTCCCATGTTAAGAACAATTTTGTTATATCATTTTCTACATTAATTGGCAATCATTAAATTCACATGTCACCGTTGGCAATGAGAAGCAAATACCAGGAAAAGGATTGGGCCACACTTATCTCTCTAATCTTCATCCTCTTCTCATAAATATCTTGTATGCTCATTCTATCATTAAAAATTTAATCTGTCAGACAATTTACTCTTGATAACTCGGTAGACGGTATCTATAGATTTTGACCCTTTTGGTTTATCTGTGTAGTACCTTCGGACAAGGACTATTTTAATGAGGTGCAATAGCGCTGTTCTACTTCACTATTTATCTGTTGCTTCTTCTACCACTCCATCTACTTTTGTTCTTTTTCTCGAATTTTTGGCATAATCATCAATGATGCGGTTATTAGCCATCTTAGGAATCTCAAGTTTATCTATGTAATAAAGGGTCAATACCCAATGAATGTCATGGTTCTCAATTAGGCAAACACACTTCCTTTTGTTTTGTCTACTACTAAAACTTGTGCTCCTTTTGATATCATTCATACATATTTGTTTACTTTACATGTTCATGATCCTATTAAGTCCAAATCTGATGTGCTCTCTACTTTTGTTCAACTTTATTCTTATGCTAAATCTCAATTTGGGGAACTTATTAAAGCTTTGCGATGTGATAATGGCCGAGAATTCAAACATGATGACTTGTATAAGTTTTCACAAACTCATTGTAATTTGTATGATTTGGAGATATTCATGTCCAATACTTCGTCCCAAAATGGTAAAGCCGAACTCATGATTAGAACAATTAATAATGTTTGCGTTCTCTTCTCTTCCATGCATCTCTTCCTGAAAATTTTGGGTCAAAGTTCTTAATATGGCTGCATATTTATTAAACATTCGCTCCACTAGTGTTCTTGATTTTCTCACTCCTATGCATCTACTCTATTGTGGAATTCTATCTTATTCTCATCTTCGAATCTTTGGTTGTTTGTGTTATTCAAACTTGTCTGCTACTGTACTTAATAAATTAAATCCCCGATCGGTTCGTGTATTTTTCTAGGCTATCCGACTTTTACTTAGGGGATATTGATGTTTTGATCTTAAGAGTAATAAGGTTATTGTTTCCCAACATGTGATCTTTGATGAACAAGTTTTTCCATATGCTTCCATATATACACCAAAGTGGGAGGATTATCAATTTCCCCCACACCAATAGTTCAACCCAATTAAGTGTCCAAGGAATTACTTCCTGTACTTGTTTCTAACCCACTTTCAACTTCTTTTTCTACTTAACAAATGGGCAATAACTCATCCACCCAACCTACTCCCTCTTCAGCCCATCAATCTTTGTCTCTTGCAGCCTAGTTGACCAACTCTAAGTGACCATATTGCAACCAACTCGCCACATTTAGCTACCAATCAAATATTCCAACCACTTACGACTTGCACACTCATTCGCAGAGTGGGATAGTCAAACCCAACCCATAATATGCGACTCTTTCTCTTCTTCTTCCCCAACCATTTCTCCTATTCCAAAATCATCTCTCTGCCCTTCAAGATACTAATTGGTATAAGGCGATATGTGATGAATGATGCTTTGATTGTCACTAATACATGGGATATAGTTCTTCGTCCTCCTAATGCCAATGTGATTCAAAATATGTGGGTATTTTGTCATAAGGAGAAGTCAAATGGACAATTTGAGCGGTATAAGGCTGGGTTTGTGGCAAATGACAAAGGCTAAGAAATTGGTGTTGATTGTGGTAAGACATCTAGTCCGGTTGTAAAGCCCACTACAATTCGTTATGTTTTTAAGTCTTGCAGTTACTGCAAAATGGGCTATTCACCAACTTGATGTCAAGAGAGTGAAGAATAAAGATGCATTAAAGTAATGGGTCATATCCCCAAATAGAAATAGGGCAAAGTGGGTGGTCACATTTAAATAGAAAATAGGGTAAATTGGGAGGGACAAATGGAGTAGTAAGTATGGTTGATCACATTCCGTTCAACTTTAATGTGGTCGTTGGTACGTGCATATTATCCAAATATTTTCATTGAGTGCATCTTTTCGAGACGGGTTCATACACTAAAAAGCCATATCTGCAAAAGTGTAACCAAACTTCAAATTTTTTTGATACCTTGGATTTTGTTTTATTCTTTTCTTGAGCAGTTTTTCTTCTCAGTATGTGAAATTTATATTGCCTCTAGCTACATTTTACTTGCACCAAGTTTCTCAATGCTGCAAGAACATGTAGCTGAGTATTTCATGGTTTTAGTTGATTATAACTGTTGTTTGTTGATTTTGAATTTTCATATTCTTTTCACTTATACTTTACCAAATGCACGAATTATTTGATCCTCATGTTCTGTTAATCTGTTTCCTTGTTTTGTCTTTCTCATGGGAGTGTTGTCGTGCAGATGTTTCATTTGATGCCAACACCACAGGGAAGCTTTTATGTGCACAATGACATTTTCCGGCTGAATTATGCTTGAATACAGTGATGAGTATCCAGTTTGAAGAAACGTTCTCTGAGCGTCTAGAATTGAATTAAGTTTTTTTAAGTGTTTATTCAGCTCTTTGGTGGGAACTGGACATATTTGGCTGGGTTTTTTTTATTTGTTTGAATTTTGCATATACATCTGTCCTTAAGATGTAGATCTGGCATTCGTATGGAGCGTTCTCTTGGATGTTACCTTGAACAGACGCCTTCAGTTTTCTAAAATTACTTACTATCATACCAGATTGATTCTGGATTCTTGTCCAATGTTTGCTTCTATTGTCGTCTCTTCCTCTTCCGCTCACATTTATGTGCTTTGCAGATTAACTTGTTAGTATCTAGTCTAGTCTAGAATTAAATAAATGTATCCTGTTAATTGAGATGCTGTAGCTTCCTCAGTAATTCCCATGATAACAATATAATCCTTTTAGAGAGAAGGGTCTCCCCTGTTTCTAGAAAACCTTAGCCCCACCCCAAACTATGAATTACAGATCCGTTTTTAAAGTAAAATCCAGATTCAGACCTTGTTCAAGTTCACTTGGACCAGATCCGTTTAAAGGAGAATATATATACAAATTCACGGGTCTAAATTTTCAGGACCAAGATTAGATCAACGGATTCCACGGATCCAGTTTGGTATCAGGGTCTAAAATGGATCTTAAGTTTATTTTTGCGTATTTGATTGAATTTTGCTTTGTATTGTAATAAATAGCAAGACTTTTAGACTTTAATATGATAATTGTTTATGAAATTATTAATTAGAATCTAATACATCCATTAATATTATGCAAACTATAAATATATTTAAATTTCGTTCATAAATAAAAATTTCTTCATAAAATAATACAACATTCACAACAAATCTACTTTAATTGACAAAGCAAATTGGCACAAACACATCAATATACAAACAACACTTATACAGAACAAAAAAATCCTTTACTGTCTATCATTTACTCGCAGCAAGTAAGTTTTATTTAATATATAAAACAAACATATTTTACTTGATTAAAAATTAAATTATTTGATACATCAAGTATTATTTACAAAAATTTACATCTAACTTTTGGACATCTTATACAATACATCTTCACGGTGAACTAGCAGAACACAAAATACATCTACTATGTAATCGAAATATATACCTATTAACCATTAACCATAGTAAACTAAAATCAAATCCAAACCGATTTAGCAAAGCTGTAGTTAGACAAATCTTCATAGCAGTGCACAAAAGAGGATCAATCAAGACTTTCAAGGAAGGTGGGGATATCATCGTTATCCATGTAGGAAACGCCATCTCGAAAAACTGAGGCTCCTGAACTTGTCACGCCTTGTAGCTCAGCCTGCAATACAAGGGATAAGGTGTACTAAAAATGATTTTTATTGCGCTTAATAAGCTATAGTTGAGCTATATTTTGAGTTTTCTTGGTTCTTATAATTGAACCCACAAATATTTTCACCACTGCAAAAATTATGATAAAAAATTATTAAAATTGTCAAGTATTCTGGTTTAGAGCTCATTAAATTTATTAGGTGCACAACAAAACAATTTTTATTGGGGTTAAAGGGTTATGTAGTATTTGAGTTACCTCGGTTTATGTGATGAAAAATATTGAATCGATAAATAATTTTGTAAAGGTATTTGAGACCACAACCTACTCTCAACAACTTAAGTTTTGCCCTAAAGCCAACTTAGCTACCTTGTTCTAATGTCTTATTCATTAGCCTAAAACACATTTAAGTCTGGAAACTTTAGGGGGGCGGAGCCTCGGTCCACCCCAATGAAGTTTCGCCTCGGTCTCTACTTGTATCGCCAACTTAACCCCTTCAAGTTTTTACAATCTTACGTAAGTTAACCTAGCTTACTATGCTAGCAAAACTAATTAGACATTTTGTAGGCTAAAAGAACAACAAATCCTGCAGACAAATGATGACATCTTCCAAAAAGACAGTAACTACAGTTCATCACCTATATCAGCAAACACACAGCACACATTGTCATGGAATTTGATAGGTATCAAAATCAATACCTTAGCTTCTAGTGTTCTTCCAAGCATTCGGTGATATTGCTGGCGGGCTTCAGCAGATTCAGCCATGGATAGCACTCTTGTGACAGCCTCATCAATAGCAACATTGACTTTCTCTTTCCTGAAGACCTTGATAATATCATCATCATCTTCATCAACAGAATCCGACTCCGATCTAAATCCTCGCAAACCAGCTCCTTTACGACGCCAGCGCAGTACAACCTTGTCTAGAATACCAACTGCCCAACATATAACTTTATACTGCTTTCGAACCTGATAACCTCTTACATGGGCCTGTCAATAGAAGATAATAAGATATAGCAATATCTACATGTTTAAAGTGTAAAAACAATTCCAGTTCCCATTCCTATTATCCCTACCCAAATCGTAAAAAGATGGTAGAAGCTATGGGTCACCACAAAAATTATGACAGTACAAGGTGTACATAATTATACCACAAGGTAAATGATGATGTAGGATAACACGAAAGAGAAGAATAAGGGAGAGAGCTTGAGCAAGAGAAAGGTGAAGAGGCAGTTTAAGAACGACAACACGAACAGCCGAAAGGTGAGTGCAAACAACTATTTCTATAGGAGTACGAAAACCTGTAGGTTTTTCAGAAAGATGATAATGAAGCACGAGCTGATATCTTATGCTACAAGGAAGACATTTGTACCTGTATCTTTACTACTTTCTGGCGCAGAGTTAAGAAGTCCTTCCGGCCTTTCCAACCCCGATAGTTTTTCTGAATAGACAATGCAGCTTTATGATGATCATGCATATTATGGAACATCAATTTTGATGCGGCAGAAAGTCCCGGAATGTCATTAATAGTGAAACCATAATCATCTAGTTCAGAATCAACCCTTGAGCAAGCTGCTCCTCTAAGTTGTCTCTTTCTGAAGGAATGTGCACGAAATGCAGCTTGAATACGAGCAGCAGCTTGAGCAGTATTCCTAACAGCAGCCAAGGTTTGTTTGAGTGTAAGTTGATCCTCAGCTGAGTTCACATTTTTCTTTGATATATTTATAATAGTTGATTCAGCCTCAACATCAGCTGTATCTTTGGAGAGTTCACTTTGTTCTAGAGTGAGGGAAGAGAGATGGCTAGTTAGAGCCAATTCTGACAGATAACCAGCAAGTCCCATGTTCCCATATTTAGCAGCAATGTATGCTGCATTTCTACCAGTGGGATCATGCGAACTGGGGTCAGTCAATGCCACGGCTGATGCTCCTGAAGCAATAAGAGCAGCAACCATCTTTTCCCTGTGAGTTGGGTTAGAAATAATCTTGCGTTAACTGATTGAAAAGGATTCAAAGTCAGTATATTTTCAAAAGTTGGGCAACATAATAACACTACCCCCAAAGCCCAAATCCCAAAGAGACAGAAATTCAAGTGAAATCTCTAAGGAGTAAAAATCCTCAGGTCTAACATGCAGATAAACATAATTAATACCACCTTAATTTCCCCTCCATCAAATCAAGTAACAACGCTCGTCCTCCCATATACAGGCCAACATTCCACTACAGGGACATATTTGTAAATTTTGTAAAAAAAGGAAATGCAAAAACATGTATTTTATAGTTTATTATAGTAAGGCTTAAATTTATATGGCGTGCCGCAACTTATTTAAAGGGTTTTCAAAGTTTCATTCACAACTACTCCTACTATCAGTTCCAATAAGTTCTAATATGTTATCAAAACATGACCAGAAAGTTGCAACACATCTCAACAGTGAGAATCTGACTGAGTCAACAGCCAAACACTGAAAAAGGTCCAACAGGTCAAAATAACTTGTCTTCAGACCTACTCACTCGTGCCCAATAATGACAACAGTCCAACTGTTACAGGTTAGATTTACCTTCCAAACTTTGCAGCCCAGTGCAGAGCAGTCCAGCCATTTATATCACGGAAATTTATGCCAACTCCACATCCCAAAACTGGATTCAAAGCCCACTCATAGCCTAAACCAGAAATCATGTGAATTATTCCTTGTTCTTTTCTTGACAAAAAGCAGTCTCCAGGTCCTCTTTCCATAAATCTGGAGGAAAGCCAATGCTGCAACTTGTCTTTGAGAAGTTGCTGTAGTAACCAATCAAGGGTGTTAATTGAAGTAGCTCCGCCAACTAACAGATCTTCAATGATTTGATTCCACAAATCATCATTACACTTTGGAATGTCAGTTCCTAAACTATTGTTTCCTCCTTGTAGAGGAGAATTAGAGAGAAGCATTCGGACCAATCTAACGAGTAACAACATTTCCTCTGCACTTCTTTTTGTTTCTCCTTGTTTATCACTATTGACACTTGTAGAATGCTTATCACGGTACTCAAATTCTCTAATTTCACTGCAGGACTCTCGGTTTCCAGAAGAGATGCAGAGGGTCACTTTTCCTGAAGGATGAGGAGGAGACTGACAAGAAAGAACCCCATTCTGGACAAATTGTAGTGGAACTTCAACATCACCAAACATGCAAAACCATTCGGACTCCGAGGGATCACAAAGAAAAGATCCAATGATAATGACCTGCATCAGAAAATAATAAATAGATTATTGATTGAACACTCTACTATAAAGGTTTGCCACGGAATGATGTACCTTAATATTCTATTAGTAAAAGCTATTCTATCATGATCTTGCATAAAATAATAGATACGAATTACCATTCCTGAAAGCAGTGTGACATGAATAATGGCAAGCAGCCCAAATCAGTCCTCACCTTACAAAAACAAAAGTGGGGAATGCAAAGAGAACAGGACCAAGGAATCAAAATAAAACCTTTCAGACACAATTAGATAATAAAGTATCCTAATTTTTGCAACACTAGGATAACATGCACAACACAGTGACATTCGCAAAAATAGTTACTATTGAGAATCTATGACAGCCTCAAATGTACCTTAGTAGAATCATCGGCAAATCCCCATTCCGGACATATTTCGCGAATGGTAAATTTCTGCACCTTTGGAACTGTCAAACCAGAACCTGTGCCAAGAGACATTCCAAAGCTTGGATCAAGAAACATGGTGGACAACTCTGGGGTGGCAGAATATGTTTGAGAGGAAGAAGATAGGGTATTCATCTCCTTGTCTGCTCCAGTCCCTATTTCAACAGTTGCAGACATAGAAGGGCCATTAGAGAAGAACACTTATTCCATCTTTAAAGTTTACAGTGGATTAGGTCCAGGGAAGGGACCCTTTTCAACTTTTAGTCATGAAAGAGGATGTACATTTACCAATAGTGAGCGATCCAAAATTTTGATGCTGATGTTCAACTGGCCTCCTAGAGGAAGATAGATCTGTACCCTGACATGTAATTATTCTCAGATAAGGTTTTAAACAACAACAACAAAAAAAAGTTCCAGAATGAGACAACTTTGTCCATGTTTAAGCACAACCTTCCACAGCTAATGAGAGGCTTGTGATATCAAGAAGATGAAAATAAGATTTAATGCAAGAAAACAATGACAGCACAAGATTGCTTACAATAAAATTGAAGCAATCAATACTCAATACAAATACTTGTGATAAGGTCTTATGATCAGCATGCTTCTACAACATTACAATTTATTCACGTGACTTGATCTATTCTTCCCTCTTCCAATGCCAATCTATATAACCTCCACACAGAGAAAAAGGCTGTGTCTAGGGTGATCAACATGCTATTCAATCCTAACAATTTAAAGAGATATGTTCGAATTTCACTATTACACATTTTCTGTTGTGTTCTGGAGTTGATCAACTAAATTCATGCTGCTGCATGGCCCAAGAAATATCAATCAAAAACTACTTATTTAATATTTAAATTTTAATAAACACCTTAAGAACAAACCAAGAGATTTCTACAGTTCAAAAAGAAAAACAAATTACTCTATCTTTTCCAGCACATGTGTATCATTAAGTTTGGCACACTTTTTAATGCACAAATTCAGTCCATAATTATCTTAAATTGTATATAAATAAAATCATAAAAGTAGGTATTAATAAAATGTATATAAAATTTGAAATGAATAAAACAAAATTCTACTTGTCTATGATTTAACTAATAGATTAAGAATAAAACACAAATTAAGAGTGATTGATGAATAACCCCAAAAAACATATACCAGTAGTAAAAGGTTAAAAGTGCAACTGGGAAACTTACATTTGCACGGATGATATCTCCTTTCTTCCCTTCTGCCTTCTGATCCAGAGGATTCCTAAACAGGGGATCATTCCAAAAGAAGGATCCACCATTTTCAATACTTTGTGGCATGCCAGAAGGAAGATGGTGATGGACTTCAATGCCACCTAAAAACAATGAATTTTTGGAGACTTAATTCCCTGGATCTCTATGCAGTTATTGATAATAAACACTGTCGGCCTGTCCCTAACAATGTATGATATTTTTTGAGGGGGTGTAAAATGTATAATTAAGACCAAGCAAAAACAATCATGAATTCAGAACTAGTAACAGTATTGAAAAGTACGACCAATGCTACTTCAACATGTGTTCATGTGTGTGCGACAAGATATCTATTATAAGAGTTCTTAAAAGCATATCTACAAAAAAAGTGGGCCAAAAGCAGATGTATTTTTATTTGGAGGACATATGTACAGTGCTGCAGTACACGGATAGATAGTGTTTTGCAAGTTCCTTTGTGTTGCTTCAAATCTAATTTAGGGTGAAGGAAGCAGCATGAACAAAGAGTTGGCTACTTGACTCGACTAGGCTAATTTATAAATTGGGTTGAAAGCCATTCTGCATCAATTTCAGCCGTATCCAAGTGGTACTGCTAAACCTGAATAGACAACCAACAAATTCTAGCATTGCCCACATATTGACCCAGTCAAGGTTGTCCATTTTCTAGGCTAAAAGTCTATAGTTCTAATAAAACTAAGTAGGAGAACTGGTCATCAGGATTCAGGCCCATCATCTATCATGAAGTTCTGCTGAAGTTGGAACATAGCGAAGTTCCTAGTATCTTTGAAGAATAGATCCTGGCGGACATTTTGTCCATATAGGGGATTCTTCAAGAAGATTCAATGCATCTAGCTACTTTTACACATCTCAACTCTGCGATAAAGGTATTAATATTTGATAATGTACATGGGCGTATATTATTGCATTGATAATGCAAATTGACCTGATCTATAGTTGAAATTATAAAATGGCATCCAAGTTTCCGTGTACAATGATTTAGATTGAGATCACTCACTATTTTGTAATCACAGAGGCTGGATCCATAAAGCATCTGGCTTATGAGTTTTGCCTAAATACTTTCCAAATAAAGAAAAATATCCAGATAACATATTCCCAAGAACCAAACCTCCCAGCTTAAATCGGCATACTAATCCCATTCAATCAAATAATTATCTTCTCCTCCCTAATCCCTAATTATCAGTGCCATCTAAAAGAATTGGAGGGCCCTATGCGAATAATAAAAAGGTTTGCCTCCTTTAGTGTAAAGCTTTTTGTTGGTTTAAGTGTTGAACATCCTTTTGCAATTAAAAATGACATAGTTTCACTGAAATAATGGTGTAAATTTATGATCAAGTGTTAATAAGTTTGAGAGTGAGATAGACAAGATATAAAAAATAAATGATAACTTTAAAATAATAATTGCAGGACATACTTTTAGAAAATTAGGACCAAACTTATATTAAAGTTGAGAAAAAAATAATAAAAGCTCAATATTAATGTAAGTTTGTGCGAGTCCCTTTTTAAAGCACATTTCCTATTTTGTAAGTCTTGGCCCGGACCGACCCAACTAGAGCCCGACCCAACCCTTATCCTGCCCCTTGCACAACCCTAATAAGAGTAGTGATGTTTGAAACAAAAACCATCCTATCCATCATCTGGAAAACGCTTTCCAGCATCCAGTGATAAATCGTGAAATATTTGTTCAAATGTCTACCTTTCTAGAAATATCTGTGAGGTTTTCAGCAAGACACCCATTTTGAAAGGTAAAATCAAAAGGGAACATGAAAGCAAGTTAGCACTGACTAACTTGTTTATATTAACCATCAAATAACACAACATATCAACATTTATGCAAAAGCATTGGAGATTATAGTGAAAAACTGGATTTAGTCGATTGCACGGTACATGCGTAGCCTATATTTGGTTGTGCTAAGATAAAAAAAAAACCCTTAGCAATGCAATCCCTAATAACCTAAAATAGGCGATATTTTGCACTATGTTGGAGAAGAAAAGACTAATCTTCTAGCAAGATATGAAACTTCAACAAATGATGGATGACAACAAACGAAGGACAAAATCCTAATTGATGTTGTTTCCAACTTTGTACAAGAATTTAGTCAAATTACCAAGGACCAAAACATAAGTGTGCATCCGATCGAAGCAAACAGTTTTACACTTATTCTCAATGAGCACTTCCAAAAAAAATACGGTACGAGAGCAACAACAATACAAGAGCCTTAATCTCAAAGTTAAATGAACTAATATATCAGTTCCAATGGTCATTCACACGAATTCTTCTTCTCTATTCATTTTAACTTTTTATCATCTCAATTTGAAAATTTAGATCCTCACTGCCTTTTCCACACCTGCCTTCTAAGTCATTTTCGATCTAGCTTGCCCTCTTTTTGAACTAGTAGCGCTATAATACCGCTTGTCTAACAATCATTCGACAAAATATTCCCTTTAGCTTTAGGGGCACACCTCAATCACATAATATCCCAGTAGAGGCGACTAATTGTGGCGACTGCGGTAATTGTCAAATACTGATACACGCAAAGGAGCTAACTGACACCAATAGTATCATCTACTCATTAAGCTTAGTGAAAGATCTTAGATCACACGATTATCACCCACCATCTATCCCAAGCAGAAGAAGTTGCCTTATAATACTCCAGCTTATTACTAGCATCCACAATGAAAGACAGAAAAAAGGATTGCCTCTAGGAATATAGAATTTACCGAAAAATCATTTGGGATAAGTAATTAGCTTGGTTCTTTTGATACTGCCTCTAGGACACTTAAACTACTCAAATGATGTGAGCTGTGCTGTCTCAAGAAAGTAGTAATTCTGAAAGTAAATTGGAAAGAATTTAAAGCCACATGTAACTCTTGCTACCTGTGTCCTGCCCCCTCACCATTTAATATTTTTTATCCTAATAAACTGTAACAGAGATGAGCTAGCAGAAAGTGCAACATATATTGAACAATAAATGTCATATTACTATTAGCAAAAGTACTTGAAAAGAAATCGTTGAACCTGAGTCCTGCTGTTGTGAAGGATCATCTGAAAAAGTCAACTCTCCAGTGTAACTACTGCCATACAGATCATCCAGAGTCAATATGTCTTCACTCCCATCCTGTCCATCAACTGGAGCATATTTCTTCAGGCGGTCGTCATCATCCAAGCTAAGTTGTACTTCTAGTCTACGTAGACACTGATCAAAATTAGACGCCACACTTGAATTTCCAGTAACATTTGACCCATTTATACATCCAATCCCTTTCCCCATAGCTGCATCTGAGTTGACTTCTATCGAACCGGAACTTGAGTGACTCTGGTATGATTCATAAATGTCGCTTAAACTAGATGATTCAGAGTTTTGTATAGTGTATGCACTAGGGCTTTGACTGAAGGTTAAAGATGCTCCCGGCGACAATTCTGCAATAGGTCCAGAACTAAGCCTCCCCTGCAAAACAAAATTGAAGGTCAATTCAGATTTTCAACGTAAAATATTTCACACATCCAAACCCATTGCAATAATACGTTTGACAGAAATGCAATGCGACAAGAAGCAGAAGGGATGCATATCTATTTTCAACTATAAGAGTAAAAAGGAAAACATTCTGTTCTCAGCCACTAACTGGATTTGAATTATAAATTGATGATCTTCAAAAACAGAAAATCAAAACCATGCACGAAAGCTTCAGAAAGGATTTATGAACCAAAGAGGTGGTTACACCCATCACCCAACAACAGAGAAGATATTCTTTTAATGGGGACAAGAAAAAAAACTGATAATAAGTTGCAACATTAGAGTTAAAAAGAATCCCAAAATCCTGTTATTATTAATGTTCTTAGAGCCATAGTGGCACAGTGCCAAGAAGTTGTCAGTGAATAGCACCAGGACATAATAAAAAAAATTCTCAAGTTAAGACACTTCTACATTAAAAAGTTTAGATAATGAGACAATAGGATTATCATTAGCCAGCGGTTTGCCAAGGTTCACAATAAAAAAGATATCCACCATTCTTAAATCTCAACGTACCTCTGTGATCTCTCTGTAATGAACAAGAACAATGTGCTCGTACACTCTGCAAAGAGAGCATAAAATAATTAGACTAGCCATGCATGCTGTAAATTCATAATTATCCATCAGATTTTAGCAATTTTCAGTGGCACCAGCAGATAATCTTGTCAGAAATTAGAAGACGTCACCCATTTGAAAACAGATATGCCACCTAGTTGGCCAAATGAGTTGGTTAGCTCCAGCACTCCAGCTAACATGACAATAATCCAAGGAAAGGGCAATCGTTCTATAAGAGACTTCCCAAGGACAGTTGCCAAATTATGTAAGAGTACCTTAAACAAACTCCACAGAGATGGCTGATTTTATCTTTTAAATGAACACGACATCACTTTCAATGAAACCAGATCGAACAATAGAGGGTTCAGTGAACTCACGGGTCCAACATCCAGTAACTTCGCCTTTGAAAATTTGGATTGATTTCTCCATGGGCATAATAGCAATTCAAAGCTTCAGCATTTCCTACCTAGCAATACATAAATTGAAA
Organism: Amaranthus palmeri; assembly: GCA_019776075.1. Taxonomy (NCBI): domain Eukaryota; kingdom Viridiplantae; phylum Streptophyta; class Magnoliopsida; order Caryophyllales; family Amaranthaceae; genus Amaranthus; species Amaranthus palmeri. The sequence goes on from JAAKBH010000292.1 coordinate 1,355,186, forward strand.
TTCAAACCATTGAGTCACTAAGACCAGACAAGAAACAGCTTGAAAACAAGAAATTCTTGTGAGAGACGGTCTCTTTGAGAGAAGGTCTCTTTTAGAGACCATCTCTAATTGGGGCGGCCCATTATATATATTGTAAAATATTGTAAATAGGCATTAAGAATGATGTATGTAGACATTTAAGATATTGAAAGTAGGCATTAAGCATACGAAAGTAAGCATTAAGGATAATATAAGTAGGGATTAAGAATACGGTAAATAGACATTAAACTTTAATGGGTTGGGCTTGAGATCCGTCTGTCAAAAAGATGGTCTCTTAAGAAACTAGCTGTTCAATGACACATACACCGCAATAGCCCAAAAAAATCACTACGATAAGTTACATGACCAAGTATTCGACTTGGCTATTTGATGAAAAATCTAACATTTTGAACCAAATTGACTGGTCAAAGTGTCTTAAATATGTCAAGAGTGCAGAGGGTTCAACACATGTGTTAGAGGTAAATGGTCATATCAACTGGTCACCAATCACCAATTCACCATGTCCATAAATTATAATCTTCTATTTCCATTCACTTATTGTTGTTTCAGTACTTGAAAAATGTAATACTCAGCGTAATTTTTTTGTTTGCTTACAGTTTTTGTTTTAGTTTATCTCTTATTTGTACACTTTAGGAGTCTTTTAACTTTAGGCATGTGAAATTTCAAAACATTCTCCCTCTTCATTCATAATTTGTCCTAACCTACTCACTCCCTAACTAATACACAGCCTAAACCTTATAATTACCCTCCTTTAACCAACTATTTCCTCAAAGATACAGTTTATCTTTCCTAGCTCCTCTCCCTTGCAGCCTTCTCTATCCTCCCACTTCCCTCATAGCCACACACAATTGACCAGCCATCACCACCAACTCCTCCATCTCCATCCCTAACCCAGTATTGAAAATCTCTACCATAATATAACTACAAGCCAAAACTAGACACGTAAATCAATAATGTCCAAACTCTTCTCCATCTCAAAAAAGCCACCTATATTGCTCTAGTCTCGCACTCTTCATATCACCTCAAGTACCCATCCCAAATCATCGACACTTTTTTGATGCTTGATTTTGAACCAAAATCATGAGCTTTGTTTCCAAAATAAATGAGTTAAGACACTTGAACATATACCAAATTCGAGTAACGGAGCAAGAAATCCCCTTCCCTGATCATAAATTCGACAACTTCCACTCTCCCAGATAGAGGACCTCCTCTCAACTCAACCTCCATAAAATAGTAGATTTGAAGGCACTGGGCACGAGAGCATAAAGGTGGTAATTAAGCCAACAAAATTTCCTTTTTGGGATTGTAATAGTGGTTCGGCCATTTTATAGTGCTTATTTAGTTCTTTAGGTTTTTGAGTTAGAGGCACTAGTGGTGATGACCTTTTGGTATTCAATTGGTAGGGTGGTTGATCACATGGTTAGCTTAAAGGTCTTAATTACTTATTTGTCTATGTATCTACTATAGTCCCTCACTCCCGCCTCCCACATGATTGGGAGTTTCAGATATCTCACTCTTACATAGGCCTTCTTGAGATGTGTTGCTAGGACAAGCAAGTGGTACTCTCTTAGTTCCTTTGAGTTTGCTACATGCAACAAATTTCTTTTATTAATTTGTAAAGGAAAGATAAGATAGACAAGTGGATGAAAGAAATATGTCGATAGATAAAGAAAGAACATAATTCTTGATCATATTCGGAGAGAATATGGAGCCAAAGCCAAAAATTAAATTTGTAGCAAAATTAAACGGAAAAATCAAGAGAATGTAGCAAAATCAAAAGGACAAAGTAGTATTCACCAATTAAATAAATTCATCAAATTGCATTTATCCGATTGATACAAATTACAAAATTGAAAATTTACAAATTTAAAAGACTGCATTTGTTAGAAAGTAAACACAGCCTTGTCGATAAACTGAATTTTTTTCTTCATGTTATGAGAAATTAAATAACAAAAGTTTTGAATTAAACAATGATTATCTCAAGGGAAATATATGATTCTCTGAAATACATGCTAAATTCTTGCATCACAGACAGGATGAGATTGCTCATTCTCCATTACAAGTTCACACTGATAAAAGTATTTAACCATAATAATTTCAAGCATAAGTGCCAACTAACAGAAAGTTTTTTGACTATAGTAACATCATAATCAAAACCAGACGCAACAAAGCAAACCTTGAGACGTTCATGAGCTTCCCCGACAGTTCTGCCATCCTTCTTTTTTCGCCAACTATGGCCATCCTTTCGGAAAAACCTGAGTACCCTCTTGTTGAAAAGAAATAACGAACCACCTGTCAAAGTCTAGGTCAGTGGTATCAAGGAATACGATAAATAAGAATGGCACCGACCCGGTAAGTAGAAATACTTACTAGGTGGCTTTTGAGGAGCCTCCTGAGTTATCTTGTAGTTTGCATGATTCTGCAAAATGAAGAGCACTTCTGCCGGCTTCAGCCAACGTGTGTGAGCTGCTTGTAGCAGTTCATTTATATCAAACCCTAAAAGTTCCAATAAGATACATATCAGCTACCAGATGATTCAACCATCAAAACAGGTAGCTACCACATTTGAGATCTTAAAAATAATTACATTGAACATGGCGGTCATAAACATATAATTGTCGGCTGTTAGAAATCGAATATACCATCGAGATGATCCTAAACGTAAGTAAGTTCATCCAAACCATCCATTTGTTAATTAGTCATCACAATGTGAGCATTAAATATAAGCAACATACTACTATATTATTATGCATGTGGCTGACTGCCATTTGTGAAAGCACTGTTCAGACTTCAATTCAAGTCCAGTGGTACACCAACTGATCAAATAATATCTTTACTTTAACAACGGGGGGAAAAGAAAAATGTTAAGATTTCTCTGGAAGGCTAGACATAGGTCAAATATCATTTACCCCTAGCACACATCAAAGTAATGTTAAATTAAGCTCACACTAATTTGTGATCTATTTTCATTTGGTTGGAATTGGATGCATACTTCTTCTATAGCGAACACAATCGAAGATTTTATTTACCTTTGATTTGATGAAATTTTGATACAATGAATTAGTTTTGTAATCAAAGATATTAAAGGAAAAATGAGTAAATATGTTCACATTGGATACTAGTAAACTACACTCACAGTCTTCATCCTTATACTATTTGATCTGTAATGATTTCCGAAATTAATTAGTACCATACTAGTTTTAGCTAGTTTTAAGACTACCTTCACTACGTGGAATAGACCTTGACTTACAACAGGCTCCTCAAAAAATAACTCCTGATAATCAGAGAACAATTAAGGGTATAATAAAAAATACTAATTGAAGGGTATAAATATGATCTCATAAAAGTAGGACAAATTTTTTTATTGTTATCTTCCTTCGTTCTGAATTACTCGTTACATAATGGTTTTTGGACTAACCAACGTTCAAGTTTATTTTATATTGGCTAATGTGTAAGAAAAAATATAGTCATGTGAAATTTTGTTTAAATCATCTAATTGTATAATGGTTTTAAGACTAACCATCGTTCAAGTTTATTTTATATCGGCTAATGTGCAAGAAAAAATATAATCATATGAGATTTTATTTAATCATCTAATTGCATACTTTCATAATATTAATATTTTATAATTTTATTTCAAAAAAACATTTTATAATTTTTTTAAAATTTTTAAATGTATATAATTCGATATATAAATGATCAAAATAACATATTGGATTACGTAAATAGTCAAATGTAACAAAGTACAGTAAGAATGGAGAAAGTATCTTTACGAAATAGTGGTCAACCTTAGGATATTGCATTTACTAAATCTTTTAGTACGAAGTTAAAACCTTGCAAGAAAATTCAAAGGGAACACCATCAATCAACTACGAATAAATTCAAGGATACAAACACTCAATGTTAATTTGCGACACTCCTACAAAAACTTAAAGTGTTTAAAATTTTCCAAATCAGCAGATTTTAGTTTCTAAGCCAATAATCGGACACTGAAACAGTTCTCAAAACTTACATAAATCAATGACAATAACTGAAATCAATAATATTCCAAACTACAACAACAATAATAGAGTTAAAATCACACAAATCTCACAAATTCCTTGAATTCAATTCTATTCTCACCAAAATACTGAAATTCAATGAGAAACATAAGGAAAATTGATGGACAACAGAAAAAAAAGAAGAAAAATTAGGGTATAAGATAGTTTACCAGACTGCATGACTGTAAATTCGGGAAATGAAGACAAAAACACAATGATTGTGACTTTTCATTCAACAAAATCGACTAAATATCGGAAATTGAACTCGTCGTTGACTAAACCTAGAAATCAGATTTCTCTGGTTCGTAGAGGAGGAGGAGGAGAAGGAGAGTAGATGAAAGACGAGTAGGTGAGGCGTCAATGAGAAGTTTCGTGGAGACTGACAATGGGGATGGATAAGTGAATGTCTGAGGAAGGTCTGGAGGAGTTGCCCAAACCAACGAATGTGTGATTATAATGTAGACGGATTAAAATAAAAGGTGGTTAAATTGTAGGAAAATTTGCCAAGAATAATCCCAACTATCACCCGTTAGCCAGAAATAATTCCAACTATTGATTATTTTTTAATAATCCTAACTATTGATAACGTTTGCTGAAAACAGTCCCATTTGGTTTTCAACCGGCTGTAGCAAGTTAAGTTAAGTAATTTTACCTAATTTGATGAAGGAAACTTAAAAAAAAAATTTAAAAATTACTTAACTAAACTTACTACAGCCGGTTAAAACACAAATGGGACTGTTTTCAGCAAACTTTATCAATAGTTAGGATTATTTAAAAATAATCAATAGTTGGGATTATTTCTGGCCAACGAATGATAGTTGGGATTATTCTTGGCAAATTTTCCTAAATTGTAAGGGATGGACTTGTTCAAGTTTATTTTATAAATTGTCATTAATGTGTATGTGTAAGTAAAAATAGAGTCAAGTGAGATCTGTTTTGCATCGTTTAATCTTATATTTTTGTAAAGTATTATGTTTTTATAGTTTTTAGATGAGTATAGTAATTATAGTTCAATATATAAATGATTAAAATAACACATTGGATTGCGTAAAAGCCAAATGTAACAAGTATAATGAAACGAAGAAAGTATAAGGGAAGTGAAAATAAGAAGTATAACAACTAATTTGAACATAAAAAGTATAATTGTCTATTCTATGTTTTTGCTTGTATTTTTAAAGTTATTGTTGTTTATTCGGTGTATCCCGCTCATTGAAAAATTATTGACAGGTAATGAATGGGAGGGAATGACGGCGTCAACTCATATCCATAAAGTTATTTTAATTTTATGAATTGTTTAAATTATTATTTAATGTTATTTCTATATATTATTATAAATTTTTAAAGCAAAAAAATTACATTATTCATGTGCAAGGGTATAAAACAATAGCAAGAAACTTAAAGGGTTATTTTATGTTTAATACTCCTAGTTAATTTATGAACTATCTTATTTCTTTTAGGTATTAAAAATGCTATGTTGTAGACAAAATTCACTCAAAATTTACTTCATATAATATTTTTATATGCTGCATTCGTTTTATTAAATTTGTCCTATAGATATTTTGTGGAAAAATTAATAAAAAATAGAGAGAGAAAATTAAGTACTTCGGACAGTGAAAGAAATTTGTGGATTAAAGGTAAATTTATATACATAAGGATTAAAAAGAAAGTAGATACTAAAAATGAAAATGTGATAAATTTGATAAGATGAATCTTAAAGAAAAGTGAGACAAATTTTGTGGGAGAGATTGAGTTTACTTAATTTGGCTAATTGATTTCCATACATTTTTTTAAAGAAAATGTTTGTCTTTTTTGTTTCATACTCTTTCTATCCCTCTGAGATTGCTAATAATTACGTTATATTTATGTTTATAATATGTCATTTTCAATAACAAGAAAAGAAATACATATAAAATCCTCATTGAATCATGTCATGTGTGAACAATGATAGAGTTAGGAATTTGTCTGCTATTGCCAAATTCAGTAAGCAAGAAAACTAATAAGAAAATTTACAATTAGACAAAATATATGACATATCTCTTCGTGTCACATGATAAAAGATTTGGACTAAGAATCGGATCTTAAGTATGATGATTTAAGGATTTCATACGGATTTCAGGTATGATATTTTATAAATAAATACTATTTTAATAATTTAATTTAATTTTTACATGTTAATTATTTTAATATAAGTTGAATTATACTTAATTTCGATTAATCGGATCGAGTCTACGTATAATAGGTCAAAGATCTATGCAAATGTTGAAACATAATATTCAAAGTGTATATATAGGTCAATGATTAATTAAGAGAATAATTTAAGCATTATGCACGTCATTACCTCTAACAATACTATATTTTAATTATGTAAGTTGCTTAGCAATCAATTAGGGTGGATTTAGTGGATGGATTAAAAAAATATTTTAAGAATATTTAATTTTCACCATAAAGATTATACTAGTGTGGGAAACGTGGATTGGAAAACTTTTCCATTTAAATGGTTTTATTAATGATTAACTTTTCCATTTAATAGAAGTCATTGATTTCTTCATAAATCATGGGTAATAGGTTCATACCCATATCGCTTTAAATTTATACGATAAAATTTATACATATAAGACTTTTTTAATGCAAATTAAAAAAGACAGAAAAAGTATAGTTTTTATTAAAAAAATATAGTTTTGAATATGAACAATTTGATTCACCTTAAATTTGTCATAATTAATTGGAATTTTAATTTATTTTATAATAACTTATTTAAACAGTTTATATTTAAATTGCACTTTAATTTATTGTCTGAATTGAAGAGTATATATATTACTTTTTTGAAAAAATCATGAGTACGATTCTCATATAATCTACCTCTTTTTAGAGAAAATCATGTATAACGAGTTAACAACGACAATTCATACCCATAAAAAAACGCGGTCAAAAATAGTCCCTGCTTGAGAGAACATAATTTTTCCTAATTTCATACTACCACATAAATATTAGTTACTTAAACAACCAAAGTCTTTAAGTACTAGTTTATGAGAAGAGAGAACCAATTCCAAAATTGAGACATAGACCAAGTCTAAGACAAAGATGTAATGACTTCTTTCTCCCTTTTTTTACTTACATTAATTATGACTTTTCGTTTTTGAATTATCAACTTTCATTGTAAATATCTTCAATTATCTTTTAAAAATTTATAGGAAAAAAGTATCGACACAAATCTAACTAATTCTATTTAACTATTTAACTATTTAACTATGTATTACATCATTTATTGCCTTTATCATGAATAGTTTTCCCTAATTTGATGTCATAATTGATCTTTTTAAGTACAAAAATTAATATATTTATTTAATAGAAAAATAAATAACATTACATTTAATAGACTAACAATTTAGTATTATGGAAATTATTCTTATCAACATGAGATGAGCCTATATAATTAATTCATTTCTCTAATTGACCACTTAAAGATTTTAAGCGAATCAGTGTCATTCCTGAAAATTTTTGGACCCTAGGCGAAAAATAAAAAGGGCCCTTATATAAGTAAAATTTTGGTCATTTTATCTCCAACTATATAGTTTAATAGTCATGCGCTTAACTGAGAACTAATGCTACAAGTTCGATCCAAGCTAGAAGCTACTTATGCAAATACTAATTATTAATTCTAAGGATTAACTCAATTTAAGCCCATTCTTGAGTTGGACCATAGGCGGTTACACCTCAAAACTACCCTTAAGAACTGCGCGGAAGCGAATAAGTGATCACTCTAAGACTATAAAAATTATCACCTTTAAATTGTAAATCATCACTTAGAGGCTATAAGTAATCACTCTGCCTAATAGAGATAATCTTACTGTAAAACCTTCTCATTAGAAATTCTGAGTTACTACAAATAATCAAAAAAATTATTAAAATCGTGCATCACATGTTATTATCTGGTATCGAAAAAAGCTAAATATTTAGGCCTTTTTAATGTATTTTTAATCCAAATACAACTATTTTCACATTCTAAATTCTAAAGAAAAGACAACAAGATTGATTGTAACTCCAATTGAGGCACTAGAACAAGTTATCCTCCCACCATTTTTCAGATATTGTTGGGCAATGCAAGTGGGGCGGCAACAGTGAATCCAACTTAACTTGCACCATAATTAATCTTCTTAATCCTAATTACTACAATTATAATCTTCTTTTCTTCTCCTCAAAGTTTCTAAACCACTACTTAAACCCCCCAAACATGCCCTAATCCCAATCATCCCAAACCCTTTTTCCATCATTAACAAAATACTCGACCGTTAATAATCCATCCATCCATCTATCTATCTATCTGTCTATCTGTCTATTAGTCTCGTTAGTCGAAAATCAAAAATGGGTCATAGCCATGTGCATGATTGGGGTCCAGTGTTCATTGCAACAATCTTGTTTGTGCTTCTTTCTCCTGGGCTATTGTTCCAAGTGCCAGGTGCACAAAGGTGCATTGAGTTTGGGAGCTTCCGTACTGGTGGGGCCGCCATTTTGTTCCATGCCCTTATTTACTTTGGTCTTATTTGCATCTTCTTGATTGCCCTTGGTATTCACATGTATTGGGGTTAATTGAAACACCCATTTTCTTTTACACAAATTCTTGTATCAGATGGTTTTACCGTGAATTAAATGTAATTTTTCTTTTTACAGTTTATTGTTGGGATTATTTATTTCACATCGACAAATTAAATATGGTGTGCACACTTTACTAGTTATAATATTATCTCTTTGGCTTAAAAAGTGTGAGCACTTCGTGTTTCCCCGTTGATATGCTGACATTCACAATAAGTCCAGCCTAATTTAATATTTGTTGATATGTTCAGGTTGTTGGACTTATTTTTACTTGATAATCTTTTATTTTATTTTTCGAAATGATGATTTTATTAAAAACTATAAAATTGAGTCAAACTTATATTTGTTAATTGACAAATATAAAAAAATTCAAATTTAAAATAAAATGCTTGTCGTACCTTGTCATTTTCAAATTCTTCATTTATAATTTGAAATAAAATAATTATTTCAAAATACAACCTTGTAGAATTAAAGCCGAAAAATAGGCATTCGATTCAAATTAGAAGTATAGGAATGAAATTGAGTTATCAAACAAGTCTATTTACAAAAATAGTTCTTAATTCAATATAATTAATTAAAGTTATAACTATCTATTAAATTTAATTGAGTTATCTTTATCTTTATCGTAACTTGCCTTTCTTCTTCTACCTTTTGTTTTATTTAATCATCAAATTGCTATTATACGTTGAAAATTCTCGTCCTTTTTTTTATGAAAATGATGGTTGATAGTCATTTTTTGTCAATTTACATATTTGTCTTGAATTAAACTATGAATTGACAATTTGAATAAGAAAAAAAAACATCTCAAACATTTGATGATTGATATTTTTTTTTTTTGAATATTTTGATGATTGATATTTGTATTCTTCTAGAAATAAAATGAACACAATAAACACTCTTTATTAATGAATCAGGTATTATTCAAAAAAAAAAAAAAAAAAAATGAACACAATAAATAAGATACTTTTGCTAAAGATTAAAATAAAATTCATAATTAGTGTAACTTAGTCCATTTTTTAGATTAGTGCTTGAAAAGAATTGTTGATAATTGAATTATTCTACCACTTTTAATCGATTTAATTTGTTATATTTATTATTGTTTACTTGTCAATCAACTCGAGATATCTTCAAATTTTATCCTTCACTTTCTTATATCATTTAAATAATTCTTATTCTCTGTTTTGATAGTATTCATACGATATAAATTTTTATTTGTTCTCCCAACACACATACAAACTCTTAAAAAATAATTAGTACTTTCTCCATTCTGAAATATTCTTACATTTCGGTTTTGTACACTATTTATCATTCAAGCTTATTTTATACATTGCGATTAATGGGCAAGTAAAAATATAGCCAAGTGAGATCTTATTTGAATCGTCTAATCGCATATTTTCATAATATTAAATTTTTTTTGAAGATATAATATTAACTTTTTATTATTTTTATATTTGTATAATTCAACATATAAATAAACAAAATAACACATTGAAATACGTAAAAAAGTAAAATGTAGCAGATATAATGAAACGGAGAAAGTAAAATTTTAAAAAAATAAAAAATCTTATTTGAAGTGAAAAAAAGTTGAACATGACATGAAATTGATGGGGCCATTATTGTATTTGTCAATTAACTTGATGGTTGGCTTTCACTTTCAAAGCCAAGACAAGACAATAGACACCCAATGGCCAATACCAATAGTGGGATACTAGAAAGTAGGATGTTTATAGTAGTTGGAGCAATTTACAAAGAATTGACTTCCCAACCAATGGATGTCAAATCATAATTCAAACACACCTTAGTGTGTCTAGAGTATTACCCCCACTTAATTTACTAGGGTTGAAAAAAACGGTGAAACCTACTCCCTCCGGTCCAGTTTACTTGTCCCATTTGACCCAATACGAATATTAAGGTAGTAGTAGGATCCATTTAAAAGGTGGTAGTTGAGTATTTTAATTGATTAAATTAATTGTAAATGTGGTAGTGGAGTATTGGGAATTGGAAAAGTGGGGGTATTTAGGTAAAAAAAAATATAGCCAAAAAAGGAAATGGAACAAGTAATGAGGAATTGCCAAAAAAGAAAATGGGACAAGTAAACTGGAACGGAGGGAGTAAAACTTAGCATTGATTGAGGGTCAATTTCGAAAACGATCAAATGCAAATTATGCAATACATAAGAATGAGGGTCGGCCCTATGGGTGGGCAAGAGAGGTTGTCGCCCAGGACTAGAGGTGTTCATTCGGGTCATTGAGTTGATTTCGAGTAAGGTGTTTCGGGTCGGTTCAAAATCGGATTTTGTGTTTCACATTGTTTTTTACATAATTGTAGATCCATTTTTTAAAGTCGGATCAAATCGAGTTCGGTTATAAAGTTGGGTGTCTATCGGGTCATTGGGTCTGTTTTGAACCCCTCTACCAGAGCCCATGTCAAAAAACAAAAATATTGGTTGTTGAAGGTCCATATAAATTATAAATTGAAAAAAAATCCCAATGTGCTATTTCGCCCAGGACCCAAAAATACCTAGAGTCGACCCTGATAAAAACTCATGGAGAAAATCTTAATAAACGGAAAAAAAAATCACTTTTTTTAAAATAAACTATTTATTATCGGAAAATTTGTAAATAATAATTTTAATTATTATTTATTAACGCAATTTTTATCCATCATGTATCGTGTATGTGACATGCACTTGGCACTAGGACACATCGCAGCCCTTGTCATACCTAATTGCAAATCGTGTCATGACGGTTCAAACCATGAGAGAGCTATGCTCACATGCCGGACTGGCCTGTGGTCATATCTATTCTTCCTATGGCATTGTTGATGCTAGAAACTGCTCACATGGTTTGTATAAGTTATGTACGAGCTTATTATTCCCCAAACGCTTCGTATATAGTAAACCATAAACTACCCGACAAAGCGACAATTACCCTTTCCTTCTTATCGCCTGGAATATAGAAACAAACTAAAATGCTACGAAAAAATCAATTACGTGATTATAGGAGACATTTTTAAGAGAATCCTTAACCCGTCATTAACAGATAATACTTACTTAACTATCGAGGCAACTGACGAAAAGTCCCAGTCATAAACGAATAGCCAAAACAAATAAGAAGTTTAAACCCCAACAAGCATACTTCCCTTTCTTTGCCACTAGATATGCTAGGAATGCCTAACATGCTGATACAGAAACAACTAGCTACTTGTATTTAGAACACAAGAGAACACCAGCTTATTCAACAAAAACTTCATCAATCAATCAAACTAAATGGAGCAAGTGCGAGTAATATGCAAATCGGAACAATTCAAGTTATCATATACTATAAAACAAATACAACAATATAAAACAAATGATAGCAATAATTAGTATGGAATCGAACAATCAAACTATAAACTGTACATCAGTATACCCATATTTTGTGGTTTGTACTAATAAAAGATTTGAGTAACATGATTTCCTAAAGTTCTTAGAATTCTGAAAACATATTCTCTCTGTTTTCTTTCTCGGTAATCTCGGAGAATAAGATCTATAGATGATAACCCTCATAGTCATAGCCATGGCTATAATTTTTTCTACAGTGGGGATCATTACAAAGAGCAATATTTCCAGTATAGATATGATTGAAGTATTGAACATTTTTAAGATGAACAAACCTTCATTGTTCTTGATATCAAAATAATATCAACTGTAGTAGGCAAAACTCAAGCAAACGAAAAAAATTATCCCCTTTTGCACGAAGCCGCCATATTCACAAATCCTTGCGACAATAATCAAACCAGTATCTTGACGTTCCCAAACCCAATAATTTTACGGCTTACAGCCATTCCCCAAAAGCATGAAATCAGGAGAGCCAATGACTATGAGACCTTGTGTTCTCTGCTGTTGCAATCATACCTCTGGATGCCATAACCATCTTTACAAAAATTTCCATGCTGCAATAACACATGTTAGGGCATCAGTAGTGATACAATTCTTAAAATTTAGGAACAAGTCAAAAAATGCTTCAACTTTAAACCCTTCTCTCTTACTAGATCTCTTGTTTCAGATTAGGCCACAAAGGTCTTAGTAATAAATTTCCATTTATAGCTTATAATATATATCTTGAGACTTCTGCCTCAAGAAAAATTTACAAGGCTCCCATTATTCATGCTTAGAGGTGTTCATTTGAGTCATCGGGTTGATTACGGGTCAGGTGTTTCGGGTCAGTTCAAAATCGGGTTTTGTGTTCACATTGGTTTTTACATAATTGTAGATCCATTTTTAAATCGGGTTCGGTGATAAAGTCGGTTGTCTATCGGGTCATCAGGTCTGTTTTGAACACCTCGGCCCCTTACAATACTTGAGTCATTATCAACAAATTTTCACAGTATAATTTTTTTTACTCATCTAAACAATACCTAAATCATCAAAACAAAATATAGAGTGTCAATTGAGCTTAAGACTACAACTCTACAAGGGACTAATAATTGCCCTTTCCACAAAAGATATACCAAAATCAATCTCAATTCTCATTTTCAAAAATTCCTCCAATCCCTAAGCATACAAGGAATAAAAACTCAGCCAAAAAGACCTCTAATATCATCCATTCATGGAATGAGTAGCCAATGTGGTACTCACAACTATAAGCACTTGAATGATTTCCAGGTTGAAGATCATAAAGGGAGAATCGAGATTTCTTATACTTTCCTTATGTTCTTCATTTAATAAAATTCCAAGATTATCAAAGGCCACCCAAAGATAACACCAACCAGCCACAAAGTAGATTCCCAGTGACTATATCTCCGTTTACACTACTATATATACATATCACATCCATTGACAGAAAAACAGAGGTGCTTCAATTAAAAGAAGTCATTTTCTAAATAGTAAAATTGAATAAAGGATATAAAGATAAACCATGTCTTCACGCAGTCAAAGGTCATTTAGCTCCCAAAATAATTACTCTTATCACAATTAACATGAATACATGATCACATAGTTCCAAAAAAAATGTCACCTCTATACAATAGGAGGAAAAATCAAATCAGGAATTGAGGTATATATATTTATCAGAAGAAAACATACCAGGAAAATCCTTCTGAGGAGAACACGACGAAGAAGAGGTAGCGTAGCAGAGAAAAGTTCTTCCTATAACCGAAATAGTGGTAACAAGGCCGACAATATAGAACACCATAACTAAACCAATAACCCAAGGCAGCAGCATAAACCCTATAAAAAAAGTCACCAATCCACAAAGCATCAAAGTAAGTGAAATCCCTAACATCAACGATGCAAATCCCGCCGCCGTTAACTGGGACGGAAACCTAACGGAGGATGATGACGACGATGAAATCGGAGGTCGTGAGGGAACGACAAAATTGGATAAACTCAACGTCGACGGAGAAGGAGGATCACGCAATATGTTAAGTAGTAAAGAAGAAAAATCTTGTAAAACCCTAGATTGTTGTTGATGATCATGATGATCATGGTGATTTAGGGTTGTTAACATATTTTGAATGATTTGAAGTTTGGGTTTAGTTATAAATTGAATTGACCAGGGGAAATTATACGAAAACCCTAAATAAATTGAAGGAAAATAATTGGGGCAGAAATGAAGAGAGAGAAAGTAGATTGGGAAATGGAGGAAGCTTATCCGGTGACGAATCGGAGGAAAACGAAAGAAGAAGAAAAAGGAAAGAATGTGGGGGCAAAAAGGGAAAAGGCAAATTGAAAATTGATACTTGAAAATAATTAAAAATTATTTAATTTACACAAAATTTTGAATTACGCGGATTTCTCTATTGGATTGGTTCATATATATTTAGTCTATTAAAATGATCAATTGTAAATTTAAATGTGACTAATCTGAGTTAATTATGTAAGTTCGTCTCATGGTAAGATGATCTTATATAAAATGAGTTGATTTAATTTAATTCTTTATTATGGATCCTGATTCCTAATCTTGATCCTCGCATCATCATCATATCTACTATGAGATTTGTTTTTATTCAAATAGTTGTTAGCTGGAATTGTTGGCTATAGTAGCTGATTAATTTGACCAATTGAAAGTATTGACTAAAAAAATATTTGATAAAATAAATGTTGGTTGTCAGATGTATGAAATTATAATATACTTCCTCAAATTGAGTCAATATTCGATTATTATATCATCTTTGTATCTTAGTATGTAGTATTAGAATAAAATGCAATATAAAATAAGAACAATAATTATGGTAAGATTATCTTCAAAAAATAATTTGGTACGATTAAGGAAATATTATACTTCTAAATCACGTGTTTGTTATTAATTACAAACAACCTTTTTATTAGTGTTGTTATTAATAATAAAGTTGTATACATCTGGTCTTTTAAATCACATCCTATGTTAGAGCCATTTAATGACATTAGGATAATGTAATGTATGACAGGCGAAGAAAAAGAGACAATAGAAACAAAACTCTAATTTTTCATAAAGTAACTATATGCTTCAACTAAGACAAATCTAATACTTAATATACTAATTGATATAGTTGGATTGCAACTTACAAGTTACAACTTGATCATATTTCCTTCTTTTCATATCTTATTGTTAAATAGAATTTACGATTTTTAATGTCAAACTTTGGCTATTCTCATCCATATGATAAATTATTAATTTGAGATTTTGATAGATTTGTCTCAATATATTATCTAAATATCAATATTTTAAAATTTAAAATTCACAATTAAAATTATTATATTTTTTAAATTTACAATTGAAATCTGCATAAAAAATCAAATGTGAAAAACAAATAAAAATAAAAAAAGTACAACTTTAGACCAAGTTTATCAAGAAATTGGAGCAAACGTGGAGGTGATGGGGAAGAATTTTGTGCACTACTTCTTGTGTGTCATTTAATTTTTTTTTATTTTGACCTGTTACACTTAATTTGTATGATTTACTATTTTTGGACTATGGTCTACTTCCTTCTGTTTGATTTCATTCTTACATTTTAACTCTCCTTTTAATTTCAACCACACAATCTATTCTCTCTCTTCATTTATCACCATTATATATATTTTTCTTAAAAAATTCTAATTTTCTCTTTACTTCAAACTATATGGGACGAGAAAGTATTTATAAGGATGGTAGGTAAGTCAAGAGATTCACATTTTACTCGATGGAATTAGTAGGGCCTATTTAGATGTGGACTCCAAACATTGATGTGATCTTGTGATTGGCATGATCTTTATTTTATTTGTAAATTTTAAGACTTTTTTTTTTGGAAAAATAACGTCTCAATGAATAAGTATTCCAAACTCTAATAATATTGTCTATATATGTTAGACTAACGAAAGAAAAAGAATCAATCATATAGAATCATTGAAATTGGTTGCGTTCTAGCATCAAATCATCATATCATATTATAAGTAGTTGGATGTTCACATAACATTGCATTTATTATTACACTAGAATATAACTTGTTTTTAGTGGGATATATTTAGCGATATTTAATTTAAATATCGCTATTTTAAATTTCTAATTGTATATATAGAGGATTTAATGACACATATTAGACTCTTTAACAACATAATAAAAAAATACACAATAGCTTTTTGGGGACATAGGATCTAGTGACATTTCTCATAAATGTCACTACACACTATAATAATAATAATAATTATATATGCCATTAAAGAGCAAATAAAGTTGGGCTAAATCAATTTATAGTGGAATTTAAGATAAAAACCAATAAATATAACATTAAAAATATACTTCCTCCGTTCCATAATACTTGCTACATTTCATTTTTTTACGCAATCCAATGCACAATTTTGATCATTAATATCTTAAACTAAACTTATCTAAAAATTATAAAAATTTAATATTATAAAAGTATGCGATTAGACGATTCAAACAAGATCCCACTTGACTATATTTTTACTTACACATTAGTCACAATATGTAAAATAAGCTTGAACGATGAATAGTGCACAAAAACGAAATGTAGCGAGTATTTTGGAACGGAGGAAGTAATTTAGTGGCATTTTTCTAAATGTTACTAAATTCAATGTCGCAAAAAGCTATTGTTGTAGTGTTATCATCCTTTTTACAATAAAATATTACTAATAACTTAAATAATTTTTGACAAAGATAATAAGAAAAATAAATACTTGACATGGTTTGATTTATTAATTATAGTCGAACAAAAGAATTTACCTATAAAAGTCCAATAAAATGTAAGAAATAAAATGCAAAAAATGAAAAGAGTCCACTTGCACTGTATTAGTTGGATCAATCTTCATCTAAAAAGCTTAATTCACCTATTCATTTTTATATTTTATTCAGTGGCGGACCCAGGAATTTCAAACTGGGGGTACAAAACACGAACGTCATATCATTCATGTAATCGGATAAATTTAAAAAAAATTACAACACATAATAGAATCAATAGTTAAAGTCTTACAATCCAAAATAACAATAAAAGTCTTACGATAAAGTTTTACACTAAAGTACTTCAACAATTGAAGGAAACAAGTTGATGATATTTATTAGACACTTGTAATGAGATCCCCAACGTGTATCTCCCGGCCTACTCAAACCACGTTCTTGATTTATATATGTTTTAAAAATCTTAATCAAAATTCTCTTTCCACATGGATTTATATATGTTTTAAAAAATATAATATAATAAAAAGTGTATATTAAGACGAATCTAATATAATGAAATCCCACATGGATTTATATATGTTTTAAAAATCTTAATCAAAATCCTCTTTCCAAAATATAATATTATAAACGGAAAGAACATTAGGAACAGAGGGAGTATGACTTAAAAAATAAACATACACATTTATGCAAAAAAGCTCACACTTCCTCCGTTTTCTAATGTTCTTGTAAATTGGAATATTTTACCGCAAGGAGAAGTAAATTTGATTAATGTTTTTGACTTAAAATTGGAATATAACTCATGTGTGATCTCGTTAGATTCAAATTAATGTATACTTCTTATTAAGTATTTTTTATAATTTTTTATTATGTGTTTTTATAGATATTAAATTTTGAAATTTACTTTTAAAGCTGTGCAAAAAATAAACGAGAAGATTAAAAAGAGCTAGTATTAATCATACGCCTCTCTCTAACATGTCTTGGTTAAGGTGAATAATTAAATTGGTGCACTTAACAAGGAAAAACATGATATCATTATGTTTACGGGAAGTGAAAAAGACTTTTGTCTTTCCAAGTACTCTACTAGCTTTATATTTCCAAGTACTTTTAAAGCTGTGATTCTTGTGCACCACCATTCTCTTCATCTTTCCATCCCTTCCATTCATCCATCTCCCAAAATTTCTCAATCTCATCTCACCCAATACCTTCCATTACCACCCATCAAACCTAAACACAAAACCCACCTTCTAAACCTCTCTAAAAACTCCCCCTTTATCCTCAAAGCTGCAGAAAATGGCGCTCAAACCGACTAAGATTCAGAAAACCCAACAATCACAGATCAAAAACAGACCACTGAAGATGAAATTTCTGAACTGGGTGCAGAGATTAAGAAGGCAATGAAAGAAAGGGAAAAGGATGAAGATTCCTAATTTTTTTTTATTTTTTTTTTTATTTTTTTCTGAATTTTTTTTTTCAAACTGGGGGTACAACTGTACCCCCTTGTCTCTTACTGGGTCCGCCCCTGATTTTATTGTTGTCACTTATTTATTTTATTTATACGTATTTTATTTATCTTTTTCGTTGCGGAAATTCCTCCTAATCTTTATCAAATTGAAGGACTTTTTTAATCGCACTCTCCTCTATAAGTATGAATTGCCGCTATAAATATGACATTAAAACATTAAAATATAGAATTCAATAATCAAAACAAATTTATTTATTAGAATTAGTAATGAATTCCTCAATCCCCACTTAGAAGAAACTTGTGGATGGATTCAAAAAAAAGCAAAAAAAAGTTGTTCTTGGAAGTTGCAAGGAATTTCAATAAGCGGTCGTCAAATAATTTCATTGCGTACGCCAAATTATTTTATTTGCACTAAATTCAAAACAATTTTCTACTTAATCCGTCTTAAATAAGAACTTATCAAATTTCATTGAAAGAAAGGGGTGTGAAGAGATTTTGTTGGTTATTTTTTAGTTAAATGATTACTATTCATGACTAATGTGGGTATAAGTTGCAGGCTTCGGATAGTTGGAGGATCCTTTCTTTTTGAAGACCCTTTAGAGCCGAGGGACTCTCTAACCGCACCCTCTTATGTGGGTATAAGTTGTCGTCTATCTTCTTTCCTCAAACCCTGACCATAGTTTGTTTATGAGCGGAAAGGTTTGATGATGATGATGGGTGTGAAGAGATTTTCTTTTTCAATTTTATGAATAAACAACTCTCTCTAAAAAACAAACACAAATTCTTACTCGAGACCAATTCTAAATATATATTATTACAACTCTAATATAGATTTGGGCTGGACTTTTAAGATTCGTTTTTATAAAAGACGGTCTCTCAAAATAACACCTAAAAAGAATCTTAAATAATAATTATTTTTCTCTTCTTCTCATTTTTCTTCCCCTTTACAAGTCTATATATATTAAAAAAAAAACCTTAAATAATAATTATTTTTCTCTTCATCTCATTTTTCTTCCCCTTTACAAGTCTATATACTCAAAAAATAACGGTTATAATTTGTGTATATATAAAGTGTTAAAATATACATTCAAGAAAACCAAGGGCGGTTCTGGGCCCGTGCGAGGTGCCCAACCGCACGGGGCCCCCGAATCTAAAGGGCCTCATATTAAAAAATTATTGTAAAATAGCATACTAAAGGGGTAGAGTAGTTGGTAAGAGTTTTACTTAATGTATCAATGGTCATATGTTCAAAACCTATTAATTACATTTTTCTCTTCTTTTTTATCTCTTTCCAAAACAACTCTTAACCTTTCAAATATTTTTTCTTACCTTATTTAATGTTTACACCTTCATCAAATATCAATTATCACTAACTTAATTTATAAAAATAATCAACAATTTATTTTAAAATTTTCCTTTCAAAGTTTTACTCTTTTTATTATTGGTCATCAATTTATTACCATTTTTTTCTCTTTCATTTTAACAATAGATAAGAAAGTTTTATGTTTAACAACTTAATTAAAGTTTAAGAAATATAAATTATATTGAATTTTAATTTTGTTAATTTTTTTAATTATAAAGGGCCCCAATTTTAGAAATCTGTAAATTATAAACAGGGCCTCGGAATTGTTTGCTCCGCCCCTGAAGAAAACGTATAAAACATTAAATTAAAATGCTTACATTTTTATAGAAGTAAATGCGTTGGAGACGGTGGGTTATTATCACAATTACAAATAAAAATAAAAGTTTTAGTACGATCAATTATCCTTTTTCATTCAAAAAAAGATGACATTTGTTGGCCTGTAAAATTGGCACCATGATGTGTATAGACAGCTACATTTGCAATTTCAAGCGGTGGATTTGAATATCTATATAGTTGCTCATCTTTCAATTTATCTATCAACTATTATGGGAAATCCCACGTGGTAGCATTGAATTTTCGTGAAATGCCATTGGTAATTAGCAACTACATAACAAGTTTTACCAAAGATAAGTCAAGATTAACAAAATTACAATCGTTGTGTATGAGATTTGACAATTCTGAATACCTTCTTTCACATCGCTGTTTGACACAACCTTCTACAAAGAGGTCTTTGGATTTGTTGTAGTCTTGAGATAGAATTGAATTTGATGTAATTGATGATAATTGCAATTTTAGCGTCTGTTACATTATCGCGTTAACCTCTACTAGCATATCAATTACAAACCAAATTTCATAACTCCAAACTCTCACGAACAGAGTAATCAAAACCCAATATATGGGTGAAATCAACTCAATGAATAGGCAAAATAACTCTCATGTTAGAAGATGATAAAAATTTATTCTAATCATATTCAAAAAGCTTAAAACGGATAAATTTAGAGACTTTCCATCAACCAAAAGGTTAATAATAACCCGAAACCAACTATAGAGATTAGAATTTTTTTTCAGCAAAAACAAGAGAGAGAAGATGAGGGAGGTGGTTACTTATAAAAAAAGAGAATATAGATGCAAATAAATTTTATGTTGCAATTTTAAATAGTTGTAGTACATAATATAATTCCTATAATGACGGAAGCCAAAGCGGCGACACTTGTAGTTCAATGTACCCGGTACTAAAACAATGATTCTTGAAGAGCCAAGAGCCAATTCACGTGGGCTAAGTCTCTAAGTGGACCCACAATATATTTTAGCGGTAGCTTTTTTTATTTTTTTTAATTTTTTTTTACATTTCCATAGCAAAATATACGGTTCTCCATGAGTATATATATACATACATCTACAACTAATTTGTGTTTTTATTTTTAGGGTTTAAGGTAACACCCTAATAATAACCTAATGTACCAATATTCACAATTAAATGGAGGTTTCGATTTATTTCGGTTACAGAGCAAGTATTATCGAATCAAAAAAGGTATTGAATTTGATTATCAAATAACTCCACCTCTTTTCTCGTCTTATAAGATTATAATAATGATATTTATTAATAATAATACAAAAAATGTATTAACAATTGAATGCTTGAATAGAAAATGCAATTTCAATCTGGGTAAATGGTTATTTCTATCTTTCTCCCAATTTTATTGGAATTTTTTCGGTTTTTACTTATAATTTATTATCAATTGTAGTATAAGTAAGTGTCTTGGATATATAGTTTATACTATATATGATCTTGATTTTTTTTGAATCTCTTAGATATGTGTATTTTTCAGCCTTGCATGTAACTGAAAGAAGACGATGTACCGTTTTTTATTTTATTTATTATTTATATTTATATTTATAGAAGATAGTAGATATTCACATTGGTGAAGGAATTTGTATGATGATATTTATATAATATAAATTTGATTATTGCTCATTGTTCTATGCCTATTTGATTTTTATTATTGTTTTTTCACGAATAGATCAATTCTATTGGATTGATCCAATGTATATTTACTGTGTTAAAGTCATTATCTACAAATTAAAATAATTATCCATAAGATTAATAAGAGTTCTCTGAACAAAAGTGATTATAAATAAAATATATTTACTGTGTTATAGTCTATAGACTTGTCTCATGTAAAACGATCTCATACAACTATATAAGACTTAACTGGTTAAATTTTGGAAACTCTAAACCGCTAGTAATGTATAAAAATCTATGTTACAATACTTGTAAATTTTACTAACTAATTTAATTTGTCCGTCTTTTTTTAGATGTGGGGACAGAGTAGAATTAAGTAACAAGTGTATTTGCAAGGAACTTGAAACTAGTAAGTACTCAAATTGCCTCTTTATTACAAGCTTATTTTTGATGGTAAATTCTTCATTTTCTCTGGGCCAAGTTTTACTTCACTTTGTTCAAGCCTTAATTATTAAGAGTTGTACGACAATCTAAAATAACCCAAAATAACACGTTTACCTGGAATACTTTCTCTGATTTTTAAATAGTTGTTTTATTTTTATTTATCATAGTATCGAATACGCAATTTTAATCTTTGATATCTGATGAAGAATCTAAAAAAGTTAATAATATGAAAATGTGCATTAAGACGAATCAAACAAGTTGACTATGTTAAATGGGTATTAAAAATAGTAGTTAATGACTATAGCAACTATTAAAATCCTTGCAATAAAGTTGCATGTTTGTTCGAGTTGAGGGCATGTACTTATTATTAACTTCTACCTTATGACTCAAAATCATTGGAGGGCAATAAGAAGAATTTAAAAATGATCGATATGAATAGAGAAGAAAAAATACGTGGACGGTCACTTTGGACTAATAATTGGTTGCCGATCTCAATTAAGACTTTGACATTGTTGTCTCTCTTGTATAAGAGAATGATATCGAGTTTGTATTCTCGTATTTTAGGCCAGTAAAACCTGAATAATTCCAGCCGAGGAGGAGATACCCAAGATTATGAGATTACTGGATCAGTCCAGTCTCTTGCTCATTGGTTTTTGCATAAAAACCATTTGATCAACCGGGTAATACAATAGATTTCTGTTTTATTACATTGACTATGGCTTATTACACTGGTGTAGTAAAATAGTTGTACATAGTGGATAGAATAGTGCAATTACATAGAGGACAATCATGGAGTGAAAATTTTGGATGGAAGAATCGAGTCGAATTATGTGCGAATTCTCACTTGATGTCAAATACAATGATATATTCCGGTTCCTAATAGACCGCCTAATTAGCAACCTTGGTGCGAAAAGAGGATGCTCAATGCTTAGCTGCTGCTCCGAACACAAGTTACCATAGCAAAGGAAGTGTCGTCTTCAGCTGCGAGGATGGCAAAGGTGCATTCAAATCAATTTTGCCGTCACATTCTAATTCTTTTCCATTCTTCGATGTGGCAATCGAAGTTGCAACCTGCAATCCACAAATGAAAATGATGGCGTGCTTTATTTTTATACGTTTAGGCTACTGTTTTTTTTCAACAGATCATGTCTACGATCTACCTTATTCTTTAGCTGCTCGTTTTCTGCTTTCAGAGTCTTTTCCTGTCAAAAGAGAGATTGTTGTTAAGGTAGAAACGGACGTAGCGAAAATGAGAACTGAAGCAGGATAAACATGAGCTTGCTTTCATGTCCATAACTATTATTTTTAAGATCAGAAATGGCTGGTAGTTGGTTTGCTATTTGGTGTAGAAAAATAGTGAACCTATGTCTCTTGGGTTTGAATTTGTTAGCTTCATCTCATCATACCCAAATATATCCAGTTTAGGGAGTATTAGATGACGGCAGACCATACCCTTATCAAAAGAGATGATTAATGGAGAGTTTTAGAAACCATAGACTATGAACGAGGACACTATAGAACTGCACTAATGCCCTTGCCGAAAAATGTATCGAGGGAAGGGATAAGAACTACAACCAACAATAAACTAAATCCGTTGGAATCACAAGAGGATCCAAGTGCTTTCACGATGTTGCAAGTATACACAAATTATTGTTGGAAACAGTTTCTTTGAGAGACCATCTCTAATTTTGGTCGGCCCATAAAGGAAAATGTAAAGTAAGAGTATACATTAAGCTTCTCTAATTTTGGTCGGCCCAAAAAGGAAAATGTAAAGTAAGAGTATACATTAAGCTTTGTCGGGTTAGGCATGAGAGTCGCCTCTTAGAGAGGCTTAATACTACTTTGTTGAAGTGCTACGGTCTACGAGCAGCGAGTTACTTACAAATCCCAACAGAAGAACATGGACAGACAGCATTAAAGTATAAAACTGCTCTAATCAGAAGAGACTTAGTTAAAAGGACAGAGCCGTCGTACCTGTTCACGGAGTGTAACCAGAGATTCTAGCATCAGCTGAGTCTGATAAGAACAATAGAAAATCAACAGTCAGTGCACAATGTTGTATGATAACCAATTTCAGAATGGACTAACCAATTTCAGATTGGACATGTTTTATTTGGAGTGAAGGTATGAGCAAGTTAGAGCAGCTAACCAGTTTTAAGACAGACTTGTTGTATTCGGAGTATTGGGACAAACAAGCTAAAGGACGGCAGCTAGTAAATTGGAGGGATGAAAGTGCATCTAATCGAAAGGATTATGTGATTGGCCATACATTTTTTTTGCAAACAAGGATACAGCAGGCGCATCTGTCGCTGGATTTAAAAGAAAACATCAAAGTTTCCGTACGAAGAGGGGGAGGAGAAGATATAGTTCTATCAATTTATCAAAATTCTGATGACAAAAATGGTCCTCAAGATTGTTGCAAACATATTTCTCCAAACGAACATAACCGAAAAATCAAGAGAAGGAAGAGGTATATGGGTACTATAGGGTATATATATGTATAGTCCATCAACAGTAAACTTAAGTAGGGGATCCTTTCGACAATATTGTAGAACACATCGAGGAAAAACGAGATTTATACCCTGCTTTTACATGTGGAACACTTTGGTTTTCTTGGGGTCGGGATGGTGCCCGTAACAATACTCGACAGGGTCGACACATTCGCTTAGTTAAGATGTTTGATAAACTTGTTACAAGATTGTGGCATAGTTTGGTCTTGGGAATCATTATCGCCTTGCATTTCTACTAGCGAACCTTTTCATCTTCTAATGTATTTGCAGAGTCGTAGACTGGATAATCGAATATATTTTTAGGTACATGATCTCTGCGTATTTCACTTTTTTATAGTATGATAAAAAAAGTTCTAGAAACAAGCTTAATATCGATGGATTTCTGATGGATTGTATGACAAGCAACCTCAACATCTATAAAAAGTTACGAGACATGTATTGGCAAGAACAAATGCCACATTTGATAACCTAATTTGATAAACAAAATAAGAATCATTAAGATTTCATACCACATCATCAATTTTCTTTAGTTTTCTTTGTATTGCAGAGACTGTTATCCGTCTTAGCTAAGCGGATTCTTACTTTGTTCATCAAAGTGATAGTCTCTGCAATACAGAGAAAAGTGATGATGTGGTATGAGATCTTACTAATTCTTACTTTGTCATCAAATTAGGTTATCAAATGTGGCATATACGTAACTTTTTATAAATGTAACATGACTGTCGAGGATGCTTGCCATATAGTTCAATCAAAAATCCATAGAAAATAGGCTTGTTTCTAGAACTTTGATATCATAATGTAGGAATAGTGAATTGTACAACAGTTATTTACCTTTAAACATGTTCGATTATGCAATCCACGTCTTTACAAATATCATCACAAGATAAAAAGGTTCGACGAAACAGATGCAAGACGATAATGAACCTTAAAACATGTTTGATTATGCAATCTACGACTCTACAAATACCACCAGAAGATGAAAGAGGTTCGACCAAAAGAGATGCAAGACGATAATGATTTTTAAGACCATCAATCTGTGTCACAATCTTGTAACAAGCATATCAACCATCTTCGCTAAGCCGATGTGTCGACCATGTTGAGTATTATTGCGCGCAACAACCCATCCCTAAAAAAGCCCGAGTGTTCCACATATAAAAGTAGGGACATATCTCGTTTTCTCTCGATTTGTTCTACAGTATTGTTAAAGGATCCCCATGATAGACTATACACATACCCAATATATCCATGTTCCACTTCCTTTGCGTGATTTCTCGATGATGTTCTATTTGGAGAAATTTGTTTGTTACACTCTTGAGGATCATCTTCGTTATCAAAATTTTTTCTTTATGCGAGAACTTCGATATTTTCGTTTTGATTCAGCAACAAATGAGCCTGCTGTATCCTTGTTTGCAGCATGCTTTTTGCCTGGTGCATCGAATTGTTTTATAAGAACCTAAGGCACAAAATTAAGAAAATCCAAAAGTTACGTGATTGCCCACTCATTTTCTCCAAAAGCACACCAATAGGAGGCCCCTTGCGCCTTAGTGCGTGCTTCAAGCATTTTATAATCAGGGTGATAAATATATCTAAAACTTGTAACAAGGTAGAAGTAGAAACGAAAGAAATAGAGATTCTTTCGTCAACAGTCGCATATATTATAGGTAGTACTAGTACTTTTTCCAAAATGAGGTTATTTAGCAACTGTAACTTATATTTAAAGACGACTTTGGCATTGCAACACATTTTGAGGAAATGACATTAATGAAAAGAAATGATTTTGTTTTGCAAAACAAGGGAACATGAACACCAATAGTCTGTCGCGCCATATCAACCATATTCAGCTCACTAAATCAAAACTTAATATCTTGGGCAAAAGAGGTTATATAAGGAAGAGGAGGAGGACCTTTCGGTTACGAGTATGTACAAGGGCATCAGTTAGTTGTTTCTCCATCTTCACGAAATCATCTATACTAAGGTTGTCAACATTAGGGCTTTCGAGACATCTGCATAGAATGTTTAGATAATTAATAATCATGGAGAATACAGAGTAGTCATTTTCAAAGGAGAAAAAAAGATCCGAGTACTTGCCTTCCAACAGTTTTCACAAGCTCACCAAATGTTTGGATTTCTGTACAGTTCAAACTGGAGCTCTCCTGTTAGAGAAAAGTTAAAAAGAGAAGTAATTAATATTTGTAGTAGGCAGAGCCCTATTTCTCCATTCCTGTTGGGTTGTCCAGATTGAAACATGTATATTATCATAAACTAAATCACCATCATCATAGTTATAATAAATACTCGACAAAGTATAAACACAAAAGGTGAAATATTTTGCATGTAACATATCTTTTAAATTGTGTATACCTTCAAAACATCAAATCTTACATCTGATATGTTTAAGGATAGAATAGTAAGCAGCCCCAGACATAAAAAATCAGAAATGTTAGAAAATGGGTGATTATTCCATCTAGTATCATATGATTCGCAAATTGAAAAAGGTGAATTATGATTTGTATTGGACTATTTTTTAGCAATATTGGGTGAATGTTATTTCAGAAGCAAATTAGGTGGTGAATTATATTACACTTAATTCCATTAGATGGGGCGCTTGCCTCACCCTGGTTGGAAAATGTCTCAATTTTATGGACATTTGAAAATAAGGATTAAGGTGTTGGCACTCAACAGGGTGTGCACAAACATAACAACCAAGTACTCACGAGTCACGACTGTACTAAAAAACAGATGTAACAACAACTTCTGCAAATATTTATCTTCCAGAAACTGTAGAAACGAAAAGGATATTTGGCGACTCATTGTTGTGTTATGTTGCTCTACAAGTATAAGGTATTGTTTCGAACATTGGCTGGACAAAGCTTTAAAGTTCGGAATTTCCACAAACTTAAGCCTTGGTGTAGAGCAAACATGTTTGTAAAATAAGATGCTTATATTACCTTCCTTCCTTCAGCATTTATTAAAGCCTTGCCCTCTGCTGCAATGGAATCTTGATAGCGTTTAAGAACCTGAGACAAACTAGAGGAAAAATAAAGTCTTAAACCAATGGCAAGGAAATACAGGTGCAATGCAAAAGATAACACCAAAAATTCAAACCTAATAGTTCAACTTAGAGATAAATGATATATATACATTCAGTTGTAGGTATAAATAGAGTAACTCTAGAAAGGGTACGCAATGATATATATACAAACTTAGAGATAAATGATGTGGGAAAATCTGTATACCTTGCAGTGGTCTCATATTCATTTTATTTGACCTTTTCAGGTCCCATGTTTCCGCTTAACACGCTTATATTAGTCATGAGTGGGATAAAACACCACTTCTAGTCAGCTTGTTATATCCTTTATCAATTAGAGAGCTCCTAAAAGATTTGGGTAGAACGTGAGAAAAGCCTATTTCACTCGTACAACTAATGTGTTAATCCTTGAACTGCAATGGCCTTATTGGGAGCTAATTCATATGAGCTAGTATGTAAAATATAAGTCTATAAATACAAAAAAGGTATGCAAGCTTGCGAAAATTAAGGAGGTGTCAAATTTCTCAATCACAAAATGAAAGTATGGACAAGAGTAATAGAAATGGGAATCAAAACAAGAGACAGAGATTAGAGACAACCAATTCAATTTCATGCTATGGAGATCAACTACCGAAGCCATTCAGGTTCTGTGGAGGTTGATAGAAAATATAGAGCAAGAAGTATTTAAATATGGCGTTTATCGATTTGGAGAAGGCCTATGTTCGATTTGGAGAAGGCCTATGATACAATTGAGATAGCCTCACAACAAAAGTTATTTTGAAGACTCATTGAGTTATCACGAGAGATGTGTTAGGGACCATGACTAGCATTAAGAAACCTATTAAGACCTTAACTGGTAAAAGTGGGCTTAACTGTTGAGGACACGAACGCGAAATTAAAGGAGTAGAGGGCGATGTAAGAAGGTAAAAGGCTGCTTTAAGCTAAGAAAATAGAATTGAGAAATTCCACGTGGTAACACTGAGGTTTTGGGTTTTCCACGTGGTAATCAAAACTTTTAAAAAATCCACATGGTAATCCTGAGGTTTGCCAAATTATTCTATCATGACCTTTTTGCACGTAAAATGTTAGCAAAACGTTAGGTAACATTAATTTCGAAGCTTTAAAGCTCTTGTATGCCTATCTATGTTTTCAACCTTTTCCCTCAATATATAAATTCAAACTGATGGTAAGTTGAGGTTTATGTTTTGGGGAAAATGGTTGAAACTGATGGCATTTGAAATGGTGAGTCGCATAAATAGGCACACAACATCCATAAAGCTTCAAAATTAACATTTACTAACGTTTTTATGTGCAAAAAGGTCGCGATGGAAAAATTACGTAAACCTCGGGGTTACCGCATGGATTTTTAAAAAGTTAAGATGTTGCCTTGTACGATCACGTTTAATGGGAAGCTTCATGGATATGTTTACCTTTATCGAATACAAGTGAACTGGAAAAATTAGAGCGACCACTAAGGTGCTATGTGATAAGAAGTTCTCCATCAAAAAAATGATAAATTCTCTGATAAACTAGGATGTATTAGAATAGAATGCTGACTTGTAAAGAGGTCTTACGAACAAAAATTGAAATTAGTAGAGATGCAAATGCTGAAATGAATATGTAGACACATAAGAATGGATATAAAGATGCACTAGAACCAATAAAAGTTAGGGACCTAGAGCGGAGCGATAGGTAGAGGGTCGCCACTCATCGTGGAGTTACGTGAAACCAGGTAAAACTGGCTTGGACATTTGAAGAGGAAGACTGCAAACGTAGGAAATGCACTAAGTTCTTATAGTGAAAGGCTTTCGAAGTCGAGGTAGACTCAAGAGAGTGAAAAATCGACTTGTCGGAGTTGTGCTCCTCTAACGACCTAATCAGAGAAAGGAGTAGTTGAATAAGTTTTATTTTTGTTTAGACTATTGATAGTTACAAACACTCAACTCATTTCGACTTTAGTTATTATTTCAGCTATTTATTTACCTTTTTGTATTCTAATGTGATTTTTAGTGGTAGGTGCTCCCTAAATGAGCTATGTTGCCACTTATCTTTTTGTATCAGTATGGTTCGTCCGTTACATTCCTTCTTTAGTGGATTAGGACGTAAGAGGGTTATTGGGTTTACGACTATAACTATGACTTATTAAATATATATTACAAATCTGGTTCAATTTATTTTCATTATATGTAGTCTGTACTATCCACAAAAATTTTGGCTCTTCTTTTTCATCTCCCAATACTCGAAGATTTCCACAAGCACAAATTTCACTGCTTATAGGTTTAAAAATGCTTTTTTATCTCCGCGTTGTTGATTCTTATACTGACTGATGATCATAGAGAAATAAAATTCTAATTTATTCCAATTAAGCTTCCATCTTATTAATCTTTGATTGAAATTTATGTTTGTTTTTACCAATTTTTCCCATATGAGAAGGGATTTAGGATTCTTTTCTTAACTAGAAAGACATTTTATAATTTAATGGTTTTTCCACACACAAACCTTAAAATTTTGGTCTATTTGAAAACAAATAAATTAATGGATATAATTATAATTGATCATCTCATCCGTTAACAAATTAAAGTGAATTCAACCACTTCTATCACTATCTAAGTATCCTAAATTATGAAAAAAACTAAATTTACATATTTGAGTAAAGGCATGTTACTTTGTGTAGTTTTTCATTAGGTTAAATAATTATAAGGTTTCTCTTCATCTTATTAAAGAGAGTTGTTTCAAGATTCATAGTTATAATATGATATGAAGTTTAAATATCTATCAAAGTTTGAAGTTATTTTAAAGTTTACTTTACAACTATAAGGTTTCTCTTCATCTAATTAAAGAGAGGTGTTTCAAGATGTATTATTAATAAATCTATGGCATAATAAATCTATGTAGTTTAAATATCTATCAAAGTTTAAAAAGGTTTCTCTTCATCTAATTAAAGAGAGGTGTTTCAAGATTTATTATTAATAAATCTATGGCATAATAAATCTATGTAAGGCATCTATTAAAAGTGAGGTAATTGTTTTTAGGATGTCTTAAAATGTGTGTTCTTACAAAATAGTTTTCAAGACCTCACTATGAAGTCAAAAACATAGTACATAAATTTCAAGATTTCTAATTATCTTGAAATGGAAAAGTTATCTATAATTCCCAATTTAGGGGCAATGTAGTTGTTTTAAACACCTCTATGAATCTTGCATAAGTTCTGGTATACCACTTGTAGTTCTTTCTCCTCCTTGTCCTTCCAAACGGAAAATAAATAAAAATATTATATTAATTATAGATAAAAAAGGAAAAAAGTATAATATGAACTGTGATTTTATCTCCTAAAATAATTTTATTTGTTTAAAAACATGAAGGAAAAAAAATACTAAAATGAAAAATATCGAGTTAAATTAAGTAAAAACTATAATACAAATATCAGAAAAAAAAATTAACATTCATATCAGAAAAAATTTTAAAAAAAATTTACATTCATATCAGAAAAAATTAAAAAAAAATTAACATTCATATCAGAAAAAATAAGAAAAAATTAACATTCTAAGGTTAACTTTATCGTATTAATACAAACAATTAAATTGTGTGGGTCAAAGGTAATAACACTCATTTAACAGGTTAAAATTATGCACAAAGTCAACTACATTATGTAATCACAAATTCTTGTGAGAGAGGTCTTTTTGAAAGATCATCTCTAATTGAACTGACCCATAAAGGAAAATATAGAGTAAATGTAGATACTAAGCTTTAACGGGCTGGCCTGAAAGATGTCTTTTAGAAAGACGGTCTCTCAGGAGACTAGCTGTTATGAACTGGCATGAACCTATAGCTTGAATGGGTGTTGTAGAAGCCTTACAGTACAACTAAGACCAAAATCAAGTATATTGTATGCTTTCTTAGAGTTAATAAGCATGTTATGTTAGTTTTTATGCCAACTATTGACCATTTGTGTGAACCAGAGTGTTAAAAATAATCTCTTGGAAATTTTTTTCTAAAGCTAAAAGGCCTTAAATTAGTTTGTATGACCAGCCTTCATGGACCTTCACTGGAGGTTTAATAAGATCGAAGTGTTATAAGATGGTCCAAATTGCATTGTACGGAGGACTTACATTGATATGTGGGATCAGTTTACACTGTTCAATTGGCTGATTACTTCTTTATAACATATTCTGTTTTTATTTGACAAATAAGCCAGTAGTCGTTGACGTTTTCCTAGAATTTTTCGTAAACCTCCTCTTTGCGATGAATAATCTTTTTTTGCAATTCCAAATGTGAGGTAAGTCTTCGTGTCTTATTGGTAAAACACAATATTGAAATTCAACAGACCCCCTATTTTCTTCTTTTTTTCATTCGAAATAACAGATATGAATGAATTTTGTTTCATAAATTCTTACTCTTCCTTACCTTTTTTATTTTTACAAAATATGGAATTTTACGGATCAGTAATAATAATGCCATCTGTTTTACTCTGTTATATACAATATCTTAACCTTATTTTATTGATACATTTTATCAAAGAAACTTAATAAAAAACTTCTCTTGATTCATTTCAAGATGGCCACGTGAGCAAGAAGGCAACAGGTAGCTCACTGTTGAAGGGCTCGACCTAGTCGAGCAAGGGTGAAGAGGTCGAGTGAAGGGTCAAGCATTATTTCAGTAGAGAGACAGAATCTTCAGGGAGCTCGCTCGTCCTGGTCAAGCATACATGCTCGGGTCGAGCGGTTTGGCTGCGACTCGTTAGTTCGCAATCTGTTTTATTTGCGAAATGTTTGGGCTTTAAGCCATTTTGTGCTAGGGATTTTATTGTGTCTTAGGCTATATATATGAGGCTTAGAACATAATTAGAAGTAAGTGGAGAGGCAAACACAAGTGAAAAGCTAGGGCATAGACCATAAGAGTCTTCCTCATTGTGTTATTGCCATTTGAGGAATTTCACCATTAAAGGTGAAACCTCTATGGGTTAAGAGTGTATTCTTAATTATTGTGAGTTGAATCATTTGTGTAATTATTGATTATATCAATGATAAGATACTTTATTTGAGGGCGAGATATCACTAGATACCTCATAAACACTTGTGTGTTGTGTGTTCTTGTTTGTTGCATCTTTTGTTTATCCTATTTTTCTACTCTACTTATTCATTGTTTTTCTACCATTTGAGGGTTTTAGACCTTCTATTTCAATTGATATCAGAGCTTGGTGATATTCCTTAGGATATTGAGTGAGGGAAGGCTTGGAGATAGGTAGAAGAAAGATGGTGGAAGTTGAGAAGTGTTTGGATGGTTTGTTGAAGCCATTAGGGTTTGTTGAAACCTTGGGTGAGAGAAAATCAGTGGGTAATCAAGAGATGTTTGGATGGTTTGTTAAAGCCATTATGGTTTTTTGAAACCTTGGGTGAGAGAAAATCAGTGGGTAATCAAGAGATGGAGAGATTGTTAATGGAGTTCTCAAGAGAGAAGAAGAACTTATTAACAATGGTGGTAGAGCTCCCAAAACTTGATGATGATGGTCTTGTGAAGAAGACCAAGGGTGATGTTGAGGATGGTCAAGTGCTAATGGCCATGTGTGATGATGATGGTGATTGGTGTTTGACTCCGTATACCCATATCATATTTGTAGGGATAAGAGCTCATTTACAAGGGTGATGACTTTTGAACATGATAGAGTGACCTTGTCTAGTGGTGAAGAAGTTGTGATTGAGGCCATTGGTGAGGTGCATTTGAGAATGCACAATGGCATTATGAGGAAGCTTAGGGGTGTGAGGTACATTACTAAGATGGTGAGGAATCTAATCTCATTGAGGAGATTAGAGAAGACTGTGATTAGAGAAGACTGGGTACACCATGAAGATTCAAAGTGATGGAGTCTTGAAAGTGGCAAAAGGGTGCTTGGTGCACTTGAAGGGTGTCATGGGCAACCATGGACATGTGTTGCTAAAGAGTGAAGACTTACACCATGTTGAGAGGGGTGCAAGACTCAAGTCACCTAGGAGAGTGACATTTGATGATGGTGGCCACAAGGATAAGTGGTGCACAAGTTGGTTGATGATGGGTTTGGTCTTCAGGGGGAGCCAAGACCCAAATCATATGTTGATATGTTGGTTGGGACACCAAGAATGGTGTCACAAGTTGATGAAGGGAGATTTGGGCTTGAGGGGGAGATTGTTAGAGCAAGACCCAAATCTCACTCATGTGGAGGGCCTTCGGAGTGCCGTGATGAGGGTGAGATGAAGGAAAAAGGCATGGCTAGAGGTAATGATGGCCACGAGAGCAAGAAGACAGCATCTAGCAAAAAGGCAGCATCTAGCTCACTGTTGAAGGGCTCGACCTGATCGAGCAAGGGTGAACAAGTCGAGTGAAGGGTTGAGCATTAATGCAGCAGAGAGATAGAAGCGTTAGAGAGCTTGCTCGACTTGGTCGAGCATATACCTGCTGGGGTCGAGCGGTTTGGCTGCGGCTCGTCAGTTCACATTCTGTTTTATATGCGGAAATGTTTAGGCTTTAAGCCATTTTGTGCTAGGGCTTCTATTGTGTCTTAGGCTATATATGAGGCTTAGAACAATATTAGAAGTAATTAGAGAGGCAAACATAATTGAAAAACTAGGGCATAGACCATAAGAGTCTTCTTCATTGTGTTAGTGCCTTTGTGGAGTTTCACCATTAAAGGTGAAACCTTTATGGGTTAAGAGTGTGTTCTTAACTATTGTGAGTTGAGTCATTAGTGTAATTGTTAATTATATTAATGATAAGATACATACTTTATTTGAGGGGGAGGTATCATTAGATACCTCATAAACACTTATGTGTTCTTTATTGTTGCATCTCTTGTTTATCCTCTTTTTTTACTCAACTTTTTCATTGTTTCTCTACCATTTGAGGGTCTTAGACCTTCTCTTTCAGAAGATTCATCAAGAAAAAAGAAGCAAGAAAAGAGAGGAGATTTTGGATGCTCATGATGGTGGTTCTAGGGATGGTCCAAGTGAAGAGGGTGGGGGAGACTGTGCTTGGGAACCTGATCGGTGGTGAAAGCCTGTACTTGGGAAGTTAATGGTCAACAAGTGAAGACATGGATTTGGAGGAACTTAAAGCCACGGCAAATCCAGGGTTTCTCGCCGAGAATTGTGGGGCTGCTGCTCGGAGAATGGGAGAAGAAAGTGTTAGGGTAATTGGAAGAAAGTACCACTGTTTTTTTTGTGTCTTCGGTTTTGAAGAGAGAAAAAATTAAAGGAGAGGAGGGACTGTCACAATCTATGGGTATCCAATAGGTCCAATTTGTTGAAGCAAAAGATGACATCGTCAATGACATCAATCCTGACTGGCAAATTGCTATGCTACTAATGCTTTACTTACATGAAGGAAGTAATAAAAAGGCTTTATTCATTGTTTGATGTGATTAATACTTACGGGCTTTTTATACTTTTAAAATTTTAAGACTATCAGCCCATTTCAAAATATTTTCAATTCATTTCTTTTTATCCAATCAATCTTTTTATCCTGTTTCTTCAATACTATAAAGGCAAACTCTTGGACACACAAGGCTAATTTATATCCTCTTTATCCACCTTAAGTA
Organism: Amaranthus palmeri; assembly: GCA_019776075.1. Lineage (NCBI taxonomy): Eukaryota > Viridiplantae > Streptophyta > Magnoliopsida > Caryophyllales > Amaranthaceae > Amaranthus > Amaranthus palmeri. The sequence continues at coordinate 1,390,324 of JAAKBH010000292.1, forward strand.
CAAGGTCACCTTAAGTACAAGGTGGAACTTCATGCGGTCGTAATGTTATAACTCGGGTCAAAGGTCCAAGGGTATAATTATTTATATTTCACTTTTAAGTAGTCTTGTATTTTGTAATTAGATTAGTTATTTTTTTAGTAGTCTCTTAGGGTATAGGCTCTATATAGAGGCACCCTTGTAATAATTGTTTAGCTTTTGATTAATGAATAATAAAAGTGTCCTATTGGAGTTAGTGGGCAGACTCGAAGTGCCCGTACTATCCAACTTTGGTAACTTTTATTGATAGTATTACATATACTCACTAACTATCTAATGAGATTGAAGAGTTACAAATGGTATCAGAGTAGCATCGTAACTATGTGTCTAGTGTCTAAAATTAAGGTGCAATAAGGACGTTGTATTTTTAAGTGGGGATGATTGGATACCTTGAATTAAACTTTAAAAATAAATTGTATTTTCTTTTCAAGAAATCCATTTGCTAAGAATTCTATACGTGCTTTGTGATGAACAATCTTAAAATGAATCATCTCTTAAAAAGTGTTTCTTAGTGCTTATAGTGAGGCCAAAGTGCAGCAAAATGACCTATGCTAGTTTGTGAGGACAACTTACAATCTTCATGGGTAGTCATTAGCATTTTAATGGGATCAGTGTACTTCATTTTGTCTCGTAAATTAAAAAGGGTTAAAAAATAATGCACGAGTTTTGAGTTGGGTATAACGCATTTGTCAAAACTCTTCAAAGGCTACTACTTCTATATCAATGTCAAATGTATGTCATGTTATTAGTTAGATTCCACAAAAGATAAATAAAACGTCTTATAAATCTTGATACAAAAGAAAAACTAACGTGAGATTCTCAAGCTTTAAGAGTTGTAGGGTTACAATTCTGTGTCGGTTTAAGGAGTTCGACAGAACTGGGCCCTAGAATTAGAGGGCTTGTATTTAAAAGTTGCTCAACATATCACTAAATCAAACAAAGAAAGAAGAGTATAAAAACAGTGGGCAATTGTACAATAAAAAGGGGAGCTCATATTTTCTTCATTTTTTATTTTCACAATCTCCAATAAAAAGCAGTTTTCTAGGTGACTTCCTAGAAACCTTCAATGTTTCATCTCCAAAAATTTCCGACACTGAAAATGAAACCTCAACATTCAAGTACCAAGTTAGCTGATTTACTAGTGTTTTGCTGATAATACAAATTTTAAATAGTTATTCAATGTATTTGCATTTTGTTTTTAATTCATTTTGTTGTTGGTGTTTAATTTAGATTAATAATTTGATTAGAATTTAAATGGAGTATTACGCTTTTTGAATTTTAATTTATTTTTTTAGTAAGTTTGTAACCTGCTATTGATTCAAATCTTCACTTCTTTGCAAAATTTAATATAATTGTTATGCTTATTCGTCGGCAGGTACCTAACTATATAGAGTTAGTTGATATTTAAGGTTTATAGGAAATTTTGCTTTAAGAATCAAGGTATGTGAATATAGAGCAAACCTTTTAAAGTGATTTTAATATATTTTATTAATTATTTTTAAAATATTTTTTTGTGACAACACATTATGTTGAACTCTCTTCAAAATTTAAGTTTGAAGTGATATTATTTCTTTAGAAATTGTTAATAAAGGGCCTCATTTTTTGAAATGATTGTAAAAGTAAAGAGGTTTTGCTTCACCCTTGAGGGTTATTAAAAAGTGCTCGATAATTAAAGACCAAACTTAGTGAACTAGGTCTTTGATATTAAATCGTAAGAGGACAAAGGGTAAGCTATTATTTTAGTTTTAAAAAGTGCGAGGCGCACCGAGGTGCTAAAGGCCCTTGGAGCCTAGGCACAATGCGCAGGTCGAAGGCACGAGCTTTTTGTATGCAAGGCGCGCTTTTTCGCTAAAGCTTAAAATTCAATTTTAAAACATATATAGTTCTTCAAAAAACATGATTTCATATTTTAGAATCAACAAATTTGAAAACATATATTATTCTTGCGTCAAACACAACTTTAGCACAAAACTATTATAATGAGAATACGAAGAATTCACAAAGTTATGTTTTTCTTTGCATGCCTTTTGTTTTCATAAAGAAGGAAGAATTTTTCGAACTTTATATTCTATAAGAGTTTTTAGTGTTATTTCTTTTCCGAACAAACAAGGATAAGTTAATTACACAACCCAACAAGGAGGCGTACCAGGCGCATGAGGCGTAAGCGCATCGAGGCGCACGCCTCTTGAAGTGGGCACCCAACCGAGGTGTTTTCGGCTGAGTCTGAGCTAGAGGCACATATATATATATATATATATATATATATATATATATATATATATATATATATATATATATATATATATATATATATTTCTTAAAACCTTAATTGAACTTTTCTTTTCTAAGTAAAATATTTTAAAATACTCCTAAAAGTTCTTGAAGGCAACAAAAACATCTTGGCTAGACTTGTGGACATAGCCCAATTCGGAGTAAACTACATAGTCATTGTGTTTGGTTTTGTTTACTCTTTCTCTACTTTGATTTGGCCTTCTTAATTGTGTTGCATATAATTTTGTTTTGAGAGTTTGTTTGTTTAAGTCAATTCTTGAGACTTTAACCTTTGTTCCTTAGGTAGTGTGGGGCTTAATTCATCAGTTGGTATCAGAGCTTGAGGTTTTAGAGGTTGTTTGGGGGTGTTTTTGATTGATTTTGAAGCATTGATGTTGTTGCTTAGTTTTTTTTGAAAAGACACAAATACCCTTTTAGAGTTTTCAAAGATGCTGACCTGCTGTACTGCTCTCATTTTCTTAAGCTAAAAAGAAGAAAAATACCCTTTTTAGGGTTCTCAGCGCCGGTTCTCTTTTTTTATTTGAGAATTCTGTCTTCCTACATTTAACTACCTTCCTACATCTTCTCATTTCCTTCATTGATTTGATACTATTAAACAAATGTTGACGATAGAGCATGAATAGTGAAAGCAAGATCAATGGAGTCTTATCCAGAATTTTTGTGAATCTGAGAAGTTGTATCCTTTGCTATATAGTTGCACAAAATTTGGATTTAATAGTGCTTCAAAGTGTTATAAGTGTGGTACTTTTGTAAGCCTTCATATTGTGTGTAGAGGATATGCATTTGATAATGATAAAACTTTCTAGCTTTTGATATTTTTCATTCTTTTAGTTTTCGTTTTTGATATTATTACTTTTATTTAGTTTTTGATGTTCTTATTTTTTTTCCCCTTCTGCCCAAATTTAATTTTCAAAAAATGCCACAAAATTAACAATAAAAATCTACCCAAAAAATCAAAAATAAAACCGGGTACCTAAGGTCTCAATTTGACTTATCCAGGTACCCGAAATCTGGGTACCCGCATTAATTGGGCCGGGACACGGGCCGTTTAAAAAGGTACCCGATTAACCAGGTACGCGAGTTTCTGGTTACCCAAAATGTCGGGTACCCGCTACCCCTATTGTTCATGGCCAAAAGTATGACTAATAAATTACTTCGAATAGAGTTCATAATCTTCGACTTGAAAAAGGTAAATCTTAAGACACATTTGGATGAGTTTTGCGCTTTTGTCATATTGATGTGGTTGTTAATGAAGATTTAGCTATTTTCTTATTATGCTTTTACCATCATCTTACAAAAACTATAGAGTTACATTTACATTAGGAATACATTGCTATAGTAGGAAGAATCTTAGCAGTGATGATGATGTGAAGAATCATTTGCTTCAAAGAAACCTTGTTGAGAAGCAATGATGGCAGAGCCTTAGTGGTAACACATGGGTACAAAGGAAAGGAGTAAATTTTTAATTTTGGGTGTTTTTTTCACATGGCTCCTAATAGAGACTTCTTTACCACCTATAAGGTGGATGGAAGAAATATAACCTTGGGTAATGGAGAGTGATGGAGGAAATGTAACCTTAGGTAATGGATGATACTTGCAAGGTGGTTGGCATTAGTTATGTTGCAAGATGGTTAGCGTTAGTATTAAGGCTATCAACATGAATGTTGGGACGATTAGGACTCTTAGTAATGTTGGGCATATTTTGGCGTTGAAAAAAGATCTCATATCTTTAGATACATTGAATGTTTTGGAATGTAGATGGTCTTATAAAGATGAGCGTAGTTGTTCTTTTGAAAGGGGTGTCATTAGGGATGGCAATGGGAATTGAACCCGACCCGGATCCGTGAACCCGTATCGGTTTTCACGGAAATGGAAAAAAAATGGATATATATATATATATATATATATATATATATATATATATATATATATATATATATATATATATATATATATATATATATATATATATATATATATATATATATATATATATATATATATATATATATGTTTTTTTGTGATCGATTGTGTAATTATATTATTATCATTAATCTATGATTATAACTTTATGACAATTTCAATACGATCCAAAAATACAATAGAAAAAGCAAAAAAAGCTAGACCCTTTATGGACCCGAATACGGTACTTGGATCCGCAGTATCCACGGATCCGGATCTGGGTCTTCCAAAACTGAACCCGCGGATCCGGGTCCAGATCTGGATCCTGCTCTTGAAAACGGATCTAGATCCGGGTCCACCTAGACCCGGTCCAGATCCGACCCGTTGCCATCCCTAAGTGTCATAAATATTATAAACGTTTCGCTGATTTCAGTTACGGGATATTTTGCAGGCACTTATGTGTACACGATTCTTCGGTTTTTATACGTAGCATAGAGCTATAAGACAAATACGAAGTCTCTTGAAAAGAAGAGTACTTGGTTATTGTGAAAGCTCCTAAGAACAAGATGATAGAGGATGCATGAGGATCTTCAAGAAGAAAGGATCATCTTATGAGGTTGGCCCCATCAACAACGCTAAGCTAGAGTAGTTGCCAAAGGTAACTCTCAAGTTGAAGGTATTAATTTTCATGATGTCTTTTCTCCGATGGTGGAATATTCTTCAATTAGAGCCCTACTTGCTCCGTTGGCGATAGAGGACATGGAGTTACATCAACTGAATGTAAAGATGGCCTTCCTCCAAGGTGAGCTTGATGAGGAGATATACATAAAGCAACCGAAAGATTTTAAGGTGATCGGGAAGGTGGATTATATGTGTACATCTCCAATCGTTGTTGTCTTGAAGCAATAGTTGTACGTGGATGATATGCTAGTTGCTTGTAAAAGCACTTGAAGTGGACTAGCTAATGAAGCAATTGTCATGATATGAAAGATTTAGGAAAGGAAAGCTAAGAAAATTTTTAGGATGGAGATTATTAGGGATAGAAGTAATGGGTTTTTGTATCTTAGTCAAAGAAGGAACATTGATAAATTGTTGAAGAAGTGCTCTATGGATAACGCCAAAGTTGTTTCTACTTCTCTTGGTTCTCACTTCTTGATCTTTAAAGAGCATTGCCCTCGGACCAAGCAAGAGACGAATACACAAATGCCGTAGGCAGTATAATGTATACTTATGGTATGTTAGTCCTCTTGACATAGTTATAGCATAATGTGTATTTATACGGGTTGGGTACTCTGAAAAACGACATTGGTATGCCGTAAAGTGGTTACTTAGATACTTGAACAATACATTGGATGTATGACTTTAGTAACTTTAGTTTGGATTAGTCAAGTCAATAACTATTGTGCCTTACGTTCGAATTAGACAAGACAGAGCTTATTAACTATTGCGATTATGGTTATATGAATGACTTAGATGGTGATTATGGTTATATGAATGACTTAGATGGAATAGAGTCAACTTCTGGTTAAATATTCACTTTAGGTTGTACTAAGGTTGGTTGGATGTCTTCTCTACAAAAGGTTACGACTTTATCTACAACCGGAGCAAAGTACATAGCAACATAATCATTTAAACATGCAAAGTTGTTAAAGGGTCTCATATGAGAGTTGTGTCTAAGGTTAAGTTTGGTATGTGTGTATTATGATAACCAAAGTGCTATACATTTGGCAAGAAATCAAAATACATTTCATACAAGGACTAAACATATAAATATCAAGTATAACTTTGTTCGGGATGAGATTGAAATGAAAAGGATAACATTGATTAAAATTGCAAGGAAAGACAACTTGGTGAACATGATGACTAAAACATTACCTTGTGCCAAGTTTAGTGTATGAGTAGACTTGATTAGGCTTTTGCTTCATTTGACATGTGAAGGTGTCAGCGTTGGGGTTAAGGTTGAGTTTATAAGAAATGCATGTGATTTTCATATAAAAGTAGTATGTGACAAGGAATCGTGTATGAGATTTACACACTTTTTTAGCTCACAATGATGTTTTTAGATTGTTTTTTTTATGATAATGATTGCCATGTTTGCGGGATGTTTGGCTTGCGGACTTAAGTCAAGGTGGAGATTGTTAAGGTGTGATTTAAGTTCTTAATCCATGATTAATGGGTTGTGGACTTGTGGTGAAAAGAGATGAAAAAAAGGGTAAAGTCATGGGAAAAGCCGACTCGACTTTAGGCACTATTTTGTTCCCACAATCTTTTCTTCTTGGTTTTTCTTTGTTAGGTATATGAATGTACGTAATCAGGTCCTATAATAATTTATAAATAGGCCTCATTACATAGAATTAGACTAATGTTTACTTAACCACTCTCTCTACAAAATACTCTCTTCTCTCGTTATTCTTTAATTGAGATGTGATCATATTGCAATTAGATTATAGTTATTTTTGTAAGTTATTTGAGAAATGTGAGTTAATAGGAAATTAGTTGCTAAAATGATCCCATTATTCAAAGTTAGTTTTTATTTAATTAAGATAGCTTTTTTATTACTTTGTAAGTTTAGGATATTACTTTAATAAATGATTGTAGCAATTTTAAATTTTACCAATATCACCTTACCATACCTTTTTAAAATTTTTCCCAACATAGTGGTATAAGAGCCAATATGACCTGGGCTTGTGAGATAAAACTAAAGAAGGGAAGAGAGATTGGAGTGCTCTATGAATAGATATTAGATGAGAAGTACATAAAATAATAAAAAAAAAAAGGTAAAAATTGGTGAGAAGTGTATCAACAAAGGTAAAGGTTGATAAGAAGTGCATCAAAGAAAGAAAAAAAATTGATGATAGAAAGAAAACAATGGAACAAGTAGTCGAAAGGAAATTTGTTCTAGAAACGTGGATAATAATATATCATCATCATCATACCCAGTGTATCCTGTTCATAGAAAAATGATCAGAGTCTGGGGAGGGAAGAACGATGGCAGGCTCATACCCATAAAGGAGAGTGCGATCAAAGAGTCCCCCGCTCATACCCATTAGGGAAGAAACTTGGATATGCACCATAGAGCAAAGTGTTCTAAATAATCTCTAGTTGGTGATAATGTGTATCAACATAATTATCTGGATGATGAGATGTACATCAATGATTGATGGTGACGATGAGTGGGTCGTGGCATGAAGAGAAGTTCTTCACAAATCATAAAGAAAGATGCTCAATGCAAATGATGGTGAAAACTATGAATCAAATGGAAGTGTTGAGATTTGATTCAAAATTAAAAACAACTATTAGTTAGATTTTAGTTATTGTAGTAAGTTTTTAGAAATATGAGAGTTAATGAAATCATGTTGATTTATTAAATTAATTGCTAGAAATATGAAAGTTAGTAAAATTATGTTGACCCATTAAATTAGTTGCTAGAAATATGAAAGTTAGTAGAATCATATTGACCCATTAAATTAGTTGCTAGAAAAGTAGGAGTTAATAAAATCATGTTGACCCGTTATCTAGGGTTAGTGCTTTTAATTAAGGTAGTTTTGTTATGATTTGCAAGTCTAGGCTATTTTTCAGATTAATGAATTTAGAAAGTTTAAATTTTACCATTATCACTTTACCATGCTTATCATCTTTAACTTTTCCCAACACTTACAACCATAAACAACAAACGCTCTATCAATTTCTTTTGAGTTTCATTCTTTCGAATGATAAGTGCAATTATTTGTACTTATCTGTATTCATTTTATGCTCCTTATATGTAGTTTTAGTGGGTTTTTAAGTATATTTTGAGTGGTTTGTGTATATTTTGTCTCATGAGGTCAATTTTATGGTTTATGCGATTTTTGAGGCAAATCGGAGTTTTTAGGTAGATATCGGAGTTGTAAGAGGGTGAAGACTTGGAGAAATAGCCTAAGACCCCTTGTCACGTGAAGAGACCGGGCCACAAGCAAGTCCCGATGAAGAGAAAGCAAGGAAAGTGGAGTAAAATGCAACAAAAAAAGCCAAGTGACGAGCCATCCTTCATATGCAACGCTCGTCGCTATCATCTGCAGCATTTAGATTCATCCAGAGACTAAGCGACGAGTTTTCCAGTAACTTTGCGACGAGTCACAACGCTCGTCGCCAATCCGTGCAAACCAATGAAGTTTTCCAGTAACTTTGCGACGAGTCGTCGCCCTATAAGCGACGCTCGTCGCTCATTCGAGCAAGGCAACATGAATTTCCAGAAGCTGAGCGACCACTCGTCGCTTAGAGAAGGGCCGCTCGTCGCTTTTCACATCCGGGCTGTTTTGACGGTTTTCTTCCTAATCTTTGGAACCACTATATAAAGTGGCGGTTATTTTTGTACATATTCAGATTTTAGCTTTTTTTCTGTAACTTTTCTTTAGTAGGTTCTCTTAGTTTTCTTTCAAGTAACCTTTGAAGAACCATTGTAGCATTTGAATTCCGCATTTCATTTTATGTCATTTTTCCCATTCCGTAAGTTTGTTTATTTCGTTATCATTTCGTGCTTCGTTATTATCTATTGTTTGGTGTATGTTTTATATGATCATGTGTTGTGAGTAGGTCTTTATCTAGGGTTAGGGTGAAATCCCTAATTCGAAGCATGGATTGATATTTTATTGATTAAATGCGTGCGATTTGAGTCGATGATTGAACCTATGCTTAATGAGTTTTGATTTAAACATCTTTGTTAGCCTTTTTAATAAAACGGAAGTTTGAGAATCGGTTTAACTTAGGATTGAGATATATTTGAGTTGAATTCCTTCTAGTATTAGCCAATAGAACGGAAGTTTGAGGATTAATGCTAGTTGGTCTTAAATCGATATTAGTCAATAGATTGGAAGCTTGAGACTAATTAGATCACGTTCTCTCATATTTATGGCTCAATTTCATACAATCATGAAAGTGATTGAATTCCATGTTAGAATTGGGTGATACCCGACGCCCTAGTGTCTTTTATATCATTATCATACATCGTTTTTATTTTTGTCCCTAGTTATTTGCATCTTAGGATTAGGATACCATCTTATATTTTTGTTTGAACCCTGTCTTAGCTAGTCATAAGCATACAATTTGGAATTATTAAGCCTCCTTGTGTTCGACCCGCACTACACGTACACCGTGCGCTTGCGGTTAAGTAAAATTTGCTCATCAGCGAAGGTACTACACAGGTGAGAAACTTAACGCGTTAGCTACAACACTGCACGAGTAGATATGCAAAGCCATCGTTCACGGCTAGGACTACTGAGGTATTTAATCCCATTCGCTCCCCCAACTTTCGTCTTTATGTGTAGTGTCGTCCAAGCATAGTGCTTTTGTCGTTGGTTTTCTTTTCAACCTCTACACATTTCACTCCTCCACTGAAAATTCTCTCTACCCCTACCGTACTTTAGCATGGTTGCTTCCACCGACTGTCCAGGGTTGAGCCTTGGGGTTTGACGGAGGACTTAAAAAGCCAGCTACAGACGCTTTATGCCCAATCATTCTGGATAACGCCTTCTTTCTTAGCACAACTGCCAACACAAGGCGACTCTTATTCCCAGGATACCGATACTGCTTCTTATCTGGGAAAAGAAGTTCACGACCAATAGGCGTTCTATCTCCACGAGGCATTGGTCTATTAGGCTTTTGCCATTGTGGAAAATTACCAACTACTCCCTTTTGCAGGAGTCTAGGCCATGTCTCGATCCCATTGTGGCTAGTCATCCTCTCGGGCCAGCTACTAATCATCGCCTTTAGTAAGCTATTACCTCACCAACTAGCTAATCAGACACAAGCCCCTCCTTGGGCGGATTCCTCCTTTTGCTTCTCATGGGTATTAGCAGTCGTTTAGATGCAATACAGTATCACCATAATACCACTAAGCATCTTGTGTTATTTGGTAGTGAACCAATCTAATGAGTAATGAGTATATTCATCTGATTAATATTTTATTTGTGATTTCTTAAGACCCGATTATAATTAGTAGTTAGTCTACAATATACATATCAAAATTAGTTTATAGTAAAACATTTTTGATCGCCTATTTACCTAAAATAATTGAATACAGTTTTATCTGATCTATAATTTATGTTATTTATATATAGTGTTTCACAATTTATCGAAGGACATCAATTCTTTCATTTACTACATTTCAATTCAAAATGTAGTAGCTTTTCGAGAAATATGCATCAATCTCTATACAATATTACATTATCTATGCATATAGTCGAAATTAGATGGAATGATATGCATGCACTAGTGCAGTACAATCGACACAAGTACGAGTGCAAAAATAGCATGAAGTTTATCCGAACCAAGCCAGCAGATGTAACTATCAAAATTGACAGTACTCTGTGCATACTATCATGATTCATTACTATACCACTGAATTTATTTTTAATTTGATTTAATTCCTAGGGAACAAGATAAGATTTTCTAGGGGCGCTACACGTTAAAAAAGGTTTTGGGGGTACTGATAGCATCAGTAATCAAAGTTCAACACGTCGGAATGCTTTCAATATGTTGAAAGATAAGACTAACTATTTATGGAAATGTTAGTAAAATTGGATATTGCTTGTTGGTTGTTTATTAGATAAATAGTATGACCACATGGCAAAAGCCGACGGAAAAAATTTACTCTAATATCTTTTTTATTTTGACTTAAAAGTCAGTTGAACAGCTGGCTTACAGCCGTCAAGCAAACACTTTTTCTAACTGTTTTTTTATATAAATTTTTTCTGGCTATTTGACCAATCAACAAACCAAAAGCCTGAATCAAATCAAAAAGCTAATGTAAAAGTCTACTACCAAACACCCTATAGTCGATACTATTTCTAAAAGCATAAAATAATTGATAAAAAGTTACTCAAAAATACTTATCAAAAGAAGTTTACAAAATTTTCCAAATAAGGAAACACCTTGTTACTAAAACAAGGCCATATATTGATATAAAAGTACGCCTCTAAATTCCTTCTATCGCTGCCATAAAAGGAAAGTTAACTTAACACTACTAAATATAGTAAAAGCTCTAAAATATTCACCAAATCACGTCATTAAGGACAATAACAGGAAAAGACAATACTAGTCCCTTTGCTTTCTAATTCACTGCTCCTATTTCAACCATTTGCATTGGATTAAATAATATTATAATTATAATAATTATATATTACTCATATTAAATAAAAAAGTTAATATAATAAAGTAAAATGATTGATGGAATTTCACTTGACATAATCTCTGAAATTTAGAAGCAAAATAAACAAAACAAAAGCAACTCAAATTATTTGGTTAGTAGAGTAAACCTGATACCGCAAACCTCGATTTCTAAACAGAAAAACAAGTTATCGGAAGAAGAAATCGATAAGGAACATTTTATCAACGGCTTTAAAAAACGACGACCTAGAAAAATCCTTCGTAGCGGCAAAAAATAAATTTCCGAAATCAATTACAATTGGCAAGGTTTTTAAATTCTAAACTAAAAACACGATCGTCGAAGAGGATAATCTGCTCAGAAAATCAATAACAGTGCAAATCGAGCAAACCAAAATCCATAACAGCAACAAAAACTGAAATTCAAATTGTAAAAAAACTCAATTCATACAAATTACGGTGTAATATCAAATCCAAACTCCATTTGTACTGACAAAATCAAATCAAATCAAAGCAAAAATCAACAAAAACTATTAAAACGAACAAAATAAGCAATTACGGACTGAAATTAACATGAATTTGGAAAGATTGAAGAACTAACCTGGAAGAAGGTGAAGCACCGCTGAAGAATTCATAGAGACGACCGCGATTGGAGAAAACGAGAAGAGCGACATCAACATCACAAAGAACAGAGAGTTCGCGAGCTTTCTTGATAAGACCAGAACGGCGCTTTGAAAATGTAACCTGACGACTACTTTTATCTTCGATTCTCTTCATCTCTATCTTCCTTCTTCCCATCCTTATCCTTCTTCAGTATTACTTTGCCTAATTTCCTTTCTCTTCTTTCTCTCTCCTCTCCCTTCAGACACGATGAAACTGCTCGTAGTGGATCAATTCTATTCAATTGAATTAAAAATTCATTTTTTTAGATTCTGGTTTATAAATATTAATAATTTAATATTAGTCGGCTTATGTTTTTTCTTTTATACTTATACTCAACGATAAAAAGGATACCAGATTTTATTAGTAGTACCAAGGATGAAATTGATGGGATAAAGATTAAAAGTTAGGATAGACATAATTATAATTATCAATTTAACACTTGCTCCGTTTCATAGCATTTGCTGCTGATAGTGATATTTTTTCTCACAACATTTTCTCGATAATAAGTATTATAGGACGGAGAAAATATTTTTCATAAGTTTAATTTCAAATAAGCATGAAAATAGCAGATTTATCATATTTCGTACTCTTTTAATAAGAGGGCAAATAGAAAAATGCGCATTAATATATTCTCCACATAGATTAAAAGTTAGGATATCCTTCTATTATTATAATCAATAGTTAGAAAATTACATTTAAAAAATAGAATGAATGAGATGAGTATAAGCCATTGAGGTAATATGGCAATGAAATTAAAAGAATTGACAATAGTAATTACACATTGTTGAAAGATGGTTTTTTAAGAGAATATCATTAATTGTGTTGAGTCGACACATAAAGAAAAATGTAGAGTAAAAGTATGCATTAAGTTTTAATGAGCTGAATCTGAAAAACGCTTCTCAACGAGACGTACGGTTTCTTATAAATAATAATTATTATTATAATTACAAAAAATAATAATAATAAGTTAAGAAAAATTTTACGTTTGAAATAAAATTAAATAAAATTTTTTTTACTTTATATTAATTTATAGATAAACACCTTTTAACGCATGACTTTCGTTTGTTGATCCACCTTTCATAATCAACTGTTAATACCTAGTTTTACTAAACATCTCTACAAACTTCTAATTTTTCCAACTAACTTAATAGTCAATATAAACAGTAAGTACTTTTTGTTTTTTTAGTTGCACCCAAATTATTTTTTACACTATTCGTCATTCGATAGTATTTTACATATTGTGGCTTTTATACGATAAAAAAAATAATCTAATGGGATTTTGTTTTATTCGTCTCGTCGGATACTTTTATAATATCAAATTTTTATAATTTTTAGTTGAGAGTAATTTTAGATATAAGCAACCCGAAAATTGCCTTGAATAGCGTAAAAAATTATTTAGATGTAAGGAAAAAAAGGAGAAAATATTTTTTTGACAAGTACAAAGGTGCAATCAAATATAATCATTAAAATATATTCTCTCTGTTCTTTAATAAAGCTCTTACGTATCAATTTACTTGCAACGTTTACGTTTTCACGCAGTCCAATGCACTAATTAAATTCTTAATATCTCTAATTATGTATAATAAAACATTATAAAAATTTTATTAATAATCTTTAGATCTTTACAATGAAATGAATCAAACAAGATCTCACTTGACTATATTTTAATTTATAAATTAAAAAACTACCAGACTTTCTCTTGAGAGATCGTCTTTTGTAAAGACGAATCTCAAAAGTCCAGCCCAAATCTGTATTTATAGTTATAACAATATATATTTAGAATTAGACTGGGCTTTTGAGAGTTCTCTCTATAAAAGACGGTCTAAAATAAAAATTTGTAAAAAACTAATTACAAATTAAGAGTAATAAATAAATAGTGTTCGAGTTTGCAACTTGCAACTTGCAACTAATGTGCTAGTGAGGAAGTAATTAACTTAAATTAACGTACCCTGAAGTAATGACTACAAGATATACATGACTTTTACGATAAGTAAAGACATAAAAATAACAGTAATTTATTTTTATTTTATTTTATTTTAACTTTTTTCAAATTCTGTACACCGGACACGGTTTTCATTGGTCGAAGTCGCGTTTTACACGTGACCTTTTTATAATCTTGACACTACTATAGTCTATATGTGGTCTGTGGACTAATCTATTTAAATTTAATTTTAATTAATAATCTTTTCGTTTCAGTTTACTTGTCCCATTTCTTTTTTTGGCAATTTCTTTTTACTTATCCCATTTCCTTTTTGGCTATCCGTTTTTACCTAAATACCCCCACTTTTCAATTCTCAATACTCCACTACCACTTTTACAATTAATTTAATCAATTAAAATACCCAACTAACACCTTTTCCAATGAACCATACTACTACCTTAAAATCCGTGTTTGATCAAATGGGACTAGTAAACTGGAACGGAGGAAGTATATGCTCTTTCTGTCTCACTTAATTTGCATTATTTGTTATTTTGACTAATATACTTAATTTGCAATTTTTATTTTTGGACTAAAATTCACTATTTTCTTTTATTCATTCATTTAAACTTTATTTTATTTTCATCCATATAACTAATTTTATCTCTTTATTTATTAACGTTATCTACTTTTTTAAAAAATTTCCTTTTTCTTTTACTTCAATCTTATAAGACAGAGAAAGTTTACTCTAGTCTGTATTTGGTGGTTATCCAACACTATTCACAGCTGGTGTTGTTTTGTACCGGCTATGTTTTAAATTGAATGTCCTGCTTCCTCCCATCTCAAATTTATTCATTACTTTATAATTTGTGAATTGTGATTAATGTTTAATCTATAAGATAAAGTATAGTCAGGTGAAATTTTATTTGATTTGTCTCATTTAGAAGATTTTTGATATCAATATTTTATAATTTTTTATTATACATAATTAAAGATATTAAAGATTAAATGGATGCATTAAACTGCGTGAAAAAACAAGTGTTTTAACTATTTTGAGACGGAAGAGGTATTTTGTACGCTTCCCTTTAAATTTTTTTAAAGGATATAGGTGTGATTTATTGTGGTGAACCGTGAATGCTGGACTAATAACCATGACCATAATTTATTCTTTAAAAAAATAATTTTAATATTTTCTTATTTTTTAACATATTAATTTTCTTTTGATATAATCCACGCAATTTAAATATATCTGTTATTTTTAATCTTAGTGCAATATTTTATCGTTACAATTAGTGCTGGCAAAATTTGACCCGACCTGCTAACTCGACCTGAACCTAATCCAAAATAAGTGGGTTTGGGTTGAGACTTTTGACCCAATTAATTAAATAGGTCGATTCGACCTGATTTGTTTATTTAATGGGTTAGGTTCATGTCAAAATTTTAAACCTGAAAAAACCTGTTTAACCCATTTAATTAAATGTGTTAATTTCGAGTTATATCAATATGTATAAGCTAAACTTAATTCATTTAATATTTTCTTATTTTTCATAGTAAATACAAAATAAACAAAAAAAAAAAGTTAAAATTAAAGACTAAACAATTAGATCAATGTTAAAAACTTTAAAACAAAAACAAAAAAATTATAAACGAGTTAAGTGGGTCGAAATCAGGTCAACCTGAACTGTTGCAGGTCAGGTCAAAGTAGTGATTTTCAACCCAATAAACTAAATGGGTTGGATTTGGATCAAGAATTTTCTAACCAGTTTATATATGACCCAAACCTGAACTCAATCCAACCTAATCTGTTTGACAGGGCTACTTAGAATCCCATGTTCTAGATATCATTCAAAACTAGAAAATCGAAAGCATTTTCAAAAAAAAAAAAATAGAAAATGGAAAGTATATATACTTCCTCCGTTCCAAAATACTCGCTACATTTCTATTTTGTGCACTGTTCATCGGTCAAGCTTATTTTACATATTGCGACTAATGTGTATGTAAAAATATAGTCAAGTGGGATCTTATTTGAAACGTCTAATCGCATACTTTCATAATATTAAATTTTTGTAATTTTTAGATAAATGTAGTTTAAGATATTAATGATCAAAATTGTGCATTGGATTGCGTAAAAAAGTGAAATGTAGCAAGTATTATGGAACAGAGGAAATATTTTACTATTTTTGGAATTCTAGTGCATATCGGGAAGGGGTTGTTTTCGATAAAGTTACTGTTTTCTTTATTATTTTTAAATAATATTTTTTGTGGTAGAGTTTTGTTTGCGTCGTGTCATATCCAAAAAAGATTTATATTCAATACTCAAAAAAAAAAAAAAAAATCCAAAAAAGAATTTCTATATTTCTGGTGTCTTTTAAGTTTTTCACCATTAAAGTCCAAACATTAGAAGTTGGATCTGTATTTGACCTATAATTTTTTTATTGTTTACTTATTTTTAATATTTTATTCCTAATTTATATTTCTCATTTTCTGTTCTACTACGTAATACTCTCTTTATTTTCGAATGTTCTTTCCATTTACTTTTTGCACAATTTTCAAAGTAAATTTTGAACCTTAATATCTCTAATTACGATGTAGAAAATCATAATACGGAATTTGGTTTGGGTTTAATCTGGTGAATACTTAATTTGTATTAATTATTAATGAGAGGAACACCTCTATTTATACATAATTTGACCATCTAATAAGGAAACAAAAATATTACGGAATATTCTAATTATGAAAACTAAATCAAAATAATATAAAATATAAAATAAAATATTCTACTAATATTCTACTAATATTATTCTCGGTCTTTCCTACACTCCCCCCTTAGGTTATTTAGCCCATGTATGGAGAGTGTCTCATGATGAGACTGTCTCACATAAGAATTATTTATGTTATTTTAACACAACTTGTTCAGAGAGACGGTCTCTTTAAGATATCATTTTTTAAGGCCAACCCCCCTCCCCACTCCAAAAAAAACTACAACACAACAAAAAAAATTAAACACACACTTAACGTACCGTGAACACCTACTTTACATACTTAAACACCAATTCACATACCATCATGACCTACTTGTATACAATAAACACATAATATAAATACCATAAATACCTAATAGAACCATCGTAAATGCAGCATTATTATGATATGTAAATTAGGTGTTAGATAGGTGAAGTATGCATTTACGGAAATTATTCTACATTTCATAAACATCTACTTTATAAAATTTTAAACACCTACTACACATACCATAAACATTTACTTCACATACTATAAACATTCACTTCATATATCATAAATCCGTAATCATATATATATTATAAATACGTGCTACGTACAAGTGAATTTTGTTTTTTTTTTAATCTATTGGGCCACTTTTAGGAAGGTCGTATTTCAAAGAGACAATATCTCTCATTTAAGAATTTGTGGATTTCAAAGAATTTTGGGCTATGTTTTTGGGCTTTGTATAGTTACTGATACAAGTCCCATGGGTTTCAGACTTTCAGTTACTTATCCTATATTAGTATATTGGCCCACATGAGAAGTCTTGTATTCAAATTCAACGATAATAACGATTTGTCATAAAGTTATTTTCTGTTGCTCTTTAGGAAATCATAATAAATAATATTTAGAGAATAATTAGGAGAATATTTTTGATTTTATTTCTGAATAATTTTTATATTTTAGGAAGTTAATTTATTTTGTAATATTTAGTTTTCTTATTTCATGGCATATCTTTTGTATTTATAGGGGTATTTGCTCTCTTTGATAAATGAATGAGAATGAAAACCGAATGAATTGATCCTTAAACCTAAACCAAATTATTATACTTTGTTATTAATTTTATCCGCTCCGTCGTCTTTTTTTTTCTCTTTCTTTCCATGCTGCGCATCGTTGTATCTTATGGAATTTAAGTACACAAATTAATAAGACACAATAAATTGAATACAAAAGATATACCATACCAATGAGCCAATTTAACGTAATATTAACTTAACTTATAGACTCTATCATAAACCATATCTTTTTTCAAATATATTTTTTTTTAAAATTAAACATTTCATAAAAATTTTTATCAAAGAAATATGATAGAAGTTCCGACTAAGAAAAGACTCGATCCTCCGATTTGAGTAAGCTATAATAGACTGAAAGATATAAGATCCAAAAGACAGATTACTAAAATCTGTTACAACAATACTTATACATATTAATGATATACAAAAGCTTCAATTAAGAAGGCAATGTTGCTAGCAATTGTTCCTGTTACAGACAAAGTTTATGCAAACGGCAAAAATATAACAGCAAATATTCTTGGTTCTCAATTCTCACACACTAAACACACACATAATGAGTAGAGCATGCCATATCAGATCAGATTACATCAGTTATATTCGTGGATATTGATGTTCATGGTAACCAATTTGGCAAGAAATTGTTGACACAATTAGCTCCTCCGGCTCCTGCTGCTGCGGCTGCAGCTGCTGCAGCCGCAGCTACTGGATCAGGCTGATAACTGCAAATTCATAAAATATAATTAAATTTAAATTCAATTCGCACTATTTGGAAATTACAAATTTTCAAATAAGACTGTTTTATGGTGAGTTTATGTCTATTGAGCCAGCTCAATGTACATTTACCATTGTAAAATGATCACTTATAACCTTAAAATACGATCACTTACAATTTTAAAGCTCATTTTTTATAGTCTTAAAATGGTCATTTATAACCTTAAAATGATCATTTACAATCTTAAAATGATCACTTAAAGAAATTGGCTAATTATTTGAATCTGTCTTATGGTGAGAGAGAGTCATACAAGACGAAGGTAGACACATATAGCAATCCCCCATCTTTACCGGAAGGTGGTGAAGTTGCAGATGATGATAACTACCAACTACCAAGGATCGATCATAACCAAGGTTCGAAAACTTCGTACATCTATGTTATACACTTATAGTAATGAGAGATAAGGTTGTGTACACTCAATCCTCCGACATAAACGTAATTAATACAAAATACATAAAGTTTGACTTACCCAATGTGCAGAGTTGGTTCGCATTCTAGAGGGTGAAAGAAGGCATCCTCATGAGTTTGGGCAGGTTGTCTATCATAACCAACATCATGCATATTCCATTGAAGAGAGTTTGCTTGACTTGCGTCAATTAACTGTATCATAGAAAACTATAATCAGGATTTGAGAAGGGAAAAACAACAGCAACTCATACCTATATAAAAGAGTGCAATCAAGAATTATATGTATAATTCTATAATTCTAGTACGCACACCATCATTTGTCAATACAAAAATATAATATCATAGGGCTTCAATCTTAAATTTAGGCTTGTATTTGATTGTTATATGACACATATCAAAAGCCAGCGCGACTAAAGCTCATAGTTTAAAATCTCTTAAACCTCTTATTTCAAGCGGTATATATAAATATGTAGCTAGGTATGAAGAGATCCTATGCTAGCTTTCAAATAAGAGGGCTTGATATAATATAATATATTATTAATCTTTTATGATATAATCAACAAATAGGACTCTTGGAGCTAGCAGTTTAATTTGTTCTTATTGACAAAAGAGAAATTTCTCACAAAAATATAAAATTAATTTTTGTGCTTTAACAATATGTTTTTAAGCATACCTTTTCAATTTCCTAGGCTTTATTTTGTTATTTCTCCCTTTTTATTGAATTACTTTTTAAATAATTTTTATAAGGAACATTTTTGAGATTTGGTGTCTAAAACAATTATACTCTAGTCAGTTAGCCTATTTTTGCATTAAATTTTGGCTTCACAAGCGCTCTTATTTTAAGTTTGACACTTATTCTAGAAACTTTTAAATCGATTCTTAGAGTATATTCAATCATACAATTAGCTTTATGGCTATTTAAAAACCTGATAACACTTATAACATATCCCAACACCTCAACTAGTGATTTAAGTATTTGATTGAGTTGAACGAGATAATGTATTATATACATATATTATTCACAACATAATTCCCCTAACGCAAAAACTTTATATAAACTCATAAATATTTAGGCTCCAAGCTTAAGTTGAGACTTAAAATCTAAGGATTTGCGTGCTATGTGCTCATAGCTTTGAATTAAACCATGTCACTTAACAAGAACCTTAAGCTGTTGGTTAAAACCCTAAAATATCTTTAAAGTAAATTTATTTTCATCTATTACCAATTACTTGATAATGGACATTGAAAACAAAAATCATCACATACCGCATTTAAAAAAAAAAACTCTAAAATTCATTTTTATTACCGCCTTTTAATTCCATCACCATTCGAAATTCTTAAAAAATGTGGCATTTAGTTTCAAATATGGATACCATACTATAAAAATAAGGTCTCGTTGTCAAGATTTTTAAAAACAACATACCTTCCTACGTTGTGAAGGTTTAAAAATCACGTTTTGAGTCGTATCAAGGGCAGGGCCGGCTCTAAGGGTGTGCAAGAGGGGCCGTCGCCCAGAGTCCCTTGTCAAAAAAGCAAAATTAATGGTTGTAGAAGGTCCATATAAGTTATAAATTGCAAAGGAAAAATACCCCATTGTGTTATTTCGCTCAAAACCCCTATATATCAAAGGTCGGCCCTGATCAAGGGATATTTTATGACCGACATATAAGCGTTACATATAACATATTACTTACGTATTCCGTTACCGCATCACCGTGTCGTTACGCTAATCTCGACCATTACCGCAATTTTACTCTAGGTCTTATACAACTCAAAAGGCAGTAAGCCAGTAATAATAAAAAAAAATTAGGTGTATCGTAATTCGTACCGGCAAATCATAACCTACCCTTTGCCTAAGACTCGCATTTGCTTCATTAAGCATATGCTCCTGCATCAAAATAAACTATCAATTTATTTTAAGCTCTTAAACGGTTAAACCATTTATGTTTTTTAAATTTTTTTGACATAAACTATCAATTGATGGGTAAAAAAACCACATCATACCAACTAATTTTTCTTCAAACCGGATTCAAATAATAAAAACTACTTCTCAATTATATAAATAAAAGTTTGATATGCTAATTACTTTAAAGTTTAAAGCATTTAAATTAAGGAAATAATATATACAACCAGGGCTGTATATAAGATAAAATTTTGTAATTAATTAATGTAATTTAATACTCTATTTCCCAGACCCTACTCATAGTTTTCTATGAGCGGGATATACTGGGTAGGATAATGATAATGATAATACTATATTACTTTGAAAACATCAAAATTAATTGATGGGTATAATTTTTACTTTGAAAACATCAAAATTTAATTATACTTTGTTACTTTAGCATTTATATTACTCTTTCTTGGAAAGTAAAAATAATTACATAAAATATTAATTGTTTTCCAACTTCAAGTTAAGATTCTCGGTTATTAAATATTTTTTTTTTAACACATGCTCTTAACGTAATTAAGCACTTAAATTTTGATTAAATTTTTTTGTTTTTTTAACATGAAATGACATCAAAACTAAAAACCAAAAAAAAAATCTAATTGTTAATTGAATTTTTGTTTTTCAACCAAACAATTCACACCCATACTCAGAATGATTTACAAGGCCAATCCTCAAAACTATTAGTTTACCTGCTTTTGAAGTTTAGTAAGTTCATCCACCATGAATTGAGTCTGCAAGCAAGAAAAAGATTATAAGTTTAATAACAAAAGTGTCTGAAATAGTAAGATCAAATACATAAGCAAAGGTTAATTAAGTGTTGTTTACAAGGGAAGACCATATGACAAGTATTTCGCGTAGGAAATTATCAATGGTACCGCTGTGTTATAACACTTTATTAATGACATCTATGTGTTTTTTTAATTTCAATAGTACCCCTACCTTTTTGAGCTAATTACAAAGGTGACACTGTTCACCTTTTTTCCGTTAAGTTGAGGTTAAATCTTAAATGTCATTTAAAATCGTGGAATTATCAATGGTACCTCTGTGTTATAGCACTTTTAAATGACATTTAACGTCAAGTTAATAAAAAAAAGGTGTCACGTTTGCAATTAGCTCAAGAAGTTAGGGGTACAATTAGAATTAAAAAAAACGTACCATTAATAGAGTGTTATAACACGAGGATATCACTGATAATTTCCCTAATAAAAATTGACAAATATTTAAAATAAGCGCTTATAAAATATTATCGGCCATTGAGTCCATAACGTGTTGTTATCATATCAAAATCTTAAACCACCTGAATTTATCTTAAATATTTAAAATATGATGCAACATTTCTTGTTTTTTAGGGTTAAGCAATCAGATCTATTGCACATGCTTAAAACCATCAGGTATATTTCAATCTAAATATAGTCATTTTTTTATTAATTATATCATTAAATAACATATACCAAATTTTATATCTCAATTAAATCATCGAATAACATATACCAAAAATTTAATTTTGGAGGAATTTAAAGGTCAAATTTATGCAACTTTTTAAAATATTAAAATAAACATAATTTAAGAGTTATTTTATTAAAATCCAAAAGTCAAATATATAAATACTCCATTTGAGTTTTTTTTTTTTTTTAAAATTACTCTAATCAAATAAATTCTCTAATCACAAAACCTTTATAGAGAAGGTTTATGAAAGACCGTCTATGGCAAAGACGGCTCTCCTAACAGCCCAGTCCAATGATTTCAAATTTAAAAATAAGGCTGATGACTAATCAGTTACTTATTTTACAAAATGGACTGACCTATATTTACCCGTCTATGCTATAGACAGTCTATAACAAGAATTTGTGTATAGACTTCCCTAAATTTCTTTGATTTAGAAGAGAAGTTTAAAGTCATATATAAAAGCATTGATAAATATATTTAATTGAGTACCCTCATTGCTCTGATCTGCTTCAGTGACATATCAAGCTGCCTTTCAAGAGCCTCAAGATCCTTACTGCTTAAAGAACCCAAATCCTCTCCTTGGAGATTCCTAAATGTATACAACAAAATATCATACCATTAGCCTTTGCAATGTTAGAGTATATATAACATATCCTCTAGCCTCAACCATCATCCATCAGCTTAAGATTCCAAAATATGTTATATACTCATGGTTATTAGAATCTCGATCCTGATCACTGATTCTACGATCTTACGATCCAAAATTAGGCGACCGATCCGGATCGTAGGTAGGATCTTAAATTGGTAGAATCGTACGATCCTACTTAGCTCAAGGATTTAAGTGGTAGGATCATAACACAATTTTACGATCCTACGATCTTACGATCCGATCCTACTAGGGTAGTTTCAATCGTATTAAAATTTCATATAATCCAAATTTTACTTATGTATATATATGAATATATCTAAACAATTATATCAATTTGACTAAAATTCACGTTTTTCTCGATTCGAATTTTAATAATTATTTAATAATGATTATTAAAGGTATTTTTTACAAAACTTAATAGTTGAAGTCAAATAAGTGTTAATTTAAACTTTAAAACATAAAAAAGAACAAATACAATTGAAAATTAGTTATCTAAAGCATATAAATGCATATTTGTAGGATCACACGATCCTACGATCCGATTCTACCGATTTCGATCCTACCCCCTCAACGATCCTACGTAGAATCCCGATCCTAACAACTTTGTATATACTCTAACATAAGCTCATAGTTGAGGTCCCAAGATATGTTATATACTCTAACATGCTTATAGTTGAAGCCCCAGTATATGTTATATACTCTAACATGCATATGATCTCATATTGACAAAAATAATATTAAAAAATTCGACTAAGTCCAACTCTTAAATTTTTTAGATAATTATAGATCTTTATTAATAAAATTAAGAGAAAGCCTAAAGATACCTCCGACATAAAAAAATCCCACAAGGAGAAAAAGCCATTGGAATTTAAGGGCCTAACAAAATTTTTTTAAGGTAGTATTTGGCAACTTTGAATACATTTGAAAATAGGAAATTAATTTTGATATTCACATTCAAGAATTGTAAATGACATTTATATGCTTGAAATTTGCAAATTTTGTTACTTCACCAAATTTTAATTTATTATTACAAGTCTGATCCAATTCCACATTTGAAAATGAATTTCATGTTGCCAAATATACCATTACGTTTTTCAAATTTACGTGTTATTAATGTGTTTATTGGATTACTGAACCCATATATAGAATTTTTTTATAAAAGGGCCTCAGTTTAAAATTTCGCCCAGGACTCCAAAAACAAAAGCGCCGGCCATGCAATTTTGCAAGAACTTTTAAGTTGTAGCTTCATCTTACCTATTTTGGCGGTTCAGGGTTTCATAACGCGCTTTAAGCTTTAGATACTCCTGCTGACTACTTAATTCCTTCATTCATAACAACCAATGATAAATAATATCAGTGAATTTAATTAGATAAGCTAAATCATATGAAGTTGCAGATAATATATGTTGCTACTAAGAATCATTTAAAACAATTTCATTGTTATCGCTAACAAACACTACAAATAAGTATTGAAATAGTAGGAAAAAGCGATCGGATTGAACCCATCGCTAGCGGCGACAAACTAGCTATGAGAAATACGTCGCCTATTGTGAAAAAGTGCTTGGCGACCGACTTTTTGGACGCCATCTATTTTTTAATATGGCGACGAGAATTTGGTTGCTAGTTGGTCGCCCACTGTTCAACGTAAAATGGCGTTCAATTGGCGTCTATTTTTTAATTTAGCGTTCGATAATTTGGCGTCCACCAATGTCCCATCGCCAACACTAGTTTTTTGTAGAGATTGGTAAGTGTGGTCGCCATTTCATTATTCTTTTGTAGTGATTGGTAAGATTGCGTACATCCAACCTCCAAAACCCATTCTAAATAAATACTTAAACTACAAGTTAAAATTCAATCCACTGTATTTATATATTCATCTTTAGATAAATTAGTCCAACATTAAATAGAGTCCAACTGATGATTGATGCACACACACAGCAAAAATAGTGGAGAATGATTTTGTGATTATTCTCTCATTCCTTCAGAGCTGATGCACAGCTTTCATATATACATGCATGGGCCAAAACAACCTTAACCACTAGAGCAAGGACAGCTGTCCATATACACTACGAGACAAAAGGAAACAAAATAGCAAAAGGAATATTTGCATAACAGAAAAGAAAGTACAGCTTTAGAGAATATTCCTCAATACTCCCCCTCAAACTTGGAGTGGAATGCTTGAATGGACTCCAAGTTTGCTGAGTAAACGGTTGTGCTGATGGACAGGAAGTTGTTTTGTGAATATGTCAGCCAGTTGATGAGAAGAGGGGACATACTCAGTCTGAATGGCACCAGTGAGGAGCTTTTCACGGATGAAATGGCAATCCATTTCTACATGTTTAGTGCGCTCATGATGCACGGGGTTAGCAACCATAGAGAGAGCTGCCTTGTTGTCACACTTGAGGACAGTAGGAGCAATGGAGGTAAGACCCAAATCATGCAGAAGCTTACGTATCCATAAAACCTCACATGTAGTAAAGGCAAGAGCTCTATATTCAGCTTCAGCAGATGAACGAGCTACCACAGTCTGTTTCTTAGACTTCCACGAAATGGGAGATGAGCCAAGCATAATGCAAAAACCTGTGGTGCTTCGACGTGTGTGAGAGCATCCTCCCCAATCACTGTCACTATATGCGGATAAAGAAGCTGAGGTGGATGAAGCCATGAGAACACCTTGAGAGGGAGATAGGTTCAAGTATCTAAGAACACGCTTAGCAGCTTGCATGTGCACATTAGTGGGGCGATGCATGAATTGGCTAAGTAAGTGGACAGCATAGGAGATGTCAGGACGGGTGATGGTGAGATATATCAATTTGCCAATGAGCTGTTGATATGTGGCTGGATTAGGGATAGGGTCACCAAGGTGGAGAGAAAGTTTGATGTTTTGGTCAATAGGAATTTTGGTAGGTTTGCACTTCAGCATGTGATACTCACGAAGGATGTCAGTGAGATATTTGTATTGTGAGATGAAAATGCCCCTTTCATTTCTGTCCACTTCAATACCCAAAAAATACCTTAAGTCCCCTAAGTCTTTCATGTGGAATTGAGAGGATAGGAAGGTTTTGGTGTGCTCAATGGCTTGAAGGTCATTACCACTTAATATGAGATCATCAACATACACAAGCAAGATAGTGATGGATGTGAGAGTGTGTTTGGTAAAGAGAGAGTAGTCATTGGTAGATTGAGAGAAGCCAAAAGACTTTAGGGCTAGAGAGAGCTTAGAGAACCATTGACGGGGAGCTTGTTTGAGCCCGTACAATGATTTGTTTAGTTTGCACACCTTGTTTGTGGGAGAGTGAGACTCAAGATTTTGAACAGAAATAGGGATGCCAGGACCAATATAACCAGTGGGAGGTTTGATGTACACAATTTCCTCTAAGTCCCCATGCAAGAAAGCATTTTTAACGTCCATTTGAGACAAATGCCAGTCATATATTGCAGCAAGAGCAAGAAGAGCTCGAAAGGTTGTCAATTTTGCAACAGGTGCAAAAGTTTCGGCATAATCTATGCCATGAGTTTGCTTATTGCCAAGAACCACCAACCTGGCCTTATATCTTTCAACACTACCATTTGGAAGGTATTTAGTTTTAAACAACCACTTTGTGCCAATGGGTTTTTTGCCAAGGGGAAGATCAGTCAACTCCCATGTTTGGTTTTCCTCAAGAGCAGCCAGCTCTTCATTCATTGCCACAATCCAATGGGGAGATTTAATAGCTTCTTTGAATGTCAAAGGATCTTTGTGAGTTTGTATTTGAGAGAGAAAGCAGCTGAATTGTTTGGACACAGTAGTGGAGGTCTGAGAAGCTATAGGAAGGGCAGGATGAGGGGAGACAGTGGCGGCATTGGTGACAAAGTCAGTCATCCAGGTTGGAGGTTGGTGGGTACGGGTTGATTTTCTTAAGGCAGGGGCAGGAGAAGGAGATGGAGATGGGGCAGGAGAGGGAGGCACAGTTTCTGGTTCAGTGTTTGGGTTGTCCTCTTCATCTGATGATGAATCCTCCCAAGGAGGAGAAGAGGTAATGGTATGATCAGGGGAGGGAGGTATGAGTTGAGAGAGATGAGATTTGGAAAGAGTATAGGGAAATATATGTTCATAGAACTTAACATCCCTAGAGACAAATGTGTGATTGGTAAGAAGATTGAGAAGCTTGTAGCCTTTTTGGTTTGGAGGATACCCAAGAAAAATGCAAGGTACTCCTCTGGGATTGAGTTTATCTGTGGTGGAGTGAGGGTTATAAGCAAATGTTAAGCAGCCAAAGGTTTTGAGAAGGGTATAATTTGGAGGCTTGTTGTACAAGGATTCATAGGGAGATTTGTGAGAGAGGATAGGAGTGGGTAACCGGTTTATAAGGTATGAGGCAGTGAGGATGCAATCTCCCCAATATTGCTTAGGTAATCCAGCTTGAAACCGTAGGCACCTAGCCATTTCTAGCACATTTCTGTGCTTTCTTTCAACTCGGCCATTTTGTGCTGATCTATCAACACACGTTGTTTGATGTATAATGCCATTTTCATCAAACAATCTTTTGCACTGATAATCTTGAAACTCAAGTGCATTGTCAGATCTCACCGTTTTCACCTTACTGCCAAATTGGGTATAAGCCATTTTCACAAAATTTTGCAATGCTGTGAATGCCTCTGATTTATGTCTCAACAGTGTAACCCAAGTAGTTCTTGTTTTATCATCAACTACTGTTAAGAAAAACCTATGCCTTCCTCTTGTTTCAACCCTATAAGGTCCCCATGTATCTATGTGTAATAGCTCAAAAGGGTAGCTGGCTTGGGACTTGCTAGTAGGGTAAGGACTCTTGGTCATTTTACCCATTGGACAAATCAAACAAACTTCTTCTTTCACATCTTTGCCAACACAGCCTATTTGTTTTAGCTTTTTGAATGGTGCATGGCCTAGTCTATGGTGCCATAGACTTGTCTCACTCATAGGTTCCCTTTGTAAGACCCCATTTGTAGCCTTTATAGACTGTAGTGCCGTGGGTTCAGGAGTATCACATGGCTTTTGTCTTACTTGCTTGCTTAGCCTAGCAATAGCTATATCTAGTGTGTCATCAATCAAATAGTACAACCCATGCTTACACTCACCTATCCCCTTTATATTTTTCGAAATATTGTCTTGTATAACACAATATGCCCCATAAAAATACACAGTACATTGCTCAATTTCAGCAAGTTTACTCACAGAAATAAGGTTGTGCTTAAATTCAGGTACTACCAAAACCTGTTTCAAGTGCAAACCATTCTTTAAAACAACATTTCCAGAAGCTACAATGTTAGAAGTGTCTCCATTTGGCATATTGATTTTTAGTGTATTGTTCAATTTAACAGCATTTTTAACAGTCATGGGTTCACAACACATGTGATCAGAGGCTCCAGAGTCTAATATCCATTTCATTCCTTCAATGTGAGCGTTATAACAAGTGACCATACCTGCAAATCCGGCAAACCCACTGTCAAATTCATCTTCCATTTCTGTTTCTGCACGATTGGCACTTGATGGTCCTGGAAGGCGTTTAAGCAGATGCTCAAGTTGTTGCAAGGTAATTCCAGTGGTCTCATGTTTTTCATGGTCTCCTTGCACATTTGCTGCTGTCCTTCCAGATGTGAATCTCCTATTCCTTCCAGGGTTATATGAATATGTGCTACTGCTGCTGCTGTTAGAAGGATAAGGAGACCCACTTCCTCTGCCTTTGAAGCTTGGTCTGTGTTTAGGGTGCCATTTGGGATACCCAATAACTGTCCAGCACCTTTCATGTGAGTGCCCTTTCACTCCACAGGCAGTGCACACCTCACCTTCGTTCCTTCCTCTACTCATCATAGCAGAAGATTCCAGGGGCTGTGGTTGAATGTTTAGCACACTCCTTTGTGATTCTTCTTGTTGCAAAGAAGAACATGCAAATTCCACTGTTGGTAAGGGAGTCATCATTAATAACTGGCTTCTTTGAGCACCGTAGCACTCATCCACACCATTGAGAAACTGGAAGAGTCTCCTTTCCTCTCTTTGCTGATTCAAAGCTTCTAAGAACTTTGTTATGTCTTCACCAACAGAGGTGATTTGTGGTAGCTGGTCAAGTGACTCAAGCTCCTCCCATTTTCCTCTCATACTTGTGTAGTATTCTGTAATAGTGGAACCATTTTGCTTGTGGTTGTACAACTCCCTATTCAGCTTATATTTCAAGGAGCCATTACTTAGTGCATATCTTCTCTCAAGGTACTGCCAGATCTCCTTAGCACTAAGCATGTACATAATGGTTTGTTTAATAGAGTCCTCAACTGACCCCATTATCCAACCTATTACTGTATCATTGCAAGTGTCCCATAACTCTCCTTTTACTTTATCAACCTCATCTCTTACCACTGTTCCATTCACAAACCCTATCTTTCTTTTTGAAGATAGAGCAATCTCCATTGATCTTCTCCACCTTCTGTAATTGCCAATGCCTTCAAGTTTTTCCACAGTGACTGAGTTAGGACCATCTGATCCATGAAGGTAAAGGGGATTTTGGGGGTTCATTTTTTCCATGAATGGGTTTCACAGGTTTAAGGAAGAAGAATAAAGAAAGAGTACAGAAAAATAAGGTTCTTAGTGGTATGGCTCTGATACCATGATGATTGATGCACACACACAGCAAAAATAGTGGAGAATGATTTTGTGATTATTCTCTCATTCCTTCAGAGCTGATGCACAGCTTTCATATATACATGCATGGGCCAAAACAACCTTAACCACTAGAGCAAGGACAGCTGTCCATATACACTACGAGACAAAAGGAAACAAAATAGCAAAAGGAATATTTGCATAACAGAAAAGAAAGTACAGCTTTAGAGAATATTCCTCAATACCAACTTAACACATTTAAGAGATCCAACCTTATCCTAGTGATACAACAAGAAAAATACACCAAAATACACAAGTATGTCAAGAAATAACACAATTAAAAGTCTGAAACATCAAATATAATATATATCCTATCAATTTAAATTCATCGTAAAGTATATTAGTTGTATATGTTAAGTAAATGTCACCTTAATTAACACGTTTGAGAGATCAATATATGCGACCTTATCCATTAGTAATATATATTAAAGGGAAATTTCACGTGGTATCTCTAAGGTTTTGGGTTTTCTACGTGTAACCAATACTTATAAAAAATTCACATGGTAACCCTGAGGTTTATCAAATTGTTCCATCATAACTTCATATTGCACATAAAACGTAAACAAAACGTTAGAAAACATTAATTTCGATGCTTTAAGACTGTTGGAGGGTTTACCATTCATTTTCTTGGTGATACAAATTAAAAGGTAAAATAAAAGCAGCAAATTTAATGATGATAAATGGTACTTATATCAACATAAACGGCATACATACCAGGGCCTCCCTAGCAGAGACAGTGTTGTGATCAGGGGCTCCATAGTTGCTCTTTTGATACTTCTCTAGAGTTTTCAGCATGCTGCTACATGGAATATTTTATAGATTATGAGAAACTTAAGCCGATATAATACGAAATCTAAAGATACTCATCCGTACCAATATATACTGGCTACATTTAACCTTTTAATGCGATAGTTTTTTGGGGCCAAATGTAGCAATCTTAGTGAGATAGAGGAGTAATCATGAGTTCATTTCCAAGGCGAGCTTTTCATATTATATAGCAATTCTTAAAACTATATATAATACTGTCTCTGTGTCTTTCTAGAATAGCACTATTTCACTCAAATATGCGAGAACTTTTTGAGTCGAATTGTGCTATTTGGTTTATCAAATAAGCTCTGATTTACTTAAATAATTAATGACACTCATCGGATCATAATTAGAGTCGTTTATACAAAAAGAAGGAAAAGAAAAGGAGGACACAAGACTACAAGAGAAAGGGAGACAAAGACGAGTTTTCCTTCCAAATCTCACCATCATGTCAATAAGCATATTTTGGTTACTCTTCACTTAATCTCAAAAATTTGTGTTGAACTCTAAGCATTTGACAAGAACATGAGATTTAAAAACTTCAAAAAAAAAAAAAAATAAATAAAAAATAAAAAAAATATTAAAATTTTTCATAAAATAGTCAAATCAAGCTAGCACTTAAGTTCTATACACATGAAATATAAAAATGTGAGTTCCAATAACATATTGATTTATATGATGCTAATTTGAAGTACACAATATCAAAATGATAATCACTTCAAAGGGAAAGCATGAGAAGTGAAGCAATTGAAGTAAAATATGGTGTGAGCAAATAAGATAATGAAGATTGAACACATGTAGCTCAAAATCCCATGAGTTCCAAGGAAAAATGACAAATAATTTGCTCAAAAATAAGCTTAGATCCAAATATACAACCCACCAGGCCACCACAAGAGAGATTTATAATACTCCTCCATTTCATTTAATTTTCTATTTTACGCTAAAAGCTATTTTAATATATAACAAATTCAAAGGCATAACAGGAGCAAGGTCGGCCCTGTGAGGGGCAAAGAGGGACTAGTGCCTCGGGCACAACCAAAAAACTAGAATAAGCCTAACAAAAATTCATATTTATCTAATTTTGAGACCCCTACGTACTCTTTCTCACTTCTATGTAATAATTAAAGGCCCGTAATTGTTATCTTGTCTTGGGCCTCTCGAAACTCAGGATCGGCCCTGAGCGAGAGTAAAAGGGAAAAATATAGAGTAAATGTGACTGAAACTCATTATGTTCCTTTGAATTTGCTACAATATATTTAAAAGGCTTTCAGTTTGATTAGCGAGATACAAATTTAAAGACACAGAAGAGTATACGCTAAAACTGTTAGATTTTTTCTTGCACTAAAAAATCTTCTAAAAGGATGAAGAGATCACCAAAAAAACATAAGACAAGAGCCTGATGTCATTGTTAAAGACATAAGAGAAGTACATGTTTAGCTTTAAGTTTACACACAAATGAGAAATAAACTCATAGTTTAACCTCCTTTTACCTTTATGATATTTAGCATAATTTATGATAACTCATTTATGAACTTTTATCAAAAAAATAGTAGTATTAAAGACTGATGATTTCATATCAGAAACTAACCAAATGGATCTTATAATATAGTAAAAATGCTAAAAATATGATAATATGAGGCATCACAAAACCCAATAAATAGATATTTTAATGTTAATTTAAATTGTCATTTCAAGAAACAAAAAAAGGTTAAAGACAGTCTAAAAATCCAGAAAATAATCAAGCAACTCAATTTGGATTTATTATGAAAATCCATTGGGTTTATATGTAGATCTAATCATTCTAAGAAGGTAACAATTTACACAAAAAATAATAAAAAATAGTTTCATAAATCTCAGATCTAAGAAGATATAGAACTGAAAATCTGAACCCAGAAAATCAAAAACCCTAGGGATAAAAAGCTGAAGATTTTTGCAGCAATTATTATAAAAAATTAAAACTTTAAAAATAAAACCCCCAAAATCTAGCTTTTAAGCACTTTTTAATTAAACCCAAGAAAGATTAGTAAAATATAAGATGACCCAAATCCCAATTTATGATTGAGTAATTATTTAATTAAAGATTACCCAAAAACCTAGGATGAATAATAAAGAAACCCTAAAAAAACCAAAAAGTATTAAAAAATAAAAAATTGGGCCCAATGAATAATAATGCTCAATTCACAACTTAAAAAAATAAACCAATGAGAAAAATGATTTGACAACCAATTAGATCTTGAAAAAATAATAAAATGGGAAAATAAAATAATTAATTTGGATTTAAAATAGGAGAAAAGGAAGAAGCTTGATAAAGCTAATAACCAGTTTGGTTTGATGGAACCAAAAAACCTAAAAAGAAGTATGTGAAGTTGAAGCTATTGTTGGTAAAACCAAACAGAGTACAAACATTACAAGGAAACAGATCTAATTCTAAAATTAAACCCAACACACAAAAATGAAAATTTTTAAGGAAAATAAATTAATAAAATAAAAAGAAAGAAAACCAAACTCCCATAAAAATATATACAAATATAAGCTAAACACAAAAAAACTGCTAAAAACACTGAGACATTCTCCAAAATGGAAACCTATGCCCATCTTTCCCTCTTTATTTTCAAGATCCTTACAAATTCATACCAAATTTTTATGGGAAAAAACCCAAACCCAAAAAGGAGTAAACTTTATTGATAAAAATTAAATATTTTTAGTAATAAATATGATTTTTTGGAAATTATAATTATAATTAGAATAAATGAATAAAAAAATTACCTAGGGCTACTGCAAAATTCAAATAATTTTCCTCTATTGGAGAAGATGATGAGAGCAACTTCAGCATCACAAAGTACAGAAAGTTCATAAGCTTTCTTCAAAAGCCCATTTCTTCTCTTTGCAAAGGTTACTTGTCTATTGATCTTGTTTTCTATCCTCTTCAATTCTACTCTTCCTCTTCCCATTTTCTTACTTTCTCTCTCTACTTTCTCTCTCAACACTTGTTTTTTTTTTCTCTTGGGTTTGTCCAAATAATAAGTAAGAATATGGCTTCTTTGAATATAATGATGCTCATCATTTTTCTTTTTTTTTTTATGTAAAAAAGAAATGAAAAAAAGGAGGTAGCTTTTTGATGTAGAATTATAATCATAGCATTTTGTAGGTTAATTAATTAAATTATTTATTTATACTAGCTAGCTAATAGATTTTTTGGTTTTTTTTTTTAAGTGGGAGGAAAAGAAGATAGTAATAATGTCATACTAACATGTTGGAGTAATAATTAAGAAGACAATATCTTTTTAGTTTTTCTTGAACTTGTCTTAGGTAAGATGTATTGAGTTTGTAGATCGATTGATGTGGTCATTACATTGGAAGTAGAAGGTAATTTGTGTTTGCCATAAATTTAATTTTTGGTTTGATTAAATAATTTGCTAAAAATAGCCTTAAAATTTAGGATTTTGTGGATTACAATTTTAATGTTTTTTTTTCCGAATTACAGTCATTAAAGATTTAAAGTATCAATGTGTACAATATCCAAGTCAAATCAAAAAATTCTGACCACTTAACATAAAATTACAACCATTCAAGTGGTTGGAATTATATTGTGATTTGGCTTGAACACAATAAACAAATGACATTTTGGTAATTATAATTTGCAAAAAAAAGCATTGAGATTGTACGTTATTCGCAAAAGACCTAAAATTTTAAGGTTGTGATTCGCAAATAATTCTTAGATGATATAAAAAGGTAGAAAAAATGGGTGGATACTTATTGACAAAAGTGAAGAAAAAATTTCTACACAAAATCAAAACTAATATGACAAACTAAATTGAATCATATAGAAAACTTAAAAGGGACGGAGAAGCTAAGCATACACTTATGAAAAGTATTACTCTTAAAAAGTTTATGTTTAAGAATTATATATAAGTAATTTAAATAATTATAATTATAATTATATTTCAAAATGAAAATATGAAAAAATGATCTTAACTTTGACTAATTTTCCACTTTATAATTCTATGAGTTTGACTATATGAGCATAAGTGTTACTTTTTTATTGTGTGTACAAAATCAAATCGACTATTAAACTTTTGTACTTATACAACTAAGTATTTATATAATTATTTATTGATAATTAAATGGTCAATTTAATCCTTATAAATTCACTGATGGCACGATATTGCCTGAAGACTATTTCAAAGGCTATATTTGCTTTTTTATAATTATTAAACTATGCGATCGAGGCTCAATATCTATATATATGTGTTTCATTAAAAAAAAATATTTATAATTAAATACTATATGTCAAAAATTGAATCTAACATGATCCATAAAGATGCGCATGCTGAGATGGATGTGTGTTAAGACAAGGATGGACAGGATTAAAAATCAGGAGTTTAGGGAGAAGTTAGGGTTGCACCTCTCTCTGCAAAGATGCGGGAGAACAGGCTCAGATGGTTTGGGCATGTGCCATGTGCAGAGAAGCACTCATGACGCCCCAGTGAGAAGGGTTGAACGCATCATAGTGGAGGGCAAGAGAAGCCGGGGAAGACCTAAGAGGACGTGGGAGGAGCAGATTCACAGCGACCTGCTCGAACTACACCTCTCTAAGGACCTGACCAGGGATAGAGCCACATGGCGGCGCCTTATTCACGTCCTAGATTACTAGACTTGTTTGTTACTGTTCTGTGTCTTTTGTCATCGCTATTCACTGCCTCTTCTACCTGTATCGTTTATACTTTTTAAATGATCCCTATGTCTGGCTAATGTGGGTGTAAGATGCAGGTTTCGGATATTTGCAGGTCCTATCCTTGAGGACTATTTTAGAGCCGAAGGACTCTTATAACCACCCTCTCCTTCTGGGTATGAGACGCCGTCGACCTTCCTTCCCCGGACCCTGACCATAGAGTATCTATGTGCGGGAACACTGGGTATGATGATGATGATGATGATCCATAAAGATATTTTAATTTCAACAAATACACAAAAGATATGTATTTCTTAAGTTTTTTTTACTAAATAGAATATTCTTTAAGAAAAGATTAATTAAAATGTATTAAAATAGAAGTATAAGATAAAAACGTTATTGGTCAAAGATAAATACTTCATCAAAAAGAACAATCATTTAAGTTGGCATACATCAACTAAAATCACATAAATAAACCCTATGTTTGAATGTATAAAGTACATTATTCAACTTCAATTTGCCCTAATTTTATAACCGAAGAGCATCATGCATGCTGAAAAAGGTTTTCCTATTTTATAGAGTGTGAATGATGCACTTAGAGAGATTTTTTTATATATATAATAAAAATATGTATAAATACAAATTTTCAGTATCCAAATAAATGATAATAATTTTTTTAATCTAAATAAGTGGTGCATTTATGATTTTAACTACGAGATCCTTAATTACAATAATTAGAGGTGTCCCTTTGATTTTATTACACAATACACAAAAAATTATTAATTCGATTTTAACAATGTAGCAAAATTAAAAATACAAAGGATTAAGAAAATAAAAGCTACGCGGAGTGGCAGGTAGGTAGGGCTGAATAAGATCTCATACCACCATATTCACTTCTTATGGCAGTAAGAATTTTTATTCTCTATATATTCACTCACTGCACAACAAATTCATACATATATCCGCCCTAATTAGAATTCAAAATCCATATAATTTTACCCTGTATGTCAATTTCTAATTTCATTTTTGGTGCATACACAAATCACAATCAAAAACTCATGTAAATTTTACAAAAATTAAACATAGGAAAAATTACCATGAATATTACAAACTTTTTTTAATTTTCCTATAATAATACCAACTATTGATTGACCAAGAAATAATACCAACTTGAAGTGGTGTTTTCCTAGAAAATTCCTAACATGTTAAAAATTAACCTATGTTAGAGAATATAACATATCTTGGGGCCTAAACCATCAGCTTAAACTTTTGATTGAGTTGGTTCCTTGACAACCTATAGATTATTATGAGACAACAAAAGTTGGTAAATTAGTTAATAAACTAAAGTTGGTATTATTCTAGAAAAATTCTCATAAATTGATATTCTTCATAATTAAATAATTAATAAATTATAATTAAATAATACTCTCTCCGATTCAAATTAATTGTCCACTTTCCTTATTTGGTAAAGTCTCTTTACTTGTCCACTTTCTATTTTTGGCAAAAATTTTTACCTAAATACCCCCAACTACCCCAACTTATATTATTTAATAATACCCCACCTACCACCTTTTCAATTATTATAATCACTTAAAATACTCCACTACCATTTTTTCTTAAAATTAGGTGCAAATCCATAGTGAACAATTAATTTGAATTGGAGGGAGTAGTTGTATTATTATAGGGAAATTTAAAAAAAAATTATACTCCCTCCTATTCACTCAAAAGTGCACATTTGGGTTGGGCACGGTTTTTAAGAGTGGATTAGTGGGGTATTTTAATTGATTAAATTAATTGTAAAGGTAGTAGTTGGGTATTGGGAGTAGCAAAAGTGGGGTAGTTGGATATTTTAATTGATTAAATTAATTGTAAAGGTGAGAGTAAAAATAGAAATGGGAAATTTTGTGTGAATTGGCCCAAAATAGAAATGTGTCATTTTGAGTGAATAGGAGGGAGTATTATTAATAGTAATAAGTTAATCAATACTCCCTCCGTCCCATATAATTTGTAGCAAAGAGAAAGTTGGTGTTTTTTAAGAAAAAGGTAGATAATGGTAATAAATGAAGAGAGAGAATAAATTGTGTGGTTGAAATTAAAAGAGAGTTAAAATGTATGGATGAGATTAAAAAGAAATGGTGGGCCATAGTCCAAAAATAAAAATGATGCAAATTAAGTGGGACGGACCAAAATATAAAATGTTGCAAATTAAATGGGACAGAGGGAGTATTTGTATGAGGGATTGGAGTTTGAAGTATGGGATGAGTGTTGGAGTACAATTGATTGATTGGATTGGATTGGATTGGGCGATTGGGTGCAGGAAGTTGAAGTTTGGAGGAAAGAAGAAAAATAAGCAGGAAACCTTAAAATACCCGAGAGTTATAAGACACGTGTCGGTTTATGAAACGTGCAAGTCATTCAATAATCCACTTTATTATCCCTTCTATATTTGCGGGTTCGCCTAATCATCTCAACTTACCTTTAACAATTCTTTGTGTGGACCAACATGCCCCTATGGACTATGGCTCTATTATTATTCCATTTTATTTACCCTAATAATCTCATTTGTTGCTTCCAGTAATGATCTTTGCATTTAAACGAAATAAATAAGATTTCACTTGACTATATTATACTCCCCCGACTCAATTCAATTATCCCATTTGAGTTGGGACGGATATTAAGAGTGGAATGAGGTCTACTAAAAAGGTGATAGTTGGTTATTTTAATTGATTTTTTGTAAAGGTGGTAGTTTGGTATTAGAATTTGGAAATTATGTGGAAGTATTTAGATAAAAAAAAGATAGACAACAAAAAAAATGAAACAATTGAAGTGAATTGCCCAAATAAGGAAATTGGATAATTAAAATGATGCTACCACGCCAAATTTTTTTTACTTGATATCAACTTAACCCATTAAAATTTTAAATTTATAATGCATTATAATTTGTTTGATTTATATGACTAGTTTCTATCTATCAATTTTCTCTTCTTTTTTCGTCCTTGGGTGCTCAATGCTCAACATCTTCCTATCTCATAACCCAATTTTTCAAAATTTAATCCAGAATGTATATATCATGTGTTTTAATTCGAGTCTTCAATTTATTTTTACTTTTTTTTTCTATAATAAAATTTATTTTCGCCTTTACTCCAGTTTTGTTGTAATTGCTTATGTGATTTTCTTTTGGAGTTATGTGATGATCTTTGAAATTGTTACATTACCCACATTGCAAATCAAAGTGAAATGATTTATAAATATTATATATGAAATTTTAAATGACAAATGAAAATATAATTATTGAATGAAATTAAAAGGGAATAATTGGTATACATCAATGTATTAATATCTTTCATGAAGAATGAAATGTGGCCACCAACGAAAGTGATCCATAAAAAAAGGGGTCCCCTCAGCATCATAAAGTACCCTTCCATAGACTTGCATTTGCTTTTGGCCTACTCTATTGAAAACAACCCTTCATATCATCATATCATTGCTCAACCTCAACTCTTGATTATTGCATAATTATATTCCTTCATTATTTTATAATATATCACACTCAGTAGCAAGTATTATGAAACAATAAAAGTATTTGACTTTCATCTACCCTAATTTCTATAATATTGACATTTAATTTGACACAAGTATTAAATTATGTCAAAAATATAAAAGTTAATGAGAAAGAGGTATGAAATAAGAACAAAGTAGGAGTAAGTTGGATAAATTACAAGTTACTTTATGACATGAAGTATAGTAATGACGTAGTTAAATATTATGAAACAGATAAAAATAGAAAATGTAGCAAATGTTTTTGAACGGAGAAAGTATTAAGTGTAAGGTATACCATTTCTCTTTTTTAGTTAAAAATTTACCTTATTATACTTTATGATCCATTATTTGACTTTTTGGTTGATTATAGGATAGATCGAGGGAAAGGAAGACCTTGTGAGAATTAAACTTAAGAACTTACATTAAAAAAAATGGTAATTGTTTTAGCTAAGACAAAACTCAATTCTTCACTATATAACTATTAAACAACGTAATATTGATCATTTTTTCCACTATAATTAGTTGCAATCTTACTAGTTGAGCACAAATAAAAAAAGAGGAAATACAATACTAACTTGAGGTATTATTGTGAGAGATTGTCAGTTGGTGAGATAAGCTCAAAACAAGAAGCTCATACGCTAATAATTTGTAGTTAGCTAATTAAACAGTGTATAAGACACGTCTCTCGATATGTTGTTCTCATACAGAAATTTGTGTACTAACTTTTGATTTTATTGATAGTTTGGATTCCTTCTTGTTTTTCGACACACTTCTAATATATATTTGTTTATCAAATTTACTCTTGCATTTTTCTATTTTCTTATCCAGAAATATATTTTCTCTCTTAATCTCAAAAATATTTATACTTCAGTGTCTACTTAGTTTTTTTCTCTTATTTTATAAATACAAATTAATAAAATAATTACTTCATATTTCTTAATACATTAAATTCAAGGAAAACACTTGAAGTAATTGACACATTGAGAGTGAGTCCTCCATGGTTGAAAATAGTAAAGAAGAAATATTAGTAAAAGTCCAAGTAAAGATCAAACAATTGTAATTGATTGCCTGTGGGCCCTCTTGCACATGTTCATATCAATCGGGGATGGTTGCAATGCAGACTGCACTAATTACTCCTCTTCTTTCGAAATTGCTACTCCTATGAATTTAATAACAATAATTTCATATCCTCTTTATTAACTTAAACAAATAAAAGTATTTATTATTTTTTATATATTTTCATCTTATTTTGTCGTTTATCTTTCCTCCCTAGATTCTGACTAGAGATGTTCAATAAGGCGGGTCGATCCAATGGGTCAAGGGTCGGGTCACATTTTTAAGGGATCATTGGCGGGTCTAGTCAATAATGGGGCGGGTCATTAACGGGCATTGGTGTAAAGGGTGGGGCCGGACCGAGCTGGGTTGGATAATTATAAGTATTAATTTCGGGAAAAAATTAGCACTTTTTAAAATATTTTTTAATGATATTATTATATACATAAGTGGGTCGACCCAACGGCGGACATAAAGTATAATAAAAAAAATTATTTTATGAAATTTTTAAAAAAAGGGTCAAATAGGGTCAGATTTAAATGAGCTTGACCCGCCCCAATCCGTTTGACATTTGAAATGACCCGACCCACACCGGCCCATTGAAATTTTGACCCAATCTGCTCCGACCCGGCCCATTGAACACCTCTAATTCTAACCATAGATTTTCTATAAGCGGAATACACTTAGTATGATGATGATGATGATCTTATTTTGCATATTTTTCTAATTGACTTATTTTATCTCATCTTCTACTAACCACAAATTAAATATTGGTGTATAGTGTAAAATTTTAAAATTATTTTTTAGGATTTACGGTAAGTTGAGTAGTAGATAAAGAGCAATTTTATCATGAAAATGTGTATGTAAGTCAGTGTATTATATATTACAACTCGTTATGATGTTGTCTTATCATGAGAAAGACTCATATGATTAGCCCAAAACTGTAATTAGTTACTTTAATATTGTAAGTGATCACTTTAACACGTTAAATTTACATATATCAGCCTGATATAGATATTATCACCATAAAATACCATTTAAGAATTTGTGAATATATTATGCATATAATTAAAAAATCTTTCAATACAATAAAATATATTTTTCCTAGTACTTCCTCCGTTCCATAATACTTGCTACATTTCACTTTTTTACGCAATCCAATGCACAATTTTGATCATTAATATCTTAAACTACACTTATCTAAAAATTATAAAAATTTAATATCATGAAAGTATGCGATTAGACGATTCAAACAAGATCCCACTTGACTATATTTTTACTTACACATTAGTCGTAATATGTAAAATAAGCTTGAACGATGAATGCAAAAAATAGATATGTAGCGAGTATTTTGGAACGGAGGAAGTATTTTAGGATCCCAGACCTTGTCCATAGTTTTCTATGAGCGGGATACACTGGATAAGATGCTGATGCCCTAGTATTTTAGGACTCCAGACTCTGTCCATAGTTTTCTGTAACCGGATACACTGGGTAGGATGATGATGCCAGTATGTTAGGAGCATTATTGATCTTCTCCACAACTTTTGGAAAAAAGAGGATAATATCTTATTAAATTTGTTAATAACCGTCACCGCAAAAGATTCCAAAACATAACATTTGACCAATTTATATGGGAAATTAGCTAGATTGCTTTGGGTATGCATAGACGTTTAGTGTACTACTACTTCATTTATTTATTTATTTCAGTTGTAACATTTCACTAATTTATTGTTTTTCCATTATCCCAACAAAAACAAATTATTAATAAATTATATTTTGTTTTTCAAAAAAAAAAAAATTATATTTTGTAAGGTGTGAGCTACTAATCAGTAATCACAACTACTAATACCTAGTAAGACAATCTTGTTTATTGAAAATAAATCAAGGAAAATTGTTTTGTAAAGATATTAAACAAAATCATTCAAATTGTATTACTAAAATTTAGATTAATATGTATCTAAGTCTAGTAATTGTAATGTACTTATTAGTCAATTATGGATATTCCGATCATTTTAATTCCGATAAAGTTAGTTTACTACATATTTTGTACAAATCTTTAATTATATTTTATGAGCTATATGAATAATCTCTATATAAGCTTATATACATAGGGTTTATAAATATGAGCAAAGTAAGTAATCATTTTTCACTCATATGAATGATACGTACATTTATATTATATTTGTGTTATAAATGTATTGTTGTTATAAAATAAAATCATTTTTGATGAAGTATGTCAAAAATTAATTGTTTTTTCATGAGTCTTTTTTGTAATTCAAACTAATTATAAATATGAGATTTGATTTTACAAAATTTTTTTAAAGCAATGTCTTTTTCACAGCTCATGCGATAGACTATTTTATAAAAAATTTGTGAAATTAAATAACTATTATAAAAAATTTGTGAAATTAAATAACTATTACTAGTAATACTTAATCATAAAAAT
Organism: Amaranthus palmeri; assembly: GCA_019776075.1. Taxonomy (NCBI): domain Eukaryota; kingdom Viridiplantae; phylum Streptophyta; class Magnoliopsida; order Caryophyllales; family Amaranthaceae; genus Amaranthus; species Amaranthus palmeri. The sequence continues at coordinate 1,432,483 of JAAKBH010000292.1, forward strand.
TGAGCAAATATAAACAATTATACTAGACCTTTTAAGGTTAAACATGAAGAAAAAAGAATGAATTAATCAAACATAAGAATGAAAGATAATTAAGGAATATCATTGAGCTGTCCATGTCATTCATGTGCTCTAAGGACTAATATCACTGATAAAGTTAATGTTAGCTGACACAATATGACGTACTATTACATCTTACATTACAACTTATTTATTTATTTTAATTAAGCGGCACGTTTGATTATTGATATTAATTGGTGATAATGAAAATTGATATTAGCTTTAGGTTTCATATAACACAAACTTTTGTGAGACACGGTCTATTTAAGAGACTATCTTTAATTGGATCAACTCATTATTATCTTTTTGTTTAGTTAAACTTTAATGAGCTATGCTTGAGAGACGTCTCTCAGAAAGAAGGTCTTTCAGGAGATCATCGGTTGTTCGTATAATGTGTTACGTCATTTTTATTATAAAGAAACTCTTATTTCTAAAATGCGTTTTTATTATAATTCTTTTGGCGTTCTAATGTTATATTTAAGTGGTAAAAAAATTAATAATAATAAACTTTACATTAAAACGAACTATTTTACCAATTTAGCTTAAATTAATAGAAGTATTAAAAGGTTTTATATTCAAATTATATAGTTTAAATAGATCACGTAGGCCTACATTTATACATGCATATGAGGCCGAAGTCATAATTGTTCTTACAATCTTCTTTTACGGAGCGTAGCAAGTGAGTTTCGTTTTTTTTAATCTATTATAAATTATAATTTTAATAAAAAGGATCCTCTCTCATAAGAATTGATGCTTAAAATTAACTTAGTAACAAGTCTTGTACAAATGAAACGAACCAATGCAAGGACCAATACTACCTACTCATTTTATTAATTGATCACTCTAATATTGTAATTTGTAAATAATCGCTTTGAGACTATAAAAAAAGATCAAGTAAACAGTAACTGATCACTTTAAGGCTAAACCTAATATTCAAATGATTTAGTCCTGGATTTTGTTTTCTAGAAAATTTGTATAGGTTATCTAATTTTATTTTTTTTTGTTTTAAAAAGATTTATTTTTTGACGTTTATCAATAAATTAGTTATAATTTCACGGAAATTCAAGCGCTTAATTAGCATTAGCAGTGATCTGGGCAAATGGCAATTACTGTGTTGCAAAATAATTGAAAAAAAAATCGACAAAAAACTGAAAACCGTAGAAAGGCAGATAAACTAAAAGATCAAGGCTTTAATGAGCAAAGGAAATTCTTTATTAAAAGAATAATAATAATAAGATGAAAGTGAAAAGCGTAGAGAACAAAGCGTCTCCAAAGAATAAAGGGAGCACTTTCTTCAGGCCTATTTCTTATTGTACCAGCTTCCAGAAACGGATTGCTCATACCGTCATATGTTGTAGTGATCGGTCTCGCGGAGGTATCTGTAAATTCTAAACTCCTCTCTAGAGGTTTACTAGTACATCATTCGATTGCTCGAGATGCCCAGTAAATCTCGACGGTTGCCCAGCGCTGAATCTGGACGGATTTCATACTGCCGTGAAAACCATGGAAAACATAGCATAAACTTCATTGCAAAACTAATAACACATAAATGCAGAAAGTTTACCAATTATAAGTTCGTTCCAGGAAAAAATTTGACAAGTTCTAATGCAGAACCCAAAAAAAGAGAAAAACACAAATATAAATACTTAGGTTTTCTTTTTATTGATTTAATTCTGCCCCTCGAGGTCTAAGTTTTCGTATTGTACATGACTGAAATTGATCCTAACTCTAAGCTTGTCTTCGTTTCTACAAAATTTAATGACAATGTAATTCAAAAATCTTGCAGGAAATTCCTTACTGAAAAGGGAATTTGCCAACGGTATGACTCCGGAGCAAAACAAATCTTCACAGTAGCTTATATTGTACCTATACTGTGTATAACCTTTTGGCCACACAACTTAAGAAATATTACTACTCACCAAACTACATGAACTTGAAATACCGTGTCGCACTAATTGTTCTAGAAAGAAAACCAGCGCTTTTGACATCGGATTGAGCAGCATTAGACTCAGGACTGGAAGGGTTTTCTGTGATTTCTGTTATATGAACCCCATTTGAAACCCTAGGACTTGAATTGTTATCGTATGCTCCAGAAGTCCCTTGACACTCCTGAAATGAATAGATTACTTAAGAATAATTCGAACAAGGATGTAAAAAAAAAACGAACATCAAATCTGAAAAATCACCTTCTTGCCTGACGGCAAGGTAGCGCTCCTTGGGAAATCATTAATCTGAAATCAGAAATGCAATTTAGATATAAGATATTACTAGCAAACATGTAAGATATTTCTAGCAAAAGCATATGCAATAGGTACACTGGACACTGGACATGTGCCCCTCAAACCCTGTCGGCTCTAGAGCAATATAACATAATTTATCGACTGATTCACTTTTGATTTCGTGATCCGCAAGAAATGGCCCAAAACGAGCAAAACAAAAGTATAGTTCGCCTTTTCCGATTCGCTATTCACGAGAAGATAAATCATATGACATTGATCTACAACCATTTTGTTACTGTAACAATAGTAGATTTAGGTAATAATTCTTGGCAAGAACTGATCTCACTAGATCTAACAAAAGCCATCAGTCCTTCAATAAGGTTAGAGCTGAACTGAAACAACTGTATCCAAGAATGTTTAACACCAAAAAATTTAAACCCCTACCCCTCCTCTTATAGAAGTAGCGCAGACACCTTCTATACTATACTTTACTATATAAGAAGCTTTGCTGTCTTATCTTGTCTCATCCAGTTCCCAACTTATAAGCCTAAGGACAAGTAAAAACATAATCTTCTATAGAATCTTCCATTATAATTCCATCACACATCTCGACAGCGTTCAGAAGGGATACTGACATTTCTGGATCAAATATAGTCTAAATGGCTAAATTATTAGATAATTTTGCAGATAAATGCGAAGCATGACCCAATTTGTTTATAGGACAGTACTAAGGATAATATTAGCAAAAGTAGGCATGCACAAGAGCAACTTTTAGCTACAAACCTTACGAGATCCACTAGCAGTTAAAATTTTCCCAGAGATCGAACCACTCTGCCAAACAAACATAGTATTAAGCAACAAAAAAATAATAAGCACCAGAACAAAATAAATCACGACAGGAAATACTAAAAGTGGAGCAAGTGTAGCCATCAGATCCAAGATAGCCGCATAGGAAATAAAATAACCTCACTAGATCCATTCGACGTTGAAGGAGAGGAAGGCTCCAGGACTAAAGGCAAGGACGCAGTCTGCAAGATCACAGCAACCCAAAACTAGAGCTTAAACAACAGAAGTTGAGGATAAAACCATCTTACAGCAGCAGCATTTAGCATAAGTCAAGTATTTGTAGCAGATAACAAGGAATATGAAATCAAAGTTCAATGTGGGATACTGCAACCATTATATCATGTAGGTTTCCTATTTAGTGGAAGAGGGCAGGGGTAAGGAACCATCTTTACTTTTTCCTTCATCAAAAGCATACCAAATAACTTTTACAAACAATACGCGGGCAGATATGAGGTGCACGACTATGGGGAGAACGGGTATGGAGTTGAGCGGGTGGATTTGGTGCCGGTAAAGCCTCATATCCACAACACATCTTGGGTAATACTTTTAACCAAATCTATCCACTATCCACTACCCACAAGATTAATACCAACATCCACCCCAATTTGTATGGATGTGGCCAACGAAATTTTACTTACATGTCATCCACTCATCCCTACTAAACCTAATAGTAAAATACTTTTTCCTTAAAAGCAAGATATTTACCAAAATCAAGTATAGTAGAATGGCATCACAAAGTGATGCAAGGTCAAAAAGATGATTTCCACAGCACCATATCTTAGCAAAATTATATAAACCACAAAATCGTAAGGGTGGTTCACCCTGATTCCAAAGAGATCTTCACTTGCCTCTTCACCAGCACATCCTCCTAAAGCTCACACAACTATCTTGTAAATGCAAAACAATAGATAGCGATAGTTCACTTTTTTTTTTGAGATGTAGCGATTGTTCACTTAATCAGCAATATCTTAAAGAATATGTTCTTAAGGGCTCATGCAACAATAACACACAACAATACATTACCCAACGCCGTTAAAGTAACTTCACCTATCCGGGGTAAAGGGAGGGGGTTTGGATGTAAGCAATTGCAACCTTACCCAAGGTCCCATGGTCAGCTCAAAATGCAAAACATATGAGAAAACAAGAATAAAGAGAGATGGGTGATGTGTTTGGAACTATATTTTACCTAATTCACAATTGGCTACCTGGATTAATCAAATTAGCCCAAAATTCACATGCCTTGTATCAGAATTCAAACCAAAAAAGCAGATAAAATAACACTGGTATGATTGTATGAATGGGCAAAGTGAAGCTCTAAAGCAAAAGGAAGATTGGACAATTTATTAATGTTCCTTTTTATAAAGTTTATATCAATGGTAACTTTAGAAGATAAAAAGGTTATTTCTCAAAAAGAAGGAAAAACAAATCCAAGCATCCATCACCAGTTTCATTGACAGCACAGTGATCAAAAACATAAAAAATCAACACCTAGAAAAAAGATTTACCCTTGATGGAGCTGCAATTTGCTGATGTTCAATAGCTGACCTGGAAGCACTAGAAGGTGAATCCTACATTCAGAAACAATTGAATCTATTAAAAGAAAAACCAAGTAGAATACAGAATCAATCATTTCCATGAAACAAGAAGATAAGATGGGAACAAACAAAATCAGATAACTAGCCCCAGGCCCCCATGACTGCAGAAGCAAAGACTTGAGAAAAGTAAATAATGGGTTTTCAGATATGACAAAGACAAACAGAAGGAACCAGATCATGCCTGAATAAGATCTGCAAATTTATTCTCGGCATCTAGCGTACAAAGTAACAATCTTGCAACTCCTTCCTTTGTATCATCCTGAAATAGGTTTCACCATAATTGTAAAACAAATTGAATTTCTAAATTTCAACATAGTTCTCTCATCTCTGACTATAAGTTAAATGTTAAAAAAAAGGGCACCTGTTTCTCTTGAATTCTGCCCATTCGCGTTTCCTAAAATAAGAAAAAGATACGAGAGTCAGATGCTACGATTCACAAGCCACTACGAGGGAAGTAAAAGGTTGATTTTTTTCTCCCAGTAAAAGAAAACACCAAGTAAAGTTGGTCACCAGAGTCCGAATTTTATGATTGACAGTTTGGAGATCCACGGTAAACTTAGAAACCGTTCCACGTACTACAGATACCTGGAAATATAAAACGGTCACTTAGGATTTGAAATCTATATACGGAAAATTGCCATAACCAACTATACAATGGAACAGCATGCAAAGCAAATCTTTCATAGGCCCAATAATGAAATATTACATCAGAGCCTCACAATTCATTATCGGTGGTCAACATCTGACGAAGCTATGTGCCTTGCTACTCAAATGGTAGCAAGAACAAGAAGATAGCAAGAAAAGAATTTTTGAAATGGGTTTATTTGCCTCTTCCCAACTCCCAAGCGTGTTTTCTTGAAACTTAACCTAAGTTAATTCTTACATAGCAACAATTCTAACGTAACTTTCTCACATCACACTTCATTTTTCCTTGTTTTAATAGCTAGAAACTGCTAAAAATGCTTGTTACTTACGATACTAGTTGGGGATGCTAGGTTATGAAAGCAGAGATATATCATATTCGTGCTTGGCGAATTTACAAAGAAGGGGGAAGCTCACTTAAAATCATGTTGAAGTTTAGTGGAAATCAAGAAGGTGAGAAACAAGCATGTACGGAAAACATTGGCGATAGAAATTTGTCAAACGCTTGGCAACATAAACAAATCCTTTCTACCCCATTTAGTTCGTCTTACAGTGCCAGGCAGAAGGTTTCAATAGACAAAGAATGATTGTTGAGAATGCACTTCTATGTCGTCATTACAGTAGCTAACTTACAATTTGAGTCACTAAAGACAGAAGCCTTTGTGACAGAGGGTTTAATTAGTAGGGAGCTCCAGACCATAAACACTACACCTGTTTATGAGTATCATGTAAATGATTAAAACCAAAGCATTTATGACCCAATGGTGTATCATAACTAGAACGAGTACTCTGGGGTTCCAGAGCATTTGGATATCAATTCAACTTTATTATAAACCACTCTAGTAAGAAAAGGAAATACAAGCACTTCGTAATTTTGGATATCCAACCATACCTCCTCTTTAGTAGTAACACTATTTGCAACAATCTCATCATACTTATGACTTGAACCGTCAATTTTCGAAGATAGATCATTTCTAGTAGCCTGCAGCAACGGAAGATTGAAGTGAGACAAAAGAAGCACAGTCTCAAAATGATTGATAAATTATGTATGTTGACAGAGTGTCAAAACAGAAAAAATCAATCTCTCATGAAGCATATAAATTTATTCATTCGAGTGCCAACTAGTATAACAAAAATGATTCACTAAGGACATCGACAGATAGCATCTCTAACCAAAAATGAGAAATCAACTTGTATCACAAAATAGAAAAAGAACATACAAAGTATAGTAATTGTATTCAGAAACTCAGTTAGAGGACGAGATAACATTATATGTAATACGCAAGAAATCAAGTTCGTTAGCCTCCTTGGTTTAATTTAGTAGATCTACCGTCTACGAAAAGTGGAGGTACTCAAGAGAAAAGTTTTCTGAATTTATCTATTTGATGGAAACAGTTATATAACATTCAGGAACAAAAGATGGCCAACTGAACAAGTAAAAAGCACAACAATAGTCGTAATTTGTCCAAAGCCACTAAAATTATCTTGGAGACACAGAAATGAGCTGTAGACTGACAACCTAGAACAGATAAGCAGCTATAGCGCCATAGTACCATATATGTAAAGACTATCTGACTAGCCTATGTAGCAAAAATAGAAAAGAAAAGGAAAGGTGAAACTTGCCCTGAGTGAGAGAAAAACATCATCAAGCTGCTTTGCAACAGACTTACAGGCATCTGATAGACCACGCTTAGTGGCAAACATGAAGTCTGGAATTTTCCAACCCTATCAATGTTCAAACAAGAAGTTAGAAATAAGTAATCCTTTCCACCTGGAAGAGTAATCAAAGACCTAGACCAGCAAATAAGGTGAAGCATATAAAAGGTCAAGGAGGCAAACAAGTTTTTAACATAAATCACAAAATAGTTCTTACAACAACAATACATTTTCATCCATTTAATGAAGCAATATATAACTTCTTGACCAGCAATAACAGACAGATGAGAGGAATCATGTGTCAGCTGAGATGAGAAAAAGAAACTTATACTAAGTATAAGCCAAAATCCAATCATCAAAAGCCAGAATCCATACTCTTTTTTTCTACACATAGTCACATACCAATTTATTTGAAGGAAGACAGATGTAACTAGTAGAGCAAAAATATTTACTGTTGTCCTCAAAAGATACCTTTTTGACTTGGATCACATAAAATAAAAAGTGGGGAGTGCATAAAAAGTGTTAATGAAAGAGAGAGAAACTTATTTGGGGGTGAGGCTCAAACCACAAGGGAATTATGAAGAGTGCCAGACCAAATAGTCAATGTGTAACCTTCAATTTTGTTTACATGGGAACGGTTGTATGGGCCATAGTTACCTGGAACGCAATACGATTTGGAGCGTGGGACGGGAACGGGAACCGGGGGGAGGTACCTAGGGTGACTCCGGAACGGTGGGTGCGCTTATTGATTTTAAAATTTACAAATTAAAATTTAAAGGAGTTAAAAGAAATTAATGAAAAGTAAAAATGACAGCATATAAAACACAAGAGTTTATATTGTAAAATACTTTTTAAAGTGTGTTATAATACTTGGAATGACTGAATGATGAAGTAAGAAAAAAATTAAGAATAAGAAAAGGAAGAAAAGAAAAGGAAAGGAAACCAAAAAAAGGGGTAAAAGTAAGACAAATAATTCAGAGTTTTTATGAAGGAAAAAAAATGGGCCAGGCCCAAACCCCAATTATATATACAGGCGCTCTTGGGAGAGACCGTCTTAGAATAAGACGGTCCAATATTCCAGCCCATTTCACTTTCTCTCTTCTTTTTCATTTTATGGGCATTTTTCAATTTTACTCTTTAAGGTATCAATTTTGACCTTAAAGATATCAATTTAAATTTAGGTAGAAATTGATCAGTTTAACGCCACAATTGATCCCTTACAGGTTCAAATTGAAATTTACTTTAATTGATATGTTTAAGTACTACTTTACGTTGAAATTGATACCTTTAAGGTCAAAATTGATACCTTTAAAGTCTAAATTGAAAATGCCCAGAAAATGAAAAAACAAAAAAATGGAATTCTGGAGGCGTGTAGCACACGAACCTGCAATGGGCCGGCCCAGTTGTGGTCTTAGAATAGGACGATCTTACGCAAGTTTTTGTGTTATATATAAGTAATCTCACAGCACAAAAAAAACCCTACATAGTGACGGCTCCCTTGAATTTCATCAGCAAACTAAAGAAACTTACCATGGAAGCACCACCGAGGCACCTACTGACCTACATATCAACAACTCCTGAGCATCGCCTTTCTAATTACTTCATCTCTTTTTTTTCATTTCTTCTAATATCTTTACGTGAAAGCTAGCGATGGTGGTGAAGGGTCGCGCGTTTTGACGATTTGGGACGTGACCCGGCGATCCAGTACAGTGTCGTCCCCAATCTGGGTGGACGTTCCTAATCGAAAAACTGCCCTATGTTCCGCGTTCCAGGTAAATAGGTATGGGGTATGGGTTGAGTAGGAAAATTTCCATTTTGAGGTACTAGACCAAAAGCTACATCAGCTCATGAATTAATCTCATTTTAATTTACCCTCACTGCTACGTTACACAACAACCATTTACTCAGTATGCACTTGCAAAGTTGCAATAAAGCAATACAAGATTGTGGCTATAATTGCTACCATGAATAACAGAACTCAATTAAAAGTAGAGTAGGCTCCAAAAAATTAGCATAATACAAAATCTCAAAATTACCTTCCACCGCACATATCCATAGCCAACAACAACAATCACAATAATTACACCGTATCGACGACCACCTATACATTAAAAGAAACACGTTAGATAGAAGATATCTAAAAACAATTTTGCTACATAGAAAGGGTATATAGCAAAAACAGAAATCAGATTGCAGGTTAAAAGGCAAACTCAATCATTTATCTTAATATACAACTATTCAAGAAGAAATAAATGCATTTCACCTATCCAGCCACTAATGTGCTACAAGACATTCTTAACATTGTCTTCTACTAGTGTAATGGATGTAAGCCCTCAACAAAATGGGAACAAAAGACTAACAGCACAGCAAAATTTTCACTTGGTGATTCTTAGTTCTTTTTCCTCCACCTCTTTGAGGTAATTCACCTTCAAAAGTAAGGTAATCAAGTGACCTCCAAAGCCTCTTTACTAGGAAGAGGTGCATTTAGGTACTATACAGTCATACACTACACATCCTCCACATTTTCATCCCTGCACACAGACTAGATAGAAGAAATGTCTCCTAAGCTTAAAAAGTACTACTACTACTATTGTGTTGCTCTAAACTAATGACAAATGAACTATAACTACTTTAAATAACGGCTGACAGCTCCCTTGTTCTACCATTGTCAGCCTTTCTTCCCAGTATGCAATTGCATCTCATTCGGTGTTAAATCTATTCCAAATTATTCGCTTCTTCTTGCTAGTTCGACTATTTTCAAACAGATTTTAAATTGCATTCTCAGCTTATTTTCCCGACTTGCCTCTGCATCTAATTCGCTATTGGTTATTCTATAATAACCAATTTGCCCCTTTCGTCTCCTCTTTCTATAGGTAATTACAGGTCCTTTCACTTGATTCATAGCACAATGCCCACAATCACACTAAAGCACTATGCCCCCAAAGCATAAGGAAAGACATTATTATTGCACTATGTTTATCTGCCCTTATTCCTTATACTGCAGAAGCAATTCAACTATCTAAACCAACGTCTTTCACTTAATTTTGAGTTGAATTTCACCCACAAACAAGCCAGGTATAAGAGTTGTTCATGTGATATTTAGAGTTTAAGATCTGTCCATTATTAAAGGCAACCAAAACAGATGTCTTTGTTTTCTATTTCATTTAATTTCCTCTCTCTTCCCACGATTTTCAACCATTAAATATACTATAGTCGAGCTAATCAGAAAAAAACATCTTAATTCATCTGATTGGTAATATAAAGACAAAGTACCTGCTGCATTTGAAGTCACAATTGTCACCGGTTTGCTTGATGCAAGGAGTTGCAGCTCTTGCCTTAAACTATTAACCTGGAAAAACAAAAGATAAGACTAGGAGCTCTAACTAATTCAGACCTAGTATTTCAGCTCAATACCAAAGTAAAATAATTTTATCACAATAGAGAACCACCAGCTAAGGGTAAAATTGGGCAGGAAGAATGTTAGAAATCTATCAACAGGAAACACAATCGGGAATGTAAAAGCATCATCACTAAAACACTAGCTATACCACCCAGCAACTGTCCTCTATAAAAGGATCCAAAATTAGAACATATTTCTAAAAATGATTCAAAATAATTCATATCAGTGACTTTACAAAAGAAAACATCACACATATTCAACATATCGGTCTACTAAGTAGATTTTTATGGTTCTTTCAGCTAATCAATTACTAGATATGCTCTTTCATCAAAATATATTCCTCCAAGCCACAAGGTCACCCTGGTAATAGGAAAACTTAAGAATGAGCAGATGAGCAGATTAAGGAGAAAAGATAAGAATCCAGGGCCTAAATACAGACTACGATAAACTGACAAATAAAATTTTATTTCGAGCACACACATGCCATTACCCCAATCACTCAAGTGCATGACAAAGGCAATTTCATACCAGTCAAGATTTTCATAAAACATAGTAGAAATGATTCGAACAGAAAAAAAAATTCTAATGTAGTCCCTTGTAAATTACTCATTATCTAAAAAAGATTGTTCACGGGAAAGATTGTCATCTATGTTTTGAACAACAGTAAGTTTGTATATTCATTACGAGAAACTTTGGCCACATTTAGCATTAAAATTAGATAACGAAAACAGGAACAGACAACTAGTTTGTAAGCAAACACCTGAGCCATCAAAGCGTCATTTCTTGGTTTGCTTGTAGAGGAAGTTGAATTACTTTGAGGTGATGGCTTCAGAGCAACCTGTGACACAGCAGATCACATCATCTTAGTAACTTACTACATCCATAGATGGTTAAGAATTGCATGATAAAGGCTTTGGCTATGGGATGATGCGAAGCATTCTAACCAACAAACATTGATGAAGAACAAGAATACAGAAGCACTGCTTTTAAACATTAGCAAGACGTAAATGTGCAGCATGTTCTGATGGAAACTACGTGAAAAGCAACAAAACAGCAAAATACACATAAGAACGAAAAACCTAGCTGACAACAGTACATTGAGTATTACATGCTTAGTATAAAGGGACTAACATTATAAAATTTAAAAAAAAAATAGGAGATTGTTTAAAGATAGCACCTTTACGACGCTTGAGATGACATCAGAGAAACTAGGCAAACGTTCCTCTTTAGCTAAAACAGCACCCAAGATGCCTACAAAGCATAAGATAGCATTGTCAACAAGGTGCAATTTAAAGTCTAAGTCTCATTATCAAACTAATTGGTAAAATAGCAATAGAATAAAAACATTTTTCAAGCAACATTTCAACTTTTCAAGTGACTTAACGCAACTTTGTTGAGCCATTAGTAATTAAATCTGGCTACCATGCAAATATCATAACATAAAAAGGTTTTAAATGAGCAATACTATATTTGTACTTCTCATACATAGCATGTAAGTAAGATGTTTATTTTTTAAAAAATAGATTTTGGGGCGCTTAATACTATAGCCTAGGCTTTATGGATCCTTATGGCTTTAGGGTGCCTCCCACCTTTTACAGCAAAGATCCTTAGTCATACACTAAACTCATCAAAAATGTATTAAAAAAAAATACGTAGCTATGCAGTAAAATACGACATCCTTAGCCTATAGAGTTGGTCTGATAACTATTAATGATTATGTGAATAACCAGAATGACCAAAGACGAGAGATGTTCCTTCGTGAAAATAAAACTAAAGCAAAAATTTAAATGCCAAACAACAAGAATATTAGATGATTCCATGCTTGTAATTTAAATCCATTTTACTAACACACATTTTCTCCAATAAACCCATAAAACTAAATGCTCTATGTTCTTTAATAGTTTGACACTTTGACCACCCAGACAAACTAAGCACATTATACTACATTACAATCCTTTACAACTCAAACAATACGATGTAGCCTTGTTTTTGCAGCTACATTTAGTTTAATACTCCTAGGTGAAAACCTTAATATCCTTAAGTTCTATTATTCTATTATTCAAGTATTAATGCCTGCATAACTTGCAATGGATATTGAAAACTTGTGCATGATTCTATCCTTTAAGAATAACTTATTCTTATGTAATATAGCATCCTAGGTGAAAACCTTAATATCCTTAAGTTCCAGACTGCTTAAATTTGAAAAACAAAGACAACTATAAACTTAATATACAGCCCATTAGCATTAAATATGTTTCATAATGAAGTGTTGATTTAGGAAATTAATAACAATACGTATAATAATTGTCCACTTATTAATGCTCAAACTTCCCTATTCCAGCTGCAATTTTGCAGCCTGAGCATAGCAATTAGCCATAAAAAACAAATTTAAGGCAATGTCAGCAAATAAAACAATTTCATATATGATATGATCCCTAAAATTCAAATCCTAACACGTCCCCAATACCGATCAAATGTGCAACATATACTACATAACACAATCAGCTATCACATATGACAATTCAAACCCTAACAAGTTCCAATACCGATCAATTTGCAATAACAACGAAAACCCTATTAATTGATCAAAATCAAACTGGAAAAACAATTCTACAAAAAATAGATAGAGATAGAAAGATAATAGAAACCTGCACCGACGAGGATAGTGAGCTTCCCCATGGTGAGAGCCATGATTGACGAAAACCCACCAAAACCCTAAAAATTTAGTTACTCGTAATACTGAAAAAAATAAGTTGATTTATTCAATATTTATCGTTAAATTAAGAAAATAGAGCTCCAAAAGCGTCAAAATTGCAAAATTTTTAATAAATTCTGGATTTCTATCAAGTTTTTTGGAACGAAAAAATTAGTGACTTGCCCTCAAAAAAAAAAAAAACAAATTAGTGACTTGGAGGAGGGGCCTGGTTTTCTCTCTCCTAATTTGTTGTGGGGTGAGCTTTGTCGCAACGTTGTGGACTTGTGGTTGTGTCACTTGTGTGAGCGGACGGAGAGACTAGAAAATTAGATTATGAGGGTGTTTGGTACTTAATTTTAGCTTAATTAATTGATTAATCGATATGAATAAGTTGTTTTTAAAGAAGTATACTCGTGGTAGCGGGTTTCAAATCAGCTGGTCAAACCAGTTAACAAAACTAGTTGGTTAAATTAATCACTATAATAAGCTATCTGCTATCAGTCGTTTGTCAAACACCATTTAGACCTTATTCAAATTTTAATTTTGTTTAGATTTAAATGTTATTTCGTTCACTTTAAAATAGTAATTATTAAAAATTAATTATAGTAAATAAAAACTAGTTATAATCAGAAAAAATTAATACTCCCTACTATTCACCACAAGTGTCCCATTTACTTTTTGGACACTATTCGTTTCTTATTCTTAATTTGTATTTTATTATTAATCTATAAGTTAAAACATAGTCAAGTGAGATCTTGTTTGATTCGTCTCAATGCAAGAATTATTCATATCAACTTTTCATAATTTTTTATTATACACAATTACATATATTAATGATCGAATAAGTGCATTGGATAGAGTGCAAAAAGTAAATGGGACACTTGTGCTGAATAGGAGGGAGTAATAAGTATTAAAATCAGCTACAATCAGTAAACTTCATATTTTATAGCTAAAAAACAATTTTAATGGAAAATTGAGTTACCATTATTATCTTTGATCTGTACAAATCAGTTTAATTAGTAAAATTTAGTTTACTTATGCAAGACCAATATTAATAATTGCATTTTTTTTAAACTGCATCAAAATAAGGAACTCATATACATATATGTGGTGCATTTCACAATGAGACTGCCTCATATAACAAATTGCGTAGACACATTCATATTAAGATCGTCTCATTGTGAAACGACTTAATATGGGTTGGCCCAGTTTTAGTTTAAAAGAGAATAAAAAAAACAATTATTCATTTACTTAATTAATGTTTTTTAAAAAAAGACATTGATTGTGCCGCTTGTGTGGACTTGTCTCAACTCTCATGGTGAGATGGTTTCATACAAGACCTAAATGGTGTACACAAATTCTTACTTGAGACCGTCTTTACAAAAGACGGCTCGCTCTCAAAAGTCTAGTCCAATTCTAAATATATATTGTTACAACTCTAAATATAGATTTGGGCTGGACTTTTGAGAGTCATCTTTACAAAAGACGGTATCTTAAAAGAACACCTGAATTGTGTAAGTATACTATTATCTGGGTTGTTGGACCAGTCCAGCCCAAACATTACAAGTTTTTTCTGAACCAGACCAATAGTTATATGTAAAATGAGAAACTTTTGAATTAAATAAGATTTTTTAATGAAAAAATATAAAATATTTTTCTAGAAACTAATTCCCAAGTGTTTCTATACCAAAACCTTGTTTGTTGTTGGTAATATCAAATCAGTTAGTCAAAAAGTCAAACAAAACTTTATTTGCTATTAAAACAACAAACAAGTGTTTATTACTCCTTTAATTTTTTTATTTAAAAGTCATAAAAAAATTCAAAAAAGTAAAAGAAAAAAGTTTCAATTCATTAAAAATTGATTCATGCACAAATACTGCATGTGTATATATATTTTAGTATAAAGTATAAAATGAATCTTAAAGTTACAATTAAGATTAGAGTTTGACAAACTATCATAATATAAATTTAATTTTAAAGCCTCAATCATAAAATTAAAATTTTGGTCTAGACAATGACGATAACTTTTTTAAAAATAAATCTAAAGCATTTAGATCTTGTTACTTTCATACTATCATAATATAATACTATTGACACAATTTACTGAAATTAAGCTATTATAACATAATTTTTTTGTTGAAATAATTCATCGACAATCTACTAAAGTATAATATCAGTTTAAAATCTTCCGCAATAAGTATAAACTTTTAATTAAAACGATTCACAATTTCAAAAAATTAATCTTAACCAATCTCATCTTGTTACAAACATATATATACTTACATGCATTTGCATATAAAATTATTAGGGTTTTCAATAGTCCTTATATATTTTGTATACAACTCAATTCTAATTAGAATTTTTTTGATTACAAGGTAAACAGGGGGGTGAAAAAGGGCTAAATCTTAGCACCTTTCCGAAAAATGACATTTGATCTTCAACTAAGATGATATCTAATTCTCAACCAAAATGAATCAAGAAGTATAAATTTGCATTTGACTTAAAATATGCTCAAAATTATCGGTAGATCTTTCAATAGAATGAGAATGACTTCCTTCATAAGTAGTAACAACAACTCCTTCATCATTTGAAAGACGTTGAACTTGTTTCTTCACATTACACCCTTGATAAGTGCACCTGTAGTAGCTCCTGCATATATATATTTTTTGTTAATTATATATTTATATTGATTGATGTAAAAAATAAATAAATTATTAATTCTGAAATAATTGACTAAACGGTCAAATTATTTTCACCAAAAAAACAAATTTTCATATATATTAAGAATTTTTTAACTACATAATAGGCTGAGATAAAGAGATAACTATGTAAGAACTAAATTTAAGATTTTACCTAGAAATTTTTTTTTTTAAACTAAGGAAAATCTGATTTAGTGTTTTTCTAATTAGTTTTTCTATTTTTTTTCCCAATTTGCTCACTTTTATCAAGTTTGTTCATTGTAGACAATTATCCATCTCTCAATTATGATTTTACACAGGTATTTTTGATATTATAGACAATTATCCTTAAATTGAAAGAAAATATTTTTTATATGTAATATAACACCTTGAAGTTATAAAAATTTGCATCAACAAATTAAAGTGACTTACTTTTAAGAAAAAAATGCAAATATTTAGTAATTAAAAAGAGTAAAATAAAATAGAAATAATTATATGGATGAAATCAAAAAGAAGTTCGAATATATATATGAGATTAAAAGAAAATTATAGGTTATTATCAAAAAATTAGAATTATAATACAAGAGAAACGATCCAAATAAAAAATAACATTAAATAAAAGGGACGGAGGGGAGTTCATTATTAACGCTAATTAATTAATTAATTAGCATATTTATTAAATTATTAAATTATTACAAATTTCTTTGTGATTAATTCTCTTCACATAAAATTCATTGTATAGTAAACATTTGATCCATATATGAACTATGAAATAAGCTCAAATTATAAATGGCAATCAACTAAATTAAAAATAAGTCGATAATTATAATTGATTAATTTCAAAATATCTTATATCCTCATTTAAAATTCACATGTATTAGTTAAGTAGTCAATCATAATCATAATAATATATATTTATAATGAGCAACTTTAGATTAATAATTGTTATCTAACAACTTGGCAAATCACACCTATGTGCAGAGATTTGATAGAGCGACATCAACATGTTATAAATTGTAATTTATCTTTTTGTATTTTATTTATTTAACTAATATATATTTTTGTCTTTATGATCATTTACAAATCACGGAGATTGATTATTGTTAAAGAACCAACTCAACCAAAAGCTTAAGCTAATGGTTGAGGCCCCAAGATATGTTATATACTCTAACACGCCCCCTCACACAAGAGTCCTTTGGGCTAAAAGTATGGATGCAACACAAGCCCTCTTCATACCTAATGCTAAATATTCCACTTTTAAATGAGGGGTGGTTGAG